>CM058239.1:44783628-45383628 GCA_030180135.1 Orychophragmus violaceus
ATGGACTATATAACATGTGAGCCATCACTTGGTTGGTATCAAGAAGCGAGTATTTCTGGGTAAGGGAACATTGGTGCAACATTAATTTATATAGTATTGATTTAATGTATAAAGCGGTGTTGATTGGTCTTTATTTCCTTTCTTTAGTGTGTATGTTTTGGATGTGATTTTAAGTTTAGTTTGTTGTTTAATATTGTTAATGGATACGTAGTTGATGGCTCCGACTGGTAACCACTTCAAGAATAATATGAACAATGAGAAAAATAATAAAGAGAAGTGATGGGGAAAAAACTACAGGGAATAAAGGTAGAGAAGGAATGGAAACAATTCTCTTTCACTATAAGAAAACAGGGTCTTTACCGACAGAATTTCTGACCGTTTATTTGACCGTTGGAGCGACTAAAAACCGACCGATTTCCAACGGAATTCCGTCGGAAATTATGCTATATATATCTCATGTCTCCTCTCTTCCCCTCCACACATATCCCTCCATAACTCTCTCTCTCCCTCTCTCTTTAATAGATCAAAATGTCATCTTCTAACTATTACCGATCGTGGATGGACGGAGTTAGGGTTGATGAGGCGACGACCCTAGTGCACAGGGAATATGCACTTGGTATTGCGGAATTCATGTCGTTAGTTTCCAATCAACCACATACACTGAAAACGGGTAAGTTAAGATGTCCATGTCTTACTTGCCGAAATTTTAGAACTGTTACGATTGGCGAAGTATGGTATCACATGTATTCAGTTGGGTTTATGTCGGGTTATAAGATTTGGTATCTTCATGGAGAAACTGCGGATTATGCAAGTAGTAGTAGAGAACCTTACGGAAGTACTAGTACTTGGGAACCTAATGTTAGTTCTAGCGAACCTTATAGTGTCGATGTAGATTTTGGTGTAGGTACCGTCCAGATGGTTAATGATGCATATAGAGAAAATATTTTAGAAGTAGGTGAACATCAAATTCCTAGGGTAGATGAGGAACCTAATGTAGAAACTAGGAGATTTTTTGACATGTTAGATGCAGCGAAGCGGCCGCTTTACGATGGTTGCAGAGAGGGTCATTCGCCATTATCATATGCTACAAGATTAATGGGCATAAAGACGGACTAAAATCTGCCGGAAGAACGTGTGGATGCAATTTGCGACTTTGTGACAGATATTCTTAAGATAACCTTGCGCCAGCTTCATACAACGAGGTCGTGAAACTTGTTAAAGGGCTTGGATTACCGTATGAGATGATAGATGTGTGCATCGACAACTGTATGATATATTGGAGAGAAGATGAATACCGTCTGGATTACAAATTCTGTAAGAAGCCTCGCTATGAGGATACAAGGGGGAAGAGATAAGGTTCCGTTCAAGAGAATGTGGTATATGCCGTTAACCGATAGGTTGAGGCGCTTATACCAATCGGAGAGAACTGCGGGGGAAATGAGATGGCATGCTGAGCATAGAAGAGGAGCAGATATTGGACATCCATCGGATGCTGAAGCGTGGCGACATTTTCAGAGAGTATATCCAGATTTTGCATACTAGCCACGTAACGTGTACCTCGGATTATGCACAGATGGTTTCAACCCGTTTGGAAGTCATGGGAGACAATATTCGTTGTGGCCAGTGATTTTAACTCCTTATAACCTACCGCCAACTATGTGCATGCGTCGAGAGTTTCTTTTCCTCTCCGTACTCGTTCCCGGTCCAGAGCATCCCAGAAGATCACTTGATGTGTTCTTGCAGCCATTGATACATGAGTTACAATTTTTTATGGATGCCCGGTGTTGTAGCATACGATGTCTCATGCAAGGAAACTTTTCTGATGAGGGCTGCATTGATGTGGACCATTAGCGATTTTCCGGCATACGGTATGTTATCAGGATGGACAACGCACGGGAGGTTAGCATGTCCGTATTGTCAGGAAAAGACAGATGCATTCCAGTTGAAGAATGGACGCAAATCGTGTTGGTTTGATTGTCATAGAAGATTTCTACCGCATGATCATCCATATCGGAAAAACACTAAACTTTTTACGAAGAAGAGGAAAGTGTTCGATGATCCTATTCTCCAAGATGATGGGTTGACTATCTTGGGCCACTTATAAGGATTTGGTGCATTAAGGAGTCGTGAATGTGGTGGGAATGGGCATGAGAATATTTATGGAGCTAGTGTAGTTCACAACTGGCATAAGCAAAGAATTTTCTGGGATTTACGATATTGGAAGGACCAGTTACTAAGGCATAATCTTGATGTCATGCACATTGAGAAAAATATCTTCGATAACATTATGAACACTCTTCTCAACGTGCAAGGGAAGACGAAAGATAATGTGAAGTCTAGGCTTGATTTACCTGAAATTTGTGATCGGCCTGAACTTCATCTTCAGAAGAACAGAAGAACTGGGTAGACTCGAAGTCGAAGGAAGAGTTATTTAAGTGGATTATGCTACAAGTTAAATTCCCTGACGGGTATGCATCAAACTTGCGTAATTGTGTGGACACTGATGGAGGAAAGTTTATCGGAATGAAGAGTCATGATTGTCATGTGATGATGCAGCGACTCCTACCGTTTGCATTTGCTTATCTCCTTCCTCGAGATGTCCACAAAGCAATTGCAGCTGTCGGATCTTTTTTCAGGGATATATCCACCAGGTCACTCACTATTGATGGGATCAGAAATCTGGAGCAAAACATTCCTAAAATCTTATGCAATCTGGAAAAGATATTTCCACCATCTTTCTTCGATGTCATGGAACATTTGCCTATTCATCTACCGGGTGAAGCTAGACTTGGTGGTCCGGTACAATATCGGTGGATGTATCCTTTCGAGCGCTATATGTTCCACCTTAAAAAGAAGGTGAAGAATCCCGCTAAAGTGGAGGGCTCTATTTCCGCTCAATATAACAACGAAGAGACTGCGACCTTTGATGGCTACTACTTCCCTTTGCAAGTACGCACAAGGAGCAGGCGCCCAGCTAGGAACGATGATAGGGGAGAGAGGCGAATTTATCGGTCAGTTGTTCCTAACATTTTTCAACAGGTTGTCGGTTAAGTGGAAAAGTAGGCAAGCGGAAACTAACAACTCAAGAGCATACACATCTCCACAAGTACATTCTAACCAACTGCGAGGAAGTATCTGAATATGAGAGGTATATATATATGTTAGATTTATATTTTTAATTGCACTTGGTTTATTTATTTCTAATATATAAAATTTTCGTAGGTTATATATGGAAGCTCTCCAGTTTCATCATCCCGAACTGAACGAAGCCCAACGTGAGCCTCGTAAACAAAGAGACTTTAGTCATTGGTTAATCTTCTATGTAAGAATTTTTATCTCAGATCTTATAAAACACTTGCGAAATTGTGTAATTTTATAACTTTGATTTGATGCTACTCTTAGGTCCGGGAGGAACTAAAAGCCGGACGCACCCCAGATGATTGGTTAGCTGACATAGTAGAGGGCATCCACTACACAGCAAAGTCTTATCCGAGATATTGCGCTAGGGGGTACGCTTTTAAGGTGCATGTATAAGGGTCAACAAGAATTACCGCGGATCACGGAGTTTCATTTGCATCTGGCGAAGTTGTCTACTACGGTATTCTCAAAGAAATACTAGAAGTAAAGTACATAGAGAAGCTTGGAATGCGATGTATAGTTTTTCTATGCGATTGGTTTAACCCGGTCCTAGAGCAAGGTGTCATGATCGATGAGTTTGGTGTGACGTCAATTAATTCGAGAAAAAAACTAAGAAACTACGATCCGTTCATTATTGCTTCGCAAGCATATCAGGTTAGTAATTGAAAATAATTATGTTTATTATTTAGAATTGAAATAAACATTTTAACGTTGAATTACATTTATGCAGGTGTGTTACATTCCATACCCTCGTTTAACTTATAAAAATGATCCATGGATCACGGTTATAAAAATAAACCCTCGAGGGAGGGTGTCCAGAGTCGAAGAACGTGAAGTAGAGCCTTTACAACAAGTGGAAGTGATTTTATAGCTCCTGTAGAAGAATCACTTGAAGTAAATTTAGTTGTCGACTTTAGCCAATTCGGGGACATTGTTCTTCATTCAGAATCCGAAGAAGAAAGAGGCAAATTTGATGACACCGACTCAATTTCTTCCGACTATGATTCAAACAGTGACGGAGAATAAAAATGTATTACGCTTTAGACATATCTAAAAATTATAAAATAAAATAAAAAAATACAATTAAATATTTACAAAAGTTTTAAATTTAAAAAGTGTATGGCTGTTAAGACGAAATGTTTTGTAAGATAAAGCGCCAAATTTTACGACGGAAAACCGACGGTAATTTAAATAACCGACGGTTTTTGGTCGGAAATAAAAAAAAAATTCTGAAACACTACTCGAACCGCCCACCTCAAGCTTATCTTGTATACCCTTAAACCATTTGAGACATTTAGAGTTAATCATTTATGATTACATAGACATTGTTTATATCTTTACACGTTTTAAAAAACAAATAAACATAAAAACGTGGGAGGCTCGGTTCGAACACCCCCACCACATCCTTATGTTCTTTCCCTTTAAACCAGTTGAGCCATTTAGAGTTAGTCGTTTAGGATTACATAGAAATTGTATATATTATTAAGCTATTGTTTTGTTTATTAAAAAAATAAATAAAACATAACATAGATTAATAACAAAAATTAAAAACATAGTTCAATAGCGTAAAAACAAAACATTACATGAAATTAAAATATCATAATTATAAACTTGATCAGTCATCATTCCTGAACCAATCTCCGATGTCAGTCTCTTCCCAAAGCTTGACCATGCGGTTCCAATCCACTACTAACATCCATGACGGTCTTCGTTCTCGTCTTATCCATTGCAGTTTCGCCCGCCGCATTTTGGTCTGGAAAACGCCTGGCGACCCGGTGGAATTCCCGCCAAACCGTGAAGATTATATCTGGATTAAAATTGAAATAGGCCTAAAATTTAATAAGTAAACAAATATTAATTAGTAGAATTTGAAATAGTTTGAATAAATGAGAAAAATATAAGTTAATTAACAAGAAATCCTCGAACCATAACTCTTTAACGTTAGTCGGGACATTGTAATATGCAAGATAACCCCCGACAAAACGAGCCTCTATTACGTCGCTAATGACAGCCGGAATGGAAGCATTGTAACCGAACCAAATGGTCCGGTTTTGGCGGCTCGGATCCAGAACAGGAAGATGTTCCCGACCCGGTTGAGTTAATTCTCGAATTAACCAAGAACGCCATGACGGGAACAAAAAAACGAAATCCATTTTCTGTTTTTTTAGTGTAGAGAATATTTGATTAGATGATGCAAAACATAGAAACGTCCATACATATTTATACAAATATTTTCGACGGAATACCGTCGGTTTTGAATTTAATTCCCGAAAAGACACTTACCGAAACGTTGCATGGGGAGGAGAGTGGAGTTAAATCAGATTTTGACCGTTTAATAAAGTAAACCGACGTATTTCCGATGAAGAACCGATGGGAAACCGACGGGTTACCATCAAAAAAATCCGACGGAATTCCGAGGGTTTAGGGTTTAGGGTTTCAATTATGGTTTTGCCTTTGACATTTTATAATGTTCACACTAATATGTAACATTAACGTTGATGTTTAGCATTACAAGTCTCAGTTTAAAGAAAATTATGAAAATGACAACTTAGATAAGGTTTGACAATAATTTCGACTTAACCGTTATTGTACACTACTAAGTGTTTCGGTCCGACATGTTGTAATTTTTTCAATGTCATACAAACCATGTCATTTGGATCAGATATTGAAGACTAATAGTACAAACTATCATTACATTAACTATTGAGAGGTTTTGCGATATTCTGTTCCCCATTACGAAACCCTAAACCCTAACTCGTCGAAATTTCGTCGGTAATTACCAACAGAATACCGTCGGAAAAATTAATATCGACGGCTTTCCGTCTGAATTTTTTATTATTTTGTTTATTAAAAAAACATAACATAGATTAATAACGAAACCCTAAACCCTCAGACTGGCCTAACTGAAACCCTAAACCCTCAGACTCTACTAACTGAAACACTAAGCATAACATATAATCCAAATGACATGTTTAGTAGTACATATTATTGTTGACAATACAAATTGGCCTAACTGAAACCCTAAACGAAACCCTAAACCCTCAGAATCCCGTCTGAAAATTGTGGCGGCTTTCTGTCGGTTTACTAAATTTCAGACGGCTTATAGTCGGTATGCCATCTATTTATCGTTGGTTTACCGTCGGAAATGTTAATTAATCGGGCAAAGAGCGCAGTAACTTTCTACTCTTCCCCATGCACGTCTTGGTAAATGTCATTTCATAAATTAATTCAATTTCCGACTGTTTACCATCGATTTTACCGTCGGAAATTTTTGTATATATAGAGCTCGATTGCATGAAGTTTCATTCAATTCACAAACACAAAACTTACCAAATGGATTTCGTTTATTTCTCTCCCGAAGCCCGCGAATCTGCATTACGCGAGATCGGAATGCCGGGTCGGGGACATCTTCCCAATATTGACCCATCCCGCCAAGCTCATCGAGCGGTTTGGTTCGGGTACAACATCGTCATTATTTCTGTAACCAGTGATATAATTGAGACACGCTGGGCCGGCGGCTATCTGACGTACTACCAAATTCCGACGTCCTTCAAGGAAGCTTGGTTTAGTGATTTTCTCGTAAGTAATATTATTAATTTTTTAGATATTATTAATATATTGACTTAAACTAAACACAAATTTTTTAAATTACAGGAATACTTCACCTGCTCCCTGGACAATCTGTTCATCGTCTGGCGGGAATTTCATAGAACCGCTAGACGGGTTTTCCAGACGAAGATGAGGCGGCTGAAGCTACGATGGGAAAGAGGAGAAGGAAGGCCTGCTTGGATTCCTGCGAGGTCTTGGAACCTCATGGTGCGCCAATGGCAGGAGACGGACGACGGAGATTGGTTCACCAACCAATTTTCGAACTATAATAGATTTTAATTGATGTTATTTTTAATTTAATGCAATGTTTTTTTCGTTTTTTAAAAATGCAATGTATTATTTTCGTTATGAAACAATGTTAAGGTTTTTTTTTAATAAACAAAATAAATGGTTAATTATATATACTATTTCTATGTAACCATAAACGACTATCACGAATTGGCTCAATTGGTTTAAAGGGAGAGAACAAATGCTTGAGGTGGGGGGATCGAGTTGAGACTTCCCTGTTTTATTTTAAAACAGTAGGTTTTAAATTTTCTATATATACTATTCCTATGTAAAATTAAACTACTAATACTAAATGGCTCAACTGGTTTAAGGGCAGAGAATATATGCGAGAGGTGGGGGGTTCGAGCCGAACTGGCTCGAACTACTCACCAATTTGTTATTTTTATTTCCGACGGAATACCGTCGGTTTTTGACGATCCGTCGGTTCTCCGTCTATTTTATTGGCGCCTTGTTTTAACAAAAATTTGGACGTAACCACCAAAATTTGGCGAAATTCAATTGGGCCGCCAAAATTTCCGACGGAAAAACGACGGTAAATGATTTCCGACGGAAAAACGACGGTAAATGATTTCCGACGGTTTTCCGTCGGAAACCTTTTTTATTCTGTCGCGATTCATCTTCTTCTCCATTTCTCTGAAACATCTCTCTCTCTCTCAAATCGCTTTCTCCGATCCTCTCCCTACATTTCTGCCGGATTCTCGCCGTGAAACACCAATTCCAACCGCCAATGGAGAACATGAACGTGTAAGTGCATTTTCAACTGATTGATTTTCTTTTAAATCTCTTTTTTAGGTTGTAGGATTCTAGAACTTGGTTGCATGTATAAATTGAAAGGTAGATTAGTATGAGAATGATAGATTGAACATTTGGTTTGGATTTTGGATTGTTTGGATATGAATATTGTGAAAAACAAATTCAACCGATTTAAACGTTTTTAGAAATGATTTAAAACGTTTTAAAACGTTTTAAATCATTTTAAATCGTTGTAGACATGTAAAAACTCTTGAATTAGTTTTATGAACATGAATTAATTTTGGTATTTTTTGGAAAATCTTTTTGTTTTTTAAAACATAAAAACGATTTTGTAAAAACGTTTATAAAATTTTTAATATTTTAAAAAATTTTGAATGTTATTTAATTTTTTTAAAAATTTCGGAATTTTATAAGATTTTTTATAATTTTTAAAACAATTTGACATATTTATAAATAACATTTTATAAATTTTTATAAAATTTTCAAAGTTTAACCAAATTTTGTATAATTTAGATATCGAATTGTGAATATGAATTTTCGATTGGATTGTAGGGACACTTTTATAACTTTTGAGGACCTTATGTCCACCGCTCCGGCGAATGCGGTACCGGCGAATGCGTTACCGGAGGAGCCAGTGCAGCAACAAGCACCGAGACCCCGACGGTCTCGGTCGACTCAAGTGCAGCCCTCACCCGCTCCATTGTCTCAAACACAGCCGGGACCGTCTAAGATTCGGTCGGAGGTTCCTAGTGGGAGTCACTCTGTGTCTCAGGCGACGCAGTTTGTCCCGCCGAGTATTGCCCCAGAAATATCGGCATTACTCTATCAACCGGGACGAGAGCTGGTCAAACGGCTCGATCCATTCTACGAGAACAACCTGGGAACTTTGTGGTATTAAATCTTTTTAATTTAGATTTTTCATGTTAAATTTTCTTTATTATACACATATTAAACCTTTGAATTTTTTTGGTTTTATCAGGTTTACGTTGACCGAATCCAAGATCGCGAGGAGCATCTTGGGAATGATGTACAGCATGCTCCACGTCGGGTACCCGGCGTACAGGGAAATGCCTTTATCCGCTAGGCATAACTGGTTCCGCCAATTCGCGGTAAATAACGTTAACTTTGTTATATATTTTTATATATAATTTTTTTTTTAATTTTAACTAATATTTAATTTTTCTTTTTTTATAGCAAGAATATACTTGGGATAGCAAGTATACAGAATTGGTGGAACAGGTGTTCCATATGAAGGCAGTGACGCATTACTCGAACGTCCTCAACATATGGAAGCAGAAGTGGTGCAACGGAGATGTTCCCAAGGGTATTGACGAAGAAAGTGATACTTGGAAGGGCTTCGTCCGTCATTGGAGTAAGCCTGCGACCGCAGCAACCTCTTCAACAAAGTCGCAGAACCGTAGAAGTCAGAGGAACGGTGTCGGGCTCGCAACTCATAATGCGGGAGCAAGGAGCACCGCATCGAGGAAATTAATCTTGGTAAGTATCTTATTATTTTTATTTTCATTATGTTTAGATCTTTTTTTTAAATTCTGGATTTGTTTTTGCAGAAACAAAAGAAGGGACGAGATCCAAACCGTATTGAGCTCATCGAGGATGACCACAAAACAAGGAGACGGGCAAAATCCAGGATCCGATTGCTCGGAGGATTGTTGAGTCGACGAAGAGGCGTTTGGAAGAGGTGGTTACCCAATCCGAAGGAATCGGTTCGACTGAAGAGATACCCGACGAACAAGTCAACGAAGTCTTCCTCGAGGTAAAATTTCAATTTAAATAAAATATGAATTAAGTTTACAATTATTTAATCTCTAACATAAATTCCTAACTTAAATACATTACAGGAAACAGAGAAGAGAAGAGGCCGAATTTTTAGTTTGGGAAACTTGGCGGACAAAGCTTCGACACCGCATTCCCGTTTTCGTCCAGAACCCGACGAGAACTTGGCCTAACTCATAAAGGAAAAGGATGTAGAGATCGAAGCGTTGAAGGCCAAGCAAGCGCATATGGAAGTCCGGATGACAGAGAAAGAGGAAGAAACGTCGAGAAAGATGGAAGAGATGAGTACTCGGTTTGAGTACTTTATGAAGAACGGCCATCTTCTAGAAGCCGCACCGACGAACCAGGGGGAAAGGGAAAGAAAAGGGGGACGGGAAAGAAAAAACAAATGGGATCGTGAATGTAATTTAAAAACTGTTTTTTTTTAAAAAAAAATTTAATAAATTTCTTTTTTTTTGTTATATATTTCTAAATATTAATTATTTTCAGAATTATAATTAATTTCAGAATTAGATTTTTTTATTATTTTAACGTATCCGTCGGTAAACCGTCGGTAATATACCGTCGGTTCGGTTATGAACCGTCGGAATACCGTCGCTTATGAACCGTAGGAAAACCGTCGGTTATGAACCGTCGGTTATATTCCGTCGGAATACCGTCGGTTATATTCCATCGTTTAACCATCGAAAATTTTCCGTCGGTATTTTGTCGGTACAGTTACGTCGTTTAACCGTCGGTTTACTTCGTCGGTTTATGATCGGTAATCCGTCGGTTTATTATCCGTCGGTTTTCTGTCGGTTTATTGATCCATCGGTAATCCATCGGTTTTTACAGACGAAAAACCGACGGATATTTATTTCCGACGAAATAGAAGTGACTAATTTTTTTGGTGGAAAATCCGTCGGAAATTGTCATTCCGAGGGATACCCGTCGGAAATGTCCCTCGGAATTGGCATGTTTTCTTGTAGTGTTTGTTCCGTACTAATCTGATAAGGAATATATGTGTTCATTAATTCCCTCTAAAAATAAGAAATGGTAAGGAATGAAGAAGAATTATATGTAACAAATATTCCTTGCAAATGATAATAAAAATTAGGAATGAAGGGGAATGTAATGTTCCTTCTCATTCTTTTCCCCAATTGTGCTCACCATTCCAACCAGTGTTAGTTACTTTTTAAGTTAAATTTTATATAACGTATTGAAGGGTTTGTTGATTATTTAGAACTATAGTTATTACAGTCTGTGATATATAGCCGTTTATATGATTTAGGAGGAATGATCTTTCTGCTTATTCTTTTTGTGTTAATGTCTCTTTCTTGCTCCATATTTCATCGGAGTATGTTTTTAGGGGTCAATTGCATTAGGTGTATGTTTTGTATGTTTTCATTGCAATTTTATATCTTTTGAATTTCAGTTGCAATGTTGTATCTTTTTGTCAGAAATTAGGTGATGAAAAGACTAATCTGCCTTTCTTTGATTTGATTAGAATTTTGTAACTAGTTATTTGAATGGTTGAGGTTAGAGGGGTTTGGTTTGGGAAGGAAAACTGAATATCTTTGAAGTCAAAACACAGCTGGTAGTGAAAGGATTGGCTGAACGTAATTCAATATTGAACAGGAGGTAAAAGTCGGTTTCTGTAAGATTGCAGTATTCTAAATGTGTTGTTTCGTAAAGTTGGGGAAACGATTGTTGCTTTTGCAGATGATGATCGACGATAAGCTTCCTAGCAGATTGTACAACACGGATTGTTATCCAGAAGGTCGGCTACATATATATTCGAAACCAGAGATAGTGAATAAAGTGTGGAAGAAGATAAGGAAGACGCCGGAGTGGGGAAGACTTCGAGATTCGAGCTTTGGAGAACTGTTCAAGCTGCCGGTGAAACAGAGTTCCGTTTCTGGAAAAATTATCCATGGTCTACTGGCGAGGCAAGTAGTAACAAAAAAAAGTATGAGTTGATTACAGTTTTTGCAGGCCAACCTCTGAGATTTTCTCTAGTTGAGTTCGGAGTAATCACTGGATTAAATTGTTGTGAGTGGCCGGAACAAGAGGAGATTGAGGAGAAGAAAAAGGAGCGAGAAGGGTCGATATCTATGTAGGAAGAACTGTTCGGTAGTATGAGCAGAGGTGGGAAGAGAGCTGACCACGGTGTTAGAATTGAAGATATACTTCTAATGTTAGACGATCCAGAGACGGATGGATTAAAAAGGTTGAAACTTGCACTGATATGTATTGTCGATGGGGTACTTATTAGTAGCAACCAGGTAGGGAAGGCAGCACCGGAGTTTGTTGAAATGCTGAGTGATGTGAATTACTTTCTAAGGTATCCATGGGGTCGGGAGTCATTTCTTAGGACGATTAAATCAATGAAGCCTGGGCAAAGATGTGGGAAAGTTAGGGATGATCATATTCAGGCGTTCAGAACGCAGCTGCAACAACAAACTAAGGTCGTATATGGATTTCCGCTTGCTTTCCAACTACTAGCTTTCCGTTGTATAACAGGTTTTTTGGAGCGGATGCCCGATTATGAGTCCAATGCTGATTTCATGGACACTTATTTTAAGGGAGGCGTAAAGGGAAATTTGGAGGTAAGAACGAAAACTTGTAAATATATTTACCTGTTGATATCAATTACGTGTTAATTACTGATGAATGTTCCTTCTTATGGAGAACTATGATTCGTAGAGCAACTACAGAAAGATGGTTGAAGTAAAAACAGAGAGCACACCTATGCCCATATTCGGGGAGCAACAACAGGTGAAAGATTAGAACATGTTTCGTTGGCATAATTTGGTAAAGCAGTTAGAGCATAAAAAAAATATATGGATGGTGGATTGGCAGGATTGTGAGTGTTGAACAAGACTGTTAGTGTAAATGACACTCTTTGTATGGCAGGGATTCAACGGGACTAGACGGGAAGGAATAACGGGCGGAACATTAGAAGATAGGGGGATGGATACATCGTGGATGCAATGTATTACGGGAGACGGAAAGGAAACAGAGAAGCAATAAAATAGTAATATATGAACGAGCTTGAAAGGTTTATTTGTGCGAAAGTAAACATTGTTGTGTAAGAATTTATGTCGGAATGTGGCCTGCGACGTATGGAAACTATCCATGGACATTAAATGTAGCCAAAGTTTGCATAAATAACAATAACTTAGATGGGCCTATATAATGTATGTATTGTTTTTGGGCGTAATCTCAAGTTAAGGATCGTGTTAGAGATGTAGGAATTAGAACGACATATCCACAGGGCTTATGAAGGATAGTTTGCACCAATAAACGAATACTTTGTGTGGGCGAGTTGCGTAGAAATTAATGGATAGTTGAATCTGCAGTACTTTCTTATAATTTTGTGTGGGCCTGGGAACTAAAGGTGAAGATGGGGAAAAGGGATACTAAGGTAAAGATAATTGTTGTGGAAAAGCGTCACGCTATGAAAGGCTACGCGATCCATGAAGGCGAAGGAAGAAAGCAAGGCAGGAAAAGATAAGGCGATGGACAATGTGAAGGCCTGCTCATTGAAACGGACGGAGGGTTTGAAAAAGAAGAATAGAGCAGGGGATAGTGGTGTAGTTACAATGAAGATGTTTGGGCTTCATGGCCTATCGCAAGCAGATGGATGGGACAAAACGAAGTTTAGGTGGATTGGTAATCGATTTACAGTGAAAAGTTTGATAAGAAACCAGAGAAGGTATGTATGTGGATAGTTGTATAATTTGGCTGTGAAGCACGTGATGCCTAGATAGATGTAAGGGGGATGTTTCGGGATAGGAAGAAACACTAGCATGTAAATGATAGAATATCTGTATAGGAGCATGTCTAGCACGTTTTCAGTTGGATGACTTAGAGAATAGTAAAATCAAGAAATGATTGTTGAATATATCTAAAAACAAAAAGGAAACGGGAACGTAATAGGTTTGGGAATCAGCATCAAAAGTGCATGATTGGGCCGGGAAAAAGGCACGTGGCTGGAACATACATCGGTAGGTGCGTGATGTAACTGGATATTATGAATACAGTAAATAGTGTTGCATATAGGAGTATAGACGTCGGTCTATGGGTGACTGATGGGGTGTGAGAGAATTTTGTCAATTCGGCGCATGTTTGGAGAAATTGAACTACTACAAAAACTGGAGCTGAGAAAAAAAGAAAGAACTAAGGGGTGGATACGTTTTTTAAACAGTTTTCGAAAACAAAGTAATAGTGGATACCCTGAGCTAAATCATTATGCATGGATGTGGATACGACTTAGCAACTAGGATAACAAAAAAAAGTTTCCCCTCGACTTAGACATCATAATGCAACTAGGACAAGAAAATAGTATCTTCTACTAGGAGGTATGGCCATAGTACGAAATAGGCGGGTTCGTAGAAAAGCACATGAGGTGATTTGAATATGTATTTCGTATTTTTTGGGGACTGATCTTGTATGGATAGCCACACAATACAGAAAACCGGAATTTAGGTTTAAAGAATGTGTTCTTCATATCTATCTAGGAATTTATTGAACTGGTTGTATATTTTTTGAAAGTAATTACGAACTTGAACCCAGATATAGCTGGTATGTATCCAGATTAGTAGCCTAACAATTAGCTATCCATAAAATGTGCTTCTCCAAAATGCTGGCAGTTTCATTTAAAACTGATAATTAATAACTATCCATGGGTCATCCTGCTTGTGTGGAACTATGTCCCTATATTATATAAGGGTTTAATGGGCATCCATATAAGTAGTAAATTTGGTTAGTTTTTTAATGAAAAGCAAGATCTTAATCGAACGTTGTATATGTCATATGTGTGCATGTATAGTAAATCGGTCCCATCAATAAGCAAAGTGCCAATGGTTTGCAAAACTAGTTATAGTGTTTTGAGAATAGTAAGTGGATAGGGAAATACTGGATAGGTAGTGTCTATGTAGTGTGGCTAGGAAGGATTATAGATCTGTATAAGAGTCGATATAAAAACATAGGCAAATGTTAGAACCTGGGTACATATTGGGAATAGACAATGGACACATAATATGTATCGTGTGTTTCTCTTTGGGATACATCTTTTATCCATTAAATGTGTTTCGTTGGGTAGGCGCCATGACAAAAAATGGAAGCAAGATAAAAATTGAAACATAAAATGTCAGTTAGACAAAAGATAATATCCGTTTGAATGAAAACAATATATCTGTAAGCGTGCATTATGATGGCCTTGAAACTTACAACAATGATTTTACTGCTGTAAATGCACTGCCTGTTGGAGAGTGGAGTAACTGACACGTGTTATATAAAAGGTGGATGTAATAATTGAACACAATTTAAGAGGATAATGGGTATCTGGTCCGAGGGAATGAATAATGATGGCCTATTAAGCGTAGAGTCAAATGTGAAGTATAAAGGTTTTATGTTCCCGAGGCGTTTGTATTAATAATATGTTTTGAATCACCTAAAGTTTTTTTTTGCTATGGTTTTGTTTATATGGATAGAAAACCATAACACCATAAAATCATGGATAGAAAATAATAGATATAGATGGATTAAAAAGGAGAAACAGAGGTAAAGGTGCGAAGCAAAAACAAAAAATCGAAAGGCAAAAGCAGATAGGAAATGGAGTGGGGGGAATCAGTATCGCAGTAGACAAGCATTATATAAACGAAGTGGATATTATGTTCAGGGAGAGTACATGAACACGGATTGGAATTGTCCTGTTTGAAAGATAGTAGTGTGAAGGTGAAACAGACAGGTTAAGGTTAACGAGGGAAATTCTGCAAATAAACTGGTGGATAGCCAATGGAGTAGCGGTGACCGATTTTGATGACAGTGGAAGAATCATTTGGAATTAAGGATGTAAAAATATAATAATCTTTTGAGAGGTTATACAAGGCGACGGGTTGTTTAAACACAATAATATATGAAGAATAAATGCGATTGAGGACATGGGAACTTAAAATAGAATTGGACATTAGGGAAAACGATTAAGAAAGGGTGGTAGATTAATGGTGGAACTGGTGGATAGCAAACTAGTGTAGACTAATATCGTGGTTAGAGCGAAACAAAGGCAGTAGTTATTGTAGCACATAAAGCAGTGTATAATAGATATTACAGCGGAAAACAGTAGTAGTTTTAATAAAAATGTAAGAATTTTACAACCATCCAGGCCAAAGAGACTCTTGCAAAGCAACACCACGGAGTCCAACTTGAATGGATAGGTTGTCATCGACATCGACGGGGACATTAGTGACGGGTGTGTGTTGATGAAGGGATCTGAACCCACCTGGAGAAAGTGCCGGGAATAATATGGAAGAAAACAGCAGTTTCGATAGCCCAGAAACAAAGATTGCACATACCGTGACCCTTGACATTTTCGTCTAAAAAACCTAGCCAATATCGATGAACAGCACAAGGGTACGTTGCAATTCTTACAAGGTCGATGGAGGCACGAATGTTGCTGAGATCTGTTGCTATTCCGAAAGGATTACTTCGCTGATAAAACTGTATGACATACCGCCTAAGCGCCCGGATAGCACTCCGAGACAGAGGAGGGATGTCTGGGTCTGTATCTAAGTTAGGGAAAATCGCCCGGCGTATGACTTCATAGCAATACAACGCGGGTTTGGTTCCAGCGGCGTAGCTGTGTTTGAGGCGGCGAAAGGAGTCAGCTCTCTCTTCTTTGTACAAGAAATCGGACAGTGCTTTCATAAAAATTGCGGTTGGGTTACCGGCAGCTAGACATTTGCGTTCCAATTCGAGTATCCCTATCCGTATAGTAATGAGTTCTGATCAGATCGATCTGCGATAGCGTATCGAAATGATCAGCGTCGCCGCGAAGAGTTTTGCAAACGGCTCTAATCCGGAAGTGTTGACGAACATGATCACTGGAATTTTTTGCCAGTATCGTTCTTCTTATTTCAGGTGGCAGATCGAGAAAATTTAGAGGAGGGATGGGGATTTGGCCATCTGCTATATTCATCTTACAGACGTCTGAGTGATTTGAGACGTGGAGGTTTCCTATTTATAGTGGATAAGGTCGCGACGATTCGCATTCTAAATAACCGCGCGAGATTTGTGGGTACACTAGGAACTGTTGGGATGGATAGAAGACAAATGCAATATAATCACTGAACACATTTAGATCACATATGGACTGTTGGACGAGAATGATTGAGAGAGGGCGCATTGGAACGGAAAGATAGTGGATAGAACGTTATAATGTTCAAAATTTCAAGTTAAAAAGTTGGATTAAACAAATGAGTTGGTATCCGCACGGAAATAATGGATACCTGAATTAGATGTAATCGACTTGTAGAATACAGGGCGAACTAAGGTAGATTACATATAGGACGTTGTAATAGACAATCAACTAGGTGATGTGTTTGGGTAGAAGTAAATATACAATTGTATCCATGATGAGTTGTTTGTATGGATATATCTATTAAAAATAATTCCCTAACATAACCGACAGTTTGCGGGGGGAAACCGAAACGTTACGATGTTTCGCATCTATAAATAGTAGATGTTAACATAACTCCTCGCACAGACTCTCAATACACATAATTCAAAATGAGAAGACTAACGCCCCGTGTTGCAGAATCAGCCAGGCCTAATCTCCCAGGTCCGAATCGTGTAGATCGTCAGGCTAATCTGAGAAGGTCAATCCCTACAAGGAATTCTAGTAATAACCTCCGACATACGGTGAGTTACGTGGATACTCTTGTTCAGATTAATCTTATTCAACCTCCCTCTTCAGATGACAACCGCGAATGCATCGCGTTATTGTTCAATGCCTGTTTGGCTGCCAACAATATAATTGATGTGTTTCTGAAAGCAATTTCAGATTTCATGTACACAAAATACAGATATGGGGGTCCAGAAGCATTCCAACAGATCAAACGATGCACAGTCGCTGGATGCAGACTTGCTATCTATTGCTACGAAGTCATCCGTCGATCTATATATCCTGCTTTGGACACAGGTTCAACAATTCCTTTCCTTTCTCATGCTGCTACTATACGTTCTCTGAGAAGGCATGTCAGGCAGTTTGAGCGTGGTACCTGGCCTATCGCATGTATGTCCCTCGATATGTCGGTGCTCAAGGATGTGGTTGACGATGACAGAATTCAGAGATGTCGTTGCTCTGTATATCGCAATTCGATAGATATCATGCACGAAGATGTTAAAGGTCACGCTATGTGCAACGAATGTTTCTGGACCATTGAGACGTTGTGTTTTTTCCAAATAATTCCCCAGACATTCCTGGAGTGGCCTGAGGTCTTCGAAACCCCAGTAAACGCCGGATGGATAGATAACGGCGGGAGTTGGCACGAAGCGGCAATGCAAAATAGATCCGGTTTGGTTGACGGCAGGGTCCAAAACGACGGTGTTTTGGATGGTTAATTAAGACTACATATTTAATTATATTGTTCCTAAATTTGTTTAATTATTGAAATACTGGAAGGTCTAACAAATGGCGCAAGTACATACATTTTTAGTTTGTTTTTCCTTTTGTCTAGCACACTCATTCTGTATCCTGGTATCCATAAATATATATTTTGGCATATCCACTTACTAATAGTCTTACTTTTTTGCGAAATGGCAAACATATAAATCAAATTATGTAAGTGTTTCGAAACCTGCTTATTCACAAATTATTATCCTTATCTAAATCTGTCAATTGCCACACTATCCAACAATTAATTAATCATGTTAGCACGCATCCACCAAAATAAGACAATTTATGAATTTAAAAATTTTGATTGTTTTATCAGGACCAATCGTTGACCATGCTTGCTATCTATAAAACTTCCATTATTTAATGGATTCGAAAGTACATATCCATCCCAACATTTTTTTAATGGAACCGATAGTAAATATAGTACGTTATAATATAACAACAGGATATGTAATGTTCTCGGATAGTAGTATAAAACTATAGAAATGTGGGATGATGGATCGGAAAGCATAAACGGCGTTGTTTGCATTGATAGATGGGAATATTATCAACAAGAACATTTTCTGTTTAAAATGGAAGCGTATTAAATTCTAAAAACGAAGGAGCGAACTAAAGGGTTTCTAGGGATTTTATGTCGCAGCAATTAGTACAGCTCAAAAGACACCATTCCATGAATAATAGCTCGTATTGGATAGCAAAAATATAGTATGATGGATAGGGAAAATCGAAAGTAAGACAAGATGAATAAATTTTTAAATAGTCGCCAATCCCATATTAGACCAACTGCATATACATACTAGGTATCAGATAGGCCATTCTTCAACCATAAAGTGAATGTCTTTAACTGGCCAAATATCCAAGCGGCCGCACAAATAGAAACGGCGACGATCAGAAAATAGAGATCATGTTCATCTTCTCTTTTATATGTCTCTTTCCACAAGAAGTTTTGTCATTTCTTGCAACCTCGACGAAAATTTTTCTTGTCATCTTGATTGTAAGTCGTCTCCAACCGAGTTCGACCAATTCTTGAGAACTTTGATGTCCTCCTGAATCTTCTTTACATCCTTAGAAACCCTATCAACTTCTTTCATAATAGCGTCGTCAATCCATTCGCGTACGTGACCTTCGTTTGGGCGCTGCGTGTAAGAAAGGTAATTTTAAAAAGAAACCACGCGTATATATGAACTGTACAACAAAGAAGAAGATTATGTTTTAATCTAACCCGGCTAGCTTCCGGACATTTAAACCACCTCCGGTGAAGATTGGGACGAGTTGTACCATACCCTACTTCAATGCGTTCACCACACCAACACATGGTTGGGGCTGCGACGCCTATCTCCCTGCGAGGTAAAGGCTGGTCAGAACTGGGAGAAGTGGAATTAGACGTGAAGCTCATGATAAACAAGTTTCAGCCTAACTTTGACACCCTTACTTATTAAGGGTAGAATAGATAACAAACCCGAGCGATAAAAAAGGAGGTGACTGGATGGATAGTATATGTGTATTTGAGTCCGTACCGCTGGACATCAACTCGATAATGATAATTAATTCTTAGGTATGGGTAGGAAGTAGCTTTGGGACAACCAATATAAAACAAAAATAGACGTCAACCTTGGGGGAAGTCCAATATACGCTACAAAGTTGTATCAACTGACATGATGGGACACGAGATGTTGAGAAGACAGTTTAAGAGCGAAGACATTATCTGAGGCAGCTGATGGAGTTAGTATTTTTATATTATTTACGGTACAGTTTTGGTCGACATCTAATCAATGACCTTAGATAATGGGTTCATACATTTTAAAAAAATATAGGAGAGTAGGAAGCTCATAAAAGATTGTAACGTTTAATGCCTCTGCAACATTGCTAGTGATAAGATTGTGACGTTCACCTTTGAAATATGCCCTAGTCCAGTGTCAACACCTATATTGTCAAGGTACTTAGCACAAAGCTATATTGCTGTTACGGATACGATTGTATACATCACGGTATCCACCAATCCTATTAGCAGTGCTGGCTGTTTTAGCCCATTGCGCAAGTCCAGCAGATTTAAACCTGCCTTTCACATTCATGTGAACATGCCCAAGACATGCTGCATGATGGGCGCGAGGGAAGACATGCTTCGAGGATTGTTAGCATAAGTATTCCTTATAGATAGCACATATGCGATATTGTCATAAAATTCTTGTTTGACGGATGGCTTACCAAATGTGTCTATCAAACCCGGAACGCTGGGTTTGAAACGAGGTGAGTTTCCATGAAAAATAGCATTTAGCGCTTCAACAGTGTCATCGTCAAGCACCACAGTGGATTCTACACTTGGTGAGACCTTAGCAATCTTTTTTTCAGTGGAAACAGAAGATTCACATTCATCTGAACATGCCCAAGACATGCTCCATGATGGGCGCGAGGGAAGACATGCTTCGGGGACTGTTAGAATAAGTATTCCTTATGGATAGCACATCTGCGATATTGTCATAAAATTCTTGTTTGACGAATGGCTTACCAAATGTGTCTATCAAACCCGGAACGCTGGGCTTGGAACGAGGTGAGTTTCCATGAAAAATAGCATCTAGCGCTTCGACAGTGTCATCGTCAAGCATCACAGGAGAATCTTTACTGCCGCAGGAAGTCATATTAACAAATAGTCTTTTAGGAGTCAGAAAGCTGTTACGCCGTGAGATCTTAGCAATCTTTTTTTCAGCGGAAACAGAATATTCTTTTCGAACAACCTTTTTCCCCTTCGGATAGGAGAAGCGACATTGAGCGGTTGGAGAGTAACATGTCGAGAAAACAACATAGGCCGAAATCAGTGGTAACCATAATCGGCGGCGAGGTCCCTTCGTAGAAAAGGAGTCTGTAAGAACCGGCGAGTAGCCAAAGGTTGGCTTCGCAGCCGTTTCCAACCCAAACTCACAAAGTGTTTTTGAATGGGATGTAAAAAAAAGTGAAAAGCTTGAACGTTTAATGAAGATACAAAAACTAATTAATGATCATACTTACCCTCATAAGTCTAACTACAAGGAAAGGTAACTAGGTTACTAACTATAAGACATATTAGTTGATTAGTTTGATAAGGGTAGTATAGTCTTTTAGTCAGTAAAAATGTTAGTAAAAGATACAAAAAAACAACTAAATTTGGAAAGATACAAGAATGTCATATCTTTCAAAAAAAATACATTCGGTGCAATAAATTCATGTTTTTAGTTATACCTTTTCGAGCAAGTAGATACGGTGGATAATAATATATAAATGATACTAATATATATGCATAAACCATGACAAAGCTGAAGAAAACTTTTAACGCGCCAGCTTCCAAATTTTTAGCTCTAGCTATACGATGTTAGTGCTCTAACGTAGAGCTCTGAAAACCCCCCAAATTTTAGCAGGTTTATTAGAACCCTAAGTTGAACAAGCTACGTCCTGGACAAAATAGGAATGTAATACAATTTATTTGTCATACACTTGGTTTTCTTGAAGTTTCTTGTATGTATTGTGCCAAGAAAACGGCAACAAGTGATGGAGCGTAGCGAAGCATGGCGTAATATAAGAGAGATAATTCGCTGAGATAGCTCACTACTGATGCATGAAATCCAACAAGTTAATCGAACATAGACAATAGTCAATGTAAGATAGAGGTTCGGAGAATTTCATGGAATTTGTGTTAAGTGATGATATGACAATTTGGTGTGTTCTCTGTTTTGTGGCTGCACCTTGAGAAAGGCTGCCTACGTACTCTTAGAAGAGAGATCAAGCCATTCGTAGTTCATATAACGATATCAAATTTAGTGAGCTCGTTAGGCGAGCTCGGGTAAACTTTTTAGGCGAGCTCGAGTGAGCTTGTCGCCGTGCTCGGGGGCGAGCTCGGGTGAGCTTGTTTGGCGAGCTCGGGTGAGCTTGTCAGACGAGCTCGGGTGAGCTTGTCGTTGTGCTCGACGGAGAGGTGAGTGTGTCGTCGTGCTCGGGGACGAGCTCGGGTGAGCTTTTTAGGCGAGCTCGGGTGAACTAGTCAGGCGAGCTCGGGTAAGCTTGTCGTCGTGCTCGGGGTCGTCTTTCTGCATGTTCTCCCAAATGTCTGTTTATGCTCTCTTCTCTCTAGAAAGCCTTCTCTCTCTTCCCAAAAAATTGTCCCTTTGTAATGAATGACTATTTACTATTTATAGCCACAATGTTTGAACCTATTTGGGCTGGGCTTTCATTAATATTTATGGGCCAATCTTTATTTGTGTTGGGTTATTAAAGGGGTGCTAATCCTTGGTATAACAGTTGTCCCCCCCCCCCCCCTCAGTTCGTCGGAAGAGAAGCGACAGACGAATTTAAGAAGAAAAGAGGTTAGCTCGGCGTAAATCAAGATTGGCCTGAATGCATGCTCGGAATCCCTGTGAAGGAATGTTGGACACGAGTGCGTGCTCAGCGTACCTGTTGGATGTCGGAAGAGAAGCGTGCTCGGATGAACGTGATCGGGTGAGCGTGCTCGTCGTAGACAGTTGGACGCGAGTGCGTGCTCGGGTGAGCGTGCTCGTCGTAGACTGTTGGACGCGAGTGCGTGCTCGTCGTAGACTGTTGGACGCGAGTGCGTGCTCGGGTGAGATTGCTCGTCATAGATTGTGTGGGCGCTCGTCGTAGACTGTTGGACGCGAGTGCGTGCTCGGGTGAACATGTTCGGGGTGAGCGTGCTCGTCGTAGACTGTTGGACGCGAGTGCGTGCTCGGGTGAGCGTGCTCGTCGTGGACTGTTGGACGCGAGTGCGTGCTCGGGTGAGCGTGCTCGTCGTAGACTGTTGGACGCGAGTGCGTGCTCGTCGTAGACTGTGTGGGCGCTCGTCGTAGACTGTTGGACGCGAGTGTGAGCTCGGCGTACCTGTTGGACGCGAGTGTGTGCTCGGGCTACCTTGTAAATGACTCTTGAGCGTGTGTGCGTGCTCGTTGTATATGATTGTTGAGCGCGATTGCGTGCTCGTCTTATAGTTTGAGTTAGGTGCGAGTGGTATGCTCGGCTTAAAGATTGAGTTAGGTGCGAGTGTTATGCTCGGCTTAAAGATTGAGTTAGGTGCGAGTAAGTGCTCGGCTTATCCTTAAGGTTGATCGGGACAGTTGTGCGAAACTGGGTTCGGCTTATTTTTTCTGCCAATCAGTCTTGTGCGGGACTAGCCCCGGCTTGTTTTAATGGGTACGAAACGGTGTTCGGTTGGCCCATGATTCAGGTGCGAATAAGTGCTCGACTTATCCTTAAGGTTGATCGGGACAGTTGTGCGAAACTGGGTTCGGCTTATTTTTTCTGCCAATCAGCCTTGTGTGGGACTGGCCCCGGCTTGTTTTAATGGGTACGAAACTGTGTTCGGTTGGCCCATGATTCAGGTGCGAGTAAGTGCTCGGCTTATCCTTAAAGTCTGGTTGGGACAGTTATGCGAAAACTAGGTTCGGCTTATTTTTCTGTCAATCAGCCTTGTGCGGGAACTGGGCCCGGCTTACGTGTTCGGGACACGTTTGTTGATCGAACATTTGGTCAGAATGTTGATGCGAAGAAGATGAAATATATTGTGATGAGCAGGGAAATAGCTCGGTAGACTGCAAAATTAATAAATTAAAATAGAATGAAAGCAAGAACTTACTTCGAAGATTATTTGACTATAAGTGAGCTCGGTACGACCAGCTGGAAAATTGATACGATCACATTTCACTCTCCCCTTTTTATCTTTGCCTTGGGCTTGTGGTTAGCCTTGGCCCATATACCGAATGAATTTAATTTTTGGGGCAAGGGAATTTGACTCGGGCATAACTCCATCATTTATTTTTTCTTTTTCTGTTCGTTGTTGACGACCAAATAGCAAAATAACTCTGATCAGATTTTTGGTCTTGGTCGGTTCCTTGGTTAGCTTCCTATAGACGACCATCCTCTACTCAGTCTTGGGCGGATTGCATCTAGAACAGGTTTATCTGACGACCTCGTGTCAATCTTGGGTTGTCGACCTTGATGACGAGCTGACGACGATTTAGACAAGTTGACGAAGAGGAGTTGATGGTGACGTGCTAACGGAGACGATCTCGTGACAAGGATGATCTCGTGACGGAGACGAGCCCGTGACAAGGACGATCTCCTGATGACGACGAGCTAGTTTGCTTGCACATCCCCATGCGAGCTCGGCATGACACATCGACGCAAGAGCTTGTGCCTCGGATGATCGGTACTTTGATCTGAGGTGATGGCGAGCTTGAGAACTTGACGTTGGCGTAGCAGTGTTCGTCGCTCGTCATTGAGAGCATGGGGTTGTAGGCGAGCTTTTGCGACTTGATGACGACGAGTAAACAAAAGCTATGTTCACTAGATCGTCATAGCTGGAGGTCGGCGTGACATTAAGATGAAGAGAGAATTGATTCCATTTTCTTTGATTTGAAGAGTTTGAGTGTTGGTCGGCAGCAAGTTTGTTGAGTTTATACGTACTTTTATCTTCTTTAATCCAATTCCTTTTCGGGCCGAGGAGAAATTGATTTGAGCCCAAGACTATTTTTCTTTTGTTGTATGTTGTTGCGGTTGACATCACGTCTCCTTTAATATGAATGTGGCTAATTTTGCATCTGGTTTTTGTCGGGTCTATACTGAATTGCCTAACGACAAAAATGTTACTGCAAATTGAAGGATGATTTGATAACTAGTGAGCTCGGTATTGGTATGACGAGCTGGAAGATTGACGAGCAGACAGGCGAGCTGATGACGTCGATCGGATCATGGCGAGCTGATTACATGAGGACGATCAGACACGACGATCTAACGAAGATGAGTCGGAGATGACGAGACGAGTTTGATGAAAACGAGCTCGTCCTTTTGGACGTGGAGAAGAAGAAATGTGAGCTCGGTTTCCTCCCGAGCTGGTGTTGGATGGGTTTGCGAGAAATGGAAGCTCGTTCTTGACGTCCTCAAATATATTTAAGAGCTGATGAGATGACTCTCGAGAGAAGGATCCATTGCCGACCTGAGCTTGCTAAACCGTTCTTAATTGCAAAACGAAGCGTTTAACTAACTCATTGTTTGAGAACTGACGAAATTGGCGTGAAGATACGAGCTGTCATTTCTGATGACGACGACGAGCAAACATAGCGAACAAGAGCTTGTCAGTTTATCGAACTGCTTGGTCCAGTGCTTTATTGCTTGGGTAGATTTTGTCGTGAAGATACGAGGAAGGGACGAGCTGCCATTGACGGAGAGGAAGTGGGGAAGAAAAGTATGAACGACTAAATGGTTGAGCTGACGAGCTGACGACGAGCTGACAACGATGGAGAGGAAGAGATCATAAGCTTGAGCAGATTCTAGATTATGCTCGATGAGACGATAACTCGTTGAATACTTGGACTTGGTGGATGATCGGTGACGAGCTCAGTTCTCCGACCAAAAAGAAGCTAGGGAGATCGGTCAAAGAAGATCATAAGTGCCCGAGATGCTTTTTTGAAACGTTGGTCAAATATGAGGAGGAAGGCAAGAGGTTGATTCCATTTTTTGAACGACGAGCTTACACCGTAACAGAATGATTATGAAGCTTGTTTCCCAAGTAATAGCTCGTTTAGTGAGCTCGTTCTTCTTTTTTTTTTTTTTTTGAGAATTCTCTTTCCCCTCCTTCTAGCGCCAATTGTTGATGCATGAAATCCAACAAGTTAATCGAACATAGACAATAGTCAATGTAAGATAGAGGTTCGGAGAATCTCATGGAATTTGTGTTAAGTGATGATAGGACAATTTGGTGTGTTCTCTGTTTTGTGGCTGCACCATGAGAAAGGCTGCCTACGTACTCTCGGAAGAGAGATCAAGCCATTCGTAGTTCATATAACGATATCAAATTTAGTGAGCTCGGGTAAACTTGTTAGGCGAGCTCGAGTGAGCTTGTCGCCGTGCTCGAGGGCGAGCTCGGGTGAGCTTGTTTGGCGAGCTCGGGTGAGCTTGTCAGGCGAGCTCGGGTGAGCTTGTCGCTGTGCTCGTCGGAGAGGTGAGTGTGTCGTCGTGCTCGGGGACGAGCTCGGGTGAGCTTGTTAGGCGAGCTCGGGTGAACTAGTCGGGCGAACTCGGGTAAGCTTGTCGTCGTGCTCGGGGTCGTCTTTCTGCATGTTCTCCCAAATGTCTGTTTATGCTCTCTTCTCTCTAGAAAGCCTTCTCTCTCTTCCCAAAAAATTGTCCTTTTATAATGAATGACTATTTTCTATTTATAGCCACAATGTTTGAACCTATTTAAGCTGAGTTTTCATTAATATTTATAGGTTAATCTTTATTTGTGTTGGGTTATTAAAGGGATGCTAATCTCTGGTATAACACTCACTAGAGACTCAAACAGCAGTGATGGGACCTAATAGAAAGGAATAACCAGTTAATTAACAACGTATTTAAAACACCACCCATTGCGTAAATTAAGAGCTCATCTTCAATTGTCTATACACCTCCGTTTTGCCTTGAGCAGCACGACCAAATCTCCTAAGTAACCACCATTTTTTACAAGTCCAAATCAGCAGGGAACCACAAAAAAAAGAAGGGATGATTAAAGTAACATCAATATAATCAGAAGTTACCTCAGAAAACATTTTGCCGTTGGTGTTATTAATTCGAACTTCAAGTACTTCAGAACAGAAGACTCCGTCTCCAGAAGCTGTTGCAAACATTTAAAGTAAATTTGTATTACACCCCGACCCAAAAAAAAAAAAAAAATTGTATTACACTATATCATTGATATCTAACCCCAGAAGAAGAAGAAGAGTTAGCCACGGAAGACCAAAGCACAAACCTCGTTTCTTGAGTATGTGTTATCAGTGATTTAACAGAAACTTTCCACTTGAGGCTTCTTGAGAAACCTCCTATCCTATACGATCAATTCACAAGAACTATTCCAATTGACTTAGTGCACGATTCCGATTTCGTCGAACACTTACTACGACTACACAAACGAAGATGCAAGAAAGTAAGAATATATGTGAAGTTGTTATCCAGTTCAGGCGCACAAACCGCGACCCTACGTCTGGTCGAGACTTTTTCGGAATTCACGAAAGACAAAGTGATACAAATATCGCCGGAAATTACAGAGCCACCACGAAATCTCTCACCTGAAATCTCACTTCTCTCTATTTTCTCTCACCAATGTATTTCTCACCCAATTTTCACAAATTGATCACTCGCACGCAAAGAAGAAGACTACCCAAGATATTTATACCTCTTCCCGAGCTCAACAACCTCAAAACCGACTTAACGACTCCGATAACCACCACCAACGGCTCTGTTGACTTTATCTTCCCTCGGCGTTGACTCCAGCTAGAATCTCCAGCTCCCATTGAAACGACGACGCTTTGATAAATGATCTTAACCCGGTAATATAAATCCCAAAATCCCAAACCGGAACTGAAACAGCTGGTTTACAATATCAAATCCAAAAGCAGTTTTAACGGTCTTCCAACGGTCATTCGATCCAAACATCTTCGACAAACTCTACCTTGAATGAATGACCTTCAACCTATCCTTAGATGAAATCTCGATTTCGTGTCATTTGATTACTCAAAGACACCAAGAAAGCTCAACAGCTTGTTGAACATACTTATCGGTAGAACCTTTGTGAAGATATCAGCAAGATTATCATCCGTATGAATCTTAAGAACCTGCACTTCATCCTCTTCAACTCGTTCTCGCACAAAACTCAGCTTGACAGCCATGTGTTTGGTGCGTTCATGGTGAACGTTGTTCTTGTCTAGTGCAATAGTGCTTTGAGAGTCACAGAAGATTTCAATCTTCTCTTGATCATATCCAAATTCTCTGTTTTACCCTCTTAACCAAACCGCTTCTTTTTCTGCCTCAATTAAGAATATTGTACTCGGATTCAGTCATTGACAAAGCAACCACTTTCTGTACACTTGACTTCCAACTGATGGCACATCCGCCTGACAATAAAGTGTACCCTGGGATTGATCTTCTTCTATCCAAATAAGCCCCATAATCCGAGTCACAAAATCCAAATATCTTGAACACTTCTCAAAGACCAGATTCAAGTTAGTTGATCCTCTAACATATCTCAAGACCCATTTGACTGCATTCTAGTGCATCTTGGTAGGATTACTCATGGACCTGCTGATCAGACCAACTGGTTAAAAAGATCGAGTCTAGATCCAATCATCCCATACATCAAACTTCCAACCACATTGCAATAAGGAACAACTTTCATGAACTTTGCATCATCCTCTTCTTCCTGCTTTGTTGCCGCTGCAAGTTTGAAATGAACTCCCATAGGAGTGTTTACCAGTTTGGCTTTATCCATGTTGTAGGTTCTGAGGACCTTCTCCAGATACTCCTCTTGAGATATTTTCAGAGAACCATGTTTCATGTTTCTTGTTATGTCAATGCCTAAGATCTTCTTAGCTGCACCAAGATCTTTCATCTCAAAGGTAGAACTGAGTTGACCCTTTAACACATTGACCAACTACATATCCTTGCTACTAGCATATCATCAACATAAAAAACAAGTAGATGTACACACCTCAGACGTTTTTGATGTATACACACTGGTCATGAACACTTCTCACAAAACTATTTTCAATCATGAAGTTGTTAAACTTCTGATTCCATTGTCTTGGGCTTTGCTTCAGACCATATAAAGACTTCTTAAGCAGACATTCACAATCTTCTTTACCCTTTTCAAAGTAAGCTCAGGTTGGTCCATGAATATCTCTTCATCTAATTCTCCATGCAAAAAAGTGGTTTTAACATCTAGTTGCTCAAGCTCTTGATCTTCTTGCACTACTATAGACATCAAGTACCTGATGGAGACATCTTTGACCACATGGGAGAAGATTTCATTGTAGTTCACTCCTTCTTTCTAAGCATAGCCCTTTGCTACTAGCCGGGATTTGAACCTTGGTTCTTCAACACCTTGGATTCCTGGTTTGTTGGTAAGCCTAGAATCTAAGGTTATAGTATTGAATCATTGATCTCGTGTTTACCTCAGAGATGGCAGCGGAATGAATGGTAATCGAGATCAGCAGCGACTCAGGTGCTTCGCCTCTACCAGATACACACGCACACAAAGCTGGAAAGCCGGGATGCTAGTGCCGGATCTTGGGATCACTGAGTTTTGGTGGTTCTGCTTTCTCTGCGACAGAAAAGTGAACGACTAGGGTTCCAGGTCGACCATATAAGCCTTTTATATAGACCTGGAATGACTAAACCGAAATTAGATTAATTCCAATTCGTTTAAGTCATGAAATCGAAACGTCAGTTTCGAAACCCGATCTGTGTCGATCGACACACTCACTGTGTCGATCGACACACCACTATAAAACTCAATATCAATGTGTATCCAATACACATCAACATGATCATTACCATAATGATCGTTCCCATATTTATGCTTCCAGTTTGCTTAGGTGTGTGACCCTATAGGATCATATAATACTGGCAGTAAGTCCACTACTTACAGATTACAAGAGGCTTCTAGCAAAGAATTTCAACCACCCAGTATTATACGAAATGTCTGATCTCGACAACCAACTATCATCAGGAGTGAGTACGAGTGTGATTTCAGGACACAATCCCAACAATCTCCCACTTGTACTGGAATCATCAATTCCTATAATCCTTTTGTCTCTATATCTCGATTTGGCATAAGGCAAGATTAGTGTCATCCTTATTAAGCCAATATCTTGTTTATCGAACTCCTGATCTATACTGAACAAGACAAACAACTGAACTACAGTTCGTTTGAGTGCGGCCACACATTTTCTCAGTATCAAATCTTCGACAGGCCCTGAGATATTTATCTCCCGTTATACAGGAGGGACAAATCCCGTCTTGTTCCATCCCTGTTCCTATACACATAAGCAATGCCTTTATAGCCGCCAGTTACGGGTCGACGTTTGACAAGGTCAAAGTGCACCAATTCATATGCAAGAAAGCATGATGAACTCAGGTCTAAGGACTATACTCTATAGTCGTAATGAGAACCTCTCATGACACAGATATAACTATCCTGGAGACTTCTCATTTGCGGGTCATGTCCGATCATATGTTCATCAACATATATCTATGTGACTGACTGTGATACTCATATCATTGACTCCATGAAACTTAGTCAACAGTCACCTCACAAGCTAGTCTCTCGCGGTTGTCAGTGTCCCACTTTGACAACCTCGACTAGGGACACATTATAATTTATGTCATCTATAACTTACAGGGTTTCATGATCAAGTCCTCAACTTGATGACCTATAATATGGCATAAACTTATTTTGGGACCATTATTTAGATCACAATAAATAATGCCGAAATCAAATTTCATTAAACATATCCAAAAGTATGTTTACAAGAACATCTTAATATAACTAAAATAAAACAACCAGAACTCCCACTAGAATCAAGATTACATCTTAATATCTCTAATGCCTACAGCAGTAGTATGACTCTCATGCTTAGGCCTTGGGAGTGGCTTAGTCAGAGGATCAGCGACGTTCTCGTCCGTCGGAACTCGGCTGATCTTCACTTCTCCTCTATTGACGATATCACGAATCAGGTGATATCTCATCTCTAGGTGTTTGGACTTCTGGTGTGACCTGGGTTCTTTCGCCTAAGCAATCGCTCCATTGTTGTCACAAAACAAAGCCACTGGCTCCAAGATACTAGGAACCACACCAAGTTCAGTCATGAACTTCTTGATCCAAACAGCTTCCTTTGCCGCTTCTGAAGCAGCAACATATTCAGCTTCCGTTGTGGAATCAGCTACGGTGTTCTGCTTAGAGCTCTTCCAACTCACTGCACCGCCATTTAGACAGAAGACATATCCAGACTGTGATCGTAAATCGTCTCTATCCGTCTGAAAACTTGCATCAGTGAATCCATTCACCACAAGCTTCACTCCCTCCATATACCAAGAACTTATCCTTGGTATGTCTCAAATACTTGAGAATATTCTTGACAGCTGTCCAGTGATCTTCACCTGGATCAGATTGGTATCTACTCGTCATGCTTAACGCGTAAGCTACATCTGGACGAGTGCAGAGCATAGCATACATGATAGATCCTATTGCAGAAGCATAAGGAATCCTATCCATGTGTTCTCGCTCAGCATGTGTCGCCGGACACTGCTTCTTGCTGAGACTAATTCCATGAGACATCGGAATGAAGCCCTTCTTGGAATCATGCATCTTGAATCTGTGCAACACCTTATCAATATAAGTGTCCTGGCACAATCCAATCAGCCTATTCGCTCTATCTCTGTAGATTCTGATTCCAAGGATGTATGCGGCTTCTCCCATGTCTTTCATGGAAAAATAACTTCTGAGCCAAGTCTTAACAGACTGAAGCAACAGAACGTCATTACCGAGAATAAGTATGTCATCGGCATACAGTACAAGAAACGCAATTCCGCTCCCACTAGCCTTCTTGTATACACATGGTTCTTCTTCGTTCTTGATGAAACCAAATTGTTTTACTATTTCATCAAAACGAAGATTCCAGCTCCGTGATGCTTGCTTTAATCCATAAATGGATTTATGAAGCTTGCATACCTTCCCAGCATTCTTAGGATCTACAAAACCCTCAGGCTGTGTCATATACACATCCTCTTCCAGAATTCCATTCAAGAAGGCGGTTTTGACATCCATCTGCCAAATCTCATAATCATAATAAGCAGCAGTTGCTAGAAGAATCTGAATGGATTTAAGCATAGCGATTGGGGAATAGGTTTCATCATAGTCAATACCATGAATTTGTTTGAAACCTTTAGCCACCAACCTAGCTTTGTAAATTTGGACATTACCATCCACGTCAATCTTCCTCTTGAAGATTCATTTACACTCAATGGCTATTGCACCATTAGGTAAATCGACCAAGGACCATACTTGGTTTTCTGACATGGATCCCATTTCGGATTTAGAGGCTCCAAGCCATTTTTCGGAGTCCGGGCCCATCATTGCTTCCGCGAAGGTCGCTGGTTCGTCACTTTCAATGATCATCAGATCATTGCAGTTGGTCACGAGAAATCCATAATATCTCTCGGGTTCGTGACGGATCCTTCCGGATCTGCGAACTTCAGGCTCCACAGGCGTGGCCTCCACAGAACTTTGTGGATCCAACTGCTGCTCTTCCTCAGCAGGTTGAGCAGTCTCCTGTGCATCTTGAATTTCTTCTAGATGTACTTTACTCCCACTGCTTTTCTTTGAAAGAAATTCTCTCTCAAGAAAAGAACAGTCCCGAGCAACAAAGACTTTGTTCTCAGATCGGTTGTAAAAGTAGTATGCCTTGGTTTCCTTAGGATAACCAACGAAGTAGCATTTATCTAATTTGGGTGCGAGCTTGTCAGAGATTAAACGTTTGACATAAGCCTCACATCCCCAAATCTTCAGGAAAGACAGACTTGGAATATTCCCAGTCCACAATTCATGTGGTGTCTTTTCAACTGATTTAGATGGCACCCTATTTAGTGTAAACGCATGCGTTTCTAGAGCGTATCCCCAAAAGGATAATGGAAGATCTGAATGACTCATCATAGACCGAACCATATCCAATAAAGTTCGATTCCTCCTCTCTGACACTCCATTCCATTGGGGTGTTCCAGGAGGAGTGAGTTGTGAAACAATTCCACACTCGCTCAGATAGTCACTGAACTCTTGACTCAAGTATTCTCCTCCGCGATCTGACCGCAGAACTTTGATACTTTTGCCAAGTTGGTTATGTACTTCATTCTTGAACTCCTTGAATCTATCAAAGGATTCTGACTTATGTCTCATCAAATAGACATATCCATACCTACTGAAGTCATCAGTAAAGGTAATGAAGTACTTGTAATTTCCTCTGGCAACAGTGCTCATTGGTCCACATACATCAGTATGAATAAGGCCCAATAAGTCACTGGCCCTTTCATTCGGTTTGTTGAAAGGGGCCCTAGCCATTTTGCCCATCAAGCAAGATTCGCATTTCTCACATGATTCAAAATCAAATGAGCCCAGAAGCCCATTACGATGGAGCCTCTGAATGTGTTTCTCATTGATGTGGCCCAAACGACAATGCCATAAGAAAGTCGGGTTTTCGTCATTTGACTTAAACCGCTTTGTATTTATGTTAAAGACAGGCATTTCTTGGTTTAAGACATATAACCCATTATCTAATGGGGCGCTACCATAAAATGTACCATTACGATGAAAAGAACAAACTTTATTCTTAATAGCAAAATCAAAATCTTCCAAATCCAAAACGGAAACTGAAATTATGTTTCTGCTAATCGCAGGTACAAAGTAGCAATTATTCAATTCTAAAACCATGCCAGAAGGTAAAGACAAATCATAAGTGCCTACGGCCAGTGCAGCAACCTTAGCTCCATTCCCGACCCGTAGCTCAACTTGTCCTTTCTTCAGCGTTCTATTGTTTCTTAGTGCCTGCATATTAGTACAAATATGAGCACCGCAGCCGGTATCCAATACCCACGAAGTAGAACAATGAGTCATAACATTAAGTTCGATAACATAAATACCTGAATCAGACGCATCATACGTCTTCTTCAGCTTCGCATAATCTTCCATGAACTTCTTGCAGCTTCTCTTCCAATGCCCTAGATGCTTGCAGTAGTTGCATTTGTCCTCAGGAGAACGCCCGGATTTGGGCTTGGGCTTGGGCTTGGGCTTGTCTTGACTCTCAGTCTGGACAGCTTTAGCCTTTCCCTTATCCTTACTAGGTTTCTTAAACCTTTTACCCCTTGTACCATCAGTACATTAGGAGTTGCCTTCTTGAGATTCGGCTCTGCTGTCTTTAGCATGCCGTGCAACTCAATCAATGTCTTAGTCATGTTTTGCATGTTGTAATTCATGATGAACTGATCAAAACACGACGACAAAGACTGCAGAATCATGTCAGTGGCCAGCTCCTGGCTAATGGCACAGTCCAGTTTCCCCAGGTTATCAATGTAACCCATCATTTTAAGGACATGAGGACTCACTGGACTGTCCTTAGCCAGCTTGCAATCCATGAGAGATTTAACCATCTGGTATCTCTCTGTGCGAGCTTGCTCCTGAAATAAGGCTTTCAGGCTGTTAATCATCTCAATCGGTGACATCACGTTCTCATATTGCTTATGCAGCTCAGAGTTCATAGTCACCAGCATTAGACAATTAACGTCTTTGAAATCAGCAGAATGCTTATCCCAAGCATTCTTATCTGCCTGCGTGGCATTGGAACGTGGCCTCTCGGGGAGAACTCTTGTAAGGACATATTCCTTGTTCTCCTGCCTGAGAACTATTCTCAGGTTCCGATACCATTCCAAGAAATTTGATCCATTAAGCTTGTCCTTCTCAAGGACGGATCTTAGCGAAAAGTGTTGATGTGAGTTGGGACAGACATAGCTGTAATTAAAAGAGGTTTTAGTTATGATGTTCAAGGAAATGAGAATTCTTATCCAATAAGAAAACTCGCATTGTATTCAAAACTATGTTTCCTCAGATGAATACAATGAACCAAGATCCTTACTTCACCAAAATTTGAGTGGGCGACTCGCCATCACCCAAGCTTTAGTTATCTGGGTAAGCAAATCATTGCTAATTGTACCCAGTACAACTCTTGGTCGCAGATAAGACAATCCATGTCTTACCCACTCTGATGTCTCTGGGCCCAGAACTTCTGATAGCCCAGTCAAGTAAACCAATCTCTTCAGTCTCGTGATTATTGACAGTCGCACAGCAAGTCTATCAATGATCACATGTCTTACTCATGTAGTTGTGGATACCAAGGACTCCAAGGCTATCCAACAACGAAACGAGTCTTGACAGTAGACAAGATCGGGCAAGACATCAAGATCACTTGATATTTAGTTGAGGAAAAGAACTATTTAATCTTGATGCATATCCAATATACATCCAAGAAGTTTTTAAGTTAATTAAAACATCTAGATTCATTAAGTTTAAGTTAATCTAGAAGCAAGGAGTTAGATTTGGTTTGGTATTCGCAATTTGAGGTCCAACCATCAAATCTGCGAGTGGTGTGTCGATCGACACACCCTTGTATCGGTCGACACGACCTAACCAAAACCAAATTGGTTTTTCCGGTTTAATTCAATTGAACCGGGTCGATAACCGGTAAATCTAATTTTACCGAAATCAACCAATTAAATCGGTTCTTGACTAATTGAGATAACCAGTCCAATCTAATTGAACCAGTTAATCCAATTGAACCGACTTAACCGACATAACCATGCGAGATAACCGGTCAATCCAATTGAACCGATTAATCCTTTCGCACAGCCTGTGTCGACCGACACACCCAGTGTGTCGATCGACACATTAGGGTAACAGAAATCCGATCGCTGATCGAAACCCTAAAATTTTATAAGCGTTTCACGGTGTGTCGACCGACACACGATTAGTGTCGATCGACACTATGCGAAAACACCCGATCATCGTTTTAAAGCAGAAACTTAATCCGAGATTAATTCGTTCAAAACATGATTTAGCAGGCACAAATCTAATCAAATACAACATTATTCGGATTATATGCCTCAGATTCAATGGTTTAAACCCTAATAGCTCTGATACCACTGTTGGTAAGCCTAGAATCTAGGGTTATAGTATTGAATCATTGATCTCGTGTTTACCTCAGAGATGGCAGCGGAATGAATGGTAATCGAGATCAGCTGCGACTCAGGTGCTTCGCCTCTACCAGATACACACGCACACAAAGCTGGAAAGCCGGGATGCTAGTGCCGGATCTTGGGATCACTGAGTTTTGGTGGTTCTGCTTTCTCTGCGACAGAAAAGTGAACGGCTAGGGTTCCAGGTCGACCATATAAGCCTTTTATATAGACCTGGAATGACTAAACCGAAATTAGATTAATTCCAATTCGTTTAAGTCATGAAATTGAAACGTCAGTTTCGAAACCCGATCTGTGTCGATCGACACACCACTATAAAACTCAATATCAATGTGTATCCAATACACATCAACATGATCATTACCATAATGATCGTTCCCATATTTATGCTTCCAGTTTGCTTAGGTGTGTGACCCTATAGGATCATATAATACTGGCAGTAAGTCCACTACTTACAGATTACAAGAGGCTTCTAGCAAAGCATTGCAACCACCCAGTATTATACGAAATGTCTGATCTCGACAACCAACTATCATCAGGAGTGAGTACGAGTGTGATTTCAGGACACAATCCCAACATGGTTTTCTCTTAAAGATCCACCTGCATCCAATGATATTTCTTCCTTTAGGTTTAGGAACCAAAACTCATGTGTCATTCTTCTTTAAAAAATCAGCAGCCAATGACTACAATTTCTTATGAGGATCCCTCATAGCTTCCTTAAAATCTCTTGGCTCTGGAGGGTCACCGTCTTCAGCAGCTAGCAAAGCCATATGAACATAATCGTAAAACCTCTTGGGAGGTTTGTGCTCCCTCCTTTCTCTGTTTCTGCCAAGAATATAGCTTCCAGGACTCTCATCAGGTTGATCTGCTTTATTTTCATCTTCAGACCACAACTACTCTCCTCAAGTGACCAGATCTTATAGCCTTTAACACCTGAAGGATATCCAATGAATATACCCTTCTTTGCCCTTGGTTTAAGCTTACCATCATTAGAGTGATAGTAACATACACAACCAAACCTTCTAAAATGATCATACCTTGGTACAAAATTAGACCATACCTCTTCGGGAACTTGTCCTTGAATCACTAAAGAAGGGACCTATTAATCAAATACACTGAAGTGTTTATAGCCTCTGCCCAGAACACCTTAGAAAGACCTGACTCACTTAACAGACTTCTCACTCTTTCCAGAATAGTTCTATTCATCCTTTCCACTACATCATTCTGCTGACGAGTGTAAGGGATAATCATGTGTCTTGTAATCCCATTTTCTGAAGAGATTGTCAAATTCCCTGTTGCAAAACTCACGCCCATTATCTATTCTCTGCTTTTTGAGACTTAATGATTCTCAACCAAGACCTTCCGTTCAGAAAATTTTTCAAATGCCTAATCTTTAGTCTTCAAGAAATAAACCCAAAATTTTCTGGAAAATCATCCACCATATTTAGGAAGTAATGACACTTACCCAGTGTTGAGGAACTGTAGGTGAACCCCACAAGTCAGCATGAACATACTCTAAGCAGTGATTACTAGTATTTTGTCATGTAGAGTAGCTAGTCCTATGAGTTTTTCCAAAGATGCAGCTTACACAGAACTTTAAACTTGATACTTTAGCTTTGTCAAGATAACCTTTCTTCGCAAGTGCATCAAGCCCCTTCTGACTCACATGCCAAGCCTTATATGCCACAAGTTTGTATCATTGTCCCCACAAACTGCATGAGCTTATACCCTTAGAATCTTACCTAGAAGGAAATAGAGTTTTCTTTCCCTTCTCGCCTTAAGAACAGACCTTCCAGACTTCATAACTTCAAGCAATCCATCTTTAGAAGAGAATATACATCCTTGATCTTCAAATGTTCCCAAAGATAGCAGATTCCAGAGAAGTCAGGAAAATACCTCACGCTCTTAACCTGGATCAGATTACCTTCTGAGGTTCTTAGCTGAATGCTACCAATTCCAATGACCTTGGAAGTAGTCTCATTTCCATTCTTACATACCCAAATGTCGTTTCTTCCAAATCAATGAACCAATCTTGCATTTGTGTCATATGAAATGAGCAATTTGTATCCAAAATCCATATCTCATTAAAGTCCACAGTTTCAGGCACATTTACCTTAGAGACTGTCAATGACTCAACATACTCTACTCATGTAACCGCATATGATTCTCCAGATTTAGATTTCTTTTCTTTTCCTTATGTCCATTTTTAGGACAGTTTCTTTTGAAGTGTCCCTCTGCTCCACAAGTCCAACAAATGTTTGACTTTTTTTTTTTTACTTTCCCTTTGACTTGTTGTTATGTTGTTTTGAGCCTGAATCCTTTTGGCCTTTTTCCAAGAAGTGTTAGAGTTTGAGAACAACACCTTCCATGAGACTTACTTGCATTTCCATTTGCATTGATATCCAGCTGCTTAGAGTGGATTGTAGTAATCACCTCATCCAGAGTTACAGTATCCTTTCCATACCTGAGTGTGTCCCTCATCTGATCAAACTGCTTAGGCAGAGACTTCAGAAGCAGTATGGCCTGATGTTCATCAGAGACCTCCACCATAATATTCGCTAGATCTGTGATTATCCTCAAGAATTCATAGATATTATTATCAATAGAAACAAATGTACTCATCCAAAATCCATACAAGTGATGCTTCATATACATTTTATTTGGAAGGGATACAATATTAAACATTCCAACAGCCATTTTCTCCTTAAGAACCGTCCTTGGGATCTTATTAGTTACACTCATAACTATTGTACTTCGTACCTTTCTTTGTTTCTCCACTATAGATGGATCTGTTTCCATCTTAGTATCAGAAACTTTAGCCTCCACCTCTCCTTTCTCTTTATGATCCTCAAGTTTCACTGATGGCTTTCCTTTATCTTCATATTGTTCTTCATGACTTTTCAAAACATCCGCCAGACCGAGAATTTATAGATTCTCCATTAGTCTCTCCTTCCACATGTTGTAGTCGATCTCCCCATCGAACTTTTCAATTTCGATCTTAGTCGAAGGCATCATGATTACGATCCTTGATGAATTAGTCTTGATCGATAGAGATAAGCCAAGTAGGAAACCTAGCTCTGATACCACTTCTTGAGAAACCTCATATCATATACGATCAATTCACAAGAGCTATTCCGATTGACTTAGTGCACGATTCCGATTTCGTCGAACACTTACTATGACTACACAAACGAAGATGCAAGAATGTAAGAACACATGTGAAGTTGTTATCCAGTTCAGGCGCACAAACCGCGACCCTATGTCTGGCCGAGACTTTGCTCGAAATTCACTACGGACAAAGTGATACAAACGTCGCCGAAAAATACAGAGCCACCGGAAAATATCTAACCCGAAATCTCACTTCTCTCTATTTCTCTCACCCGTGTATCTCTCGCCCGATTTTCACAAATTGATCTTAGTGCCCCTGTAAGGAAAAAATCAAGACCTTCACATCAAGCTTGATTCAAGAAGAGTTTTACTTTTAGACTCACTAATTAGGTTTACCTGTTGGAAAGGACTTTTAGAGAAATCCAGTGTTTTTTCTGGTTCGGGAGAGGTTGCATGATATATAATCTAGAAACTGTTAATTTCTTACAAAAACCAATACAAAGTGTGTTGAAGCTAACTTTAAACCAGTTCTTGATACCTGCCTGCATATTTTTAGTGATCCAAGAGAACTCTAGATTCAGACCAAACGCTTTATATTCCAAACTCCATCGAGATAAAGTGGGTTTGTCCTTGAGTACCTGCAGAGCTAAACCAAAACATCAACACCTCCAAAACTGGGAAAAAAAAATATATGTGGCATCTCCATGTTCAGTAGAAACTTGAAAGCCAACAGAGAAAGTCATTGCCTTACAGATGAACTGATTGTCTTCCATCTAGGCATCGATTCCATTGTTTAGGAAGAACACATTAGTGAACATACACCCAACTTATTGCAAATCTACGGAGGAGGATGATTTTTTTTTCCCAAATATGCACATGAGCAAACAACATATCAAAGATGTTAACAGATTCGTGGGAGGGAGTAATTGAAGAGAAACTCAAGCAGATTTGAGTCGATTTATTTAAGCGGTTGCGGAAGATGTATAAGATAATTAAGAGAGATTACGTAAACCTCATTAGCTAATAAAAACGACAGTCCGATCAGTTGAGGGGGGAAAGTTACCGTTACTGCCCATGCGAGCGAGGAATAGAAGAATCCATCTTGAAGCTCCGGAAATCCAAAAGGGTTCTCTGAGATTTGAAATTGCCATACACCTCGACCTTTACTAAGGTAATTTCGGGATAGTAGATGAAGAAAGGTTGAGTCTCGTGGTAGAAGTGAAATTTTGATGAAGGAGATGAAGAAACGTTTAGGATTTTAATTTGAGAATTTCTGGAAAGAAGGTCGATTTCAAGAGTTATCGAGTGTTGACCAAAAAAATAACAATAATCGAGTTTATAGTCTGACGTACGTGACTAACGTGGCAGCTTTTAATTAGACAACTTATAGTCTGAAATTGCCACGTGTCAGTTTTTGGGATGTTATTTTTAAGCATATGTGAATAGCATGCGGAACCTCAAGGAATAGCTTTTATGTAGGATAACTAGTATGATTCGCGCGCAATGGTACGAGCACAAATATTATTAATATCTAAACTTTCTTAAAATAAAAAAAAATTATCAATTTAATTTAACAATAATATTATTATAACAAAATTTATATCAAAATATTTGTAACTAAATATATATATATAAGCATTAGTTATACTAAACCTCTTATTAAAACATTTTTATTTATATTATAACACACAAATTTTCTAAAAATAAAAATCATCAATTTAATTTAAAAATAATAAAATTATAACAAAATCTATATCAAACTATTTGTAATTAACTAAAGATATAAATATTATTATACTTAATCTCTTATTAAAATATTTTATAATTTATTCGGAAATAAATTATCTATAACAACCATATTTATTTATATTTAAATATATTCATAAATATTTTCACCTTTATCATTTTACTTTTTATTTTTTATTCAAGGTTAGATATATCTCATAAGTAAAATTAAAAATAAAATATAATTATATATATATATATATATATATAAATATAAATTTTTTATTTAAAGTGTTTTATCGTTTATTATAATTTTTAATTTAAAATATTTGATCATTTATATTTTTTATTTAATTAATATGAATTTACTATATAGATTTGTATTATCCACAATAGTCATTGTTATCAATATTAAAAGCTCATAATTCAAAAATATTTTTTTATCGTTTTTTAATTTCTTTTTTCCGGTTAAGATATATCTCTAAAATATAATAAAACTAAATTTAAAATGAATATAATAAATAACACAATTATAAATATAAACTAAGGTTAACATAGTAAAAACATAATTTCATTAATGGTAATTTAATAATTAACCATTTTGAGAGTGAATATAAGTCCAAAAGCAGTTTCCAATTAATATAATATAAAGATATAAAGATTTGGCTATTTTCTTGTATGTGTGTAGAGAAGAAGCAATTAGTACTTTGCTATCCTTTTTTGTCAACAAGATAGTCTAATGAAAAATATTTTTCACTAATTCAAATTGGTGGCTTCGGTTTAACATTAACATGAATTGTATATAACGGTCTGAAGTGTACTGTGTGTTAGTCTATTTACCATCAAATTGCTTGTGCGCGATATGTGGAAGAGTTCAAATGCTTTGAAATACTCTTTTCTTCCTTGGAACTCCTCTAACTGGATCGAGAAAGTTGATCATTCATCTGGTTCCGACACTATCTTCACCGATTTTAAACAGTCCATTGATATCTTATAGTTATAATTTTTGTCTCATAACCTAATGTCGTCTCAAAAAACCAAATCAGATCAAAAAGGAGGAGCAGAAATCATTAATGGCTGATCAACCTGCAAGCAAAAAGCCGACGAGTTCTTATCGACACTGAATCAATCCAAAAGGACTTCCCCCCCCCGCCCCCTTTAGACACAATTACCGAGATTGGTTTCACCAAATCAACCGGTTATATCTGGTTCAAGTTGAAGAACAAGGTTCGGCACCGGTTTAACTAGAATCATCATTTTGACTAGAATAATTACTTTTACATGTTAGTAATAACGAAAACAAAACTCAACGTTGACAAATCATTTTGTATATATGTAATACCATTTGTAAACCTATAATGGAAATAATATTACCCAATTAAAATATCAGCTCAATAAAGAAAAGAAAAAATCAATGGTGATCACCCCCACATCTTCATGAGATAGCTCTTACAACTACTACTGTTGAGAGACCAAGATTCATGATCTAACCACCATCTTGGTCTCTTCTGTATTATTCTCAACGATTCTTGTTTCTGTTCTTCTTGTTCCTCGTAGGAAGATGTCTTCTTGAGATTGTGTCTGTATTCAACAACTACTTTGATACGTGTGGTTATTTTAAATAAAATAGTAAGAGTTAATCATGGTTACTTTCTAAATAACCATGGTTTACTGAGGGTTTCTATTAGGATTCATCTATATATGAGCTTGAGGATAGAGAGAGAGGGTTTTCACGATAGAGAGTGATCTTCATGTTCAGGGGGAGCTGAGAGACTCCATCAATTTCTCTCAATCTTGTAACTGGTTTCTATCATCAATACAAACTTATCGTGTTCTTTCCTATTTGTTTCGGAAGTGATACGTTTATCGTATCAAATGGTATCAGAGCGAAGTCGAACTATGGGAAAGGATGCGATCGAGGTTCCGATCTTCTACGGTGAAGATCCGAAGAGTTGGGTTGCGTGGATCGATGAGTTTGCTTCTGGTCAAGGGTTTTCCGATTTTGAAACAACACAGTTCGCATACGGCTTCATAGAAGGTGAAGCTCACACTTGGTATTGTGATGAACTTTCACGATCTCTGTTTTGGAGCTGGGAAAACCTCAAAACCAGACTGCTCCACCGATTTGGCAAAAGGGTAGAAGATGTGAAGAAACAGGAAGAGCCTAGCTTTATGGATCGGATGGAACAGCTAATTCGCTTGTTGGATCGTCTCGAGAAAAGACGGATCGAGGAAGATGAAGCGAAGATACAACGTGAGGAACTGCCGATACGGAAGATCGAGATCCCTCAGTTAGTTTCTAAGCCGGTTGTAGCTGAATCTGTTCAGGAAGTAGCAGAAGAAGAAGATCTGCTAATATCCTTGGAAAAAGAAGATCCGTTTGTGGTGACTGAAAGAGACGAACAAATGGAGCACCAAGGAAAAATTATTGACAGGTATGAATCTGCCCACCAACTGTTTGTTAAAATGGCTGTGAGAAAGAAAGGAAATGTTAAGAAGAAAAAGAAGAAGAGATGGAAGAAGCTCTATCCAGATACTGAAGAGTATTTAGAGGATAATCTGAGTTTAGAAGGGAAGGATAGCTTAGAGTTGTTGGGAATACAGATGGAGAACACAACTAACAGTGCTAGAAAGAGCTTATTGGAGTGGTGTAAGGGATTAAGTTGCAGATGGGTGCATACTCGCCAAGTTTGTGGCAAAAAGTGGCTGCTAATGTTTAGAACTAAGAAGAGAAAGAGGAAGAAACGGAAATAGATTACAGAGAAGAGTTATACACCTTATGGAGGAACAGAACACTCCAAGAAAATTGAAAGGGCTATACTGGGCAACTTGGTAAGAAAGCTGCAATGTCATATGATGAAAGATTCTACCGGGAGAGTGAACAAAGAGGTATGTGTTGAAATGAAGATGCACCACAGCCAAGTGTTCAACAAGAGGCTGTTGTTGTTGAATGTTACCAAGAATAAGAAGAAACAGTACTTGACACGTAGGAAAAGAGCTAAGTTTCGAAAGGAGAACACGAAAAGAGAAGTGAAGCTTTGTGTGGTCAAGGAAGAAAATTGTGTTGAACGGTATCCTGACTGGTTTTTGTCTACGGTTCAAACTAAGAAGAAGAAAAAAAGTGGAATGGATATAAACTGTCACGAGGTTGCTTCAATAGTAACGATGGAGAAATGGTTTCAAAGGCTGGGAATGAAGTTAAGAGATCAAAGGGTCAGGAGAAAGAGGAAGGTTGCTTATGGTCAAGGTAAGAGGTGTAAGTACAAATCTGAGAGAAGTAACCATCTCAACTTTATGTTTCTAATGGAGAGAAACTTCAAAAGGCAAAGCACTATGATAAAGAAAAGATATAACAAAGTGAAGTGCTGCTGGATTATGCTTAATGAGCTACTATTGTGGGAAATCCGAGTGAAGAAGAAGAAGTTACAGACTGGGCATATTATAGACTGTCTTCAATGTGGAGCTGCTGCTGCATATAATTAATATGATAGCTGCCAAGAAGACACTCACTAAAGAGTGGAGGAAAAGAAAGAAGTTCAAGAACATATTCAAGGTTAAGAAAACGGAGAATAGAATGCTTGGTTCTCTTCACAAGGGAGATTTGAGGGATCAGTCTATGAGGGAAGAGAAACCACGTGGAACAACAAAGTATGGAGGAAGGAACACCAAGGAGGAAAGGGACTGTACCAGCAATTGTCTTCACAGGATGTTGATATTAAAACGAATGATGTTAGAGGCTGGAGAACAGTTTGTCTTCATGAAGGTATCAGGTGACATTCATAGAGCTAGCTTTGTGATGATCCTCCTTGTCTCGAATTTAATCAGTTGGGCTGCATTAGAGAACAAGAACAAGGGTCTGGTTTGGATTGACAGTTATGGGGAGACACAAGCTTGGAAATGTCTTATTATAGAGTTGAAGCTGACGTGCCTATCAGGAAAAGACACGCTCACACAGACAGTCTGCTTGCTTGGTTCAATATTATCTTGGGGAGAGAAGAACAAACATGAACAAATTGAAGTAGTTCCGGATATTGGAACAGCCGCAGGAAAGGGAGGAGAAAGATCCATCGGCTTCTTGATTAAGAAGTTGTATTCCTTCTGGATACTTATTTCTGAAGATGAGATCATTGATTCTACCTCAAGTCTGAGAGTGTCTAAACACAAGGATTTTGGGGCAGTGGGAGAGCTAGTAACTGATATATATACTCTGAGTCAGCTAATTGAAAAGGAGGTGCTACAAATACAAGCAGATTCAGAAGCTGAAATGAACTATCCAAGGAATCACCCCTCTGAACAGAGAAGGCTCTCATCGCAGAGGAAGGACTCTCAAATTGCAAGGGCTCTTGGAAGTGGAGGGGTATCATCAACCTTGAGGACAAGGTTGAATTCAAAGGAGGGAGTAATGATACGTGTGGTTATTTTAAATAAAATAGTAAGAGTTAATCATGGTTACTTTCTAAATAACCATGGTTTACTGAGGGTTTCTATTAGGATTCATCTATATATGAGCTTGAGGATAGAGAGAGAGGGTTATCACGATAGAGAGTGATTTTCATGTTCAGGGGGAGCTGAGAGACTCCAATTTCTCTCAATCTTGTAACTGGTTTCTATCATCAATACAAACTTATCTTGTTCTTTCCTATTTGTTTCGGAAGTGATACGTTTATCGTATCATACTTGTTCAAAAACTTCGATCTCAAACATGTTCATTTTCACCATAGGGTTTATGTGATCCCTCACAAACGCAAACGCCAACTGGTCTCGCGGGTTAAACGCTTCTAACTCGTTGAACATGAAGCATGAGAAAAGATTGCTTCTTATTCCGTGTTTTCTCAGTATCAACGCAGTGTCTGGTACATCTATTTCAAATAAAATGTCAACATCATCAAGGCACATTGTATAAGTGCGCTGATCACTATATTTAATATGACAAATTTGATTTTTTATGAACGTTAATACCCAATGAATATAAAACTTGTAAATATAGTGTTAATATTTTATTTTATTTTTTACAATCGCAGTCATACTAAAACTTAAGTCCAGACTTATCTTTGAGACCTATTAAAATCTGGGTATTTTTGCCACGTAAAACGTCTTCAAGTGTCCAAGTAGAGTGTTTTGATAATTTAACACTAAAAAAAAAAAAAATCAATTTATGGCTTAGATGAATATAGCCAACCCTCAACAAAGTGGAAATCAATATGCTACAACCTCTTGGTTTATTATCCATAAGAAAATGTAAATATGCTTAGTCGAGGTTCATTTCTATGCATTTAAATGACGTAAGAAACATCTCTTGGATCTACCAAAGCCATAGAACAACTTGTTATTGGACTCTCACTTCTATCTCTATCTCATATTCTCATTGATATTATCATATGGAGTGTAGACCACGTCGTGATTCTTTGATTGCAACTATGATTATATATTTATATATATTTATTCTAAAGGAATATTTCTAACAATCAAACAAATAAATAAATAAAATCTACAGCTAAGCAAGAACACATGTTTTATTATCCATTTTAATCTAAAATGTGTTGTTTGTAATCTTATTTTCTTATTCATATATTCCACAATTTATATAACAAAATGAACTACTTGATAATATTAATTAATACTACTTTATCACTAGAAGATCAATTACCTCTACAAATTGAATCACTGAAAGTATGGTTTTCATGATTATCCCTGACTTCATTTTTGAAAAGCCACAAGCAAAAAGAGCATAACATAACCGCTTAAAAGCCAATCTTCATGCATAGAAGACATGACCCTCTAGTCTTTATTGCAAAGTAATATATTAGAGTACACACCAACATTCTGGAGAACGGAAGGTATATGTTTTTCTAAAGATGATTACCCTTAAGATTATTAACACACTTAAGAGTGAGAGTAGTACTCTAAGTCTCTAACTATATATTATTATACATAAATCGAACCTTCTAACAAAGAAGTTACGTACTATATATATATGTACGAAATTAATAGTTTGTACTTTACTCTATTAAATTTTGTTTGTATAGAACCTTACCTAATTTTCCTAACTACAGGTAAAGACAACTAATCTATTATATAATTAGAGAAATTCTCTCCCTCTCATGCAGCCACGTCACTTTTTATGGTTTTGGGCCTTCGCTTAAGCCTACTTATCATTAACGATGCTTATGGCCCACCACTTCACCCGACCTCTTTTTGACCTTCCCACTTCCTCCCTCCCCAGCTAGCTCATCACCAGACTCCTCTCTCCGTTACACGTCCTCAATAACTCCCCAGATCCTTCAATTAAGCTTAATAGCATGTGGAACTCCTTTGCTCTCATTCAGTTTCTCAAGCCCTTCACATCTGTTCGCTTCATCTCCATGGGTTATTCTTAAAATACGATATGATTCAGGTATAATGTCTTTTGTTACCTCAGTTTTGATTACGATGGAGGAGTTAGTTGATTAGAGTTGTATATGAGAGAGTCTCGGTAACAAATACATTCACTCTCTTAGAATAAAAAAACTTAAGCTCCCTAAACTTCATCTTCTCCATTTCGTTTTATATCATACAGATACTGATTTCCTCCACCTTTTCATCCAGAGACTCAGCGAGTCGACGATGGTGAGGAATCAAGTCTTCTCTTGCAAGGGAAGATCTGTTCGTAAGGTGACACAAAGACGACGTCGATTGTGCCTCCTGCGGCGGCGGATGGATTTCTGGTGAGCCATGGGAGTGTAATTGGCGAGCCGATCGGGAGGGAAATAGCATTTAATTATAAAAGTGATCCGAGATTTCCACTTTCAGGATTCGAAATCAAATGGAAGAAAATTTGTTAGGCATTTGTGGGTTTGATTCTTCCAAGAAATATCGATCAGAAGAACTTGACAAGTACCAGCCTGGTTAGTTTCAAAAATATATCTTTCTTCGATGGATTTAGCTTAAAGTTTTGATTTTTAGGGTTTATGAAGGTGTATTTAATTTCTTATCAAATGCCATTTTTGGGTTCCTAAGATCTCTTGAATTTTTTTTTAAATAATGGTGAAATGACAACTATTATCTATACTGGTTGAAAGTTGAAACTAAATTTTCTTACTTTATCGGATTTTGTTGTGGTAATAGATTTTTTGGTGATGGTCAATTTCCTGTTAAGTTCTTGTATCGAGTTTGAAGATGTTGAAGAAGATGATGATATGGCAGTGGAGTATCCGTGCCCGTTTTGCTCAGTTGATTATGATTTAGCTGAATTGTGTCACCATATCGGCGAAGAGCATCAATTAGATGCAAAAATGGGGTAATTACAATTTATATATCCATCTCGATTATTGTTCTGTTAATAAGACATTGAGGCTTCACATGAATGAGTTAGTAGTCGAATTATTCACTGTCCTTTAGTGCTTACTTTAGCAGGTAGGATTGTAACTTGGATTATTCGCTTTGATGATATGAAAAGACATTGTAGTTGTGAATTTTCTGGAGTGGGAAATGTTGTGGTTCAATCCTCAAAACCTTTCGGAGCTTAAAAAGCAAGGGACCTTTAGAAACTTAGACACGTTCAGGAATCTTTGAAATTAAATTTGTCTTTTGGTGATAGATGAATGTGATAATTTCTTACACATCAGCTTTGGTTGTCATGCACGTATGTCCATGTAGCAGACGAGTGAAGATGCATATGGTTCATCACATTACCACGCAACATAGAGATGTTCTGAAGATCATCATCTCTAAAGTAACAAGTGCTCTTTACTTTCTTTTAACCTAACCAGTTAATCCTCTGAAGCAGGAGATTATGTGGTACTGAATGATGCAACAAGTATCGTGGGTCAATGTGTAATCCAGTTAGCTACGCTCCGTAAATCAATACCATCAACATTATTCGTGACAAGTGTTTTCTATATTATGGATCATATTTAAGATATTTTCATTATGAACATTCAAAGCGGCTCTGGCCAAGTTAATTATGTCTTCTGCTACTGATTTTAGGGCTGGGTCGGATGAAGCAAGAGAGAATCAGAATGCTCTAGGTGCAGACAGCTGTTTTCAGAGAGTCAACTGAATGTAAAGAACGTGAAATGTCTTCTGGTAAGATTGAAGTCTAAGAGTTAGATAGCATAAACTTTGAGCGACCCAAGTTTGCATTAAATATATACGCTTAACATATGTATGTGTGGTCCATGGAAAGATACATGAACCAGATCTGGGATTCAATTTGTGTTGGTGGCAATGCTGCTACTCTCCTGCTCAAGTTTCTGATGTGCACCAAACATTCCCCTTTTGTGCATTTTCATTTGACTTCACGCCGTGCTGAAGGTTGTGTAAATATAAGTATACCAGGGAAGGAGGAACCATGGTAACATTTGGTGGGATGTCTAAGACAATCACAGTGTCAACAATATCTTTCATCTGTAAGGTAATGGACATATAGATCTTTTGGACAAGTTAAATTGACATCGTGTAAAGTTAAACTAATCACATGATGATTTTATATTGCACTGATTAAAATGATCACAGTATCACATTTAAACAATGCTAGATTTAATCAAACTTTTGTTTACTTTAGTTTTTTATATTTATTCTAAAGAGTTGGATTCTCCTCACTAATTTTTGTTAACTTTAACTCATTGCATACGTTAACCGAATTGTGTTGTTAAAATAACTCAACGCTTAAGTATTTTACCGCATTCGATTATATCATTTGGACCACTACAAATAGCGAAAGAAAAAAAAAGCATGGTCTTATTTAATATTTATTTTATGAAGTTTAGAAACTGGATTAATTCACTCTCATAAAAAACACATAAACCCGGTCCAGAATTTTTTTACAAAACCATGAAACACAAAACTTATACATATTTACAATGGAATATACAGAAATATTTCTTTCTAAAACTATAAAACCAGTTTTAATTTTTTTTTTTTAAATTAATCCTAAACTTTTAAATAGTCAAACATATCATCCTATATATAATGAGAGAAGGGGGGCTCTCTCAAGCTGCCACATCAGCCCCCCCCCTTGATTGGCTAATTTTAATCAAAAATTTCCACATCATCATTAAATAAAAACAAGTATACTATTTAATGTATGATTATTTAATTTAATGTAATTAATTAAACTGTTAAAACATAAATTCTAAATTTAAATTTAATATATAACCTCATAAATATATAAATATTATAAATTATAATTTTTCTATATATCTTCTATATTTTTATATAATAAATAAATAAAATCAAATAAAACAATAAAAGTGAAAAAAGAATTATATAACTAAAAATAAAGATAGCGTTATTAAAAAATTACAATAATTGAAAACTAAAATAAAAAAACCATAAAAATTATAAATTATAGAAATAGATATTATTAAGAATAGAAAAAAATAAAAAATGAGATACAATGATAATAAAAAATTATAAAAAAATATAAGAATATAAGAAATAAAATAAAATCAATGATATATATATCTATATATCTAAAATGATAGCTAAAAATATTAAAATATAAAAATAATTATATTCAGAATAGAAAGAAAATGTTTCAAAATAAGATAAAATGATTATAAAAAGAAATTATATAAAATATAAGAACATAGGAAAGAAAATAAAATCTATGAAATGTATATAAATTAATAAAATTAAAATGATAACTAAAAATATTTAATTATTATGAATGGAAACTAAAAATTTAAAAGTCTGATGAATAAAATATAAAAATAACAAGTATATATATATATATATATATATATTTAAAATAGTTTATAAAAAAATTAAAGATGATAATTGCAGAAAATAAAATTTTTATAAAAAGCTAACTAAAACTTTATAATTAAAATATTTATTTATAAAACAATCGTATGTTAGCGTATATTCTCTCTTAAAAACTAATATATTCATAAAAAGAAAGAAAAAAATACAAATTCACAAATTTAAACAAAATCCGCGCATTTGCGCGGGTTCTCTCTTAGTTTATAATAAAAACTTGGATAATAGTGTTTTCTTTCTTAATTTCAATAATAGTGTTTATATTTGTTTCTCAGTGTTGGACTATTAGTTTGTTTGTTTAGGGCCTTCCCTCTCATTAGCATTGGGATTTCTCTAATTTTTGTTTCTGATTTCTACCACTGAACAAATATTGGGTAACAATGATTGATTAGTTTACTAGATCAGAAGAAGGGATATTTTGGATGTTAAAGATTAATTTTTTTCTTGTGAAAAGAATCCATAGCTTAGTTCACCATCTGAAGGAAAACAAAACCCAAATGTTATTGTGATTGCAACAGAAACAAACTATATTTCATCTGAAGGAAAACAAAACCAAAATGTTACTGCGCGAATGCAACAGAAACAAACTATATTTGCAATTGTTGGTTCTCAAGAATCTCAACACTGTAAAATAACATAAGCATTGGTCTTTGAATGTCTTATGCTAATCAAACAACTATAGGAGACTGCTACTTCTCAATCTTTTGTTAAAATATTAAGCTAAACATTAAATGTCATACAATCATTTATTTTACACATATCTCCTTCATTTTTTTAGAAATCCGGTTCAACGCCACCGTTGAGAATGAGAAGGTCAGGAAAAATAGAGGACCAAAACTAATTATATTTGCATGAAAAACATATATGACAGAATAAAAGTTAAAGAAATGGCGACTGGTAGACAATGAAGTATGCCAAGACTGTAGTTACTCTATACAAATATTTGGAGAAACTTAAATATTGGACAATACTAAAAACAAAGAGGACAAGTGTTGCTTTCGAATTTTTTCAAGAGTAACTAACGGTTGGGTTTAGTATGTTTTGAAACTTTAACATTAGACGAACAGTTACATGTGAAATTTAGATGTTGCAGTAATACTCTTTCTGTTTTTTAAAAAAAAAAACTTTAACATGAACAAACTCTCAAACCAAAATTCATGTGGGCAATTTTTTAAAAATACAGACAAACACGGGGAGACCAACTAACAAATAAAAGAAAGAAGAACCAAACAAATACCACATACATCAACAAATTACAAACGAGAATGTAATATGACCTCCGCGGAGGTAGTAAGTCAACTAGTATATCATTAATTAAACCTTTAAAAGGTTTAAAGCTTGTTCGTTATGATATAGTGAAGATTTTAGAGGAAAAAAAAACATAAAATAACACAAAAACATATTTTGTCATAAATATAGCACTAAGAAAAATAAATAACATTTTTAGCATTATTTAGATTACAAAGACTTTTATATTATTATAAAATTTATGGTTTAGGGTTTATTATTTAAGGTTTAGGGTTTATTATTTAGGGTTTAGGGTTTAGTATTTAGGGTTTAGGGTTAGGGTTAATTTAGTCTTTATCCCTTTAATGAATGCTATTTTTTTCCTCGTTGTTGCTATATTTATGACGATGCATGTTTTTATGCTATTATTACGATTTGCCCAAGATTTTATTACCTGTGTGATATGGCATTTTATGAGAACTCCAAGGCTTCAAACCATGCTCACAATAATCCTCCATTTGCATCATTAGTCCATCGACGTCTCTCCATTTCTTCCACCTAGCAGTAGCCATAGCCTCCTCCATTGTATTTACAAAAATGGATGTTTAGATATTGCTATATCGACATCAGGCACTACCAACATCGAATGAATTAGAAGTAGTGGATCGATCATGAGCTGTATTTTTGCGTCGATCCATATACTGAACTTTGAGTTTGGAAACAATCTATGTATCAGATACTTTGGTATAACCCCGTTCATAGCCGGATTAGGGTATAGGTTTCAGACTTTGAGATTTTGATGATTTTCCATACGCCTACTCTGTAATTTATTGGATTGTTTTTCGGGATGACATTGTGGTAGAAGAGAGAGTTTAGTGTTTTGTCGTCGATGAACATGTAGAAACAAACGGTTTCTAGGGTTTTAACTCCAAGTCCTACTGGTTGTCTGATTTTGTCATGGTCGTTAAAAATGGCTGATGCAACTACTAGTCCACATTTCTCCATCTCAGCTCTATCTACCAAAACAGAGAAAATAGTTATATATATTTTGTTGTCAACTACAAAAATAGTTATATATATATATATATATATATTTATATTTGACCAAAATTGTATTGTATATGAATAAGATGGGTTTTTTTAATAAGAATCTAGAAGTTCTTCTTTGAGAACCCCTCAACCTTCTTTCTCTCGTATTTTTACCTATTTTATATTTATTTTATATTTAATTAATTTAAGTACCTCACTTAAGAAACCTTTGTTGGAGTGCTCTAAGTGAGCTTATCAGTGTCTCGATTAACCGTTTAGGCTCCGAAACGTGACAGTAAATACAACTAACAAGCGATAAGAATATGGTTTTAAATCTTTTAAAATAAAATGCTTAAAATTTTGTCTACTAACAATAGAAAACGAAAAAAACTCCAATATATACAAGGAATGCAAAAAAGAAATATAATTATATACCGTTATGATCCAGTTTTTCTCCGGTTTACTCGGTGTTTTAAGTTTTGACCGAGTTATAATTCATAAACCGGTTAGCGAATATCTATCTACTTAAAAATGATGGATGATATCTCACCGGAATTGTTGACCGGAAAATCTCTGAAGAAACCACATGGAACTTCAACGTCATTGTACGAATGATTGTAATAAGAATATCTCATCTGAGTACTGAAATTTCCACCGAAAGTTTCGCCTTTTCCCTTAATGTATCTCAAATTATCCGATGATGATGAATCGCTGCAAATACTCTGTATCTCATTCACCACTGTCCAGTAATCTGGTTCACATAAAACAAATATAATTTCCAAATCATTACTCATTAACAAATATTAATCCACACCCATCGTATAGAAAATCAAAGTGAATTTTAATGATTAATTAGTTACCTGAGAAGAAAACAGGGGAAGAGCAAGAAGATCTGTGAGTGGGAAGAGCGTATTTGTGTTCACCGTAAGAAGAAGGATAAGAGAACATTTTTGTTTGGATCGGATCGAAGGGTGAATGTCGAAAGATGCATTGGTTTCTTGAGATAGAGACGTAGAGAAACAGATAAAGTGTAGTGAATAGGTAGACAAGTGAGAAACAGAGGAGCTTTGATCGGACACAAAGAGGGGGAGATGCGGTGATTCTGATGATTTTTCTCATCGGAAAGAGATTTATTGTTTATTATTTATTCATTTTGGTATACTTCACGACATTTAGTGTTGGTGATGAAGAAGAAGCAAAGGGAGGATCTTTCATTTGAGTTTGTGCTGAAAATTTCAACCGGAAGTTAGAAACTTAATCAGCTTTTTGTGGTGAAGTTTTACTGGATAAAATCATATATTATTTACTTTTTTTTTTTTTACATCAAAAGCTCCATTTTATTAAGGATTCAGTGTTCGACTTTCCTCAAGGGAAAGCCAATCGGGAACCGATGAACTTACATTGGAAAATAAAAGGCCACGTGCTCTAGTTTTCTTAGCAAGACTATCAGCACGGGTATTAAACTTTCTACTAACATACTTAATACAAAAACTAAGAAAGAAAATCTTAAGAGCGCGGAAGTCTTCCAATTCCGACGAGAAGGAGGGACACTGCATAGCCCAGAGGAGGGCGTCGAGCTCGGCATGAAGGGGAGAGAGACTTCTTCTGGATCCCTTAATACCCAAATGCACAATCTCAAGTCCTTGTTGGACGATCCACCCTTGTCCGCTTATCGAATCAGATTCAACCCAAGAACTATCAATGAAGCATGAGAGACATACTCGTGAAAGGGTAATAGATGAAGAAATCCTTTGTGAGGAATTTGTGAGAAGATTCTCATCTTCCTCCGTATTAGCCTTTCGCCATGGTTCTTCTTCAAGTATAGCTTTCTCTAGAGTCAGTCTAGGATCTTCATTAAAATTCTCAAATACTTTCCTATTGCGAGCCTTCCAAATAAACCACATAAGCCATGGAAAGAAGCTTATGGAGTCCTCAGAACCCATCATCTCTTTCGCTCTCCAAAAGAGGAAGTCCATATTAGTAAACACCGAAGAGGATGGAAAGATATGAGGGGCATATGGAATAGGCGAAAGTGCCCACACTTGACGAGCTGGGGGGCACTCAAAGATAGCATGGTTAATAGTCTCTTTCTCTGCACCACATCTGGGGAAAGTGGAATCTCTGCCAATATGGCGATATGTAAGAGAGAAACAAGTGGGTAAGAAACCCGACAAACATTGCACACGAAATGTTGAATTTTCCGAGTGGTTTTTAACTTCCAAACTTGCGCCGTAAGTACCGTAGTACTTGTGAAGGATTATTGTGTTTGTTCAAGGTTTAATTCCCATGTTTCAACCTAACACATAATCTTAACAGATCTAGGTTCTTGCAAAACGAATCATAAAACCAACCAAACCTGGATCATTACCTTTCAGATTGCAGCGGATAATTGATGGTAATGATGAGATCAGTTAGAACAGATGAACAACCTGCTCCTCCTTTGGTATCCACACTCTTACAAGCTGGGATGGCTTCTAGACCAAAGAGATGGATCATATCAGAAAGAGAGTTAGAGAGAGAGATGAAAACTCGCGGCCTAACACCAGAAATCGCAAGCCCCTGGACTTATGCTTAGGGTTTCGATTTCTTCCTCTCTCATTAATGGGCCCAAGTCATTTGACTAATGGCTCATTAATCATTTGGGCCCAAGACACAAATCAGACAAAAGCCTGCATTTTGTCTGGCCCAATTCTCTGATCCAATACAGTAAATGTTGGAATTATGTCCAGTAATCTCTGTACTGTCTCTAGAACGTAAGAGTATGTCAATGATCAGACATAAGTCATATAATACTGGGGGTCATGATGGCTTGCTAGAGTCCGCTCATGATCTATAAGTCTTGGACTTATTGCCTTTATTATATGATCCCATATGGGTCACACGCCTAAGCTAACGGGAAAATACGAAGGAACGGTTTAGCAGAAGTACGGTAAAAGTGCTAGGCATTTACGGTACTTGGAGAGACTAAAGGGCCTGATTAAATCCAAGGGATTTAATCAGAACTGAGAATTGGGCCCAAAAGCCCATGAGAACTAAAGGGAGTTTTAATGAATAAAACTTGACCTAAAGCTCTCTAATTCATCAGCACATCTGCGCCTCCTCTCTGTCTGGTCTAGCAGCCAATTCCCGAGTATGCGTGTGTGAGCCTTTGGATGATCCATCTCTTGGTGGTTCTGCTGATCTCTGACCATTACCTCCTCATTCCGCTGCACAAAAGGTAACAGGTGAGATCCATTAAGTTTCTAAATAAGAGAACCTAGATCTGCATGTTTAGTAGGTTGAATCAATTGACAATTGAATCAGGAAACACTAAACGATCCAACAGTGGTATCAGAGCTATTGGTTCTGTGGTTTTTCTTGTTTAGAATCATGTTTAGGATTGTTTAAGAAGTGTTTTTGAATCAACCTACTGATAAGGAAAAACACTCAAGAAACAAGAATTAAAAACCTAAACAAACAAGAAATCGCATGATCCAATCTATATGAATTGGTATGCGTCGGATCGTCAGACGAGAGGTGAACCGATCGCATGGATCAATCGATCGCATGGATCGACCCGCTCACCTCCTGTCCCGATCAAAAACCGAGCTCGTCATGCATCTCTCGGCCGCGATCGCATGATCAAGGGCCGACCGATCGGATGGATCGAGTCTCGACCAAGGCTGTCCCGATCGCTCGGCGGTCGAGTGAAGCAACCGGCCCGAGCTCGTCCGATCACCGTCCCGTCCAGCTTGAGGCTCGGCCGTCCGGCTGATCGTGGATCGCGTGGATCGTGGATCGCGTGCGGCTGGTCGACAGTGATCGAGAAGCTAGGTCACGACCGTGATCGGTTCGTGACCAATTCGGTTCGGTTCGGTTTAAAATTTTATTAAAATTAAACGTCGCGGTTTAATAAACAGATTTAATAATTTTTTATTAAGTTCTGGTTAAACCGGGATAAGAAATCCAAAGTCGAAAATTGGATTTTGTGCCTAAACCAGTGATTTTCTAATTTGATTTGGTTGGACCAAATAAATTGAGAAAATCCGGTTTAGTAAATAACCGGTTGACAATTGTGGTCATCGTAGTAATTAATTTTGGTTAAGACCAATTTTAATGAACCAGACCGGTTATGTCATTTAATTGGGCAATTGGGTTATGTCTTGGACATGAACCAATTCTTGGGCCTCGGGCCAAGAAGTTAAAACAATTGGGCCAATTATTTGAGTCTTTTCTTCAGAATTAATTTAAAATTTATTTTTATAAAAATTATAAAATCGATTTTAAATTAATAAGTTTCCAAAATTTTGAAATTAGAAAGTTTCTTAAATTAGAAGTTTCTAGATTTGCATGTTTTGGATTTTAGGAAATTTCTATAATTAAAAGTTTCTATTTTAGAAAGTTTCCAAAATTAGTAGGTTTCCCAAAAAGGAAAGTTTCCCAAAATAGTAATCTTCTATTTTGGGATGAATTTTTAATAAACCTACAAACCTCAAATAATATCAAGCGTTGGATGTCTTGTCCAGTCTATGTCAGCTGTCGAAGCCCATTCAATTGTATTCATGGCCTTACAGTGTGAGGGTGTCTACTTTTGCGTGGATAAGACGGTTTGTGATTCATAAATGTCATTGGGAGTCCCAGACATTAATGATTACATGACTGTATAGTCTGGTTTTCTTGACTAGACCATCGGGAGTCCCGGGCCTTGAGACATCAGAGTGGATTGGGCCTCGAGCCCAGATTCACAACCAAGAGTTATATCACAGATATAATTAGCCGACATAGGGCTTACCGATATAAGCTAAGGTTGGGTGATGGCCAGTGGCCCACTTTGATCTTAGTTATATGTGGATCTTGGAATCATTATATTCTATTGAGGGTAACTTATGTTATTGAATATAATGCGTGATTAATCATATTAAGTATAATGCGAGATTAATCATATTGAACATATTAACTAAAATTCTTTTATCTTAAATTTCAGTTATGACTAGCACAAACAATCAAAACACTTTCTCGATCCGGTCTGTCCTTGAGATGGACAAGCTGAACGGATCAAATTTCTTGACTTGGTCGCGGAACCTGAGGCTTGTCCTCAGGCAGGAGAGAAAGGACTATGTTCTTGAGAGAGCTCTCCCCGTGAGGATCGGGTCCAATGCTTCTCATGCAGTATATGATGCTTGGAATAAGCATTATAATGATGCGGTAGATGTGCGTGGTCTGATATTGGCTACCATGGACTCAGACTTGCGGAAGCAATATGAGAACATGGAGTCGCCAATAGAGATGATCAGCAGCCTGAAATTGAAATTTCAGGAGCAGGTAAGAGTGGAGAGATACCGGTTGGTTAAGTCTCTCACTAGCTGCAAGCTACCAAATGATCATCCAATGAGTCCTCATGTCAGTAAAATGATGGGTTACATTGATAACCTGAGGAAACTGGATTATCCAGTTAGCCAAGAATTGGCAACTGAGATCATTCTGCAGTCACTGCCGTCAAGCTATGATAAGTTCAGAAGGAACTATATCAAGAAAGGCTTAACGAAGACGCTGACTGAACTGCATGATATGCTCAAGACAGTTGAGCCAAACGTGAAGAGTACCCTGTACAATCTCATGAATAAGAAGGGTAGGTTTACTAAACCTAATGCTGACAAGGGTGAAGACAAAGTTGTCCAGATTTTGAATCATGGCAAGCGTGGGTCTTCTGAGCCCGAGTCAGATACCTCTTACGTTGGTAAGTGCTGCTACTGTAAAGAGACTGGGCATTGGAAGAGAAATTGCATTAAATTCATGGAAGATGATGAGGAGTTGAAGTTGATGTATGAGACTACTTCCTCAGGTATTCATGTTATTACTTCAAGTTCTACCTTATAGGTATTGGATACTGGTTGTGGCACTGATATTTGTTACAATATGCAGAGCCTGGGCAACAGTAGAACTTTGAAGGAAGGGCAAGTGAAACTACATGTCTGGAAGGAGCTTGGGATGCTGCCTCAGCCGTAGGGTTTTCACTTATAGATCCCTTTGAGGCTTGGTTTTGTATTAAGTAATTGCTACAATGTACCTGCTTTAAGCAGAGTTGTCTTTCATTTTCTTGTAAGAATTTGAATGTTTTTCATTTTGATAAAAGACAAGTTTTTGTTCTTTTGATCTTAATGAAATATTAATTGTAGCACCCTATTCATGGAATGGGTTTTATATCTTAAACCAAAGAGTGCCTAAATGTAACATAAATACCGAATTGGTTTAAATCTGATGAATTAAACCTGATTTTTCTTGGCATAAAAGTCTTGGTCACATAGAGTAAGTCGGATTCAGAAATCCCATAGTTATGGACTGTTGGGCTCATTTGATAAGATATCTTATGAGACTTGAATTCTGTTTACTGGACCAAAAGGTAAAGGGCCTATCTTAGCCGAGCTAGAGAAAGGCCCAAAGGCTTATTGGACCTGGAACATACTCATGTATGTGGCCCAATGAGCAGTAATGCCAGAGAAAATTTCCTGTACTTCATTGTCTCTACTGATTACTTTAGTGAGTGTGACTGTGTTCATTTGATGAGACACAAGTCGAAATTCTTTGACATGGTCGAAAGAGTTCCAGAATGAAGTATAGGATCTGAATGACAGAAGTATTAAGACTCTGGATCAGATCACGAGTGAGAATACTTAAGTCATTGATTGTGTGATCATCTGAATGAGTGTGAAATCGTTTCACAGCTCATTTCTCCTGAAAACCTGAAGGTGTTTCTGTGAGAAAGAATCAGATCTTATAAGAAATGATTAAAGATGAGTCACACGAATCTTCCATGATATTCTTGAAGAATAACGCTCTAGAAATATCTAAGTTTACGCTGAAATAGTTCCATCAATATCAGTTGAAAGACACCACGTAAATGTGGATTGGAATCGATCCAAATTCGTCTTTACTGAGTATTTGTAGTTGAGCTACTTCGCTGGTTGTCCTAGGGAAACCAAGGCTTGTTATCTTTTACGTCCATTCTGTTTTCAAGAAGGGAAGTTACTTTCCAGGAAGAACAGTGGGAGTAAAAGTATGACTCGAAGAAATTCGACAAATACAGGTGGCTGCTCAACCTGTTGAGGGAGAGCAACAGATGGATTTACAGATTTCTGTAGAATCTACACCTGTAGAGCCTGAAGTTCGCAGACATGAATGAATCAGTCACTAATCCGAGAGTGATTTCTCGTCATTAGTTGAACCTGATGATCATTGAAAGCGACGAATCTGCGAAATTCAAAGAAGCGAAAGTGAGCTCGGACTCCGAAAAATTACATTTTGTGTAAAGTTAGCTTCATCGATCCATTCATGGATGGAAGCAAACATATCGGAGTTGGAATCTTCGTTCTGTTGAAGTAGTCAAGGTTTTGACTTGAACAGGAACGAAATGGAACTGTGCGTTTACTAATAGATAAGTGGGAGCGATGTTGCATTTCTCATATTGTATGTCGATGACATACTGATTCTCGGAAATAACATCCCAATGCTGCAGTCGGTAAAGGACTGGCTTGGGAGTTGTTTTAATAATTGACATGGGTAAAGCCACGTATATTCTTGGACTTTGGATCTAAAGATAGAGATCCAAAAGAGCTGGTAAGACAATGTCAGGATTCTTAAATTGACAAAGTCCTACACGTTTTCAGCAATCCAAGAAGGGTTTTATGCCAATGTCACATGGCATTACGTTAAGCAAGAAACAGTGTCCTACGATAACTGCTGAGCTTAAATGCATGGATAAGATTCCATATGCGTCGGCAATTGGATCTATCATGTATGCCATGAAACGTACTTGTTTGATGTTGCTTTAATGTTAAGCAAGACAAGTAAAAGACCAGTCAAATCCAGCAAAGAATCACTGGATTGCCGTAAAGAATATCCTAAAGTATTTAAGGAATACTAAGGATAAGTTCTTGATTTACGGAGAAAGTGAGGTGCTATAAGTCGATAGAGTCAGAAAGGCAAGTTTCCAACAGACAAAGATGATTTCCGGTCACAGTCCGGTTATATCTTGTGTCTGTCTGGCGGTGCAAGGCACTGTTGCTGACTCCATGACTTAAGCTGAACATTTCGCAGTTTGAAAGCGGCGAAAGAGGTTGTTTGGAAAGAAGAGTTCGTCACCGAACTTGATGTGATTCCCAGCATAGATGAGACTAGCTGCACATCAGAGGTCCAAACACCTTGAGGGTAGGTATAACCTATTCCGTGAGATAAATGACAGAGATGTTAAGTAAATCAGCAAGTTTCAACGAATGAGAACGTTGCTAATCTATTAACAAAGCCACTCCTTAGGCCTAAGCACGAGTCGCGGATTGTTGCTGTAGGATAAGTGAAATTAAGATGTAGTCTTAATTTCAGTGGGAGTTAGTAAAGGGCTTTATTTAGTTATTTGATATGTTCTTGTAAAACATTTATGATGTTTAATGAAATTATTATTTCAAGATTATTTTAACTGTGATAAAATAATCGTTCCAAAGTGATATGAACCATTTTATAGGTCATCGAAGTAAGTGACTTGATCTTGAGTTATCAAAGTCATTTAGCTTGATCATGAGACCCTATATTTGATAGATGGCTTATATCATCATGTCCCTAGTCGAAGGTTGTTGAAATTGGAACACCAACAACCGTGCGAGACTAGATTGGTATGTGACTTATGACAAAGTCTCAATGTGTCATAGATGCGCGGCATCAAAGTCAGTACATAGGTGTATGTAGGGTACATACGACCGGACAAGACCCGATTATAAGAACTCTTCAGGATATTTATATCTGTGTCATAAGAGATTCTTACTACGACTATAGAGTATAGTCCTTAGACCTGAGTTCGCATGCATGTGACTGCACATGAACTAATGCGCTTTGATCATTGTCTAATGCTGTCGTTAAGCGATGGTTATAAGGACCTTGATTGGGTGTATTATGAAATGAGTAGTTTACAGTGATGGAACAAGACGGGATTTGTCCCTCCAATATAAATGGAGTGAATATCTCTAGGCCAATCGGAGATTTGAATACTGGAAAATGCATGGCCATGCTCAAACGGACTTTCCCGAGTCGTTTGGATTGTCAGTATCAAATCAGAGTCCGATGAACAAGATTAGGCTTTATAAGGATGACACTAATCTTGCCTTATGACTAATCGAGATATTGAGACAAAAGGATTATGAATACAGAGATTCCAGTACAAGTGGGAGATTGTTGGAATTATGTCCAGTAATCTCTGTACTGTCTCTAGAACGTAAGAGTATGTCAATGATCAGACATAAGTCATATAATACTGGGGGTCATGATGTCTTGCTAGAGTCCGCTCATGATCTATAAGTCTTGGACTTATTGCCTTTATTATATGATCCCATATGGGTCACACGCCTAAGCTAACGGGAAAATACGAAGGAACGGTTTAGCAGAAGTACGGTAAAAGTGCTAGGCATTTACGGTACTTGGAGAGACTAAAGGGCCTGATTAAATCCAAGGGATTTAATCAGAACTGAGAATTGGGCCCAAAAGCCCATGAGAACTAAAGGGAGTTTTAATGAATAAAACTTGACCTAAAGCTCTCTAATTCATCAGCACATCTGCGCCTCCCTTAGCCTCTCTCTGCGCCTCCTCTCTGTCTGGTCTAGCAGCCAATTCCCGAGTGTGCGTGTGTGAGCCTTTGGAGGATCCATCTCTTGGTGGTTCTGCTGATCTCTGACCATTACCTCCTCATTCCGATGAACAAAAGGTAACAGGTGAGATCCATTAAGTTTCTAAATAAGAGAACCTAGATCTGCATGTTTAGTAGGTTGAATCAATTGACAATTGAATCAGGAAACACTAAACGATCCAACAGTAAATGCCACTGCATCTTACCGTATTTATTCCATTTAACTTTCCCGTTAGCTATGGTGTGTGACCCTTCGGGATCATACAATACTGGTAATAAGTCCTAAACTTATAGATCAAGAGCGGACTCTAGCAAGCCATCATGATCACCCAGTATTTATGACTTATGTCTGATCTCGACACTTATCATACTTTCTAGAGATAGTACGGTAGATTTCAGGACATTGTTGGAATTGTGTCCAGCAATCTCTGTACTGTCTCTATAACGTAAGAGTATGTCAGTGATCAGACATAAGTCATACAATGCTGGGGGTCATGATGGCTTGCTAGAGTCCGCTCATGATCTATAAGTCTTGGACTTATTGCCTTTATTGTATGATCCCATATGGGTCACACGCTTAAGCTAGCAGGAAATAATGTTGGAACGGCTTAGCAGAAGTACGACAAAAGTGCTAGGCATTTGTCGTACTAAGAGAGAATGAATAATGGGTCTGATTAAATGGAATTTAATCAGATTGGGCCCAAAAGCCCAAAAGGGAAAGAGAAGGCTTTTAATGACTAAAAGCCAAAGTCTCTTCCTCTCTAACCCTAACACCCCACGCGGCCACTCTCTCCTCTCTGCGCCTCTGCTCCTTGTGGTCTAGCAACCAGTTTCCTGTGATTGCGTGTGTGAGCCTCTGGAGGATCCATCTCTCGGTGTATCTCCCTGATCATTGACCTGTTATTCTTTCCGCTGCAACTAAACAGGTAAAAAGGTGAGATCATATGTTTCTAAATAAGAACACCTAGATCTAATGCATGTTTAGTAGGTTGATATCAATATGAGAATTGAATCAGGATCAACCAAAACTTCCAACAGTGGTATCAGAGCCATTGGTTCTTAGGTTTCTTGTTTTAGATTCATTGTTTAGGTTGTTTAATCTGCTTAGGATTGTTTTTGAATCAATTACTGATAAGATAAAACAGTTAAGAATCAGAATTGAACCCTAAACACACAAGAGAAATCGCAAACCGAGCTATATGACTCGGGTTTGTCGATCGGCCAAGGAAGAGATCGACCGGCTTGGCCGGTTCGATCGCGCGGCCGAGAGCTAGGCCGGCCGGATGAGCGATCGCGAGAGATGGGCCGATCGGTTGTACCGATCGCATCTCGTCCGATCGTCCGATCGCGTCGTCCCGGCTGTACCGTCCGAGCATCCCGATCGCGGCCCGAGCTGCGCATTGTCTCGATCTTGGATCGTTGACGGCTTGCGGCTAGGGTTTGGTTACGTGAAGATCACGGCTAGGTTGTGATTGGTTCACGTGATCAAATCGGTTCGGTTCGGTTTAAAACTTGATTAAAATCAACGTTTCGGTTTAATAAACAGATTTGATAAGTTTATTGAATCTGGTTAAACCGGAATAAGAAATCCAATGTCGAAAGAAATATTGGATTTAGTGCCTAAACCAGGAATTTCTAATTTGATTTGGTTGGACCAAATAAATTGAGAAATTCCGGTTTAGTAAATAACCGGTTGACAATTGTGGTCATCGTAGTAATTGAAACTTGGTTAGACCAGTTTTAATGAACCAGACCGGTTATGTCAATTAATTGGACAATTGGGTCATGTCTTGGACATGGATCAATTCTTGGGCCTCGGGCCAAGAAGTTAAAACAATTGGGCCATTAATTGAGTCATTCTTCAGATTTAAATTTAAAACTTATTTTATAAAATAAAATTATGAAATTCGATTTTAAATTTTATAAAGTTCCGAAATTTCGAAATTAGAAAGTTTCCAAAATTAGAAGTTTCTGAATTTGCGGGTTTTGGATTTTAAAGAAGTTTCTAAAGTTAGAAAGTTTCCGGTTTTAGAAAGTTTCCAATTTTAGAAAGTTTCTAAAAAATTGTAGGTTTCCATAAATAGAAAGTTTCCCGAAATAGTAATCTTCTATTTTGGGAATGATTTTAATAAACCTACGAACCTCAAATAATATCAAGCGTTGGATGTCTTGTCCAGGCTATGTCAGCTGTCAAAGCCCATTCAATTGCATTCATGGCCTTACAGTGTGAGGATGTCTGCTTTTGCGTGGGTAAGACGGTTTGTGATTCATAAATGTCATTGGGAGTCCCAGACATTAATGATTACATGACTGTATAGTCCGGTTTTCTTGACTAGGCCATCGGGAGTCCCGGGCCTTGAGACATCAGAGTGGATTGGGCCTCGGGCCCAGATTCACAACCAAGAGTTATATCACGGATATAATTAGCCGATATAGGGCTTACCGATATAAGCTAAGGTTGGGTGACGGCCAGTGGCCCACTTTAATCTTAGTTATATGTGGATCTTGGAATCATTATATTCTATTGAGGGTAACTTATGTTATTGAATATAATGCATGATTAATCATATTATACTTTAATACGAGATTAATCATTTTGAACATATAACTAATAACCTTTTTATTTATATATTTCAGATATGACTACTACAAGCACTCAAAACACATTCTCGATCCGGTCTGTTCTCGAGAAGGAGAAGCTGACTGGAACGAACTTCCTGACATGGTCAAGGAACTTGAGGCTGGTCCTCAAGCAGGAGAAGAAGGATTATGTCCTTCGAGATCCCCTCCCCGAGAGGCCTCTTGCCAATGCTGCCAGGACTCTGCACAATGCTTGGGAAAAGCATTCGTCAGATGAAAATGATGTTTATTGCCTGATGTTGGTGACAATGACTCCAGAGCTGCAAAAGCAGTTCGAGAGTGTATTGTCTCCAATCGAGATCATGGCAAGCCTGAAATCGCTTTTTCAGGAGCAGGCTAGGACCGAGAGGTTCCAGACAGTTAAGAACCTCTTGGACTGTAAGTTGGCTGCGAATGCGGCAGTGAGTCCTCATGTGTTGAAGATGATGGGTTATCTCGATCATCTTCACAAACTCGACTGCCCAATCAGCCAGGAACTTGCCTGCGACATCATTCTGCAGTCTTTACCTGCAAGCTATGATCAGTTCATTCTGAACTTTAACATGCATGGCTTGAGTAAGACACTGCCTGAGCTTCACGGAATGCTCAAGACTGCAGAGCCCAACTTGAAGAAACCCGCCAAGGACCCCAATGTACTTATGGTACAGAAGGGCAAGGGGTTTAAGAAGTCTTCTGCTAAGGATAAGGGAAAGGCCAAGGGTGTCCAAATCGTGGACAAGGACACGCCAAAGCCCAAGCCCAAATCCAAGGCTGGGCCAACTGACATGTGCAGGTTCTGCAAAGAACTGGGGCATTGGAGAAGAGATTGCAAGAAATTCCAGGAAGGTCTAAAGGAATTAAAGAAGAAGACTTTCGAGACTTCTTCATCAGGTATTTTGTTATAGAAGTTAATACAACTACTTCTGATAATACCTCATGGGTCATGGATACTGGTTGTGGGGCTCATATTTGTACTAATATGCAGGCACTCAGCAACAGTAGAAGGCTGAAGCAAGGACAAGTAGAGCTACGAGTTGGGAATGGAGCGAAAGTTTCAGCACTAGCTGTAGGAACATACTTGTTGTCTTTACCTTCGGGATTGATTTTAGAACTTAATAATTGTTATTTTGTACCTGCTATAAGCAGAAATATTATTTCAATTTCTTTGTTGGATTTGGAAGGTTATGATTTTTCAGTTAAGAATAAATTATGTTCCTTCAATCGCAACAATTTGTTCTATGGTTCTGCCCCTCTTACGAATGGGCTTTACATACTCGATCAATCCGCGCCAATTTATAACATTAATACAAAACGGTTTAAACCTAATGAGGAAAACCGATCGTTTCTATGGCATTGACGTTTAGGGCACATCAGCGAGAAACGCATCAAGAGGCTCCATTCGAATGGACTTCTTGGCTCATTTGACTTTGAGTCATGTGAGAAATGCGAATCCTGCATGATGGGCAAAATGACACGGGCCCCCTTTAATAAACCTAACGAGAGGGCCAGTGACTTATTGGGCCTGATACACACTGACGTGTGTGGCCCAATGTCCACAAATGCAAGAGGAAACTATCAGTACTTCATTACTTTTACTGATGATTTCAGTAGGTATGGATATGTTTATTTGATGAAACATAAGTCTGAATCTTTTGAGAAGTTCAGAGAATTCCAAAATGAAGTACAGAACCAACTTGGCAAAAGCATTAAGGCTCTTCGGTCCGACCGAGGAGGAGAATACTTAAGCCAAGAATTCAGTGATCATCTGAGAGAGTGTGGGATCGTATCCCAACTCACTCCTCCTGGAACACCTCAATGGAATGGTGTATCTGAGAGGAGAAATCGGACCTTATTGGATATGGTTCGATCTATGATGAGTCACACAGACCTTCCAATATCCCTTTGGGGATATGCTCTGCTAACAGCAGTGTTCACTCTAAATAGAGCGCCATCAAAAGCAGTAGCAAAGACACCATATGAATTATGGACTGGAGAAGCTCCAGTGCTGTCTTATCTAAGAATTTGGGGTTGTGAAGCCTATGTTAAGAGATTAATCTCAGATAAGCTTACACCAAAATCTGACAAATGCTACTTCATTGGTTATCCACGGGAAACCAAGGCTTATTACTTCTATCTACGTTCCGAGAACAAGATCTTTGTTGCCCGGGATTGTAACTTTCTTGAAAGAGAGTTTCTCTCTAAGAAAGACAGTGGGAGTAAGGTACTGCTTGAAGAAATTCAGGAAGAGCAGCAGGAGGACCTACAAGAAATTGTAGAGCCTGAATCTGTAGTACCTGAAGTTCGAAGATCCGGGAGGATCCGTCACGAACCCGAGAGATATCAGGGATTCCTCGTGACTGACTGTCATGATCTTTTGATCATTGATGGTGATGAACCATCGAACTTCAATCAAGCCATGATGGGCCCAGATTCCTCTAAGTGGCGCAAGGCCACTGATTCCGAAATGGACTCCATGTCGGTCAACCAAGTCTTTTCGTTGGTTGACTTACCCGTTGGTGTAAAAGCCATCGAGTGCAAATGGATCTTCAAGAAGAAGATTGATGTGGATGGAAATGTCCAGATTTATAAAGCCAGGTTGGTGGCAAAAGGTTTCAGACAAGTTCACGGTGTGGACTACGATGAAACCTATTCACCGGTGGCTATGATGAAATCTATTCGGATTCTACTAGCAACTGCAGCTTTTCATGATTATGAAATTTGGCAGATGGACGTGAAAACCGCCTTCCTGAATGGTATTCTGGAAGAGGATGTGTATATGACGCAACCTGACGGTTACATAGATCCAAAGAATGCTGGGAAAGTATGCAAACTTCATAAATCCATTTATGGATTGAAGCAAGCATCGAGGAGCTGGAATCTTCGTTTTGATGAAGCGATCAAGCAATTTGACTTCATCAGAAACGAAGAAGAACAATGCGTGTATAAGAAAACTAGTGGGAGCAAAATCGTTTTTCTTATTCTGTATGTTGATGACATACTGCTTCTCGGAAACGACGTTCCAATGCTGAAGTCTGTAAAAGACTGGCTTGGAAGTTGTTTTTCCATGAAAGACATGGGTGAAGCCGCATACGTTCTTGGAATTAGGATCTATCGGGATAGACCTAAGAGGCTGATAGGCTTGTGTCAAGACTCATACATTGACAAAGTCCTACAAAGATTCAGCATGAAAGATTCCAAGAAGGGCTTCACGCCAATGGTACATGGCACAACGCTAAGCAAGAAGCAGAGCCCTACGACGGCTGCTGAGCTCGAGCGTATGAAGAACATTCCCTATGCATCTGCAATAGGATCTGTTATGTATGCCATGATCTGTACTCGTCCTGATGTTGCTTATGCATTGAGCATGACGAGTAGATACCAGTCAAATCCAGGTGAAAACCATTGGATTGCCGTAAAGAACATCTTGAAGTATCTAAGACATACTAAGGATAAGTTCTTAGTGTACGGTGGAAATGATGTGCTTAAAGTCAGTGGATTCACGGACGCAAGTTTCCAGACAGACACAGATGATTTCCGGTCACAGTCCGGTTATGTCTTTTGTCTGAATGGCGGTGCAGTAAGTTGGAGAAGCTCCAAGCAGGACACCGTTGCTGATTCCACTACAGAAGCTGAATATATCGCCGCCTCAGAAGCAGCGAAGGAAGCTGTTTGGATTCGAAAGTTCATTATGGAACTAGGTGTGATACCAGATGCGGCTGAGCCTCTGGCACTATTTTGTGACATCAATGGTGCTATAGCTCAGGCAAAGGAACCAAGATCACACCAGAAATCCAAGCATGTTCAAAGAAGATATCACTTGATTCGTGACATCATTAATAGAAAGGAAGTCAAGATCAGCCGAGTTCCGACAGATGATAATGTCGCTGATCCGTTGACAAAGCCACTCCCAAGGCCTAAGCTCGAGTTCCTGACTGAAGCTGTAGGCATTAGAAACATTGAAATGTAATCTAAATTTGAGTGGGAGTTTTGTGAGCTTTATTTTAGTTATTTGATATGTTCTTGTAAAACATTATTCTATGTTTTAATGAAATTATTATTTCAAGATTATTTTAACTGTGATGAAATAATCGTTCCAAAATGATATGAACCATTTTATAGGTCATCGAAGTAAATGATTTGATCTTGAGTCATCGAAGTCATTTAGCTTGATCATGAGATCCTATATTTGATAAATGTTTTATATCATCATGTCCCTAGTCGAAGGTTGTTGAAATTGGAACACCAACGACCGTGTAAGACTGGATTGTTACGTGACTTATGACAAAGTCTCAGTGTGTCATAGATGCTCGGCATCAAAGTCAGTACATAGGTGTATGTTGGGAACATACGACCGGACAAGACCCGCTAATAAGAACTCTTCAGGATATTTATATCTGTGTCATAAGAGATTCTTACTACGACTATAGAGTATAGTCCTTAGACCTGAGTTCGCATGCATGTGACTGCATATGGACTGATGTACTTTGATCATTGTCTAACGCTATCGTTCTGCGATAACTATAAGGACCTTGTTTGGGTACATCATGAAATGAGTAGTTTACAGTGATGGAACAAGATGGGATTTGTCCCTCCAATATAAATGGAGTGAATATCTCTAGGCCAATCGGAGATTTGAATACTGGAAAACGCATGGCCATGCTCAAACGGACTTTCCCGAGTCGTTTGTATTGTCAGTATCAAATCAGAGTCCGATGAACAAGATTAGGCTTTATAAGGATGACACTAATCTTGCCTTATGACTAATCGAGATATTGAGACGAAAGGGATTATGAATACAGAGATTCCAGTTCAAGTGGGAGATTGTTGGAATTGTGTCCAGCAATCTCTGTACTGTCTCTATAACGTAAGAGTATGTCAGTGATCAGACATAAGTCATACAATGCTGGGGGTCATGATGGCTTGCTAGAGTCCGCTCATGATCTATAAGTCTTGGACTTATTGCCTTTATTGTATGATCCCATATGGGTCACACGCTTAAGCTAGCAGGAAATAATGTTGGAACGGCTTAGCAGAAGTACGACAAAAGTGCTAGGCATTTGTCGTACTAAGAGAGAATGAATAATGGGTCTGATTAAATGGAATTTAATCAGATTGGGCCCAAAAGCCCAAAAGGGAAAGAGAAGGCTTTTAATGACTAAAAGCCAAAGTCTCTTCCTCTCTAACCCTAACACCCCACGCGGCCACTCTCTCCTCTCTGCGCCTCTGCTCCTTGTGGTCTAGCAACCAGTTTCCTGTGATTGCGTGTGTGAGCCTCTGGAGGATCCATCTCTCGGTGTATCTCCCTGATCATTGACCTGTTATTCTTTCCGCTGCAACTAAACAGGTAAAAAGGTGAGATCATATGTTTCTAAATAAGAACACCTAGATCTAATGCATGTTTAGTAGGTTGATATCAATATGAGAATTGAATCAGGATCAACCAAAACTTCCAACAGACATTCCCAACAATCTCCCACTTGTACTGGAATCCTACACAGGACATTCCCAACAATCTCCCGATTGTACTAGAATCCTACATTCCCTAGTCCTTTTGTCTTAATATCTCGATCTGGCATAAGGCAAGATGCGTGTCATCCTTATATAGCCAGACCATGTTTATCGGAACATATTTGATACTGACAATTCAAACGACTTGGGCAAGTCCGTTTGGGAATGGCCATTCTCTTACCAGCTATCAAATCTCCGATTGGCCTAGAGATATTACCTCCGTTAAACGGCAGGGACAAATCCCATCTTGTTCCATCACTATGAACCACACAATTCATAATACACCCAACCAAGGTCCGTATAGCTCCCAGTTACGAAACGGCGTTAGACAATGATCAAAGCGTATCACTCCATGTGCAGCCACATGCATGCGAACTCAGGTCTAAGGACTATACTCTATAGTCATATATGAGAACCTCTTATGACACAGATATTAATATCTTGTAGAGTTCTCATCAGCGGGCCATGTCCGGTCATATGTTCCCCTACATATACCTATGTGTCGACTTTGATGCCGCGCATCTATGACCCCTCGAAACTTGGTCATAAGTCTCAACACAATCTAGTCTCAACAGGTTGTTGGTGTTCCAATTTCAACAATCTTCGACTATGGACACTATGATTTATGTCATTTCGTTAAATATGGGGTTTCAGGATCAAGTCTACTCATGTACTTCGATGGCCCATATATAATGACATGAATCATTTTGGAACGATTATTTTATATCACAGTTAAAAATAATCCAGAAATAAAATTTCATTAACATTTAAAATGTTTACATGAACCAATCAAAATAACTAAAACAAAAACCCTCACAACTCCCACTCAAAAAGAGATTACATTTGAATATCTCTAATTCCTACAGCAGCAGTATGCAACTCGTGCTTAGGTCTCGGGAGTGGCTTTGTCAACGGGTCAGCCACGTTCTCATCAGTGGGAACTCTGCTGACCATCAATTCACCTCTATTCACTATATCACGAATCAGGTGATACCTTCTCATAATGTGTTTGGATTTCTGATGATGTCTCGGTTCCTTGGCTTGAGCAATTGCACCATTGTTGTCACAATACAGTGCCAAAGGCTCAGTGGCATTAGGGAATACACCGAGTTCAATCAAGAAGTTCCTAATCCAAACTCCTTCCTTCGCAGCTTCTGAAGCAGCGATGTATTCAGCTTCAGTTGTGGAATCTGCCACGGTGCTCTGCTTGGAGCTCTTCCAACTTACTGCACCGCCATTCAGACAGAAGATGTAGCCAGACTGTGACCGGAAATCATCTTTATCTGTCTGAAAACTTGCATCCGTGAATCCACTGATTTCAAGCACTTCACTTCCTCCGTAAACCAAGAACTTATCCTTAGTATTCCTCAAATACTTCAGGATATTCTTTACGGCAATCCAGTGACTCTCACCTGGATTAGACTGGTACCTACTCGTCATGCTTAATGCATAAGCAACATCAGGACGAGTACATATCATGGCATACATGATAGATCCTATAGCCGAAGCATAAGGAATCCTACTCATGCGCTTAAGCTCATCAGGTGTCTTAGGACACTGATCCTTGCTTAGTGCAGCACCATGTATCATTGGCGTGAACCCCTTCTTGGATTTATCCATTCCGAATTGATGCAGGACTTTATCTATATAAGCATCTTGACAAAGTCCAATCAGCTTTTTAGATCTGTCTCTAAAGATTCGGATTCCAAGAACATACGCGGCTTCACCCATGTCCTTCATGGAAAAACAACTTCCCAGCCAGTCTTTAACAGACTTCAGCATTGGAATATCATTTCCAAGAAGCAATATGTCATCGACATATAGGATAAGAAACGTCACTTTGCTCCCACTAGTTTTCTTATACACACATTGTTCCTCTTGGTTTCTGATGAAGTCAAAGTTCTTTATTGCTTCATCAAAACGAAGATTCCAACTCCTCGATGCTTGCTTCAATCCATAAATGGATTTGTGAAGCTTGCATACTTTCCCAGCATTCTTAGGATCAATGTAACCGTCAGGTTGTGTCATATACACATCCTCCTCCAAGATTCCATTCAGGAAGGCGGTTTTCACATCCATCTGCCAAATCTCATAATCATAATAAGCGGCAGTTGCTAGGAGAATCCGAATTGATTTCATCATTGCCACTGGTGAATAGGTTTCATCATAGTCTATACCATGAATTTGCTTGAAACCTTTTGCCACCAACCTGGCTTTGTAAATCTGGACATTTCCATCCATGTCAATCTTCTTCTTGAAGATCCATTTACACTCGATGGCTTTTGCACCAGCAGGTAAATCAACCAGTGAAAACACTCGGTTAGTAGACATGGAGTCCATCTCGGATTCTGTGGCTTCACGCCACTTTAAGGAGTCAGGGCCCATCATGGCTTCTGCAAAGTTCGAGGGTTCATCACCGTCAATGATCAAAAGATCATGGCAATTAGTCACAAGGAATCCCTGATATCTATCAGGTTCCTGACGGATCCTTCCGGATCTTCGAACTTCAGGTACTGCAGGTTCAGGTTCTATTACAACTTCATGTAATTCATCCTGCTGTTCTTCCTCATTAGGTTGAACAGGTTCCTGTCCTTCTTGAATTTCATCAAGTTGTACCTTACTCCCACTATCTTTTCTAGAGAGAAACTCCCTTTCAAGAAAAGTACAATCCCGAGCAACAAAGATTTTGTTCTCGGATCGCAGATAGAAGTAATAAGCCTTGGTATCCCTAGGATAACCAATGAAGTAGCATTTGTCAGATTTTGGTGTAAGCTTGTCTGAGATTAATCTTTTGACATAGGCTTCACAACCCCAAATTCTGAGAAAAGACATTGCTGGAGCTTTTCCAGTCCATATCTCATATGGTGTCTTTGCTACTGCCTTTGATGGCACTCTGTTCAGTGTGAACGTTGCGGTTAGCAAAGCATATCCCCAAAGGGATATAGGAAGGTCTGTGTGACTCATCATGGATCGGACCATATCTAACAATGTCCGATTCCTTCTCTCAGACACACCATTCCACTGAGGTGTTCCAGGAGGTGTGAGTTGGGAGATAATCCCACACTCACTCAGATGATCACGAAATTCCTGGCTCAAGTATTCTCCTCCTCGGTCCGACCGAAGAGCCTTAATACTTTTACCAAGCTGGTTCTGTACTTCATTCTGGAATTCTTTGAACTTTTCAAAGGTTTCCGACTTATGTTTCATCAAGTAGACATATCCATATCTACTGAAATCATCAGTGAATGTAATGAAGTACTGAAAGTTTCCTCTAGCACTTGTGGACATTGGGCCACACACGTCAGTATGTATCAGGCCCAATAGTTCACTGGCCCTTTCTGTGGGTTTATTGAAAGGGGCCTGTGTCATTTTGCCCATTAGGCAAGATTCGCACTGCTCACAAGACTCAAAGTCAAATGAGCCCAAGAGTCCATTTGAATGGAGCCTCTTGACGCGTTTCTCACTAATGTGCCCCAAACGACAATGCCAGAGAAACGTTTCATTTTCTTCGTTAGATTTGAACCGTTTTGTATTTATGTTATATACTGGAGCATATTGATCCAGCATGTACAGCCCATTTATAAGAGGGGCACAACCATAGAACATATCATTGAGATTAAAGGAACACAATTTATTCTTAATAGAAAAATCAAATCCTTGCAAATCCAACAATGAAACTGAAATGATATTTCTGCTTATAGCAGGTACAAAATAACAATTCTCAAGTTCTAAAATCAATCCAGAAGGTAAAGACAACAAGTAAGTGCCAACGGCCAGTGCTGGAACCTTCGCTCCATTGCCAACCCGCAACTCTACTTGCCCTTGCTTCAACCTTCTACTGTTGCTGAGCGCCTGCATATTAGTACAAATATGAGCCCCACATCCAGTATCTAATACCCAAGTGGTATTATCAGAAGTAGTAGTATTTACTTCAATAACAAAAATACCTGAAGATTTAGTCTCCAAGGACTTCTTCTTCTTCAGACTTTCCTGGTATTTCTTACAGTCCCTGCGGTAATGCCCTGCCTCTTTACAAAAGTGACAGATGTCAGAAGGCCCAGCTTTGGACACGGGCTTGGGCTTGGCGTTTTCAATGCCAACTACTTTGCCCTTTCCCTTGTCTGCAGCGGATTTCTTGAAACCCTTGCCCTTCTGCACCATGAGTACAGACGACTCCTTGGTTTTCTTCAGATTCGGTTCTGCAGTCTTGAGCATACCATGTAGCTCAGGCAACGTCTTTATCAACCCATGCATATTATAGTTCAAAATGAACTGGTCATATGCAGGAGTAAGAGACTGCAGAACGATATCACAAGCAATCTCTTGGCTTATAGGACAGTCGAGCCTTGTCAAATGATCGAGATAACCCATCATTTTCAGAACATGTGGACTCACTGCTGCATCCTTAGCCATTTTACAGTCCAAGAGATTCTTAACAGTTTGGAATCTCTCTGTACGAGCCTGCTCCTGAAACAACGCTTTCAGATTTGCCATCAGCTCCATGGGACAAGTCAGGCCTTCCCACTGCATCTGCAGTTCGGGAGCCATTGTCGCCAACATCAGGCAAATCACGTCATTAGCATCTGAAGAATGCGTATCCCAAGCATTCTTCACAGCTTGTGCGGCATTATTCGCAGGTCTAGGAGAGAGAGCTCTTTCAATGACATAAGCCTTCTTCTCCTGCCTGAGCACAAGTCTCAGGTTCCTGGACCAGTTCAGGAAGTTTGATCCGTTCAGTTTGTCCTTCTCAAGGGCAGACCGGATCGAGAAAGTGTTTTGTGTTGTTGTGCTTGACATAGCTGAAAATATGAGACAATAAAGATTTAGTTATTAAGTTCATAAAAGAGTAATCTTAACAACTTATAAGAAAACTCGCATTGTATTCAAAATTTCTTTGTTTAACCTCATAAGAATACAATGATTCCGAGACCCATGTTTAGCTAAATCCAAAGTGGGCCACTGGCCGTCACCCAGAATTAGCTATACTTGGTAAGCATACACACAGCTAGTTATAACCAATAACTCTCGGTTGTGAATTGGGCCCGAGGCCCAAATTCACCAGATGTCTCAAGGCCCGGGACTCCCGATGGCCCAGTCAAGGAAACCAATCTCTTACACCCAAATAATCACTAAAATCTGGGACTCCCAATGAAATTAGTGACTATATACTACTTTACTTACGCGAAAACAGACACTTCACACTGTAAGCCATATCTGTAATCAAGTAAGCGTTAAGTAGCTGACAAGATTGGAAAGACATCCAAGCTTGATATTGTTTTTGAGGATTTTTAAGTTTTATTTCCAAAAATAGAAGATTACTATTTTGGGAAACTTACTTCTTTTAGAAACTTTCTAAATTTAGTAACTTACTAAAAATAGAAATTTCTAATTTAAATATTTTATTAAATATCTTGGGTTGGGTCACAAATTATAGGCCCAATTCTTGGCCCAAGACCATAGAATTCCAGCTAGCCCAATAATTTGACATAACCGATCCGGTTTATTAATTTTGGTCCAAGACCAAATTAACTATCAAAACCATCGGTTATTTACTAAACCAGACCAGCTCTAAATTATTTGGTCCAACCAAATCAAACTTAGACCAGCCTTCGGTTTAGGTTAAAATTCAATTTTTGAATTTCAATCCGGTTTAACCAGAAATTAAATAATACCATGTATTAAATAATTTCTAGCAAACCGCGATTCTGGTTAACGGCTTAAACCATACATTAATTAAATAATTAATAAATATACATAAATCACGCTAACCAACAATCAAATCGTGATCTATTGATTATATATTCAAATTCAAATCCAATTAAGATCACATTAACTAGAAACAAAACGAACCTATTGTTTCATAATTATCAAACAAGCAAATTCAATAATTAATTTGAACAAAGCAAACGATCGTGATAACAACAATAGACAAACATGATTTGACCTTTTCCAATAACAATCACTTTGCAAGTTAAGATGGAATTAATTATCAAATGAATTTAATTATCAAACGACACAAGCACTCACATGATCGAAAGCTATCAACACATACGATCAACTCGGCCTATTAATTATCGATCAACAACACTCGGCAATATACACAAGAAAATTACCGAGACAAACACATACGATTAGGGCAATAAGGTTTTAATCAATTTTTTATTCCTTAATTGATTCAAAAACCATTAAAATCACATGATCCAAATTACAAGAAACTAATGCCTAGGCTCTGATACCACTGAAGGATTATTGTGTTTGTTCAAGGTTTAATTCCCATGTTTCAACCTAACACATAATCTTAACAGATCTAGGTTCTTGCAAAACGAATCATAAAACCAACCAAACCTGGATCATTACCTTTCAGATTGCAGCGGATAATTGATGGTAATGATGAGATCAGTTAGAACAGATGAACAACCTGCTCCTCCTTTGGTATCCACACTCTTACAAGCTGGGATGGCTGCTAGACCAAAGAGATGGATCAGATCAGAAAGAGAGTTAGAGAGAGAGATGAAAACTCGCGGCCTAACACCAGAAATCGCAAGCCCCTGGACTTATGCTTAGGGTTTCGATTTCTTCCTCTCTCATTAATGGGCCCAAGTCATTTGACTAATGGCTCATTAATCATTTGGGCCCAAGACACAAATCAGACAAAAGCCTGCATTTTGTCTGGCCCAATTCTCTGATCCAATACAGTAAATGCCACTGCATCTTACCGTATTTATTCCATTTAACTTTCCCGTTAGCTATGGTGTGTGACCCTTCGGGATCATACAATACTGGCAATAAGTCCTAAACTTATAGATCAAGAGCGGACTCTAGCAAGCCATCATGATCACCCAGTATTTATGACTTATGTCTGATCTCGACACTTATCATACTTTCTAGAGATAGTACGGTAGATTTCAGGACATTCCCAACAACTTGGTCCCTGAGAAGGGGGTTCGCAAGCCGGGCGAGAGAGAGCTCTCGCGACCCAATAACCGGTTTTTACGGTGTAGTTTCCGGATTTTGTATAGGTCCAACAATAACTATCTCTCGAGACTAACTTGCTCGGATGTAAGCCCAAAATGAGGGAGATGTCTTCTGGTGGAAAGAGCTCTCGAAGGCGGTCTACTTTCCACTGTTTTGTTTCAAAATTAATAAGTGAATTCACATATAAATGTGGATCAGTCTCATTATTTATACTTCTCGGTGCACGAGCCGGACAGTTGGGAATCCAAGGTTCGCTCCAAACTCTAGTGCCGAATCCCGATCCTATAGTCTTCCATAAACCTGATACCAATAGGGGTTTAGCTGCCATCAAACTTCTCCAACCGTAAGAGGGTCTATTTGAGACTTGTATCTCTAAAGGGCTTGAGTACTTAAAATATAGCCCTTTTAGGATTCTACTCAGAAGTGAGTCTGGAAATTTGAGAATTCTTCAAAGTTGTTTCGCAAGAAGAGCTAGGTTTTGTTCTTCCAATGCTCAGAACCCTAGGCCTCCTTCAGAGGTTGGGCAACATAGTTTATCCCATGCCACCCAATGGATACCCTTACTATTAGCATTGGAGCTCCACTAATAATTGGAAATTACACTTCTTAATTTGGAACATACCGATTTCGGTAGAAGATAACACGACATCACATAATTCGGAACCGCTTGGGCTTGTGATTTAATAAGAACTTCTTTGCCTTCCCGAGACAAGAATTTTGAGGACCAAGTACTAGCCCGGTTCTGCACTCTATCTCTGACAAAGGCAAAGGTTTGCGCCTTCGAGCCATTGATCTGCTCTGGTAGACCGAGATATGAACCCATCCCTCCTTCTTGAGAAATACCGATGATTCTTTTGATTTCACCTTTCCTTTCGTGAGGGACATCATTACCGAACATGATAGAAGACTTAGAGAAGTTAATTTGCTGTCCAGAAGCTTCTCTGTATGTTTTAATGATGTCTATAAGCTCCTTACTCTCTTGTATTTCCGCTCTACAGAAGAATAGACTATCATCAGCAAATAGAAGATGTGACGTCGGAGGGCTGGCTCTAGCTACCCGAAGTCCCTGGATCCTCCCATTCATCTCCGCTTTCCGGATAAGAGAAGTAAGGCCTTCGGTGCATAAGACAAAGAGGAATGGGGAAATAGGGTCGCCTTGGCGTATACCACGGGATGGTCTAATATGTCCACTAGGCACTCCATTGAGGAGGATTCGGTATGAGACTGTAGTCACACAATACATAATCCAACCAATCCATTTTGGGTCAAAACCCAAATGTCTCATAATAGAGGAGAGGTATGACCATTCGACTCTATCATAAGCCTTACTCATGTCGGTTTTAATGGCCATGAATTTTTTACGACATGAGGGATTAGATCGGAGTGCATGAAAATTCTCTTGTGCTATAAGGATATTATCTGTAATTAGTCTCCCTGCTACAAAGGCAGATTGGGTCTCGGAAATTAATTCCGGAAGGATCTTCTTTAATCTCAAGCTCAAGATCTTTGATATAATTTTATAGCTCACATTGCAGAGGCTGATTGGACGAAAACCTGTCATTTCCCTAGGTTTATCTCCTTTCTGGATCAAGCAAATATTTGTCTCATTCAATCTTGGATCGAAAGATCCATTCGTGAAGAAATCCATAATAGACTGAGTTAGTTCTGGACCCACCAAATCCCAGAACTTTTGGTAGAATAATGCCGTCATTCCATCTGGACAGGAGTCTTACTAGGATTTAATGAGAATAATGTCTTTCTAATTTCTTCACTCGATGGATTCCGAGTTAACTCGGCATTCATAGTAGGAGTGACAATCTCAGGAATGTCCTGGAAGAGAGGGTTCAGATCGCCAACAGAAGAAGATGTGAAGAGAGCATCGAAATATCCTACTGCAACTCTCTCAATTCCTTCCTCATCGTCTACCCAACATCCATTAGAGTCTAAAAGTCCTAGGATCCTATTCTTTGCTCTCCTTTGTTTTATGATGGCTTGGAAAAATTTGGTAAAGTTACCTCCAAACCGAAGCCAAGTCGTCCTACTCTTCTGCTCCCAGAAGGCTTCTTCCTCCTTGTAGGCTGCCAATAGTTCACCTTTTAATACAAAAATTTCCTCCGTAGAGATAGTCTCATCGGTATGGGCAAGATCAATCTTATCTTTTCTTTAATAAGAAATTCAGAATTTGTTTGAGTACTTTTCTTCCACACCGAGATCGATTTTCGGAAATTTTGGATGCAACATGAAAGGGAGTTTTGACCTCTAGGAAGCGCATGGCTCCAACCGGCTGTAATGGCCTCCTTTAGCCCCGGTTTCCCTAGCCATCGCTTATCAAATAGAAAACCACGTCTTTTCTTTTCGGGTCTATTTAGAATGGATGCGAGGAGAGGCCTATGGTCTGATCCCCACATCTTAATGTACTCCACTTTAGTGTGGGAAAATACATTGTGTCATTCTTCATTACCTAAGGCTCTATCAAGACGGCATTTTATTAAGCCATTTCTTCTCCGACCAATCCAAGAAAGAGGGTCTCCTTGGTACGGGAATTCAAGGAAACCACAACAATCTATCATGGCTCGAAAGGGGAGAAAAGAAGCTTCTGAGCGTTTTTTTCCACCACTCTTCTCATGGTTTCCTGTAATTTCGTTAAAGTCTCCTATAATGAACCATGGACCTGTGCGGGAAATGCCTATACGGATAAGTCTTTTCCAGACATACGCTCGGTGTTTAACCACCGGATCACCGTAAATAAAAGTCATAAAAACACGATTTCCATCAATAATAGTCTCAATATCAATCAGACGATCATCCAAGCATAAAATCTTAACCGGGAAATCCTTAGAATGGAAAAGAGCAAGACCTCCATTATATCCTCTCGGATTCACAGTGTGGAGGTTATCAAAACCTAAAGATACTTGCAAGTTTTACAGAAAATGATGGTCATTCTTTGTCTCTGATAAAAACATAAAACCTGGAGAATACATTTTACACATCTCCTCCAGTCGACGGGTAGTAGGCTCCGCTCCCGCCCCTTGACAATTCCATGCGATGGTCCTCATATGCGGGGACTGGGTGGGTTCTGGAACCCCACCAGACCTTCATTAATATTGATTTGGTTAAAAACATTGGAGACAAGACATTGTAACTGAGAAACCACCTCACTGAGAAGGAAAATATAGAACATATGATACTTCATACCCTTATCACCTCCATTGGAGGGAAATAACCTTTTTCTTTGAGAATATTTTGTTGGGCTGAGAACTGGGCCAAACACCCTAACACAGACTGTGGTCCAGGCCCATGAAATTAATATTGCACGAGGGGCTAGAGACTGGTCGGAGAACATCCGTTCGACGATCATGAAAGGTTTTCCGGGAGAAGCAGTATAGGCCATCTCTGAGCAGCCGATGATGTGATTGTAGAGACAGCCACATGAGCGCAGAAACAACAGCATGAGAACAGAACCAATCAGTTCGACGGTTTCAGAAATATTTCCAAGAGGAGCGGAAGCCATCTCTGACCATCCGAAGTCGAGCATCATGTCTGCGGTAAGGCTGGAGATGTTACTTAGAGATCTGTCGGTGAAGAGAGAAACTGATGGCAGAGGATACGATAGGATATGGCTGGAGCAGATCCGGCAAAGGTGAAGCTCATAGATGTAGAGCTTTGAGCAATAGGGCAGATGATGCTCAAAAGCATCTCAGACAGAGGAGATAGCAATCTTCGGGAACATCCCGAGAGAAGAACCAGTCTGGCGTCATCCCGGCGACAATAATTTTCATCGGCTTTGAGGCTGAGACCCGGTAACCGATAATACTTGACAGAGCTCGTGCCCAAAGACAAGAAACAAACATTCATCGAGAATTGATCTCGAGATTTAAGAGATGGAGACGGATGAGAGGACGGTTTTGGAGCGTCGACGAGTGACGGAGAATAGATCTCGAGATTTGAGAAATGGCGGATGACATTGGAGCAATTTCCTTGAGAGAAGAGAAGGTCCGATGGGTCCAGCGGGTTTGGAGGAAAGGGAAGGTTAGGCTGAGCCGGAGAAGGTATCAACCCAAAGAGGGCCTGAGACGAGCTTCGATCTGACGGCTCCGGCGGAGAGGGAAGACGGAACAGATGGTCCGCCTTTGTAAATGTCATGAATGCCATGGAGAGTCGCGTCGGAGATAAGGCATTGCCGGGATATATCTCGTCAGAGTTGACGGAAGTTACAGAACGGAACTTCGGGAGAGAGGAACCGAGAGAGAAAGGAGGCATACTGCTTATGAGGAGAACTTGACGGAGGCACGCCGGATAAGTAAGTCCATCTTCAGAACTAGTCGCATTGAACGATGATTCATTTTTGTTTAGTCCTTGTTTAGGAGGAGAGTTGAATCAAGATTCAAAATTTGAAACTCCAAAGAAACGAGAGAGAGAGAGAGAGAACGAGAAACTTTTTGTTTGACTATCTCTTTAGTTGGGATAAATGCTATTGAAGATTCATTTATTTACTATTTTCACCTGGAGAATGCTTATATTAATTTAAACCGAAACCAAAATTTCAAACAATGGGTATTACACAGGATACAAAAGCCGAAAGATATACTAGAAAATACAAAAGTCTGGCTATAAGCAGGATACCATAAAGATGTAAATACAAACTAAGCCTAAAAGAAACCAAAAGACCTATGCCTTAACGTTTTGAGATTAGCTGAAGTTGGCGTGATAAAATTACGGAAAACAAACTCTCTAGCAAACAGAAGAAACGAAAAGAGCACCAGAGGCGACATTACTAAAACAAGTTTTTTTTTTTTGTCAACTGATGGAATATATTCATAAAACGAGTTTTATACAAGATCCTAAACACAGGAAACTAACGCCCAAAGAACAAGCAACCAACGCCCAAAGAACAGGCAACTCAAGCCCAAAGAACAGGCAACCACATCCCATCCAACATGCAACTTAACACGAACAACTAAAAAGCACTATCAATGAAATCCAAACACAGAAATAATAAAATTAACTTGCGAGTCCAAATTCTTGCGAAGAATCTTGAGCGAGAATTACCGAAGCAGCCCACGGCCCACCAAACGGAAACACTAACTTCCAGAGACACGACTGAGAATCACACTCCCAGACCTAAAGAACCTAGACTTCATAACCCGACAAGACGAAACCTAAAAAAGTTTCACTAACTCTTCCGGATACGGCAGAGACGCACTCCTAGCGCTCGTATAACCCCTAAATAGAAGTCCAAACCAAACCCAAATCTCACCAGAAAAGGGAAAATGAAGTCAAACCACCCGACCAACACCGAAAAATTCTGATATTAAACCCGACTGGAAAGCATTCACAACAAACTCCGCAACAAATCAAAACACCGCAAGCTAATAAGCTAAAACTAGAAATTAGACCATCCGATCATGCGCTTAAACAGGAAGAGATCAAATCATAACCTAACGATCTTAAACCAAAAGCATAAACCCAGAGACCTTAAAAACTAGACCGACTAAACCCAAGACCTAACCAGCAAACCAAATCGATTCACATCCCAACCCCTAAGGCCTTACTAATCGAGAAACAAGCCGGACAGATGCTCACCATCACGGCACAACCCGTGATAGGACAACCTGAGCAAAAGCCTCGCCAGAGGAGACCACTACTCGTCCACCATAGCCAACACCACCAGACAACGAAGAATGGCGACACACACTTAAGAACACAGCGGCACAGGTAACGACAGACGGACGACGGTGACGAGAACGGCGACGGAGAAAAGTAGGGAAACAACGGAGAGGAGCTGGAGAAACAGAGATCTAGGGCGAGACATACAAGCTAAGAAGGGAAAGGCCTCTCCCGGCGGCAACGGCACCGTTCACCGGCCGCTGGAGAGGAATCAGATCCAGAAAAAGGAAATGCTGCGACCTTGGTTTTTGTGCCTGGGAGCTTAAGAATTTAGGACGAACTCTGTGGCTCTTGGCTGTCTCTGATCACTAAAACAAGTTTTTTATTTTGATTATAATTTAACATTCATTTAAAAAAAATATGAAAAAATGTGTATAGTGTATACTATGCAAATATGCAATTTAACAAATGAATAAAATATCAAAAAGAAAATACAATGTTTAATAAACTAAGTGTACATATAAACCATGTTAGATCCTATTCTAATGGGTGGAGCTAAGATATTGTTGAAGTTTAGTTAAATAAAAAGTTCTCTACAAGAATCGCTACAGAAGATAAAATCGGGTTTATTTATATGATTGATGTGGAATATGCTTGGTTGCCTTCAAAATGCAAAATTATGTGATCAGGTTGGACACAAGGTCAAACAGTGCTTACTAGCTGCCATTGAGTCCAACTTAGTAGCTACCACAATTATTGAATCTGCTCTGATTGATAGAAGCGAGGTCATGGCCTTTGTTCCCAACATTTTACCAATAACTACTCAACCTAATTCTACATCAGCTCCGTCTTTAGTGATCGAGGTATCTACTCCAACCATTCCTCTTGTTGCAAATAATGAATCATATTTTGCTGATCCAAATGATATTGCCAATGCGGACGATCTCATCTCGTTAGCTACAATCTTAGTACTTGAAAACATGGTTTCTCAACCCGCTCATGTTGTTATCAACATCAATGAAACTATTGAGTCTCTAGTTTTGGAATCTGCCCAAATTGTTGTTGAAATTATGTCCAGTAATCTCTGTACTGTCTCTAGAAAGTAAGAGTATGTCAATGATCAGACATAAGTCATATAATACTGGGGGTCATGATGGCTTGCTAGAGTCCGCTCATGATCTGTAAGTCTTGGATTTATTACCTTTATTATATGATCCCATATGGGTCACACGCCTAAGCTAACAGGAAAACTATAAGGGAATGGTTCAGCAGAAGTACGGTAAAAGTGCCAGGCATTTACTGTACTTAGAGAGAATAAAGGGGCCTGATTAAATCTAAGGGATTTAATCAGACTGGGATTTGGGCCCAAAAGCCCAACAGAACTAGACAAGAGTTTTATAACTAAAACTAAACCTAGCTCTCTTTCTCACACAACTCTCTCTGCGCCTCCCTCCTCTCTGGTCTAGCAGCCATCTTCCTGAAGTGTGCGTGTGTGAACCTCTGGAGGAGCTGTCCCTTGGCAGTTCTATTGATCTCTGACAATACCTCATCAATCCGCTGCATAAACAAGGTATTTACTGAGATCTCCTTATGATTCTGCAAGAGAACCTAGATCCAATATGTTTAGTAGGGTTTAATCTGAATGAATTGAACCAGGATAAACACTAAACAATCCAACAGTGGTATCAGAGCCATTGGTTCTATTAGGATTTCTTGTTAGAATCATGTTTAGGTTGTTTAGAAGTGTTTGAATCAATCATTGCTTGAAATTGATAAGTAAAACACTTAAGAAACAAAGTTAAAACCCTAAACTAAAATCGCATGGACCGATCCATTAGGAAAGGTATGCGTCGGAGTGTTGATCGCCAAAGGATCACACGTCCGGATCGGAGTGACGCACGGACCGATCGCTTTACCGGATCGAGTCGCGTCGTTGTTCCGATCGCGAGAGATGGACCGGTCCGCTGTGCGATCGTGTCTCGCCTCTCTCGGCCCGCGCCGTCCCGCCGAACGTCCCGATCGTGTACCGCCTCTCGACCCAAGCTTGCCCGATCGCGTGAAGCTTACGCTGTCCGGATCATGGTCAAAGCATGTGTCGGTTCGGTTTGGTTTGTGGTTCGGTTTAAAATAATTAAAATTTAATCGTCACGGTTTACAGGTTTAATAAATATTATTAAATCTGGTTAAACCGTGATAAGAAATCCAATGTCGTTTAAAATTGGATTTAGTGCCTAAACCAGTGGTTTTCTAATTTGATTTGGTTGGACCAAATAAATTGAGAAAATCCGGTTTAGTAAATGACCGGTTAACAATTGTGGTTATCGTAGTAATTAATCTTGGTTAGACCAATTTTAATGAACCAGACCGGTTATGTCATTTAATTGGGCAATTGGGTTATGTCTTGGACATAGACCAATTCTTGGGCCTTGGGCCAAGAAGTTAAAACAATTGGGCCAGTTATTTGAGTCTTTTCTTCAGATTTAATTTAAAATTTTATTTAATAATTAAAATTCGATTTTAAATTAATTTGTTTCCAAAATATTAAATTAGAAAGTTTCTTGGAATAGAAGTTTCTAGATTTGCATGTTTTGGATATTTAGGAAATTTCTATAGTTAGAAAGTTTCCAATTTTAGGAAGTTTCCAATTATGAAAGTTTCCAAAACAGTAGGTTTCCCAAAATGGAAAGTTTCCCAAAATAGTAATCTTCTATTTTGGGATGAGATTTTAAGAAAACCTATAAACCTCAAATAATATCAAGCGTTGGATGTTTTGTCCAGTCTATGTCAGCTGTTGAAACCCATTCAATTGTACACATGACCTTACAGTGTGAGGGTGTCTATCTTTTGCGTGGGTAAGACAGTTTGTGATTCATTAATGTTATTGGGAGTTCCAGACATTAGTGATTACATGACTGTATAGTCTGGTTTTCTTGACTGGGTCATCGGGAGTCCCGGACCTTGAGACATCAGAGTGGATTGGGCCTCGGGCCCAGATTCACAACCAAGAGTTATATCACAGATATAATTAGCCGAGATAGGGCTTACCGATATAAGCTAAGGTTGGGTGACGGCCAGTGGCCCACTTTGATCTTAGTTATATGTGGATCTTGGAATCATTATATTCCATTGAGGGTAACTAATGTTATTGAATATAATGCGAGATTACTCAACTTGAACATATTAACTAAAATCCTTTTTATCTTAAATTTCAGCAATGAATACTACAAACACTCAAAACACATTCTCAATCCGGTCAGTTCTCGACAAAGAGAAGCTGACTGGAACGAACTTCCTGACGTGGTCGAGGAACTTGAGGCTGGTCCTCAAGCAGGAGAAGAAGGAATATGTCCTTCGTGATCCCCTCCCCGAGAGGCCTCCAAACAATGCCGCCAGGAATCTGCAAAATGCTTGGGAAAAGCATTCGTCAGATGAAAATGATGTCTATTGCTTGATGTTGGCAACCATGACTCCTGAACTGCAAATGCAGTTCGAGAGTTTGCTGTCGCCCATCGAGATAATGGCAAGCCTGAAATCGCTTTTTCAGGAGCAGGCAAGAACTGAGAGGTTCCAGACAGTTAAGAACCTCTTAGACTGCAAAATGGCTGCAAGTGCGGCAGTGAGTCCTCATGTCTTGAAGATGATGGGTTATCTCGATCATCTTCAGAAACTCGACTGCCCTATCAGCCATGAACTTGCCTGCGACATCATTCTGCAGTCTTTGCCTGCAAGCTATGATCAGTTTATTCTGAACTTCAATATGCATGGCTTGACTAAGACATTGCCTGAGCTTCATGGAATGCTCAAGACTGCAGAGCCCAGCTTGAGGAAAGCCAAGGACCCCAACGTGCTTATGGTACAAAAGGGCAAGGGCTTTAAGAAATCCTCTGCCAAGGACAAGGGAAAGGCTAAGGCTGTTCAAGTCTCGGACAAGGACACGTCCAAGCCCAAGCCCAAGTCCAAGGCTGGGCCTACTGACATCTGCAGGTTCTGCAAAGAACCAGGGCATTGGAGGAGAGAATGTAAGAAATTCCTGGAAGGTCTAAAGGAATTGAAGAAGAAGACTCTGGAGACTTCTTCATCAGGTATTTTTGTTATAGAAGTTAATACAACTACTTCTGATAATACCTCATGGGTTATGGATACTGGTTGTGGGGCTCATATTTGTACTAATATGCAGGCACTCAGCAACAGTAGGAGGCTGAAGCAAGGACAAGTGGAGCTACGAGTTGGGAATGGAGCGAAAGTTCCTGCACTAGCTGTAGGCACATACTTGTTGTCTTTACCTTCGGGATTGGTTTTAGAACTTAATAACTGCTATTTTGTACCTGCGATAAGAAGAAATATTATTTCAGTTTCTTTGTTGGATTTGGAAGGTTATGATTTTTCAGTTAAGAATAAATTATGTTCCTTCAATCGCAATAATTTGTTCTATGGTTGTGCCCCTCTTACGAATGGGCTTTATATACTTGATCAATCCGCGCCAATTTATAACATTAATACCAAACGGTTCAAACCTAATGAGGAGAACCAAACGTTTCTATGGCATTGTCGTTTAGGGCACATCAGTGAGAAACGCATTAAGAGGCTCCATTCGAATGGACTTCTTGGCTCGTTTGACTTTGAGTCATGTGAGAAATGCGAATCCTGCCTGATGGGCAAAATGACGCGGGCCCCCTTTAATAAACCCAACGAGAGGGCCAGTGACTTATTGGGCCTGATACACACTGATGTGTGTGGCCCAATGTCCACAAATGCAAGAGGAAACTACCAGTACTTCATTACCTTCACTGATGATTTCAGCAGGTATGGATATGTTTATTTAATGAAACATAAGTCTGAATCGTTTGAGAGTTTCAGAGAATTCCAAAATGAAGTACAGAACCAACTTGGTAAAAGCATTAAAGCTCTTCGGTCCGACCGAGGAGGAGAATACTTGAGCCAAGAGTTCAGTGATCATCTGAGAGAGTGTGGGATAGTTTCCCAACTCACTCCTCCTGGAACACCTCAATGGAATGGTGTGTCTGAGAGGAGGAATCGGACCTTATTGGATATGGTTCGGTCTATGATGAGCCACACAGACCTTCCAATATCCCTTTGGGGATATGCTCTGCTAACAGCAGTGTTCACCCTAAATAGAGCGCCATCAAAAGCAGTAGCCAAGACACCATATGAATTGTGGACTGGAGAAACTCCAGCGCTGTCTTATCTTAGAATTTGGGGTTGTGAAGCCTATGTCAAGAGATTGATCTCTGACAAGCTTACACCAAAGTCTGATAAATGCTACTTCATTGGTTATCCGAAGGAGACCAAGGCTTATTACTTCTACCTACGATCCGAGAACAAGATTTTTGTTGCCCGGGATTGTAATTTTCTTGAGAGGGAGTTTCTCTCTAAGAAAAACAGTGGGAGTAAGGTACTGCTTGAAGAAATTCAAGATGAACAGGATACTACTCAACCTAATGAGGAAGAGCAGCAGGAGGACCTACAAGAAATTGTAGAGCCTGAACCTGTAGTACCTGAAGTTTGAAGATCCGGGAGGATCCGTCACGAACCCGAGAGATATCAAGGATTCCTCGTGACTGACTGTCATGATCTTCTGATCATTGATGGTGATGAACCATCAAACTTCAATCAAGCCATGATGGGCCCAGATTCCTCTAAGTGGCGTAAGGCCACTGATTCCGAAATGGACTCCATGTCGGTCAACCAAGTGTTTTCATTGGTTGACTTACCCGCTGGTGTAAAAGCCATCGAGTGTAAATGGATCTTCAAGAAGAAGATTGACGTGGATGGAAATGTCCAGATTTATAAAGCCAGGTTGGTGGCAAAAGGTTTCAGGCAAGTTCACGGTGTGGATTATGATGAAACCTATTCCCCAGTGGCTATGATGAAATCTATTCGGATTCTACTAGCAACTGCAGCTTTTCATGATTATGAAATTTGGCAGATGGACGTAAAAACCGCCTTCCTGAATGGAATTCTGGAAGAGGATGTGTATATGACACAACCTGACGGTTACATAGATCCAAAGAATGCTGGGAAAGTATGCAAGCTTCATAAATCCATTTATGGATTGAAGCAAGCATCGAGGAGCTGGAATCTTCGTTTTGATGAAGCGATCAAGCAATTTGACTTCATCAGAAACGAAGAAGAACAATGCGTGTATAAGAAGACTAGTGGGAGCAAGATAGTATTTCTTATTCTGTATGTCGATGACATACTCCTTCTCGGAAACGACGTACCAATGCTGCGGTCGGTAAAGGACTGGCTTGGAAGTTGTTTTTCCATGAAAGACATGGGTGAAGCCGCATACGTTCTTGGAATTAGGATCTACCGGGATAGATCTAAAAGGCTGATAGGCTTGTGTCAAGATTCGTACATTGACAAAGTTCTGCATAGATTCAGCATGGCAGATTCCAAGAAGGGCTTCACACCAATGGTACATGGCACAACGCTAAGCAAGAAGCAGAGCCCAACGACGGCTGCTGAGCTTGAGCGCATGAAGAATATTCCTTATGCATCTGCAATAGGATCTGTCATGTATGCCATGATCTGTACTCGTCCTGATGTTGCTTATGCATTGAGCATGACGAGTAGATACCAGTCAAATCCAGGAGAAAGCCACTGGATTGCCGTCAAGAATATCCTGAAGTATCTGAGACATACTAAGGATAAGTTCTTGGTGTACGGCGGAAGTAATGTGCTTGAAGTCAGTGGATTCACGGACGCAAGTTTCCAGACAGACCAAGATGATTTCCGGTCACAGTCCGGTTATATCTTTTGTCTGAATGGCGGTGCAGTTAGTTGGAGAAGCTCCAAGCAAGACACCGTTGCTGATTCCACTACAGAAGCTGAATATGTCGCCGCCTTAGAAGCAGCGAAGGAAGCTGTTTGGATACGAAAGTTCATTATTGAACTAGGTGTGATACCGAATGCAGCTGAGCCTCTGGCACTGTTTTGTGATAACAATGGTGCTATAGCTCAGGCAAAGGAACCAAGATCACACCAGAAATCCAAACATATACTAAGAAGATTTCACTTGATACGTGATATCATTAATAGAAAGGAAGTCAAGATCAGCCGAGTTCCGACAGATGATAATGTCGCTGATCCATTGACAAAGCCACTCCCAAGGCCTAAGCTCGAGTACCTGACTGAAGCTGTAGGCATTAGAGACATTGAAATGTAATCTAAATTTGAGTGGGAGTTTGAGGGCTTTATTTAGTTATTGATATGTTCTTGTAAAACATTTTAAGATGTTTAATAAAATTATTTTTCAAGATTATTTTAACTGTGATGAAATAATCGTTCCAAAATGATATGAACCATTTTATAGGTCATCGAAGTAAGTGACTTGATCTTGAGTCATCAAAGTCATTTAGCTTGATCATGAGACCCTATGTTTGATAGATGCCTTATATTATCCTGTCCCTAGTCGAAGGTTGTTGAAATTGGAACACCAACAACCGAGTGAGACTAGATTGGTATGTGACTTATGACAAAGTCTCAGGATGTCATAGATGCACGGCATCAAAGTCAGTACATAGGTGTATGTTGGGGTACATACGACCGGACATGACCCGCTTATAAGAACTCTTCAGGATATTTATATCTGTGTCATAAGAGATTCTTACTACGACTATAGAGTATAGTCCTTAGACCTGAGTTCGCATGCATGTGACTGCACATGAACTGATGCGCTTTGATCATTGTCTAACGCTGTCGTTTAGCGATAGTTATAAGGACCTTGTTTGGGTGTATTATGAAATGAGTAGTTTACAGTGATGGAACAAGACGGGATTTGTCCCTCAAATATAAATGGAGTGAATATCTCTAGGCCAATCGGAGATTTGAATACTGGAAAATGCATGGCCATGCTCAAACGGACTGTCCCGAGTCGTTTGGATTGTCAGTATCAAATCAGAGTCCGATGAACATGATTAGGCTTTATAAGGATGACACTCATCTTGCCTTATGACTAATCAAGATATTGAGACAAAAGGAATATGAATACAGAGATTCCAGTACAAGTGGGAGATTGTTGGAATTATGTCCAGTAATCTCTGTACTGTCTCTAGAAAGTAAGAGTATGTCAATGATCAGACATAAGTCATATAATACTGGGGGTCATGATGGCTTGCTAGAGTCCGCTCATGATCTGTAAGTCTTGGATTTATTACCTTTATTATATGATCCCATATGGGTCACACGCCTAAGCTAACAGGAAAACTATAAGGGAATGGTTCAGCAGAAGTACGGTAAAAGTGCCAGGAATTTACTGTACTTAGAGAGAATAAAGGGGCCTGATTAAATCTAAGGGATTTAATCAGACTGGGATTTGGGCCCAAAAGCCCAACAGAACTAGACAAGAGTTTTATAACTAAAACTAAACCTAGCTCTCTTTCTCACACAACTCTCTCTGCGCCTCCCTCCTCTCTGGTCTAGCAGCCATCTTCCTGAAGTGTGCGTGTGTGAACCTCTGGAGGAGCTGTCCCTTGGCAGTTCTATTGATCTCTGACAATACCTCATCAATCCGCTGCATAAACAAGGTATTTACTGAGATCTCCTTATGATTCTGCAAGAGAAACTAGATCCAATATGTTTAGTAGGGTTTAATCTGAATGAATTGAACCAGGATAAACACTAAACAATCCATCAATTGTTACACTTTTTGATACTCATGTTGCTCAAGCAAAACCTACGGAGGAAAGTAATAGAATAGCTGAGCTCGGTTTTGGTTCTAATAAGTTTGCCTCATTGATCTCTTTGGAAGGGGAAGAAGATTCAATGGATTCCGACAATGAGATGGAATAATGGATCTTATGACACCTTCAAGGAAACATATCCTTCGAGAAAGAGCAAAATTAGGATATGCATTTGCAGTCTACGACTCGTGAAAAAGGAAATCGAGGCCGAGGAAATCGAGATGGACGTGGCTAAAACTATCATTCTCCATTCTCTAATCTTTAAAATCAATTGAAACGGAAAATTCGATTGTTTATATATCTTTAATTGTATTTCTATCTTTATCTCTGTTTTTCATAACTTTTAAAAATTGTAGAATTTTGGTTCTAGCATGTAACAGTTTCTTTTTAATAAATAAATTATGGTTAAAAAATCAGAAAAAATAAATCAACAAAAACCATTTATTTTCTAAACGAAACAAAAACCCTTGCGTAGAACAGACAATAGTAGAAAATTTAGATAGGTTTCAAAAGTGGGTAATCTTCAAGTAGTTCTCTTTCTGACAAAGCTTCCTTCTCGTCCTGTGGTGTCCACAGTACTTCCACTGCCTGTAACATTATTTTTAACATCTATTATTTGCAAGACTAAACTTGTCCAACAAGTATTCAAAAAAAAAAAAAACATGCAACTTACGGATACAGACTCTTACCATTAATCTATTTCTCGGTATCGAACCGAGCATCACTAAAGCTTCCTTCAGATCCGCAATTCCATTTACTGGTTTCAGTTTAAGTATACCCTCTGCCGCCGCCAAGATGGTTACCTGACCAAGTACAACACTTCCTGTTTAAACAATTGTTTAAACTCAAAGGTACAATCATAAACTTGTTTAACTACTACATTTTCAAAATTTTATGCATTCTCTTTTTTGGGGGACAGCCCTCTAGACATGGTTTAATTGCCTGAACCCTATCATACTTAACCGGGAGTTTTGTTCAGTGTACCACAACATATTGGTTGGTGAAATCACAAGCTTTCCGAATCTTTGAGCTTTTTCTCTTTATGCTATTCACATTAACAAGTGTCTCATCGAATTTTCCCCGTTCTTCGATGGAGAGTTGATTAAATCGGTGCTCTCCCTCTTCCTCACTCCACTTCACATCCACCTGAAAGTTAATGGTTAGGTGATGAACCTGGCTATAATGGTGAATACACAGAGCACGCGAATCATTCATGAAAGAATTAATCAGTGTACTTACTGATGAATAACAAGAGATGCAGTAGGCCGGCTGCCTCAGCAAAGCCAATGTTGCCTCTGTAACATAAAGAAATTTAGTCGCGGAGAAGCAAGCAGTTTAGAAAGAAAAGAAATGTTTTGGTATGCATGAAACCTCAAACTTGCACATAGCTAAAGCATGTTGGCTAAGGATAAAAATGATCATCCATAATGAAAGTCGACACATCAACATTTTCACCAAATGTAGCAACAACAAACTTGAATAAATCTGAAATGTTTAGTTAAATCTATTTATAATTGATGGCCCTATATCCCATAAGTATATATATATAATATGTTGACTTTAGAAACAATAGAAAAATTCATAGCATTTTCATATAATAACCAATATGTTACCGGTTAAAACATAGCTGAGACCCTTTCTAGTGGATGTATCTGCTGTTTCAGCAAGGTGATTGAAATCTTGTTGCAAGGCCCTCCCCGAACCCATCAACCCGACCTGAGAAGATACAAATTATTAAATAAACACACAACAAATCCTCAATCTCGTGTATGGTCAGCCATTCAATGAATTATGAAAAATCATAGCTTCTATTATTCTATAGCTAAATCTTTAAGCTTTTAAAAAATAAAGAAGCGAATTCATTTTTTACGATCGATTACTGAACAGTGACATCTAGAGATTTCAAAGGAATCATGTTTGACCGAGCTGTTGAAGGAATCATCGTGGGATTCAAGAACCGGTTTGCTATTTAAATCATTGGTGAAACTAGTATATGGAAAAAATTACTCTTGGAATTAGTTCGGTTATAAAAATAATAAAAATAAACAGCAGAGATGAGATCATGTCACCTGAAGTTTAAGGACGCTAGTTTTGTAATAATCGGTTCGATTTCCATCCGGTGACCTAGCTTTCAGGAATCCAAAAACGACAGCTAACTGTACGAGACCCACCAGAATCATAGCGTACCAAAACGATTCCCCATCTGCGGAAGAGTTCTACGGTACAAACTTTTTAAAAAAATCCAGAAAATCTGTTCATCAACTTTTATAAGAACGCATGTGGCATCAGAAACCTCACAGATTATATCAACAAACCTGATGCGATATCTGACAGACACTTTTGTTCCTAAATTCTTCCTTCGTTAACTGCTCATCGTAATCTCTCCTCTTCACAGATTCAGAGAGAACCTGAAGATTCAACCTTTCATGTCTAGATATTCATTATAGAAAAAAAAATAGCGTAGCATCTAAGCTGAGAACTACCAAGCATTGGTGTATATAGAAAACAATCAATGAATCCATCCTACAACAATCACCTCAAGTTTCTTGAATGATTCACTTGCCAAAGGACTTCCCCTATTCTTATCCGGACGAACCAGCATTTCCTAAGAATATAAATAAAACCAACTAATCAACCAGCAGAGAAAACTCATAGCAAAGAGAACATACAAAGCCAGTTTAAGTAACATACCTTCTTCCTATACTGCCGAGGGAACTCCAATGCTTCATAGTATGAAAAGCTATGTGGCCGTGTTCGCGGCTTAGAATACTTTCTATAGGATGAAGAAGAGCTAAGAGACCATGAAGAATCCGAGTGTGAAGAGGAAGAAGAAGAAGAACTTCGAGACCCCGACGAGAAGCAGCTGCCACCAATCCTACCACCAGACCTAGCCAAGGCACAGTTTGGATCATAGAACAAAAGTAGACCGAGAAAGACTGCGGCTACTGCAGGTTTCTTAAGGGATTCTAACACTTTCTTTATCTTAATCACGATATGATCAAACGAATTCTTCCATATCTGAGTAGGATCTGAATCGGTTCTGGCGTCTGTAACTGAACATGACGACTGTTTGTATTTGCAGGCGATTTGAAGACGAATCAAATTTGATTTGCGTTGAGGTTTGGAGAAGAAAAGAGTACTTGCATGATGAGTCGGTTGCGTGTATGAGAAAAAAGGATTCCATTGAAGCCGAGTTAGTTCCTGTAAAGTAGAAGCAACCGCCATAATCGTTTTTAAGGTTTTCCTGTGAACTCGTTAGGGTTTTGTGTATGTATTTGGAGGTTGATTTTTCTGGTGTGGATTAGAGCACGTCCATCCCTAAACCCCCTCTTGCGGTTCTTATTTAATTTTTTAATAATATTTTTTTAGTTGAGGGAAAAAAAAAATTAAAAAAAAGTGACCAATCACTGCAGGATTTGTTGTGTGTGGGTTTCTTAATTTTATTAATTTTTAAAGGCTTTTGCCTATGATTCCGAGCCGAAAACCAGTTAGAGCACGTCCAGCATGCGAATTTTACGCGGGTGTCTTAAAAAAAAAATTAAATATTCGTAGACCCCACCGCTGTGGGAGGTCTTAAAAAGGGATATGCTATACTATAGTTGCCCAAAACAAAATACTCCCTCCGTTTCATAAAGATATAAGTTTTAGAAAAAAAATTTGTTTCACAAAAATACAAATTTTGTATTTCCAATGTAAATTTTGGAGTTATTTACCTATTTTACCCATGCTATTAATTGAGAATACATTTTTCAACATAAAGTTAAAAGTAATAATAATATTATTGATAGGTTAAAGTTGGTATTGTAATTTATTTCTTAAAATGTGTGAAAATATTAAAACATGTAACATTGTGAGACAGAGGGAGTATATATATATATACTATGGTCTTACAATCGGTTTATGCTTCAAAACCGGTTTTTATCTAGGGGTATTCAATAAGATGAACGATAACAAAACCGATACTCATATTTTGGCTATAGAACTCATCACTAATATAAGCTTTGGAGACGAAAGTGATAACCATGTAGAGATAGATATCAATATATACTATATAGTATATAACCAATCGAATCTTTATTATTATTTTTTTTTTCTTGTAACTGAACCAATCGAATCTATCGATGCCATTTGCTATGATGATCAGGGCCGTGGCTATGAAGGAAAATAAGAAGTGTTAGCTTACAGCCCTTTTTTGTAAAAAAAATTCAAGGCCCTATATTTTTTTAATATAGTAACTGCTAAACTGAAAAATGTTTACAAATATGAAAATTGTAAGGGTATATACATCAATGAACCTCCTATGGGGTTCTTAAATTTTTTTTTTTTTTTTTTTTTTTGAGGAAAAGTGTAAAAAAAAAAATCAAAAAAAATAGACGAATGACAAGCTGCCACGTGTCATGAACAGTGTAAAAATCGGTTCTTAAATAAAGATTTTTAGAACCCGGTTCTTAACTATTCACGTGGGACCCACGTGAATAGTTAAGAACCCCCACCCTTAAGAACTTTCAATATGGGTGGCCTAAGAGATGGGAACGTTTACAATTTTCTTTAATATAGTAAGTGATGGGCTGACAGTCAGCCCAAAGTCTAAAGTAATTGTATCAAAACAAGACCAGGAAGAACTCTAAATAGTTATTTAATATATTATTAGATTTTGATCCGCGCTTTTTAAGCGCGGATTTACTTTTCTTTATAAATTTAAATTATATTTATTTTGTTATTAGTAATTAAAATTTTTAATTATGCAATCTAATTTTGTTTATAGTTGTTTAATCCGCATTATAAAAATAAATTAATAATTTAGGTTTAAAAAACAATTGTGTGTTATTTGAGAAGATGTATATCGTAAAGATAAAGAGATTGAAATAGCGATTTTGCATTATAAGTTTTAATATTGAATAATTTTGATATTTTATTAAATTAAAATATATGATTTTGAATTAATATATATATTTTATATATTTGTTTTAAACTCGTGCAAAGTTCATTTTTAGAATTCGAAATTGGCTAATTTATTTTCAACCCGCTTTTATAATAGTTTAAATATTTTGCAATATGATCTAACAACCCGCTAAAAATGCAATCGTAAAAACAAATTCTTACGAAATAAATTAATTTAATATTATTTTGAAAAATAAAGAAGATATTAAAATATATTATATTTGAATTTTGAATATAATCGTAATTAAAGAATATTATCTTATATATACAAAATAGTTGATGTTTAAATTATTTAGTTATATTAATTAATTAGAAAAGTGAAACCCATTACATTTAGCTTGTTTGGATACATGTTTAGTAATTGTCTTGTTTGGAAACATGGATAATAGAGAAATTGTTATATTCCGTAATTACCCTTAATGAATATTAAAAACACTCTTAAATCTTTAGTGGCATAACTTGTAAATAACACATGACACAAAGGTTAGTTTCCTATATACTCTAATTTTTTAATAGTATTGATGAGTTAAATTTACGAACTTGAGATTAAAAAAAAAAGAATTAGGGTTAATTAATAAACACCCATTCATTTTCTTTTTAGTTCAGAAGTTCCTAAACGTCCTCCAGAATTCATTATTATTTTTTTCTTCCTCTTCTTTATTATTTTTAAATTGCAAATTTGCAATCAACAATCACAAGTAAGCTTCTTTTATATTATAGTATCATTATTTGTACATTTAAGAAAGATTTGATTTGGGGTTTGGATGAAACTATACGAGAACGTAAGATTTATTGTGTAGAACTGAATATAACTAAGCTTCACAATCGTAAGCGACAATTTTTTCAATTTTGTAATGAAAATTATGGTATGCGTCAACAATTATAGTTTTTTTGGTGAATTGTGATGACTTTGAAGATTTTTATCTAAATTCATGGATTGCTTTTCGAGATTTTTTTGGTGAATTGTGATGACTGTTGGCTAAGTTTCATGGAGCCAATGATATGATTATCGCAGTCAGTCACATAGATATATGTCAGTGGACATATGATCGGACATGACCCGCTAATGAGAAGTCTACAAGATAGTAATATCTGTGTCATAAGAAGTTCTCATTACGACTATAGAGTATAGTCCTAAGACCTGAGTTCATCATGCTTTCTTGCATATGAATTGGTACATTTTGACTTTGTCAAACGTCGATCCGTAACTGGCGGCTATAACGACACTGTTCAAGTTTATCATGAAGTGTGCGTTGAAACAGGGATGGAACAAGATGGAATTTGTCCCTCCTGTATAACGGGAGATAAATATCTCAGGGCCTATCGAAGATTGAATACTGAGAGAATGTGTGGCCGCACTCAAATGAACTGTAGTTCAGTTGTTTGTAATGTTCAGTATGAGATCAGGAGTTCGATAAACGCGATGTTGGCTTAATAAGGATGACACAAATCTTGCCTTATGCCAAATCGAGATATAGAGACAAAAGGATTATAGGAATTGATGATTCAGTACAAGTGGGAGATTGTTGGGATAGTGTCCTGAAATCACACTTGTACTCACTCCTGTGATAGTTGTGTGTCGAGATCAGACATTCGTATAATACTGGGCGTTTGCAATGCTTTGCTAGAAGCCTCTTGCAATCTGTAGGTCGTGGACTTACTGCCAGTATTGTATGATCCTATAGGGTCACACACCTAAGCGAACTGGAAGCTACGACATGGGAATGATCATTGTGGCAATGATCATATTATGTGTATTGAAATACACATAAGAATCGATATAATTGTTGGAAGTTTTGGTTGATCCTGATTCAATTCTCATATTGATATCAACCTAAACATGCATTAGATCTAGGTGTTCTTATTCAGAAACATATGATCTCACCTTTTACCTGTTTGTTTGCAGCGGAATTGATGAACAGGTCAATGATCAGGGAGATACACCGAGAGATGGATCCTCCAGAGGCTCACACACGCAATCACAGGAAACTGGTTGCTAGACCACAAGGAGCAGAGGCGCAGAGAGGAGAGAGTGGCCGCGTGGGGTGTTAGGGTTAGGGGAGAAGAGACAAGGCTTTTAGTCATTTAAAAGCCTTCTCTTTCCCTTTTGGGCTTTTGGGCCCAATCTGATTAAATCCCATTTAATCAGACCCATTAGTCTATCTCTCTTAGTACGACAAATGCCTAGCACTTTTGTCGTACTTCTGCTAAGCCGTTCCAACATTATTTCCTGCTAGCTTAAGCGTGTGACCCATATGGGATCATACAATAAAGGCAATAAGTCCAAGACTTATAGATCATGAGCGGACTCTAGCAAGCCATCATGACCCCCAGCATTGTATGACTTATGTCTGATCACTGACATACTCTTACGTTATAGAGACAGTACAGAGATTGCTGGACACAATTCCAACAATCTCCCACTTGAACTGGAATCTCTGTATTCATAATCCCTTTCGTCTCAATATCTCGATTAGTCATAAGGCAAGATTAGTGTCATCCTTATAAAGCCTAATCTTGTTCATCGGACTCTGATTTGATACTGACAATACAAACGACTCGGGAAAGTCCGTTTGAGCATGGCCATGCGTTTTCCAGTATTCAAATCTCCGATTGGCCTAGAGATATTCACTCCATTTATATTGGAGGGACAAATCCCATCTTGTTCCATCACTGTAAACTACTCATTTCATAATGCACCCAAACAAGGTCCTTATAGCTATCACAGAATGATAGCGTTAGACAATGATCAAAGTACATCAGTCCATGTGCAGTCACATGCATGTGAACTCAGGTCTAAGGACTATACTCTATAGTCGTAGTAAGAATCTCCTATGACACAGATATAAATATCCTGAAGAGTTCTTATTAGCGGGTCTTGTCCGGTCGTATGTTCCCAACATACACCTATGTACTGACTTTGATGCCGAGCATCTATGACACACTGAGACTTTGTCATAAGTCACGTACCAATCCAGTCTTACACGGTTGTTGGTGTTCCAATTTCAACAACCTTCGACTAGGGACAGGATGATATAAAACATTTATCAAATATAGGATCTCATGATCAAGCTAAATGACTTCGATGACTCAAGATCAAATCATTTACTTCGATGACCTATAAAATGGTTCATATCATTTTGGAACGATTATTTCATCACAGTTAAAATAATCTTGAAATAATAATTTCATTAAAACATAAATAATGTTTTACAAGAACATATCAAATAACTAAAATAAAGCTCGCAAAACTCCCACTCAAATTTAGATTACATTTCAATGTTTCTAATGCCTACAGCTTCAGTCAGGAACTCGAGCTTAGGCCTTGGGAGTGGCTTTGTCAACGGATCAGCGACATTATCATCTGTCGGAACTCGGCTGATCTTGACTTCCTTTCTATTAATGATGTCACGTATCAAGTGATATCTTCTTTGAACATGCTTGGATTTCTGGTGTGATCTTGGTTCCTTTGCCTGAGCTATAGCACCATTGTTGTCACAAAACAGTGCCAGAGGCTCAGCTGCATCTGGTATCACACCTAGTTCCATAATGAACTTTCGTATCCAAACAGCTTCCTTCGCTGCTTCTGAGGCGGCGATATATCCAGCTTCCGTAGTGGAATCAGCAACGGTGTCCTGCTTGGAGCTTCTCCAACTTACAGCACCGCCATTCAGACAAAAGACATAACCGGACTGTGACCGGAAATCATCAGTGTCTGTCTGGAAACTTGCGTCCGTGAATCCACTGACTTTAAGCACATCACTTCCACCGTACACTAAGAACTTATCCTTAGTATGTCTTAGATACTTCAAGATGTTCTTTACGGCAATCCAATGGTTTTCACCTGGATTTGACTGGTATCTACTCGTCATGCTCAATGCATAAGCAACATCAGGACGAGTACAGATCATGGCATACATAACAGATCCTATTGCAGATGCATAGGGAATGTTCTTCATACGCTCGAGCTCAGCAGCCGACGTAGGGCTCTGCTTCTTGCTTAGCGTTGTGCCATGTACCATCGGCGTGAAGCCCTTCTTGGAATCTTTCATGCTGAATCTTTGTAGGACTTTGTCAATGTATGAGTCTTGACACAAGCCTATCAGCCTCTTAGGTCTATCCCGATAGATCCTAATTCCAAGAACGTATGCGGCTTCACCCATGTCTTTCATGGAAAAACAACTTCCAAGCCAGTCCTTTACAGACTTCAACATTGGAACGTCGTTTCCGAGAAGCAGTATGTCATCAACATACAGAATAAGAAAAACGATTTTGCTCCCACTAGTTTTCTTATACACGCATTGTTCTTCTTCGTTTCTGATGAAGTCAAATTTCTTGATCGCTTCATCAAAACGAAGATTCCAGCTCCTCGATGCTTGCTTCAATCCATAAATGGATTTATGAAGCTTGCATACTTTCCCAGCATTCTTTGGATCTATGTAACCGTCAGGTTGCGTCATATACACATCCTCTTCCAGAATACCATTCAGGAAGGCGGTTTTCACGTCCATCTGCCAAATTTCATAATCATGAAAAGCTGCAGTTGCTAGTAGAATCCGAATAGATTTCATCATAGCCACCGGTGAATAGGTTTCATCGTAGTCCACACCGTGAACTTGTCTGAAACCTTTTGCCACCAACCTGGCTTTATAAATCTGGACATTTCCATCCACGTCAATCTTCTTCTTGAAGATCCATTTGCACTCGATGGCTTTTACGCCAGCGGGTAAGTCAACCAACGAAAAGACTTGGTTGACCGACATGGAGTCCATTTCGGAATCAGTGGCCTTGCGCCACTTAGAGGAATCTGGGCCCATCATGGCTTGATTGAAGTTCGATGGTTCATCACCATCAATGATCAAAAGATCATGACAGTCAGTCACGAGGAATCCCTGATATCTCTCGGGTTCGTGACGGATCCTCCCGGATCTTCGAACTTCAGGTACTACAGGTTCAGGCTCTACAATTTCTTGTAGATCCTCCTGCTGCTCTTCCTCATTAGGTTGAGCAGTATCCTGTTCATCTTGAATTTCTTCAAGCAGTACCTTACTCCCACTGTCTTTCTTAGAGAGAAACTCTCTCTCAAGAAAGTTACAATCCCGGGCAACAAAGATCTTGTTCTCGGAACGTAGATAGAAGTAATAAGCCTTGGTTTCCCGTGGATAACCAATGAAGTAGCATTTGTCAGATTTTGGTGTAAGCTTGTCTGAGATTAATCTCTTGACATAGGCTTCACAACCCCAAATTCTTAGATAAGACAGTACTGGAGCCACTCCAGTCCATAATTCATATGGTGTCTTTGCTACTGCTTTTGATGGCGCTCTATTTAGAGTGAACACTGCTGTTAGCAGAGCATATCCCCAAAGGGATATTGGAAGGTCTGTGTGACTCATCATAGATCGAACCATATCCAATAAGGTCCGATTTCTCCTCTCAGATACACCATTCCATTGAGGTGTTCCAGGAGGAGTGAGTTGGGATACGATCCCACACTCTCTCAGATGATCACTGAATTCTTGGCTTAAGTATTCTCCTCCTCGGTCGGACCGAAGAGCCTTAATACTTTTGCCAAGTTGGTTCTGTACTTCATTTTGGAATTCTCTGAACTTCTCAAAAGACTCAGACTTATGTTTCATTAAATAAACATATCCATACCTACTGAAATCATCAGTGAAGGTAATGAAGTACTGATAGTTTCCTCTTGCATTAGTGGACATTGGGCCACACACATCAGTGTGTATCAGGCCCAATAAGTCACTGGCCCTCTCGTTAGGTTTATTAAAGGGGGCCCGTGTCATTTTGCCCATCATGCAGGATTCGCATTTCTCACATGACTCAAAGTCAAATGAGCCAAGAAGTCCATTCGAATGGAGCCTCTTGTTGCGTTTCTCGCTGATGTGCCCTAAACGACAATGCCATAGAAACGTTCGGTTTTCCTCATTAGGTTTAAACCGTTTTGTATTAATGTTATAAATTGGCGCGGATTGATCGAGTATGTAAAGCCCATTCGTAAGAGGGGCAGAACCATAGAACAAATTGTTGCGATTGAAGGAACATAATTTATTCTTAACTGAAAAATCATAACCTTCCAAATCCAACAAAGAAATTGAAATAATATTTCTGCTTATAGCAGGTACAAAATAACAATTATTAAGTTCTAAAATCAATCCCGAAGGTAAAGATAACAAGTAAGTTCCTACAGCTAGTGCTGAAACTTTCGCTCCATTCCCAACTCGTAGTTCCACTTGTCCTTGCTTCAGCCTTCTACTGTTGCTGAGTGCCTGCATATTAGTACAAATATGAGCCCCACAACCAGTATCCATGACCCATGAGGTATTATCAGAAGTAGTTGTATTAACTTCTATAACAAAAATACCTGATGAAGAAGTCTCGAAAGTCTTCTTCTTTAATTCCTTTAGACCTTCCTGGAATTTCTTACAATCTCTTCTCCAATGCCCCAGTTCTTTGCAGAACCTGCACATGTCAGTAGGCCCAGCCTTGGACTTGGGCTTGGGCTTTGGCGTGTCTGAGTCCACGACTTGGACACCCTTGGCCTTTCCCTTATCCTTAGCAGAAGACTTCTTAAACCCCTTGCCCTTTTGTACCATAAGTACATTGGGGTCCTTGGCGGTTTTCTTCAAGTTGGGCTCTGCAGTCTTGAGCATTCCGTGAAGCTCAGGCAGTGTCTTACTCAAGCCATGCATGTTAAAGTTCAGAATGAACTGATCATAGCTTGCAGGTAAAGACTGCAGAATGATGTCGCAGGCAAGTTCCTGGCTGATTGGGCAGTCGAGTTTGTGAAGATGATCGAGATAACCCATCATCTTCAACACATGAGGACTCACTGCCGCATTCGCAGCCAACTTACAGTCCAAGAGGTTCTTAACTGTCTGGAACCTCTCGGTCCTAGCCTGCTCCTGAAAAAGCGATTTCAGGCTTGCCATGATCTCGATTGGAGACAATACACTCTCGAACTGTTTTTGCAGCTCAGGAGTCATTGTCACCAACATCAGGCAATAAACATCATTTTCATCTGACGAATGCTTTTCCCAAGCATTGTGCAGAGTCCTGGCAGCATTGGCAAGAGGCCTCTCGGGGAGGGGATCTCGAAGGACGTAATCCTTCTTCTCCTGCTTGAGGACCAGCCTCAAGTTCCTTGACCATGTCAGGAAGTTCGTTCCAGTCAGCTTCTCCTTCTCGAGAACAGACCGGATCGAGAATGTGTTTTGTGTGCTTGTAGTAGTCATATCTGAAATATATAAATAAAAAGGTTATTAGTTATATGTTCAAAATGATTAATCTCGTATTAAAGTATAATATGATTAATCACGCATTATATTCAATAACATAAGTTACCCTCAATAGAATATAATGATTCCAAGATCCACATATAACTAAGATCAAAGTGGGCCACTGGCCGTCACCCAACCTCAGCTTATATCGGTAAGCCCTATATCGGCTAATTATATCCGTGATATAACTCTTGGTTGTGAATCTGGGCCCGAGGCCCAATTCACTCTGATGTCTCAAGGCCCGGGACTCCCGATGGCCTAGTCAAGAAAACCGGACTATACAGTCATGTAATCATTAATGTCTGGGACTCCCAATGACATTTATGAATCACAAACCGTCTTACCCACGCAAAAGCAGACATCCTCACACTGTAAGGCCATGAATGCAATTGAATGGGCTTTGACAGCTGACATAGCCTGGACAAGACATCCAACGCTTGATATTATTTGAGGTTCGTAGGTTTATTAAAATCATTCCCAAAATAGAAGATTACTATTTCGGGAAACTTTCTATTTATGGAAACCTACTATTTTTAGAAACTTTCTAAAATTGGAAACTTTCTAAAACCGGAAACTTTCTAACTTTAGAAACTTCTTTAAAATCCAAAACCCGCAAATTCAGAAACTTCTAATTTTGGAAACTTTCTAATTTCGAAATTTCGGAACTTTATAAAATTTAAAATCGAATTTCATAATTTTATTTTATAAAATAAGTTTTAAATTTAAATCTGAAGAATGACTCAATTAATGGCCCAATTGTTTTAACTTCTTGGCCCGAGGCCCAAGAATTGGTCCATGTCCAAGACATGACCCAATTGTCCAATTAATTGACATAACCGGTCTGGTTCATTAAAACTGGTCTAACCAAGTTTCAATTACTACGATGACCACAATTGTCAACCGGTTATTTACTAAACCGGAATTTCTCAATTTATTTGGTCCAACCAAATCAAATTAAAAATTCCTGGTTTAGGCACTAAATCCAATATTTCTTTCGACATTGGATTTCTTATTCCGGTTTAACCAGATTCAATAAACTTATCAAATCTGTTTATTAAACCGAAACGTTGATTTTAATCAAGTTTTAAACCGAACCAGCTAACCGAAATCGAACCGGTTGAACCGTGAACACTCTCAACCCTAGCTTTCGGATCAAGCAATGATCGTCCAGTCGCAAGCCGTGCGCCATGATCCGAGATCGACACGCTCGGCATGCTCGGGACGGTTCACCGGGACGTTCGGGACGGGACGTGATGCTCGGGTCGAGAGGTCGGGACGTCCGAGAGCGTGACGCGATCCGGACGGTCGAAACCTCACGCGATCGGGACACCATCCGGACGAGACGATCGGGACGACGCGATCGACTCGACGCGACGATCGACCGCGATCGGTAAACCGATCCGATCCGATCCATCCGTCCAGCCGCGTCCGTCCGTCCGATCCGTCCTCCTTCTGGCCGTAAAACCAACCGGCCAAGCCGGTCGATCCAATAACCGGCCGATCGCAAAACCCGAGTCATATAGCTCGGTTTTGCGATCCAATCAATGTGTTTAGAGTTCAATTCTGATTCTTAATCGTTTTATCTTATCAGTAATTGATTCAAAAACAATTCTAAGCAGATTAAACAACCTAAACAATGAATCTAAAACAAGAAACCTAAGAACCAATGGCTCTGATACCACTGTTGGAAGTTTTGGTTGATCCTGATTCAATTCTCATATTGATATCAACCTAAACATGCATTAGATCTAGGTGTTCTTATTCAGAAACATATGATCTCACCTTTTACCTGTTTGTTTGCAGCGGAATTGATGAACAGGTCAATGATCAGGGAGATACACCGAGAGATGGATCCTCCAGAGGCTCACACACGCAATCACAGGAAACTGGTTGCTAGACCACAAGGAGCAGAGGCGCAGAGAGGAGAGAGTGGCCGCGTGGGGTGTTAGGGTTAGGGGAGAAGAGACAAGGCTTTTAGTCATTTAAAAGCCTTCTCTTTCCCTTTTGGGCTTTTGGGCCCAATCTGATTAAATCCCATTTAATCAGACCCATTAGTCTATCTCTCTTAGTACGACAAATGCCTAGCACTTTTGTCGTACTTCTGCTAAGCCGTTCCAACATTATTTCCTGCTAGCTTAAGCGTGTGACCCATATGGGATCATACAATAAAGGCAATAAGTCCAAGACTTATAGATCATGAGCGGACTCTAGCAAGCCATCATGACCCCCAGCATTGTATGACTTATGTCTGATCACTGACATACTCTTACGTTATAGAGACAGTACAGAGATTGCTGGACACAATTCCAACAATAATGGTGTTGTGTCGATCGACACAGCTTGTGTGTCGGTCGACACAGTTCGGATTTTCCTAACATGTTTTTCGGGTTATGGCTTAATTGAGTCTGGCCCGTTAAGCAAGTTTAGGTCGAATAAAATCAGTTTAGTTCGACCTAAACGATAGAGCCGTCCAGTTTTCTTGACAGAAACACTAGACACACCAGAACCTTTCGATCCCCATTGATCCGGCACTAGCATCCCGTTTCCAGCGAGCGTGCGTGTGTATCTGGTAGAGGCAAAGCGTTGCGTTGCTCCACTGATCTCGTTCACCATCTCTTCCGCTGCCAAAAGGTAAGAACGAGGTTGGTTCTAAATTTCAATATAACAAACCCTAGATCCATCGGGATCCAACACTATGTGTATCGGTCGACATGGATCGACTGTGTCGATCGACACAAAGAGTGTGTCGGTCGACACAACTCGCGGATTAGCAGATTAAATCGGTTTAATCATTAGTTAATCCCGTTGCGGTTTAAGTCGACATATATAAGATATATGGTCGACCTAAACTCAATCCTAACCTAATTGATAGCCACCAGAAAAAGAAAAGAAACCTCTCTGGAGATCAGATCTCTGATAGGCACTAGCATCCCTGCTGTCCAGTTCTGTGTGCGTGTGGATACCAGTAGAGGCGCAGCACTTGAGGCGCTCTAGATCTCGATTACTTGCTAAGACTTCCGCTGCATTAATCACCAGGTAATCTTCAGATCTGATAGATTCAATTACATGAACCTGTAGATTCTAGGCTCGGAATTCAGACTAGGATTGCCTAATTGGATTAGGAATCTGCTAGAAATTCCTTCAGTGGTATCAGAGCTTTAGGGTTCCATTGAATCTGTGGCATGTTGATTAGATTAGTTGAATCTGGATCTCTGTATAGTTGATACAAGCATGCTGAAATTCGTTTTTGATTAAAATCTAGTTTTAGGGTTTTAACTTGAAAAACGATTAGGGATTATCACCCTGTGTCGATCGACACCAAGCGGGTATCGGTCGACACAGAGAGATAACCCGAATAAAACTTTTCGCCTAGTGTCGATCGACACAAGAGTTGTGTCGGTCGACACAAACCTCGCGAGGTTGATGAATCGGTTCAATTGGATTGGACCGGTTATCGAGCTTGGTTTATGACGGTTGAATACTGTGAATGGTTTAATTGCGATTGGTTTGATCATGTTGGTATCGACCGATGCTAGTGTAGCATCGATCGACACTGACCGGTATTCGAAACCGGATCAATTGGATTGATCGGTTATCGCGGATTGCTTTTGGTTATTCTGTATCGATCGACACTATAGTAGTGTCGGTCGACATCAGATTCGATGATTGGGTTTTGGAACCTGCAATCACAGAACCAAAGCATGATAAATCAATTAATTATAAGAACTAAAACATAATAAAACTGAACGTTTTAATGATTCCGTTCCTCAATCAAATATCAAGTGATACTTGATGTCTTTCCAATCTTGTCGACTGTCAAGACTCGTTTCATTGAGTGATAGGCTTGCAGTGCAAGGTGTCCACAATTACATGAGTAAGGCAGGAAGTAATCGTGTTGATGGGCTTGCAGTGCAAGGCGTCAACAATTACATGACTGAAAAGATTGGTTTACTTGACTGAGCCATCAAAATCGTTTTGGGCTCAGAGACATCAGGTGGATTTGACATAAGATGTCAGTCCACAACCAAGAGTTGTATTGGATACAACTAGCAAGGTTGTTGCTTACCTAGATAGCTGAATTTGGGTGACAGCCAGTGGCTCACTCAAGTTTAGTGAAGTATGGGTCTTGGATCATTATATTCATCTGAGGAAACATTGTTTGAATATAATGCGAGTTTTCTTAATTGTTAAGAATTCTCATTTCTTGAACATCATAACTAAAACCTCCCTTGTTTTTCAGCTATGTCTAGCACAAACCATCGTAACAATTTCTCCCTGCGATCCGTCCTTGAGAAGGACAAGTTAAATGGATCCAACTTTCTTGAATGGTATCGGAACTTGAGAATTGTTCTCAAACAGGAGAAAAAGGACTATGTCCTTGAGAAAGTTCTCCCCAAGAAGTACCGAGCCAATGCCTGGCAGTCAGATAAGGATGCTTGGGATAAGCATTCTAATGATGCGGTGGATGTGAGTTGTCTCATGTTGGCTACCATGAACTCGGAATTGCAGAAGCAATATGAGTACGTGGAGTCGCCAAAAGAGATGATCACTGGCCTGAAAAGTATGTTTCAGAAGCAGGCACGAACTCAGAGATACCAGACGGTTAGGTCTCTGATTGAGTGCAAGCTACCAATGGGCGAACCAGTCAGTCCTCATGTCATTAAGATGATGGGTTATATTGATAACCTGGGGAAACTGGATTGTCCCATTAGCCAAGAGTTGGCTACTGACATCATTCTACAGTCACTGCCGTCAAGCTATGATCAATTTGTTATGAACTATAACATGAACAACTTGACGAAGACGTTGACTGAATTGCATGGGATGCTTAAGACTGCTGAACCTAACATCAAGAAGGACACCCCGGATGTCCTTATGGTACAAAAGGGTAAAAGGTTTAAGAAACTTGGTAAGAACAAAGGTGATGGAAAGACGAGCTCGATTGTGAATCTAAGCGAGTCTCCCCAAGCTCCTAAGGTTAAAACCAGTCCTTCTGAAGATGTTAAGTGCCATTATTGTAATGGTTATGGGCATTTGAAAAGAAACTGCAATAAATTCTTGGAGGATTATGAGAAGCTGAAGAAGACGTACGAGACTTCTTCTTTAGGTATTATGTTATAGAAGTAAATGTTACTTCTTATAGTCCTACTTATTGGGTATTGGATACCAGCTGTGGTGCTCATATTTTGTGAAAATGTGCATGGCCTGGGCAAAAGTAGGATTATGGAGAAAGGACAAGTGGATCTACGCGTGGAAATGAAGCAAGAGTTGCTGCATTAACCGTAGGAGTATTTCATTTGTTTTTCCTTTTATGGCATATTTTGAACTTAAAACTGCTACTATGTATCTGCTATGAGCAGAAAGATTATTTCTAATCCTTGTTTGGATATGAAAGGATATCAGTTTTCAAATTAAGAATAAGTGTTATTCATTTGATTACAGTGATATATTTTATAGTAGCAATCCATTAAAGAATGGATTTTATGTTATAAACCAGAATGTGCCTAACTATAACATTAATATCAAATTTCTCTCTGGCATTGTCATTTTGGGCCACGTAAATGAGAAACAGATTCAGAAGCTCCATAGTGATGGGCTTTTGGGCTCATCTGATTATGAATCACAATGAGTAAAGTGAATCTTGTTTATTGGGTAAAATGACAAAGGCCCCTTTCGGAAAAAAGGGTAGTGTCGATCGACACAAAAGATGCATCGGTCGACACAGGTCGCGAACGGATAAAATGAAAGGGCCAGAGGCTTATTGGGCTTTATGCATACGGATGTATATGGGCCGATGAGCAGTAATGCTAGAGGAAATTTTCAGTACTTCATTACCTTTACTGATATTTTCAGTAGGTACGGTTATGTCTTGTTAATAAGACATAAATCAGAATCTTTTGAAAAGTTCAAAGAGTTCCAGAATGAAGTATAGAATCAATTTGGCAAAAGAGTTGAAGCTCTATGATGAGATCATGGAGGTGAATACTTAAGTCAATAATTAAGTGATCATCTAATAGATTGTGAAAGTGTTTCACAATTCAATCCTCATGTATCGAACTTTATTAGATATAGTTTGATCAATGATGAATCACTTAGATCTTCCATTATCCTTCTAAGAATAAGCTCTAGGAAAGGTCTGAGTTTACATTAAATAGTGTTCCATCAAAATCAGTTACAGAGATTTCACATGAGATGTGGAATGGAAATGTTTCTTATTTATCCATCATGAAGATTTGGAGTTGTGAGACTTATATAAAACGTTTAATCTCTGATAAGCTCACACCCAAATCTGATAAGTACTGCTTCATTGGTTGTCCTGACGAAACCAAGGCGTGCTACTTTTACAACCAGTTTGAGAACAAATTGTTTGTTGCTCGGAACTATGTTTTCTTGAGAAAGACTTTCTTTCCAAGAAGAACAGTGGGAGTAAAGTACAACTCGAAGAAATTCGAGAATCACAGGAGACTGTTCAACCCGATGAGGAAGAGCAGTAGTTGGATCTACAAAGAGTTGTAGAACCTGCAACTGTGGTGCCTGAGGTTTGCAAGGATCTGATGAATGAATATTAGATATACATTCAAAAGCGAGTTTTAAAGATGTGTCGATCGACGCAAAAGTTGCATCGATCGACAAAGGTCGCGAACCAAAATATTTTGGTTTATGATTTAATTAACTACGGTTTAAATCTTGGTTAATTAGATCGTGGTAAAAGTCTACATATGAGATATGTGCGTGACTTTTAACACAAGACTGAAGCTCGTAGATCCAATAGGATCCGTCACGAACTCGAGAAATGGGGATTTCTCGTAACAAATTACCGTGATCTACTGATCATTGAAAGTGACGGGCCTGCGAAATTTGAAGAAGCAATGATGGGCCTTGACTCCGAAAGTGGCTAAAAGCCGCTGAATCCGGAATGGCGATGTCCAAAGCTGGATTGGTGGAAAAGGTTTCAAGTAAATTCATGGTATTAACTGTGAAGAAACCTAATCCCAGACACCATGCTTATGTCCATTCGGATTCTCCTAGCAACCGCCACTCATAATGGTTATGAGATCTGGCAGATGGATGTGAAAAACAGTTTTCCTTAATGGAATTCTGAAAAGGGATGTGTACATGACACAACCTGAAGTTTTCATTGATCCTAATGAAGCCAGGAAGATATGCAAGCTTCATCGATCCATTTATGGATTGAAGCAAGCATCTCGGAGTTGGAATCTTCGTTTTGATGACGAAGTCAAAAGGTTTGATTTCGTCATAAATGAAGTGGAAACATGTGTTTACAAGAAGACTAGTGGGAGCGCAATTGCATTTCTAGTATTGTATGTTGATAACATACTACTTCTCGGAAATGAAGTTCCATTGTATAAGTCTGTTAAGACTTGACTCGAAAGTTGTTTTTCGATGAGAAATATGGGAGAAACCATATACATTCTTGGAATAAGAATCTATGGAGATAGATTAGACAAGTTAATTGGATTGTGTCAAGATACTTATGTGATAAGTTCTTACACAGATCCAGTATGCATGATTCCAAGAAGGACTTTGTGCAAATGACTCTTGGTATTACTCTTAGCAAGACGCAGTGTCCTTCGACACACGCTGAGCTAGGGCGAATGAGGGTCAGGCTACTGCTAAAGGCATTAGATGTCTTAAGATGTGATCTTAATTTTAGTGGGAGTCAATGTTATTAATTTTAGTTATGATATGATGTTCGTATAAACATAATATGATTATGTTATTGAAATCTGACATCTGTATTATTTAATAATGGTTATTAAATAATAGTCCCAAAGTAATTTATGACATTTTATAGGTCATCAAGTATGTGACTTGATCATGAAACCCTATAAATAATAAATGACATAAATTATGTTTGTCCCTGGTCGAGGTTGTTAAAGTGGGACATTAACAACCACGTGAGACTAGTATGTGAGGTGACTGATGACTAAGTTTCATGGAGTCATTAATAAGAGTATTAAAGTCAATCACATAGGTATGTGTTAGAGAACACATGATCGGACATGGCCCACTGATGAGAACTCTACGGGATAGTTATATAAGTGTCATGAGAGTTTTCATTACGACTATAGAGTATAGTCCTTAGACCTGAGTTCATCATGATTTCTTACATGTGAATTGGTCCGCTTTGACCTTGTCAAACGTCAGCCGTAACTGGTGATCATAAAGACATTGATTGGGCGTATCATGAAGCGTGTGAAGGAACAGGGATGGAACAAGATGGGAATTGTCCCTCCTATATAACAGGAGATAAATATCTCAGGGCCCATCGAAGATTTGATACTGAGAAAATGTGTGGCCACACTCAAACGAGGTGATTGTCAGTCGTTTGGCTTGTCAGTATGAATCGAAATTCGATGAACATGATTTTGGCTTAATAAGGATGACACGGATCTTGCCTTATGCCGGATCGAGATATAGTGACGAAGGGATTATAGGAATAGATGATTCCAGTACAAGTGGGAGATTGTTGGGAATGTCCTGAAATCTATTTGTACTTACTCTGAGAGAAAGTCGTGTTGTCGAGATGAGACAATCATATGACACTAGGTACTCGTAATGCTTTGCTAGAAGCCACTTATGATCAATGAGTTTAGAACTCATTGCTAGTGTTATATGATCCTACAGGGTCACACACCTAAGCAAACTGGACATTGAATGTGAGGTTGATCATTAATGTAATGATCGGATGAATGCATATTTGATATGCATTCGATGTCATCTTTTCTGGGCAGTGTCGATCGACGCACTATGTGTTGGGATAGTGTCCTGAAATCACACTTGTACTCACTCCTGTGATAGTTGTGTGTCGAGATCAGACATTCGTATAATACTGGGCGTTTGCAATGCTTTGCTAGAAGCCTCTTGCAATCTGTAGGTCGTGGACTTACTGCCAGTATTGTATGATCCTATAGGGTCACACACCTAAGCGAACTGGAAGCTACGACATGGGAATGATCATTGTGGCAATGATCATATTATGTGTATTGAAATACACATAAGAATCGATATAATGGTGTTGTGTCGATCGACACAGCTTGTGTGTCGGTCGACACAGTTCGGATTTTCCGAACAGGTTTTTCGGGTTATGGCTTAATTGAGTCTGGCCCGTTAAGCAAGTTTAGGTCGAATAAAATCAGTTTAGTTCGACCTAAACGATAGAGCCGTCCAGTTTTCTTGACAGAAACACTAGACACACCAGAACCTTTCGATCCCCATTGATCCGGCACTAGCATCCCGTTTCCAGCGAGCGTGCGTGTGTATCTGGTAGAGGCAAAGCGTTGCGTTGCTCCACTGATCTCGTTCACCATCTCTTCCGCTGCCAAAAGGTAAGAACGAGGTTGGTTCTAAATTTCAATATAACAAACCCTAGATCCATCGGGATCCAACAGTGGTATCAGAGCATGCTTAGGGTTTAGCTATTGAAACTGGTAATATAAAATCGAAACTTGATGTTGTTGATCTGTATATTGCTTGCTGAATCGTGTTTTCATAGAATAAATCTCGGATTTTGTCTCTGTTGAAAAACGATGAACTGTTGAAATCGCACTGTGTCGATCGACACAAAGCGTGTGTCGGTCGACATGCCGCGGCGCAAAATGTAAAATTTTAGGGTTTGTCGCAGGGTGTCGATCGACACAAAGCGTGTGTCGGTCGACACAGAGCGAAAACTCGCGAATAAAATTTAGGGTTTATCGCACAGTATCGATCGACACAAAGCGTGTGTCGGTCGATACAAAGCGAAAATCCGTAAATAATTCTAGGGTTTCGATCTGAGATCGAGTACCCGTAATCGTGTTGCGTCGATCGATACACTGGGTGTGTCGGTCGACACAGGCAATGCGATCAGATAGATCGGTTCAATTGGATTGGACCGGTTATCTAGATTGGTTAATTTTATTAACCAAATTGATTCTGGTTTGGTCATATTGATCGACACACAGTGTGTGACGATCGACATGGACCATTAAACCGAACTGGTTCAATTGAATTGAATCGGTTAAGTAAATTCGATCCGGTTTGACCGGTTATCGAAGAACGGTTTAAACATAGTTGCATCGATCGATACCAATAGTTGGCGTCGATCGACACAACGTCCGCAGACTTGTTGGTTTGACCACAAATTTGCATGAACCAGAATAATCTAATCCTAAAAGTTTTAGATGAATCTAAACTTAATAAAACTGAATGTTTTAATTTATGATTTCTTAGAGATATATATTGGATATAAATCAAGATAATATTAGTTCTTTTCTTCAACTAAATATCAAGTGATCATGATGTCTTGCCCGATCTTGTCTACTGTCAAGACTCGTGTCGTTTGTTGGATATCTTGGAGTCCTTGATATCCACTGCAACATGGGTAAGGCAGGTGGTCAATGACAGACTTGCAGTGCAACTGTCACTGATCACAAGACAGATAAAAGATTGGTTATACTTGACTGGGCTGTCAGAAGTTCTGGGCCCAGAGACATCAGAGTGGATTGGACATAGTTTGTCTTATTCACGACCAAGAGTTGTACTGAGTACAATTAGCAATGATTTGCTTACCTAGATAACTAAAGCTTGAGTAACGGCGAGTCGCCCACTCGAATTTTAGTAATCTGAGGATCTTGGCGCATTGTATTCATATGAGGAAACATAGTTTGAATACAGTGCGAGTTTTCTTATTAGATAAGAATTCTCATTTCTTGTGCTTTATAACTAAAATCTACCTCTTTTTGAATTACAGCCATGTCTGTCTCAAATCACATCAACACTTTCTCACTAAGATCCGTCCTTGAGAAGGACAAGTTAAATGGATCTAATTTCTTGGAATGGTATCGGAACCTGAGAATAGTTCTCAGGCAAGAGAACAAGGAATATGTCCTTGAAAGAGTTCTCACCGAGAGGCCACGTTCCAATGCTCCGCAGACAGAAAAGAATGCTTGGGATAAGCATTCAGCGGATGTCAAAGATGTTAATTGTCTAATGCTGGTGACTATGAACTCTGAGCTGCAGAATCAATATGAGAACGTGTTGTCACCCATTGAGATGATTAACAGCCTGAAAGCTTTGTTTCAGGAGCAAGCTCGCACAGAGAGATACCAGACGGTTAAATCTCTCATGGATTGCAAGCTGGCTAAGGACAGTCCAGTAAGTCCTCATGTCCTTACAATGATGGGTTACATTGATAATCTGGGGAAACTGGACTGTGCCATTAGCCAGGAGCTGGCCACTGACATGATTCTGCAGTCATTGCCGTCGTGTTTTGATCAGTTCATTATGAACTACAACATGCAAAACATGACTAAGACATTGACTGAGTTGCACGGTATGCTGAAGACAGCAGAACCGAATCTCAAGAAGGCTACTCCCAGTGTCCTGATGGTACAAGGGGGTAAAAGGTTTAAGAAACCTAAGAAGGGTAAGGGTAAGGCCCAGGTTGTCCAGGCTGAAAGTCAGGACAAGCCCAAGCCGAAGCCCAAATCCGGGCCTTCTTCTGAGGATAAGTGCAACTACTGCAAGCAGTTGGGGCATTGGAAGAAAGACTGCAAGAAGTTCATGGAAGATTACAAGAAACTGAAGAAGACGTATGATGCGTCTGACTCAGGTATTTATGTCATTGAACTTGGTATTATGTCTTCTAGTTCTACTTCGTGGGTATTGGATACCGGCTGCGGTGCTCATATTTGTACTGATGTGCAGGCACTAAGAAACAGTAGGACGCTGAAGAAAGGACAAGTAGAGCTACGGGTCGGGAATGGAGCTAAGGTTGCTGCACTGGACGTAGGCACCTACGAGTTGTCCTTACCATCGGGCATGGTTTTAATTTTGAATAATTGCTACTTTGTACCTGCGATAAGCAGAAACATAATTTCAGTTTCCGTTTTGGATTTGGAAGGTTTTGATTTTGCTATTAAGAATAAAGTTTGTTCTTTTAATCGTGATGGTACTTTTTATGGTAGCGCCCCATTAGATAATGGGTTATATGTATTAAACCAAGAAATGCCTGTCTTTAACATAAATACAAAGAGGTTTAAGTCCAATGACGAAAACCCGACTTTCTTATGGCATTGTCGTTTGGGCCATATCAATGAGAAACGCATCCAGAGGCTCCATCGAAATGGACTTCTGGGCTCATTTGATTTTGAATCATGTGAGAAATGTGAATCTTGCTTGGTGGGCAAAATGGCTAGAGCCCCTTTCAACAAACCAAATGAAAGGGCCAGTGATTTATTGGGCCTTGTTCATACTGATGTATGTGGGCCGATGAGTACTGCTGCCAGAGGAAATTTCAAATACTTCATTACCTTTACTGATGATTTCAGTAGGTATGGCTATGTCTATTTGATGAGACACAAGTCAGAATCCTTTGATAGATTCAAGGAATTCATGAATGAAGTACAGAATCAACTTGGCAAAAGTATCAAAGTTCTGCGATCGGATCGCGGAGGAGAATACTTAAGCCAGGAATTCAGCGACTATCTGAGCGAGTGTGGAATTGTTTCACAACTCACTCCTCCTGGTACACCCCAATGGAATGGAGTGTCAGAGAGGAGGAATCGAACCTTGTTGGACATGGTTCGGTCTATGATGAGTCATTCTAATCTTCCATTATCCTTTTGGGGATACGCTCTAGAAACGTCTGCGTTTACACTAAATAGGGTGCCATCAAAATCAGTGGCAAAGACACCACATGAACTGTGGACTGGGAATGTTCCTAGTCTGTCTTTCCTGAGGATTTGGGGTTGTGAGGCTTATGTCAAACGTTTAATCTCTGACAAGCTTGCACCCAAATCAGATAAATGCTACTTCGTTGGTTATCCTAGGGAAACCAAGGCATACTACTTTTACAACCAATCTGAGAACAAAGTATTTGTTGCTCGGGACTATTCTTTTCTTGAGAGGGAGTTTCTCTCAAAGAAAAACAGTGGGAGTAAAGTACATCTTGAAGAAATTCTAGATGCACAGGATACTGCTCAACCTGCTGAGGAGGAGCAGCAGTTGGAACCACAAAGTTCTGTGGAACCGGCGACTGTGGAGCCTGAAGTTCGCAGATCCGGAAGGATCCGTCACGAACCCGAGAGATACTATGGATTTCTCGTGACCAGTTCAAATGATCTGATGATCATTGAAGGTGACGAACCAGCGACCTTCACGGAAGCAATGATGGGCCCGGACTCCGCAAAGTGGCTTGGAGCCTCTAAATCCGAAATGACATCCATGTCAGAAAACCAAGTATGGTCCTTGGTCGATTTACCTAGTGGTGTAAAAGCCATTGAGTGTAAATGGATCTTCAAGAAGAAGATTGACGTGGATGGCAATGTACAGATTTACAAAGCAAGATTGGTGGCTAAAGGTTTCAAACAAATTCATGGTATTGACTATGATGAAACCTATTCCCCAGTAGCTATGCTTAAATCTATTCGGATTCTTCTAGCGATTGCTGCTCATTATGATTATGAGATTTGGCAGATGGATGTCAAAACCGCGTTCCTGAATGGTATTCTGGAAGAGGATGTGTACATGACACAGCCTGAAGGTTTTGTCCATCCTAAAAACGCTGGGAAGGTATGCAAGCTTCATAAATCCATTTATGGATTGAAGCAAGCATCACGGAGTTGGAATCTTCGTTTTGATGAAGCAGTAAAACAATTCGGTTTCATCAAGAACAAAGAGGAAGCATGTGTATACAAGATGACTAGTGGGAGAAAAATTGCATTTCTTGTACTGTATGTCGATGACATACTCCTCCTCGGTAATGACGTTCCGTTGCTTCAGTCTATCAAGACTTGGCTTGGAAGTTGTTTTTCCATGAAAGACATGGGAGAAGCCGCGTACATTCTTGGAATCAGAATCTACAGAGATAGAACTAACAAGCTGATTGGATTGTGCCAGGACACTTATATTGATAAGGTGTTGCACAGATTCAGGATGCAAGATTCCAAGAAGGGCTTCATACCAATGTCTCATGGCATGAGTCTCAGCAAGAAGCAGTGTCCGGCGACATCTGCTGAGCGAGAACGCATGAATAGAATTCCTTATGCTTCTGCCATAGGATCTATTATGTATGCCATGCTCTGTACTCGTCCAGATGTAGCTTACGCGTTAAGCATGACGAGTAGATACCAATCTGATCCAGGTGAAGTTCACTGGACAGCTGTCAAGAATATTCTCAAGTATTTGAGACATACTAAGGATAAATTCCTTGTGTATGGAGGAAGTGATGAGCTTGTGGTGAATGGATTCACCGATGCGAGTTTTCAGACAGACAGAGACGATTTCCGATCACAGTCTGGATATGTCTTCTGTCTAAATGGCGGTGCGGTGAGCTGGAAGAGCTATAAGCAGAATACCGTAGCTGACTCCACAACAGAAGCTGAATATGTTGCTGCTTCAGAAGCGGCAAAGGAAGCTGTTTGGATCAAGAAGTTCATGACTGAACTTGGTGTGGTTCCTAGTATCTTGGAGCCAGTGGCATTGTTCTGCGATAACAATGGAGCTATTGCTCAGGCGAAAGAACCCAGGTCACACCAGAAGTCCAAACACGTTGAGAGAAAATATCATATGATTCGTGATATTGTCAATAGAGGTGATGTGAAGATCAGCCGAGTTCCGACAAATGAGAATGTCGCTGATCCTCTGACCAAGTCACTCCCAAGGCCTAAGCATGAGAGTCATTCGACTGCTGTAGGCATTAGAGATCTTAAGATGTAATCTTGATTCTAGTGGGAGCTTTGATTTTTTGTTTTAGTTATAATAATACGCTATTGTAAACATTCTTTTAGAAGTGTTTAATGAAATTTGATTTAAGCATTATTTAATGTGATCTAAATAATGGTCCCAAAATAAGTTTATGACATATTATAGGTCATCAAGTTGAGAACTTGATCATGAAACCCTATAAGTTAATAAATTATTTTCACCCTAGTCAAGGTTGTAGAATCGGGACACTGCCAACCGTTAGAGACTAGATTGTGAGGTGACTGTTGGCTAAGTTTCATGGAGCCAATGATATGATTATCGCAGTCAGTCACATAGATATATGTCAGTGGACATATGATCGGACATGACCCGCTAATGAGAAGTCTACAAGATAGTAATATATGTGTCATAAGAAGTTCTCATTACGACTATAGAGTATAGTCCTAAGACCTGAGTTCATCATGCTTGCTTGCATATGAATTGGTACATTTTGACTTTGTCAAACGTCGATCCGTAACTGGCGGCTATAACGACACTGTTCAAGTTTATCATGAAGTGTGTGTTGAAACAGGGATGGAACAAGATGGAATTTGTCCCTCCTGTATAACGGGAGATAAATATCTCAGGGCCTATCGAAGATTGAATACTGAGAGAATGTGTGGCCGCACTCAAACGAACTGTAGTTCAGTTGTTTGTAATGTTCAGTATGAGATCAGGAGTTCGATAAACGCGATGTTGGCTTAATAAGGATGACACAAATCTTGCCTTATGCCAAATCGAGATATAGAGACAAAAGGATTATAGGAATTGATGATTCCAGTACAAGTGGGAGATTGTTGGGATAGTGTCCTGAAATCACACTTGTACTCACTCCTGTGATAGTTGTGTGTCGAGATCAGACATTCGTATAATACTGGGCGTTTGCAATGCTTTGCTAGAAGCCTCTTGCAATCTGTAGGTCGTGGACTTACTGCCAGTATTGTATGATCCTATAGGGTCACACACCTAAGCGAACTGGAAGCTACGACATGGGAATGATCATTGTGGCATTGATCATATTATGTGTATTGAAATACACATAAGAATCGATATAATGGTGTTGTGTCGATCGACACAGCTTGTGTGTCGGTCGACACAATTCGGATTTTCCGAACAGGTTTTTCGGGTTATGGCTTAATTGAGTCTGGCCCGTTAAGCAAGTTTAGGTCGAATAAAATCAGTTTAGTTCGACCTAAACGATAGAGCCGTCCAGTTTTCTTGACAGAAACACTAGACACACCAGAACCTTTCGATCCCCATTGATCCGGCACTAGCATCCCGTTTCCAGCGAGCGTGCGTGTGTATCTGGTAGAGGCAAAGCGTTGCGTTGCTCCACTGATCTCGTTCACCATCTCTTCCGCTGCCAAAAGGTAAGAACGAGGTTGGTTCTAAATTTCAATATAACAAACCCTAGATCCATCGGGATCCAACAATATATGTATCGGTCGACATGGATCGACTGTGTCGATCGACACAAAGAGTGTGTCGGTCGACACAACTCGCGGATTAGCAGATTAAATCGGTTTAATCATTAGTTAATCCCGTTGCGGTTTAAGTCGACATATATAAGATATATGGTCGACCTAAACTCAATCCTAACCTAATTGATAGCCACCAGAAAAAGAAAAGAAACCTCTCTGGAGATCAGATCTCTGATAGGCACTAGCATCCCTGCTGTCCAGTTCTGTGTGCGTGTGGATACCAGTAGAGGCGCAGCACTTGAGGCGCTCTAGATCTCGATTACTTGCTAAGACTTCCGCTGCATTAATCACCAGGTAATCTTCAGATCTGATAGATTCAATTACATGAACCTGTAGATTCTAGGCTCGGAATTCAGACTAGGATTGCCTAATTGGATTAGGAATCTGCTAGAAATTCCTTCACGTATCTCTTGACACGGCTCTGATGATGATACCAAAGGTTTTAATACAAACCTGGTGCTCACAACCAAACAAATAATTTATATCTAGATAGAATATGTTGCAGAACAAAAATTGCTAAATGTAATCCTGTTTTGTCAAGATCTATAGACCTTTCCAAAAATTTCAAAAAGTATTTCGGTTTTTTGGTTTCCACAAATAACATCACAATCCCGATATAGGGTAAGTTATCATCAAACCTGAGGACGGGTCCTATGTCCGGTTAAGATTGTCGACGGTGGCTCGTGTCTTGTGGCAAGCCTCATCGAGGTGGCTCACGCTTTTCTCCAGATTGAGTGGATCCTCTCGCGGTGTCTCCCTGCAGTGGTTCAGGGATGGCTCGGCGGTAGCATATGCTCTTTCGATGGTGTTGCTCTGGTGTTGTCGTCCATCGTTGTGGCATGGGTTTCCGGGCAGCGCTTGTTACCCAATAAGGTGTGGCAGATTGCAATCGTGTTTCAGGTTTGCTCTCGGGTTGGCTCCGGGTTGGACCGGTGTTGTTGGAGGGATTGTTCCGGACGAGAGATGTAGAGGCGCCGGTTTATTATTACGGTTAATTTGTGGTTGTAGGGTGGTTATGGAGATATTCTTGATAATCACCCTGTTCGTTTCCTATTGATATTCTTGATAATCAGATGTAGAGGCGCCGATTTATTATTGCGGTTCTGCATCAAAGATGGCGATCGGAAAATATCAAAGGACACGTCAGCTAAATGTTAAAATAAGAATCGCAGCTCCGTTCGTGCGCAGAAAATCTGATGTCTGCGACGGTTATGAGAGTCGCTGATTTTTTACGGTGATCATTATAACGGATGAAAAACACCTGCTGATGCGGGATAATTTTAGATTCCTAATCAATTACCCAAATACACATGTCGATGTAGCATTTGAGGTATCAATCCAGGAGGCAAAAAGAACAACACATCAAGAATACAAGATACTACTCAAGCTGAGGTTTAAACTAACAATCCTAAACAGAAATCAAAACAAGAAACCAAAGAAAGCAAACAAGAAAAAAGAAAACACTAAACAAGAAGACAGACAAGATAAAAGAAGGGTCCTAGGATGAGGCTATGGAGACTAGATGATCTAGAGACAATCAATGATGCTTCAATCAATCAAACAATGCTAAACAAGGTTAATGATCATTAATTAAGCTAATCCCATTCTCATGTTCATAACTACTATGATAATCATGAAATCATTCAATTCTCATTTGCAAATTACAAGACGAGCATGCAAGAATATCCATCAAATACCTTTTAGCAAAGCTAATTCTTAGGCTAAGAACACTAATAATTAGAGTAATCCAATCTCTTGGCACTAATCCCTTTATATAATCTCTAATCAAGAACAAACTCTCATTTGTGATTAAGAGACAAACAAGCAATCATATCAAGTTTTCATTACTAATAATCACCTTAGACAACTAATCTCTTAGGCTACGATGTGAAAATCCTTTAAAAATTTCATTCAAGTATTTCATCGAACACCTTTCGGGCATGAAAAAACTAACATCTAGGTTTAACAATTCTTTGGAAATCTAGCATAGAACACACCAAATTAGAGAATGATCATTCATAATAAAGTCCTAAGCATCATTAATCATCACATAAACCACCTAAACCAACCTCATCCACAAAACCCAAAAACTCTACTCCCTAATCACCATTGTTCTTCACAAATCATGAATTGAGAGAGATAGGAAGAAGATATTAACAAAAGAGAACAAAGTACTTAATTAAAAATCAAAATCAAAAGTTTAAAAATCCTAAATCATAAACATAAGAAGAGAAAAAACTAGGCTTAGGTGGCTTAGGATTTTAGAAACCCAAAATTTAGTATTTATAGTGGGGAGCTCGACACTGGAAATTTTGTAAATAAATGGGTCTGGTTTTTGTCTTCGCAGAAAAAAGTATCGGACTAGTTTTCCCGATGGATCAAGCCTATAGAATCCTGAGAAAAGTATCGGGCATATTTGCCCGATGGAGCAAACGTATAGAATCCTGAGAAAAGAATCGGGCGCGTTTGCCCAATGGAGCAAGCCGATAGAATCCCTGGTCACCTTCGTGGAATTTTCATCGGGCTCATATAGCTCCAAATGACTTCAAACCACCTCCATTGGAAAGCTGACTAAATTTATCACAACTTCCATTTGTAGTCTCAAAGCTAAATGTCAACGGAAGGGCTACATAAGACTCAATCTTTCAAGCTCATCAGTTTGGTCCTTCATCACCATTTCACTTTCAATCACTCTCTGTTGTCTTCGTCGGGGAGAATTAGAAGTGTTAACTGTACTTTCTCGGACATTATCACTGGAAGGAAGGAAGTCATTGTAGCCGAATAACAATGTCGAATAGGAGAAACAACGTCGACGAGGTCGCCGATTTGGGTAAGAAAGTCGAAATCTGTGAATAATTTTGGGTTTCGACTTATATGTCTCATTTTGATAGTTTTGCGGGTTTTTGATTAGCGAACAGGGCTGATCAATTTATGGTTTGTAAAAGTTTTTGGGTGCATGGATTTGAACTAACTATTTGGTTTCGATATCAAATTTGTTTGATTAGGTTTTCGATTAGGTTTTGGATGGGATGAAATTGAATTTATTAATAGCTTTTTTGATTGCTAATTGAAAGCGCAAAGTTTTATAATCTTATAATGGGCGCTGATACTTAGTGGGTTAATTTTATGTTTCCGGCTTTGGTGTATGTTATTGAATTTTTTTTAAAGTCGACATATGAACGTTATAGTATTGTATGCACGTTCATTACAAATATAACCGACTTCTATGGGTTCCTCAAACGCAGTTTACCTTGATAAAGACTGCATCTCACCGTTCGACTACGGTTACCGGAGAGGTGGTTCATTTGAAATCACTATCCAACAGGGAGGAAACTACCTTCATACTCGATAACTGATTATTTATTTGAATTATCACTGGCTTTGAAAAATCACAAGTTAGTGATAGAGAGAATAATGAAGTCGCAGTTTGGTAAGTTATTCAATATACCTCTCAGGCGGCTCGCATTCTCGGGCCAACTCGTACATGGATTACTTACACGACAAATGCAATGTAAGAGACTTCATCAGGCTTGGTTTGTCTTCGGCCCTAAAGCCATTAAGTTCTCTTTAAGGGAGTTTGGTCTAGTAACCGGATTTAAATGTGATCCGTATGAGAAATGATCTTCGGAAGCAGCAAAAACCGAAGTAGGTGAAACCGAGAGAGAGGCCGTGAACCCTGATGAGGAGCAGACCGTAGAAGTACCGCAAGGTTTGTGTGAGCAATATTGTTTAGTAAAAACAAAGATTTAAAGTATTTGTTTGGTGTGCGTTGCGTGGATATATAAATGTGGTTTAATTGTTGAAAGATAAGATAAATATTTGTTTTTTCTGGCTTGAAAAACTGGCTCCAACTCATTGGAACACACTGATTGGAACGAACAAGGCTGGAAATATCGATCATTTCATCATCCGACTGAAATCGGAACGGATGGAAGATGACACGAGGTTGCAGCTAGCTCTTGTCTTACTTGCCGACGGCGTGGTTGCTGTGGAGAATCAATACTGGAAAGTGTCGAAGAAACTTGTTGAACTTGTCAAAGATGAGGAAATTTTTTTAGCATATCCATGGGGCCGGAAGGCGTTTGAGCTAACAATGCTAAACTTCACGGATATTGAAAAAAGGGAATGAAGGATAGAGTGACAAAGTCCTCGATAAACATGAAAAGATTTCCGATAGAAATTCAGCTCCTTGCCATAGAAACAATCCAGGAACTACGAGCGAAGCTCCCAAGTGCATCTGATGAGCTAGACTTCACTATGTTCATACAGTGGCATGTATAAAAAGAAGACTATCGACTAAAAAGATGTCATGAATGTCGATACCTTCCTAAGGTATGAATGAAACAAAAATTAATAGATATGAACTTGTAAACCTAGGGCATTTCAGTGGGTGAACGTATAGGAATATACATGATCATATAAACCTATTTTAGTTCTCTATGTGAATGTATAAAAATTTTGATTTCGGGATATGAACGTTTATAATAGACTTATATATACATATTCAATTTATATAGCAACGCGTAAGAGTATGTAGTTTGAGTGTTATAGACGTTGTTCATTGACAAATTATGTTCTTGTTGCAGCTCATTGTTGATTCAATTCTTCATGTTGATGATGAAGAAATGGATTCAAAAACTTGGGAATGGAATGATGATGATGAGGACGAGGATGAAATGATAGCTTATTTGGAGGAAATTATTAGAGAGGGATATGCGTCCCCACAACTCACTCGTAGGTCCTGGCCCAAAGGAGACAGAACGTGGCCTAGGGTGCTGACAAGATAGAAGATGGAACAATATCTCAAGAACAAAGAGGATAAAGAACGTAAGAAGAAACAACCGAAGGGAAAGGGAAAGAAGAGGGAAAGGGACTCTAATGAGGATGGTGACCACCCATGTCCTTCTGCGTAGAGGACCTTCTCTAGAAGGGATGAAGGTTGGGCGAAAGAGCGAGAGACGGTGATTGATGAGGCCATTACAGAGGCTTTCGCAAAGAGCCAATCTATGTGGGAAGAAGAGTTGTGTACGCAGGTGGAGGCAATTGTAAAGGATACTGTTGAGACGCTTTTGAAGAAGCACAAGTTAGTTCCGTTGAAAACATAAAAGGAGAGGGAAAATAGAAAGGACATAATTCCAGACGCTGGTTTGGGTATCCCTATTGGAAGTGTGAAAAAGAAGGGAGAACGGGTTCAATTTGAAATAGAGGAGGCCACTGTGGCCGACAGTCCTATTGGGAAGCCTTTGGAAAGAGCTGATGCCAGTGGTAGTGGAAGCCCAGTTGTCCCTACGAGGCGTTCCTCGAGAATAACAGTGTCTCGGGGAAGGACCATTAAACAGCAGAAGGCTTAGAAGCAGCAAGTATATGTTTTGTGAACCCTTAATCAATATATGAACGTCATTTGTATTTAATTCATGTCTAAAGTTGCGACTTTTGATTCTTATAGAAGACGACATCTAACTTACATGGAGATGTAGCTTTGGATGATTTTGTCGATCCACTTCCCAAAACACGTGTTGCAAATGTGGATAGTGTGGGTATAGGTGGGATAAGTGTTAAGGCTGCGAAGCCTGCCCGTAAGAAGAAGAAGCGCAAGTCCCGAGGTCTTCGGAAGAAGAAGAAGCTGCCTGAGTAGCATTTTAGTGTTTCTAACTCGCCAGTCGAGATCCCTGCGGACGAAGATATGTCGTATAGGGTATGTTTTACGGTTTGATCTTTTCATTCGAAAATGTTTTATGAATCACTTATCTCATATATGAACGTTCATATACGTTGTTAATACATTTGAAACTTTACGATGTTTGATTCTTATAGGAGCCGCCTTCTAACCTACCCTCTCATTATTCTTTGGATCAAGAGTCGTGCCTAATCCTAATACAAGAGATGAGCCGTCAGATAAGGTAGGTTTTCTTGTGTTGTTTTTCATTGGGAATGTTTTGAGAATCCCTTAACTCGTTTATGAACGTGTATTTGTAGTTAGTTCATGTCTAACTTGCGATGTTTTATTTTTATTGGACCCGCTATCTAACTTCCCTCAAGAGCTCTCTTTGGATGAAGATGTGGAGGCCAATCCTAAAACACCTGGTGGAAGTTTGGAGAGGGTTGGAAGAGGTGAGACTGCAAAGTCGGCTGCAAATCGAAAGAAGCGCAAGTCTGGAAAACCTTCGAAGAAGATGAAGAAGGTCACTAAAGATCCGTTGGATAAAGTATGTTCTCGGGTTGATATTCTTAAGAACGGACCGATTGTTAAAACATTATATCTCATCAGAATGAAACGGATGTGAACGAAAACTTAAGTGGACCGCTGAAGAAGAAGGTCAAAGAAGACACTACGGTGGGTGAACAATCCTTGTGAGAAAAATCTTCCGCCGATAGTGGGTTGGAAATGGTATTGACTTAACTCATGTATGTGACCGATCAAGCATATTTGTGAACGTACACTTATCTAGATATAAACATTCATTTAGCAGGAACCAGCAGGCACAACTGTGCAGGTGCAAGTGGACTGTACCATGGACGATGGAGGCAAGAGCAGTTGTGAACAAGTTCAAAATACTGACGAGGAAATCGTTAAGGAGGCCATGGAGGAAACTGTCTGGACTAAACTTCTGCCAGTGAACGATCACAGATATATATGAACGTATCATTATATTAACATTCGTTTTGCAGGGACCATCTGCTACAACTGTACATGATCCGGTAGACACAACCATGGAGGAGGAAATATTTAAGGAGCCCATGGAGGAAATGGTATGGAGTAAACTTATGTCTGTGAACAATCAAGTATATCTTTAACGTACACTTATCTTTATATGAACATTCGTTTTGCTGGGACCAGCTGCTACAACTTTACAGGAGCTGGTGGGCACAACCATGGACGAGAAAATCGTTAAGGAGCCCTTGGAGGAAACAATATGGACTTAACTTATGTTTGTGAACGTTCACAAATATTTCTGAAAGTACACTTATCTTTACATGAACATTTCTATAGCAGGAACCAGCTGGTATAACTCTGCAAGAGTTGATGGACACAACCAAGGACGATGGAGCCCAAAACAAAAGTGAACCCTTTGACCAAAATGAAGAGGATATGGTTAAGGAACCAATGCAGGAGGCTGATATTGTTGGAGGGGAAGGCTAAACGGCAGAGGCTACGGCGGATGAAGCAGAGTCTATACAACCTCCACAGTTCCATATACCCTTTCAAGGCCTAGGAAGGTGTTCTACTTCAAAAAGTGAAACAGATGAAGACCTTTTTTATAGTTCACCGGTCTAAAATACAGTAACCCGGTAATGTCGTATGTAATACCCGTAATTGAAGTACCCGTTGATGATGTACTAGAGGAGAGATGCGGCGGCGAATTTTATCCTTGCCTGAAGTGCGACTTTAGTAGTCACGATACTTTCAGGAACATATACCCTCGTAGGGGAGACATAGTCAAGATTCAGAATCTTGACTATGACTCCCCTTTCCTGAATCTGTTTTCCCCGAAGGTTTTGGGTTCACAGATGATTCACCCTTTAGACGATCTTACATACGAGGAGTCGCATCATGCAATAAAGGCCAAGGAAAGGATGCTAGCGAGAGAGTAAGTGATTAATAACCCTTATCTTCACGTTTTCAACAACGTAACTCTTTCTCATTGATGCACAAAATAACATTTGTTTTGTTTCCAAGGTAATAACCTTGAGGACGGGACAAGTTTTGTATACTACGGTTTTCAATGATCTTGGCACGGCTGGAGTTAATATTGATTACGAGGTGAGATTTCCAATGTGGTAGACTAGACAGTGTAAGACAGTTTTCAATGATCTCGCTGCGCTAACAGATCTGATATCAATAATCTAAGTAGCTAATTAAGATTATGCGTTAAGAACAACCTAGATGAAGAACAAAATGCTTCGAATCCTAATCAATCAATCAATCTATAATTCCATGAAATCCCTACTGAGAATCCCTAAATTTAACAAGAGAACGACTCAGACATGGCAATCATGACCCATAGACAAAATCAAAGTAATAATCATATAAATCAATAGAGTAAGAATAGGGGTTCAAAATCTCTTCTCTCTCGAGTACAAGACCAGCCCCAAATCACCTAATCTCTGGTAAGTAAAGCTTAGCCTAAACAATGGCTCAAAAACCTAATTAACAGTGTAAAACACAATTTGGGTCTTTCGGTAAACATGGGAAACTTCTGAGTAAATATTGCAAATCTCCAAAAGCTGTATTTTTGATGCGCATGAATTTCGTCCTTTAGTGGCGTCGGGCGACACCACTTCAGCGTCGAGCGACACTCAGTGCAGGAGCACCTAGTGAACTCTGTGAAATCCATGTATGCTGCCAAATCACTCCAAAAGCTCCCAGAATCTCCAGATAAGCTCCAAACATACCTAAACCTGCAAACCAAATACAGGGTTAAAGACTCAATATATACACCTATATCATGGTTGAAAACTTGTAAAAACCATGATATATCAACTTCCCCACACTTAGCTCTTGCTTTCCCTCAAGCAAACAAAGAACCAAAGCAATGAGAAAGAGGTTTTAAAATTCTGAAACTCATTTCGTCCTAGGAACATTCACATTCACATTCATTTAGTAAGCCACTGAAAACATTCCTGCAGAAATCAAGACCACAATGTACTTCCCCCACACTTAGCAATTGTCTCAAGTAAACTCCACAATCTAGACAGAGCATCCAAATTCACCACACTAACCTCTGTATACATTTAAGTACGGTCTCACAGAGGGAGTATCGATCAGAGGACACATGAACTCAACCTTGTCAGTACCTGACCACCAAACTATCAGTTTCTGGTTCCTGTTGGTAATGGATTTCCCTCTATGAAATCCGGCCCATTAACAGACAAGACAGAGGCCCGTAATTACGAGCCCATTCCAGAATCAAAGATAGACGGGAGAGCCAACTCTCTTGTTGGGCCCAAGCAAAGCAAGCGCCTTGGAGAGGCCCAGACGATGCCGAAGCCGGAGACAATCGAGCTCGAGCTCGGCTGAGGATGACGTGGAGATAAAGCAATTCGGTCTTCGCCAGTTCAACTGATCCGCATAAATCTCGGAGATCGTTACAACGACGAGGCCGAAAGATCGGGACGAAGAGATCAGAATCGAGGCTATTTAAGAAGAGAAGTGGCGGCTCATTAAAGACAATTCCAACCTAGGCTAAGAACACTTCGACTAGATAGCTTGATTCTATACTTTGTACTCTCTTTTCGACTGTGTTTGTTCTATCTCGACGATCAATCTCAATAAAGTCTTTGATTCATAGGAAACTATACCATTTCTATATCCAAAAGTCCAAATCCACGAATACAAATTCTTAGTGTGAATCCCGGATCTCACATTTGGCGCCGACTGTGGGGACATTCTATAGCCTTTCCTATCTTAAGAATCAGATCCTAGATCGAGATGAATCCCGACCAAACTGGCTCTCCCAGCGCCACACCGCCGGTTGACCGCCCTCAAACGGTCGACAACGTTCCTCAGAACACTACCGGGGTAAGAAACATGGGTCAGACCGACGGCGTGTTGACGAGCTCTGCCTCAGTCTCCACGACCTCAGCACCAGCCGGCTCCGTCGCTCAAACAATCGCGACAAGCCAGACTCCGACAAACGTTTTGTCAGGAACTAATGATCCGAGCAGAAACTGGGTGTGGATGAGAAATGACTCAATACCCACCCCAGGAGGAGGATCTGGAGTAACCAGACCCAATTCACCACTGCCTTCTGCTCCACAGAGACAAGGGCCAAGCGATCTTGCCGAGATCCGTTCGATGTTAAGCCTGTTGGTAGATCGAACGAGAAACAACGAGGCAAGCGCAAGGGCCCAAGAGATCGCAAACCGTTCTCTGGCAGCGCAGCTCGACGAACAAGAGCGGCGTCTAAATGCTCGCCTTGAAGAGCTCGCCAGTCAAAGCCAAGGGGGCAGACAACGCGAACCCCCATAAGTCCTCCACCGTGTACCCGCTTGGACTTCTCCCAGGTGATAACTCCTCCGGGAACGTCGGGAAATTTCGGTAATACGTCAAATAGCGGCTTCCACCCTACAATGACCCCTATCACGATACCGACCCCATTTGGTTCGATTTCGATGGTCACAGACCCGACCGGATCAAGAAACCGACCATTACCCGGGCCACCACCTTTTCCGAGTAACTCTAACATCCGACCGAGACAATTAGGAGGTTCTGCCTTCGCCTCGAGCTCGGGACTCCTTAACGGATCAAACTCAGTTCAATTCCGAATACCCCAGGTCGACCAGACGAGGTCGATCCCAACGATCGATCTCCTCGACCCCATTTTTCCAGAACAAACGTCAGGCTAGGCACAAGTCCAGTTCGCACCCGCAGGGGGCGATGAACACGATATGCTTAGACAATACATCGAACAGGCTAAAGCCCAGTTTAACAGTCTGAGCTCGAAAGTTCACATGGCGACGAGCGCGGCTCCTGACATCGATCGAGTGATCGAAGAAACACAACAAACGCCGTTCACAGATCGGATCGCGCTTGCAAGGATCCGAGAGATCAAGAAAACTAAGTTTCCAGAATTCTCTGGGAAATCAGACCCGAAAGCCCACATCAGGGCATTCCGACTAGCGATGGCAAGGGTGTACCTTACCGATGAGGAGAGGGAGCCAGCCTTCTGCAGGCTCTTTGCGGAAAACCTATCAGGTTCTGCTCTAGAATGGTTTGCCGGACTGGAAGAAAGGTCCATTGACAACTTCACCCAGTTCATGACGGCTTTCCTCAAACAATACTCCGTTTTCATCGAGGAAAAGACTACCGAGGCAGCCTTATTTGGCGTCTCTCAAAAAACTGACGAAACACTTCGCTCGTACATCGACCGATTTAAGGAAATAAAATCCAAAATCGCGAACCCACGAGACGAGGTAGCTATAGAAGCGTTAAGACGGGGACTATGGTTCTCAAACAGATTCCGCGAGGAAATAACAGTCCGCGAACCTCAAACGCTCGATGACGCCCTCCATCGCGCATCGGCCTTCACTCGCCTCGAGGACGAAACCACGGCCCTCAGGGAAAAACACCGAAAAGAAAAGAACCCGTCGAGCTCGCAGAATTCGAACTCGAAAAAGGATTCCCGTAAATCAGGGAACGTCAACGCGGTCGAGAGCCCAAAGAGCTCAAAGAAATTCGAGTTCGACAAGGAAAAATTCTGTGATTTCCACAATAAAAGAGGACACTCGACCGAGAACTGCTATACTCGAGCTAAAGCAGAGGCTCAAAAACAAGAGTCCGAAAGCAAAAAAGACTCTGAGGTCGAGGAGGAAACTCTGTCCGACAAAAAGGAAAACAAACATACCAAGGAGTCGAACTCCAAAAAGCACTCTAAAAACAAACGGGAACGGTCAAAGGAGCCGGAATCTCCCGAAACACTCCCTCAAGGGTCGCGGAAGCGAGTCGAGTTCATCCTCGGTGAGCTTAACCTGAGCGGTACTCCGGAAGGTTCGGCACTATCCCCGCCTCCGGCTCCTGCCAAAAGTTTACGCTCAAGAATCAATCTCCCTCGTCTCTGCGGGGGGGGGGGGGGGGGGGGGGTGTACGGGCTATACCCCCTAAACGAATCGACTTCATCTTCGGTGGCTCCAAGCTTTGCCGCGACTCGGTCAATTCGATCAAAGCTCTTCAGAGAAGAGTCGAGACCGACAGAGGGGGAAAACCCCAATGTTGGGTCCAGACCACGAAATCATTTTCCACGAGAGCGAGACAAGTAATCTCGACAAACCACACGACGACGCTCTCCTCGTTTGTCTAGTAGTGGGAGATGTCGAACTCTCAAGGATAATGATTGACACAGGAAGTTCGGTAGATGTACTCTTTTACGACGCGTTCAAAAAGATGGACTTTAACGACTCCGAGATTGTGGAAGAAAAGACACCACTAGTAGGTTTTGCTGGCGAAACGACATACTCGATGGGCTCCGTCTTCGCCCCAGTAATTGCTGGAGGAGTTCGGAGAATGACAGAGTTCGTCATAGTAGATCGGCCAGCTCCCTATAACGCAATCCTAGGTCGACCATGGATATACGACATGAAAGCGGTACCATCGACCTACCACCAATGCGTAAAGTTCCCGACACCCAAAGGGATCAAAACCATTCAAGGAAGTCAAAAGATTTCCCGTCATTGCTACATGAACGGATACAAGCAGATCGAGAAATCCCCTGCGTAGCAATTACAGAAAGAGGAGGAGCTCGCCACCATGCAGACCAAAAGGTCGAACGACCCCAGTCAAATAGGACCCCCAAAGGACCTCACGACCCAGGTCTGCATAGACGAGGCCCATCCCGAAAGACTCGTTGGCATCGGAATCGACCTATCAGAGCCGGTTAAGAACGAACTGGTCTCTTTTCTCAAACAGAACGTCGACTCCTTCGCCTGGTCTTCAGCAGACATGAAAGGGATAAACATCGACGTAACCAGCCATGAGCTGAATGTCCCAACCTACAAACCGGTAAGATAGAAACGTCGAAAACTAGGCCCTGAGCGGGCCAAAGCCGTCAATGACGAGGTCGATCGGTTATTAAAAATCGGATCGATCAGAGAGGTCAAGTACCCCGACTGGCTCACGAACCCCGTGGTGGTTAAGAAAAAGAACGGAAAGTGGAGGGTCTGTGTAGACTTCACGGATCTCAACAAAGCATGTCCAAAGGACAGCTTCCCACTCCCGCACATCGACCGACTGGTCGAGGCCACCGCTGGACATCAGTTGCTATCCTTTATGGACGCGTTCTCAGGGTACAATCAAATATTGATGAACCCTGAAGACCAAGAAAAGACTTCGTTCATAACAGATCGAGGCACGTACTGCTACAAAGTCATGCCCTTTGGGCTGAAAAACGCAGGAGAAACTTACCAACGCCTCGTCAACAAGATGTTTTCAGGACTCCTAGGCAAAACCATGGAAGTCTACATCGATGATATGCTGGTAAAATCTTCCAGGTACGAGGATCACATCCCCCAACTAAAAGAATGCTTTACCATTCTTAATAAGTATGGGATGAAACTCAACCCAGCTAAATGTACCTTCGGGGTCCCTTCAGGAGAGTTCCTCGGTTACTTAGTAACTGAAAGAGGGATCGAAGCGAACCCCAAACAGATCGCAACGTTCGTAGAGATGAAATCTCCCAAAACAACGCGAGAAGTCCAGCGCCTAACCGGCAAAATAGCTGCTCTGAATCGCTTCATCTCAAGGTCGACTGATAAATGTCTACCCTTCTATCACTTGCTCAAAGCAAACAAAAAGTTCCTTTGGGACGAAAAGTGCGAAGAGGCATTCACTCAGCTCAAAGCTTACTTAAGTGAACCACCCATACTGGCGAAACCAGTAGAAGGAGAACCCCTTTACCTCTACCTAGTTGTCTCGACGGCAGCAGTAAGTGGAGTCCTGGTTCGCGAGGAACAAAACGAACAACGGCCGCTGTATTACATCAGTAAGACCTTGATCGATGCTGAAACCAGGTACCCCGCCATGGAAAAACTCGCCTTAGCGCTAGTAACATCGGCTCGGAAACTCCGACCGTATTTTCAATCGCACTCGATCATAGTGATGACCTCTCAGCCACTGAGAACCATCCTTCACAGTCCAAGCCAATCAGGTCGTTTGGTCAAATGGGCTATCGAACTTAGCGAGTACGACATTGAATACAAAGCTCGAACATGCCTAAAAGCGCAAGTACTGGCAGATTTCATAATCGAGCTCCCTCCGACTATAGAACTCGACCCGACTTCGGCCCAAAGATGGAAACTCTACGTCGATGGAGCTTCCTCAAGACAAGGGTCCGGAGTCGGAGTGAAATTAGTCTCCCCAACGGGTGAAGTATTAGAACAATCGTTTAGATTGGGCTTCGCCGCATCGAATAACGAGGCAGAATACGAAGCGCTGATAGCTGGGCTTAGACTTGCGATAGCAATAAGAGCCCGAGAAGTAAATGCCTTCAGCGATTCCCAACTGGTCACGAGCCAATATCATGGCGACTACGAGGCCAAAGACGAACGAATGGAAGCATACCTACGGGTAGTCCATACATTGGCCGAACAGATCGAATTCTTCGATCTAACACGAATCCCACGAGGTGAAAACACTACAGCCGATGCGCTAGCCGCATTAGCATCGACATCAGATCCTAACCTCAAAAGGATCATACCATTCGAAGGGATAGAAAAACCAAGCATCGACATAGCTCTCAAAGCTCTGTCCTTGAAAGAGGACGGGCCCGCTGTGAAGAACGATGTCAAACGCAAAGAGTGTCCCGGAGATACTAATAGCGACATCATCGAGATTGACGACGATCTTGATCCTAGAAACACTGTATACGTCGCGAACGTCCCCGACGGACCAATTCAAACCGCATCCACCAGTCAGGGACCTGAGCCTAACAACGACGAAGATTGGAGAACTCCGATCATTCGATACATCACAAACGGCGAAGTTCCCGACGGCAAATGGGAGGCGCGGAAACTTAAAATGCAAAGTGCGAGGTACTGCGTCACACAAGGAGAGCTCTTTAAAAGGAGCCTCTCCGGACCTTACCTTAAATGCCTTGACAAAAAGCAAGCCCTAGCCGTGATTGCACAAACACATGACGGATCCTGCGGAAGCCATTCCGGAGGACGAGCATTGGCCGTGCGAATCAAAAGGCAAGGCTACTATTGTCCTATAATGGCCACCGAATGCGAATCTTTCTCCAACAAGTGCAATAAATGCCAAAAGCATGCCCCAATTATCCACCAAGCGTCGGAGAAAATCTCCTCTATCTCATCACCATACCCATTCATGCGGTGGGGAATGGACATCGTTGGACCGCTGGTCGCATCTGGCAAAAAGAAAGCCACACATCTATTGGTAATGACAGACTACTTCACCAAGTGGATTGAAGCAGAGTCATACCAGAAAATTAAGGACGTTCATGTTAAGGAGTTCATCTGGCGAAACATCGTTTGCAGACATGGACTACCCCACGAGATCGTCACCGATAACAGATCTCAGTTCATATCAAACACGTTCAAAGAGTTCTGCAGAACTTGGAACATAAAGCTGACTTACTCAACGCCACGCTACCCCCAAGGGAACGGGCTAGCAGAAGCAGCTAACAAAGCGATTATGAACGGCCTCAAGAAAAGGCTCAACGAGTACAAAACGACCTGGAGCGACGAACTCCCAGCCGTACTCTGGGCCTACAGGACTACCCCCCCCCCCCCCGCAAATCCACTGGCGAGACTCCCTTCTCGCTGGCTTACGGAATCGAGGCGGTAGTACCAGCTGAAATCCTCGTGTCAAGCATTCGCAAAGAAGAATGCCCACGACAAGAGGAACTTAACAACAAGATGATAACCGACGAGCTCGACCTCGTCGACGAAAGGAGGAACCTCGCATTAGCTCGACTCCAGAATTACCAACAAGCCGCAGCTCGCTACTATGACTCCCGAATCAAAACTCGAAGGTTTCAAGTAGGAGAGCTCGTCTTGCGGAAAGTGTTCGACCATAAAAAGGAAGAACACGCTGGAAAATTAGGAGCGAAGTGGGAAGGTCATTACCAGGTCACCGACGTCGTAAAGGACGGGGTCTACCGACTCAAGTCGGTGGAAACCCAGAAGCCCGAACTACGACCTTGGAACATCATCAACCTCAAAAAGTATTTCCACTAGGAGTACATCAACATAATCGAACTACGAAATGGCTTGATCCCCTTAAAAGGGGTACGTAGGCAGCTCGACTTCGAGCGCAGCCGCCCCCCAAAAAACAAAGCTCACACCGAGCTCAGCAGCTTCCGAGGAAGTTACCCCAACTTATCTTTGTGAAATCAAAATAAGTCTCTTAATCCAAAACGAAGGATATGAAATTATCTCTTCCAAAACAAAAGATATGAAATTATCTCTCCCAAAGCGAAAGATATGAAATTATCTCTCCTAAGCCAAAAGCGATATGAAAATATCCCTTCCGAGCGACCTGAAACGACCTCTCCCAAAATCAATTCTCCCGACCTGACAAAGCAACCGATCGCACGGAAAGACCTCCGCGCACAACGAGCCTTTGTAAGTTTACTTAATTTATCTTTCCCGTTAAAAAATTAAACTCGTACTACACATTACGAGGAGACCCGAACTCAGGTACGAACGATCAAACCGTGAAGGTACTAAAACAGTAAAGTCTATGCTGAGGCATGTAAGACTCCAAAAGAAAATCATTAAAAGAAGGACACAATGTCCTCGACAAAGCCCACTTGGGCGAATAAATGTTTTTCCAAAACAAAAAAAGCAAAGAATGTACATATTTTTTTTAAAAAAAAAGAGCCCCTAGAGGCAACATCATTGTCGCGAGCGCGAAGAAGCCTCGTCTCCATCCTCCGCCTGATAACCGGTAGATGCAATCCCGGTCGGGAGGCTCGATCCATATTGATCAAGGCAGGGAACAACCGGTGGCGGAGCGTGCGCCAAAATGACCGAGTCACTCGACACGGCCGGCAAGTTCAACTTGCCGACACTGAAGTCAGAAACCGCCGCGGCGCTCATCTCTTCCACTGCCGTCCTCTTCTGGTCGGCCAACCTCAGAACTTCCCGAGTCAAGTCGAGCTCGCCGGAAGCAAACTCCGCGATGAGTTCGATATTGGCTAGGGTTTCTTGGAGGCGAATCTCAGCGTAGGTCTCGAGCTTCCGCTTCTCGCTCTTCTCCTTGATCCCTTTAACGATCTCCAAATATTCCCCGCTCATCTTCTTCCTCGCCTCGTGGGACGCGACCTTTATGTCGAAGTCTCTCCCCGCAAGAACTCTCTCCAGGTCGATCCGATCTTGGGCAGCTTGCGCTGTGGCGACTCGACTCGTTTCTTCGGCAGCCAATGCCCGGCCTTCGGACGCCCGAAGCCTCTGGAAAAGGTCCTCCTCGCGATTCTCGAGAACCAATAGCCGGGCTTCGATCCCCTCATACCGAGCCAGTTTCCTCTCGAGCTCCTCCTCCCGAGCAAAAGAATCCTGTAACTCTGCAGTCAAAATACGAGCCGACCTCCTAGCGGCCTCGAGCTCATCCTCCCGCGATCGCTCACGAAGCTCGCGTTCGGACCGGGCCACAAGTCCGCTCGTAGCCTCCAGAAACTACATAAAGACACAAATTTCAAATATCTTTCTTACCAAAGAAAGGCAAAAACAAGAACTATAGTTGGTACCTTTCTAGTGGCTTCGGCCATCCTGGCATACAAATCGCCGAAAGCCGGGTCCCCAGTAACTGGAAGCGGAACCCCTGCAGGTCCGACGTGCCTCGACGAACGGGCCGCGCCCCGGGGCATCCCGACACTCTCGCTCGAACTACTCGAGCTCGTCTCCCTATCGATCCTTCGGCGCTTCGGTACGGGGGAAGGATCCCTGCCCACGTCCTGATCGCCGGGGTAAGGATCGCACAAAGCCGGCTCCCTGGACGGAACCGAGTCCGCCCTCCGAATAACCGGAGGGGAGGAGATCCCCCTGCCTCCGCGGACGCGTCACGGGCCCCAGAGCTCGGGGGGACAACCGTGGAAGGGAGAGGAGAATCACACATGGCAAAAAAGAGCGCATTGCTCAGACTCCCATCCTCCACCCTTTTTGCCAGATCTATGGGGTCTTTTCCGTTTCAGCGACTCCTCGACCTACGAGATAGCTTCTCGTGAGATGGGGTGCTGGCATCCGAACCCACGCCCGAGGAAGGACGACCTGTAGAATAAAAAAAAAGGGGGGAGAAGTCTTTAGACTCTTCCCAAATAATGACGAGCCGAATGTCACGAACAGAAACTCACCTTCTCTTGCCCGCTCAAATATACGAAGCGGAGGTCGCACGGTTCGACCCAGAGAAGTCCCGCGAGGTACAGGAGGAAAGGTTTGCTCCCGAAAGGCCCGGGACCGACCCTGTGGGACCCCTCTTGGATAGACCCTCAAGGCAGCCTGTACACGCTCGACCGTGAAACTGTCCCAATTAACGGAACCTCTCCTCAGACGGGCTATTAAGGCCTCCGTGACAGGATTACGGTCAAGCGATTCAGGGAACTCTGCGATATAGAACGAAGCAGGTCAGAGATCAAACTGACACAAGAAATAATAACCAAAATAGCAGTAAGAAAGCCTCACCAACGTCGGAAGCCCACCGCGAGGGAACGACCGAGCAATCAAACTCTCCGACCGAGTGGTGAGTCATCCTAAAGAAAAAATATTGGTCCCTCCACCCTTCCCTCGGCGGGAGACCGTCCAGGATCCTCCCAAACCGGGGGGAAAGACGGTACGACCCCGGAAAGCGGGAATCTTGCTTCACCGAGCAAACCCGCATTAACTCCTCAGGACCGAATTCAATCCCTTCCTCCGCAGCCCTAACTCCGAGTCCGATAACGTACCGAACGAAATTCGGCGTCATCTGGTAGAAAGCCATCTGGAGTTGGGCCAGCACCAAGAAGACGAGGCGAGGAATGGGAAAGAAAAGCCCACATTTTTCGAAATACGTATAGGAGGCACAACAATAGCCCTCTATGACCGTTTCGGGGGATACCGCCGAAGAAGGGATGACGATTTCGACCTCCGTCGGAATCCGGCAGAGCACCCTCAATTGCTGGACACGGTCCACGGTTAACAAAGACGGCGGGTGCGGTCCAAACGACCCCGCCGCCGCACTCGTACTCGCTCCCGCAGGATCCCTAGAAGCCATGAGGGAAAAGGGAAAGTTTCTGAAAGAAAACTTTTTCTCCAACGACAAAGGAAGTAGGGAGAAAAAGTTCGAACAAGTTAAGAGTAGGAAAGCAAAGGACTTCCTTCAAACAATGCGAATGATTATTTATATCAAAGATTGTGCGCAGTATCGCTCGTACGACTCCTTACTCGCATTAATTGCTGATAGGATCGAGATGACTTGGACCCCTCGCTTCCCTCTCGCCAGCCGTTGATCTCAGATCAACGGCTACAAAGAACGCAGTAATTAGGTAACATCATCAAAGAGTGAGCCCGAAAGGACTCTTCGCGACCTTCGAGCCTGAGCCGTTGATTACCAACCGAATTTACGATGGGAGATGAAATTCTCAAACGAATACACGCAACGACTGCAGACGCGCTGAAAAGCAGTTCAGTCCGTTCCACGCGCTCATTCCTAACCATCGGATTAAAATAAGATCCACGGATGGGGCGAAAATAATCATTAAGATTTGTCACATCCGAGGCACGCGCCTCTTGCCAAGAACGTCCACCGCCCATTAACCTCGACTTCTCGAATTCAATGGGCTGGGGGGCTATTGTTGGTACTGGATTTCCCTCTAGGAAATCCGGCCCATTAACAGACAAGACAGAGGCCCGTAATTACGAGCCCATTCCAGAATCAAAGATAGACGGGAGAGCCAACTCTCTTGTTGGGCCCAAGCAAAGCAAGCGCCTTGGAGAGGCCCAGACGATGCCGAAGCCGGAGACAATCGAGCTCGAGCTCGGCTGAGGATGACGTGGAGATAAAGCAACTCGGTCTTCGCCAGTTCAACTGATCCGCATAAATCTCGGAGATCGTTACAACGACGAGGCCGAAAGATCGGGACGAAGAGATCAGAATCGAGGCTATTTAAGAAGAGAAGTGGCGGCTCATTAAAGACAATTCCAACCTAGGCTAAGAACACTTCGACTAGATAGCTTGATTCTATACTTTGTACTCTCTTTTCGACTGTGTTTGTTCTATCTCGACGATCAATCTCAATAAAGTCTTTGATTCATAGGAAACTATACCATTTCTATATCCAAAAGTCCAAATCCACGAATACAAATTCTTAGGGTGAATCCCGGATCTCACAGTTCCTTTCTTATCCGTTTTCCCCCTTAGCAACTGATTTTTCCCCACTGGGTATCATTTTATTTTTTCTATAAGTGCTCTTCGCTTTTTATTCGGGGTGTACTTTGGACATGTTTTCATGGATGCACAGGAGGTAATAGGGGTCTCTACCACTCCCGTGCCCAATTCGAAGCTACTAGCTCACCCGCAGTTTTTCTCTTTTTTTTTCACTTTCAAGGGAGGGGAAAATCAGAAACCATACTCAGACATGATTATGCTGTGCCAAACACATCAGAGGAATCCGACCCAAAGATTACCAAACACCTAAGTGAGAAATTAGAGTCAAGATTAGAAGTGACACTAGTGATGGATCCTCTGAATACCTGGTTAGATATGGGTGTCCTTGGTAAGTTGATCCGTTTGGAGTTTTCTAATAGTCATAGAGCTACTGCAAGTCTATCCAATGGTCACTTAGTTCCTGTTCCAGCAAAAAATTTCCTCGAAAAATCTCAGTTTCATACCAAATTTTGACTCAATAAAACAATTATTGAAAACAAATGAGTGACTCTAAGAAAATAAAGCAAACAGTGGTCAGTAACTACCTCCCCCACACTTAAACAACATTGTCCCCAGGTATATCGCAGCTTGGGCTCGGGATAAAAAGGTATAACCAGCAAAAAGCTCGGAAAATCAGAAACCTTACATGCAGTCGCGGTTGGTGACGACCGACACACATCCAGTGTCGAACGGCACAAGGCTTTGGTCGACACAAATCTGATCCGAATCGAGCGTCCTCGATTATGGTCCGTCTTTTCGAGTTGGGTGTCGATCGACACTGAATGGTGTCGATCGACACTGCTATCTGCAATCATGTTCATCACGTTCTAAAACACGAAAGACCCGAAAAATCAGAGAACCAAAACCAAAAACCAAAAAAGAAAAGGAAAAACTGACCCAACAGTGGGTTGCCTCCCACTCAGCGCTTGTTTGAGTCATTAACTTGACTATGGGTAGGAGATCAGACTCCTGGGGGTTCGACAGAGGCTGTGAGTGCCTCTGCAAAAGTCTCCTCATCCATGGAGATTTGTAAGCAGTATCAGCATGAGCTTGTCCAAGGAAAGGTGGAATAGATCCAGGGTGGGAGCAGAGCTTGGGTAGGATAGATTGTTTCCCTGCATTCACATCAATGAAGTTAGGAGGTTTAAGTTTAGAGGATGCGTACCTTCGCTTTGGTGGATGTCTGATGTTTGGAGCTTTCTGCTTATGAGCAGTTGCAGGCTCTGAAGATGTTAGAGTAGATTCCTGAGGAACCACCATCTTCTCTTCTCCAATATCAGACATTGTAGCCTCACAAATCTGAGCTTCTTGTTCTAGTTGAACACTGAAAGCTTGACCATCAATTTTGGATTTTCGCAGCTTATCCATTTTGATGTGAAAAGGCTTATCTTCTAGATGAAGATCAATCAGACCATGCCTCACATCAATCACTGCTCCAGCTGTAGCTAAGAAGGATCTGCCAAGTATCAGAGGATCATACAGTTCCATATCATATTTCAGCACCACGAAGTCTGTTGGAATCAAGTAGTTTCCAACTCTGATAGGGATGTCCTCTAGAACTCCTTCTGGATCCTCTTTGATAGATCATCTAGGATTAGAGAGATCCTAGTGTGCTGGAATTCTGTCAATCCCAATCTCTCAGACACAGAGTATGGCATGAGGTTCACACAAGCTCCCAAGTCGCATAAAGAGTGCTTGAAGCTGTCCTCGAAGATAGAGCAGTCTAGCGCAAAGACTCCTGGAATCTGATTCAGCAGCACAAAACTGACTCACTTAGATACAATCATCACCCCCTCTTTCAAATGACCATTAGTGGAGATCATCTTCTTCGCATATCTGTGCACACAAGGGTGAACTCTCTAGGCATCAGCTGGTGGAGTTTCATTCAGCTCCTTATCCATCACCACCATGCATTTGAGCACATTCTGCTCATGTTTAGACCTCATAGGAACTCTGGGGAACGGTATAGGAGGTTTGTAGACCTTCTCCTTAGCAAAAACATCAGTTTTAGATGAAATTGGGTCTGCGCGACTGTAGCGTCGACCGACGCAAAAGTGGTGTCGGTCTACACTAATTGATGTCGACCCTTCAACTTTGAGCATGGTCGATTTCCGTTCGTCATGAGAACTCGAAATTGCCGTCAGAACTAGGGGTCGACCGACACTATATGGGTGTCGATCGACACTGAGGGATTTTACCAAAATATCAATGTCGATCTCGGTCGATTTCGGTCCGTCAAAACTCTCGAGAATCTGTGAAATCCATGTATGCTGCCAAATCACTCCAAAAGCTCCCATAATCTCCAGATAAGCTCCAAACGTATCTAAACCTGCAAATAACTCTAAAGACTCCAAATACAAGGTTAAAGACTCAATATATACACCTATAACATGTTTGAAAACCTGTAAAAAACATGATATATCAATGCAATAAAGGCCACGGAAAGGATGCTAGCGAGAGAGTAAGTGATTAATAACCCTTATTTTCACGTTTTCAACTACGTAACTCTTTCTCATTGATGCAAAAAATAACATTTGATTTGTTTCCAGGGAAATAACCTTGAGGAAGGGAAAAGTTTTGTATACTATGGTTTTCAATGATCTTGGCACGGCTGGAGTTAATATTGATTACGAGGTGAGTTTTCCAATGTTGTAGACTAGACAGTGTAAGAGTTGCAAACTACATTATTATTCATTTATAACATTTCCTTTTTGTTATATACACAGCAAATGAGGATTTTGTTGTCGCTTATATGGAGCAGAAGGGAAGCAGCATACATTAAAAACTAAATAACCATGGCAGATTCTCTTTTCCCGGATACGTTGGCGAGGACCTTCGATGAGCTTTGGTGCAGACTCTGAATTATTCAAGTGGGATACTTTGTTGGTTGAATACGTATCGAGCATGCAGGGCAATGGATTGCCGCAGCTCCGCTCGTCAAAAGATGCCAATACCATCTACATGCCAATGCGGTGGATTGATGATATGTGGATAGGTATGGTTATCCATTTAGCATCTATATCGATCGATTTATTAGATACAAAGCGTGGTGACAGTGACAAAGAAGAGGTTGCCAAGATGATGGCCCCAATCACTATGATGCTGCCTTACCTAGTGTACCAGGTTGGTCGTGGAAAACATATCACCAAACCATTGAAACCATGGAAGTTCGGGGAAGCTGATTACATCTCGCACAACGAAGTCGGAGGAAACAATGGACCGGTTATCATCAAGTATCTAGAGATGCTAAGCAGCCACTATACTTTGAAAGATATGTGGTCGATCAATGATTCCAATATAACTCAAATGCGCGCAAAATATTCTTTTGATCTTCTCAACATGGTAGTTGATTTTGGTAATCTCTGAGTCTCCCTCGAACTAAGCTATAAGTATTTATGGTTGGCTTGTTTAATATTTGTTTTATTTGGCACTATTATGATGTAAAGTTTATTTTAGTTGTTCTACTTGTTTTTAATAACTTCAGCTGTTTATTTACTATCAACAGTTTAAGTTGTGTCAATCTATGTTTAACTCATGAACGGTCATTCATCATATACGATTTATTAGATTTCTATTCAAATTTATGTCAAACCGGAGTAGTTACAAATTGTATTTAATTTTAATAAAATTTAAAACCCTTGCGTCTTCACTTCAACTAATTATTTATGTAAATTTTCATATAATGCTCGGATCGCAATTCATTAACTGAATCCCATAACCGTTACGTTTTCGCTTTGCGACCCTTTGATAACCCAAACCCATAATCGTTGCCTTTTATCTTTGCGACCCTTCGATAAACCAATCAGATAACCTTTGCGACTTTTCTTTGCGACCCTTCGATAACCCAATCACATAATTGTTGCATGTTGGAACCCTTACTATTTATATGTAAGTTAAAAGAAATGCTATGATCCTAATTCACTCACCTCAAATCCCAAAACATGCAAATTCTTGAACTTCCAGATGACATGTTGCTTACTATACGTATTTCTGATCTTTCACAACGATTTCAAAGATTTCGTAAGGGAAACATCCACCTACCATGCGCTAAGTGACATAGCATAAACTCCTCCTTTTTACAAAAGCGTTGATTTCTTCTACAATTACATATTCTGGCACCGCTACCGACTATGAGATGAGTTCATCAACACTTGCATAGAACACAACAACCACTCAGCCGTTCTACTCAAAGGTATGCATGAATTCATGTACAATGGTCGGCTTGAGGCAGGGGAAGTAATGATAAAGAAATCTGCGAAATGCAAATGGGATACTCCTGTGTATGCCTACTCCATGCTGGTCCGATTCATCTAGCATTAACGCAGGAATTTGCAAGTAAAATCCTTTGGAAGATTGTTGCGCGAGACAAGAGGCCTTAAGTGAAGAAACCGTGTGATTTTTTGTTTTGTTTTGCAGAAGTAAAGTATTCTCGATCTCGACAAGGTCCGCAGATGTAGTGTGATACCATAGATAATTGGAGGTACTGGTGGGTGGATGGGTGGAAGAGCCATATATGTGCGAAGACTGCTTCTGGACAATTTGCGCTTTGCGATATTGTGAAACCGAACTTCAGCGACTGGCCATAATTTTCTGCCTTTATAATTTGGTTTCTATTATTAGCTTACTAACTATTTGTATGATACTTCTTATTATATTAATGAACGTTCATTTATCAATAAGAAACGTTCATATATACCAGCATTTGAAATCTCAGTTTACCTAATACAAATGTGTAATCACTTTTAAGAACCTAATTTTATGGTAATAAATCCACTAGATAACTAGGTGTACCATTTATTTCTAAACGAAATGGTTAGAAAAATCCTCAATAATTATTAGGGCTAATTATTACTACTTGTCAATACATAAGTCCAATCAATACTTATTACATTTGATCAATTTAGTTATTTCTTCCTTATAGGAGAGACATTAGTTTGATAAGTAATTGTGTTATGGTTTATGTCATACCAGGCTTTAATTTTAATAAGAGTCATTTTATCATACACCCACTTGGTCGAGATTCCATTGTGCCTTATCACTAATCCCACCTTTAGTATAAGTAAGGTTAGATTACTTGGAATTGTGTTATACATCAAACCACTTTTATCCATTTCCATGTGAGTGTTGACTTAGAAATTATGCTTAAACTACCACAAAACACTCCAAGTTGTCGTCACCGAACGTCTCGCTCCCTCAAGACACATCGTTTACTTCTTGTCTATTGGTTTTGTCAACAAAATATGTATGAGATGACTCGTTTACTAGAGGTTCTGAAGCTGGCCAACATAGACCACTTCATGTTCAATGCCGAATACGTTCACATAGAAAGCACAAGCAGGGCTTTCTTTCAAAGGTAACATAATGTGTTTTAGGACTTGTTTTCCCCGAAGGTCAATTACCTATGAACAAAGAGCTAACTATATAGATGTGGTAGGTGCCTAGTCGCAGGAAATACAACAGCATTCCTCATGGAAGATATACGTTTTTTCCTTTGTGGAACGCGATTGCGATAGGGAAATTACCATTTTACAACGAGGCTTCACTACATGTCCTTAAAACTATGTGAATGTGCCACCTAATGGTCGGAAGGTTCGACGAGGGCTATGATATCTTAGAGACCTTGTATTGGTGGGATGACTTAGAGTATGCGGCGTATGTTGGGCGTTGGATTGTCCACATGGTCAGGGATATGAGGGAGGGAATGCCAATGAGGCCTTATGCTGGTTTCTTCAAAACATTCAAAGCCCTGACCACATGGGCGAGTGTGCATGCGGATTTTATTACAGGGGGGAATACGACTGCGAACATTGTTTCGCATGTAGCGTCTCCAACAAGCTAATAATTATGTGATAAAAAGTAAAAACCCGCATTAATCGTCGCATTGTGGAGATGTATCGGTTATTAGTGAACATGCATTTTATCCTATAGAACGTTCATACTTAGCTCCGTACTTTTGCCTCTTCAAGTACCTGCCCACTCTTCCCTTTGTATTAATATGTAAGGATAATGTAATATGTTATAAAAGCCAGTGTTGGTGGCAAGTGCAAAAAAACAAAAACAAAAACCTCAAATGCATTAAATGCCCAACCAAAACATTGATAACTAAATGATTTGAGGTGTTAAATCCATTAACTATCTTCACACCCGCACTCAATCACCACAATATACACCTCGGCTATAAGTATAGTGGGTTACCGACTTTTTTTTTATTAACCTATCTTTCTACTCATTTTCTTTAAAAAAAAAGATCAATATGTTCTCCACACTTCCAAATGGTATAAAACCATGATATCATAAATAACCTTGCACGTTCAGGATTGACCGACCTCATGATGTTGATGGAAGTCAATAAAACAACCAATCAGCTAGCTAACAATAGCATTTCAAAAGACTGCGACATTCATATGTAGCGATATTACAAAACTGTACTGATAAAATATCATCCTAATATGTGAACATGCATAAGAAGTTTATGAACGTACATTCGAAAACCGTGAACATTCATAAGTAGAAATCTCCAGAACAAACAACCCATATCAGATAGGATTCTTGCAATTTGTCATGTTATGTCCTACCTAGCGGCATCTTCCACATTTGTTCGGATTCTTTCTCTTGGTTGGCATATTACCCCCTACAAAGTTATACAACCGCGCTTGTCAAACATTCACATGAAAGAAGCTTTTCAAAAAAACTTAACAACTTACAAATAGTTCGAATGCAGATTTATTCCTCTGTTTTGGCGGCCTACAAGGAGGTCTCCTCGTAAGCGGTGGAATCAGCTTCATATTTTTCAGCTCCTCAGGTACTTACTCCCCGGCTTCCGCAGATTTGATACGGGTAGGACGTTCCCACCATAAGCGTACTTCCATGTATTTAATGCATAGTATTCGTGAACCAATGCGATGGGGTTGAGTTTGAGATATTTCGCTGCGGCAATTACATGACAGCAAGGAAGCTTCAGCTTCTCGAAAACCTTTCATGTGCATTGCCCACTGACTAAGGTTTACATGGTAATGTCGATTGGTGAGGGATGTAACTAGCACACTCCACTGTGAAGCTTGGGTAACCAAGCATTTTGTAGAATCTGGAGCCAACGTAACAAGCAATTGATCAACCTCCGAGGTCAATATCGACTGACTCTTTGCAGCCACATTTTGTTAGAGACAAAACCCACCGCATCAGCATAGTCCTTATGAACTCAAACATCGATGTAATCGGAAAATCATTCCCTTTCTCAAGCACATCATTCAACACCTCCACAATATTGCTACTCATCAGATTGTACCTATCCCCCTTTCCATGGACATGTGTCTAGTGCTCAAACTCCATATCTTCTAACCATTTTTCACATTTAGTACTGCGTTAACATATCTCTTGAAAAGCACCAAGGAAGTTTCCGTTCCTATATGCCCGAGCAGCATTTGAAACTAGTTGCGAAAATCCCTCTGTCTTGAACTTTGGCATACATTCCATTCCAAGTGGATAGTGCACGCTCTATGGTTGGCCAGGGGTAAACCTGCTTTATGGACGTGTAAATCGATGAGTGAAGATCAGAGAAAATGAAAAGATCACACGAATAAGGGATAATCTTGGCTGAGTTGCCCATGAACCACTCCCACGATGCATCGTTCTCACCGTTTACAATGGCAAACGCAAGGGGAAAAATCTAAAAGTTCCCATCTTTAAAACTCGCTGTCATCATGCACCCCATGTTTTTACCCCACAATTGCGTCCTGTCCACAATGATCACCTTCCGTACCCAAGGCAGTCCTTCAATACAAGCCCCAAATGCGAAAAACAAATATTGAAACCTCTTCACACCATCTTCTTAATCTATTGTCTGGAGATGATAAAATGTTCACGGCTTTGCCTTTCGCATCAAATAGAGATAAACAAGAAGTAACTTGTAGCTGCCCTCTGTGGATACATGTATTGCCTCAATAGAAATCTCCCGTGCTCTCCACGCTTTCCATTACGACACAATGATTGTCAACTCCTCCATCAACATTAGAAGCAAGTCTCTCGGCCTAGTTCCAGTTCTCCCATTCCTAAACTTTTTCTTCAACAAATCTTCTATAACTCGTGCCGTACCATGCTTGTTGTTCTCGGTTCTCGAATTAATACCGCAAAGGTGGTGCAGTTCTACTTTTCTTATCTCGGAATAAGAATAATAAAGTACAACTTTATCCATTACCCTACAATCAAGCTGTGGGTCAATGCATTGAATAACTATCTTCGTTTTTGTCGACCGCGGAGTAAGAAAGTGAAATAGCTTCTTTATAGCATAAACACACATCGTTACCGGTAAGTCCTTGGTTTTGAACAACCGCCCCTATATATGACATCATCTTCTGCTGTTATATCAATATCAGCAAGATCGCTCTTTCCCACCTTTTATCTTATCGTCCAACATTGGTGGAGCATCTTGCGCAAACATTGTAGCTTGATCACAGATATCTTCATAAATATTTTGTAGGCCCAGTAGCATACCATCGGATGGTGTTGTTTCCATTGTGTTCTGAGTATAACAAGACACGGTTGGCGGTTGTTCATTACCCGAGGATGTCTCATTACCCGGTTCTTCAACATTGTCGAACGCCCTGTTAAGCTACTACGACCATTGAGTTGGATCTAGAATGTCATAATCACCTTCGAGACTTGCATCAGCCGATGTTTGTTCCCTTTTATCGTCATCTTCATCTTCGCTAGCTGACCCGTTTGTATCGTAAGATCTACTTAACGATCTCTCACTTTCACAAGGTAGAATGGTCCCCAAATCCTAGTCTACACCATTCAAACATATTACGGCTTCAGATTCTTTGTCCTCCCATTAAAGCAAAGATTGTCAAATGTTTGTGTTTCTTTGTCAAATGTTTGTGTTTCTTTCTGAAATGTCTCAACTATCTGAATATGTCCAAGCTCCTCCACCGCATAGAGAGTTGCAGCAATCGAGTTTTTTAACTTTCACAATAAAGGCCCCAACGCCTCTCACGCTGCATGAATTTGTTCCAAACTCATTTCAACACTCTGCTCCAAAGACGCTACTCGCGCTTTGAATTAGAAGCAACTGCCGGAAAGAACCATCTCCACGAGTTTGACTAAGTTTCAGAGGTATATCCATGACACTTTCTTTGGCTTCTTTTGTTATACTACTTCTCACTGCCACGTTACCCCCTTCTTTTGTTTTACTACTTCTCCCTGACCTGTTACACCCTTCTTCGAATTCCGCGTACAAGCTAATACCCTCGTTTATTTTCCTTATCACTTTGAAAGTGTCCAGTCCATCTTCACTCCCAATACAAATTAGCGGCATCTTGGAAGCTGCAATTGAGCTCATTCTCGTTGGTGCCACATAAGTCAGCCTACAACTTGTACCACGCCCAACCTCGAATTCCTTCAAGACTCTCGACTTATATGATTCCGCTGAATCATCAACGCGTAGTGTTATGCCCCTCCCATAGGCCTCAGAATCTATGGTGAATTTCTTCCATTTCCCTGCCACCACTTAAACAAGATCACGCTGAACCTGAACAAACTAATACAACAGGTTTTCATTAGCACATGTTCAAAACTAATTAAAAACTAATCTAAAATCTGAAAACATGTTCATATTAATTTTTCTACCACTCATGAACGTTCATAGGATCTCCGAATATATTTTCAAAGCTCAGATCTGCGAATACTATGTCCGTCAAATTATTTTGTTGTAATGAATTGAAGCTCTTAAATTAAATCACCAAATGATATGAGATGCAATGAATGGTAGAGAGAGATGGGCCGATGGCCGGCCGAGAGTGGGATGATGGCGCGGGTGGTGATCGAGTGGAACGAGAAGCTGGCCGATGGCACTCTCTTCTCGTCAAGGAATGGTTGAATGATGGTTTGTGAGCTACTGAACTTTAGGAACACTTAGGACGATCGAGACAGCAAGCAAAAGCCAAGAGATCTGCTCTTCAAAGGGGAAGCCGCGCAGAGAGAGATAGATCGAGAAACCTTAGGGTTTTCTTGGCTTAAACTTGCTTCATGTTTCATAAAACCAAAAGAATGTTTAAGTAACTACAACTGAAAGCAAATGGGCCAGAAAACAGTGGGCCATTGAAAATGCTAAGAAAAAAACAAGAGAAATAAGACTTAAAACAAGAAAGGAAAGTCTTGGTCGAAAATAGAGAAGAGGCCGGTCTGTCTCTCTAATGAATGGGCCTCGGATCACCTCGTTCAAAACCTTGTGAAGAAAACCCATTTGGGACAAAACTTCACAAGGGAAAAAGATTATGATCTTTATCCCAGAGGCAGACCGATCAAAGAATCATCTGGCTTGATGCAGAAGATCATGGTCGGTCCGTGCGTCCGGAGTATGGGCAGGGCGTGGTCTGATCAAATGGGCCGCCAGCTTCAGTATGGATCATCCTCCGGGCCAACTGGTTCAGGACAGGTTGTCCTTGGTCGAGATGGCCTAGCTGGGTCGTGATGTCTTCTAGGCTTTTCCTCGAGATCAGCTGCTCTATGGCATTGTTGAATTTAGCATGTATATGTCGCTGTCCCGAACGCGTCCTTGGTACATCTCGCATGGTCGGAAATAGGTCGGCTAGCTTCTTGGTAGAGCCTGGTCCGTCTTGCTCGTCCAACTCAGTGTCGGCCAAGCTGATGTCCTCATCATTCCCACCCTCTTGAAGAGGTTCTGACCAGAATGGTATCACCTGCACAATAAGGAGACAAATCAGCAACATTAAAACTCGACGATATGCTCATCTCACCTGGGAGTTCCAATTGGTAGGCGTTGTCGTTGATCTTCTTTAGGACCCGAAATGGTCCATCTCCACGTGGGGCAAGCTTGGACTTCCTTTTTTCTGAACCGCTCGGGTCGCATGTGAACCCAAACCCAGTCACCTGGCCTAATGTCGACCTCCTTCCTGTGTTTGTCGGCTTGCTTCTTGTACTGCTCCGTCCTCTTCTCGATGTTCTCCTTGACCGCCTGGTGTAGCTTGGCAACGGCCTCAGCCTTGCGCTCTCCATCAAGATTGATGAACTCCAATGCTGGCAGTGGCTTCAGATCAAGTGGCGTATCAGGCTTAAATCCATAAACAACCTCAAAAGGAGACATCTTAGTAGCAGAGTGTTTGGCACCATTATACGCAAACTCAACAAAAGGAATGCAATCCAACCAATGTGACAAAATTTTACCAACTGTGGCCCTTAAGAGGGCTGAGAGAGTCCGGTTCACGACCTCGGTTTGTCCATCTGTCTGTGGATGACAAGTGGTCGAAAACGGTAGCTTGGTACCAAGCTTCCTCCATAACATCCTCCAGAAGTGACCTAGGAAGGTCGGGTCACGGTCAGAGACGATGGTCCGTGTAATCTGACCACTTCTTTGAAGAAGAGGTCGGCAGTCTGGGTCGCATCATTCATCTTAGAACACGTATGAAGTGAGCCATCTTTGAAAACCGGTCGACCACAACGAAGATCACATCCTTGTTCCTGATCTTAGGAAAACCAAGCACAAACCTATAGAAATATCGACCCATGGTCGGTTAGGTATAGGCAAAGGTAAGTAAAGACCGTGAGGATGTGACCTGGACTTGGACTTAAGGCATGTGATGCACTTAGGGCAGAAACGCTCCGTGTCTCATTTCTGATGTGGCCAATAGAAGTGCTCTACTAGGACACTCAGTGTCTTGTCCACGCCAAAGTGTCCCATCAGTCCTCCTTCATGGGATTCTCGGATCAGAAGCTCCCTCATCGATCCCTGAGGAATGCACAGCCACTTGCCCCTGAACAGGAACCCGTTATGCAAGTAGAAAACTCCCTTCGGTCCTTTGCTACATTCCTGGAAAATTTCACCAAAATCAGGGTCAGTATCATAGTCTTCTTTAATAAGTTCAAACCCCAATACTTTGGCCTCCATGGTGCTGATCAGTGTGTAACTTCTCGACAGTGCATCAGCTACTACGTTCTCCTTTCCCTTCTTGTACTTGATGATGTATGGGAAGGTCTCCACGAACTCCAGCCACTTAGCGTGCCTCCTCTTCAGATTCGTCTGTCCTCTCAGATGCTTGAGCGTATCGTGGTCGGTGTGAATAAAAAAATCCTTGGCCAGAATTTAATGTTGCCAAGTCTCCAAGGATCTAACCAACGCATACAGCTCCTTGTCATATGTAGGATAGTTGAGCGTGGCTCCACTCAACTTCTTGCTGAAGTAGGCGACCGGTCGCCCACCTTGCGTCAGGAGTGCTCCGATCCCTAAACCTGAAACATCACACTCAATCTCAAACGTCTTATCAAAATTAGGCAAAACCAAAATAGGAGCATGGGTTAACAAATCCTTGAGTTTCTGAAATGCGGTCTCCTGCGACTGGCCCCATTTGAACGGGACGTCCTTCTTGATCACAGCTGTAAGTGGGGCAGCCACAGTGCTAAAATCCTTCACAAACCGTCTATAGAAGCTAGCCAAACCGTGGAAGCTCCTAACATGGCCGATCGTGGTCAGGGTCGGCCATTCCTTAATTGCTTTGATCTTTTCTTGATCAACCTATAAGCCCTGTGAACTCACAACAAAACCTAAAAAGACAAGCTTATCAGTGTAGAAGGTGCACTTCTTGAGGTTCGCGTAAAGACCCTCCTGTCGTAGAGTATCTATCACTTACTCAATGTGCACCAGATGGTCAGCAAAACATTGACTACAAATCAAAATGTCATCGAAGTAAACAACAACGAACTTACTGATGTAGGCCCTTAAGACCTGGTTCATGAGGCGCATGAACGTACTGGGTGCGTTTGTAAGGCCAAACGGCATGACCAGCCACTCATACGGGCCTTGCTTGGTATTGAAGGCCATTTTCCATTCGTCTCCTTCCTTCATTCGGACCTGGTGGTATTCACTCCGTAAATAAATCTTAGAGAACACGGACGCCTCATGCAGCTCATCTAGCTTGTCGTCCAGTCGGGGTATAGGATGCCGGTACTTGATGGTGATATTGTTGATGGCCCGATAGTCGACGCAACATCCTCCATGATCTGTCTTTCTTAGGAACCAACAAGACTGGTACCGCACACGGACTGAGGCTCTCGAGAATGTATACCTTGGACATGAGGTCCTGCACTTGTTTCTACAGTTCTTTGGACTCGGTCGGATTCATTTGGTATGCAGGCCGGTTGGACAGAGCCGCTCCTGGCACAAGATCGATCTGATGCTCAATGCCTCGTATGGGTGGTAGGCCGGCTGGTATCTCGTCCGGAAAGACATCCTTAAACATGTCCAGCAAAGAAACAACTTCCCGGGGCAGCTCAACATCGTTTGAACATGAATGTAAAGCCTCCCTAAAGATCATCAGTAGCACCTGCGTGTTCTGAACAATAGCTCTAGAAACAGAATGTGAAGAAATAATAAGATTGGTCTTACGTTTCTTCTTATCCTTGGCAAGGTGTAGTTGCATCTCATGCACTTCATGCGGTGTAAGAGGCGTGAGCTGGTACTTTCGCTTGTCGTGCATGAACGAGTAATGATTGGTCCGCCCATTGTGCAAGGACTCCTTATCGAATTGCCATGGTTGGCCGAGCAATAAGTGTCCAACCTGCATAGGAACCACATCGCATACTACCTGATCGTGATATCGCCCAATGCTGAAAGGTACGGTTACTTGGTCTGCGATCCGGATCTCCGTGTCATCGTTTAGCCAACGAAGTCGGTACGGCCGTGGGTGATTAGTCACTTGCAGGCCGAGCTTATCAACCATGTTCCTGCTGGCTACGTTAGTACAAGACCCACCATCAATAATAAGACTACATACCTTGCTGTTCATAGTACAGCGAGTGTGGAAGATGTTCTCGCGTTGAACCGTATCGGGATCAACAAGTGCACTGAGAGCTCTCCTGATCACCAATAGCTCTCCAGAGTCAGGATACTCTATGGGCATCCCTGCGTCAAGTTCCTCCATGTATTCATCCTCCTGTTCATCCTGAGACTCGTACTCACCGGCTTCGTTCAAGATCATGATCCTCCGGTTCAGACAGTCTCGAGCCATATGCCCTTTACCCTGCCACTTAAAACACGTGATATCTCTAGAACGGGATGTACTAGTGAACTTACCTGGGTCTGGTCGGTTGGGCTTAGACGTCTCAACGGCCAGCTTCTTGAACCTGGACTCGACCTCAACCGACTTACCTTTGTAAACGGGCCGAGGAGTTGGCGCGGTCCAAGGCGTGCTGGTCCTAGGCCGGGTTGCGGTCGCTGACTTCCGTTTGTTGTGATGCTCAACCTGTATACACAAATGTAACAATTCGGGCATATCGTGATAAGGTTGAATCTCTACCTTTCGAGCGATCTTCTCGTTCAGTCCATCCACGAACTGGGCCATCAGGGTCTCTTCGGGGTTGTCTAGTTCAAGTCTATTCCGCAATTATTCGAACTCTTCGAAATATTATTCGACCGCATTAGTTCCCTACGAAAACGTTTATGCAAATCTCTGTGGAAACGGGAAGGAACATACTTGCGCCTTAGCTGGAACTTCATGTCAGTCCACGTAGCTATCGGTTCGTACCGATGGCGCCTTCGCTCTGCAGCGTCCCGATCCCACCATGACAAGGCATGTCCTGTGAACTGGGCCACTGTTAGTGATATCTTCCTACCCTCGGGATATCCATATTGATCGAATATATGCTCCATCCTCCGCTCGCAGTCTAGATATGCCTCCGGGTCCACTTTTCCTGCAAAAGTAGGAGGCTTTAGCTTGATATCATTAGGATATGAACGTTGTACCTCTTGTTCTCGTATGCTTCCACGGTGATTAGGATCACGCTGTTATGGAGGTCGCGGTCCATGATGTCCGTCCTCAAGCTCATCCGTATCGTCGTACGTATCGTCCAGTCGGACGTTCTGAAAGCGTCTGGGTCGTTCTACTCGTCCGCGGTACTGTACTGGTCGACGTTGCTGGTCATTCTGGAGATGTGGCTCCTCTGGTCCGTGCTGATTCTCTCCTGGCCGAGGCTGAAAAGCGCCGGGCCGAGGTTGTTGTTCGTCCAGCCACGGCTGATGTCCACCAGGACGTTCCAAACGGTCCAGTCATGCTCCGATCGTCTGGATAGCAGCTCAGATCTGATTGAGGTCAGTGGGGACGCCTTGCTGGTTTTGTTCTTCTGCCATTAATCCTTGCGCACTTAAACAAACAGATCAAACGCACCAAAGAAGAGAAACGGGCAGAGCTAACGGAAAACAAATGCAACCAATTCGGAAGAAAACAAAGCAAGGTCGATTCTTCTCTTTTTTTTGACTAAAATACTGAAAGTAAACACTAAACCAATAACAAGAATGGGAAACTCACTTAAATCAGATCGGTAATCAAGAAACAAACCGCGATACTAAACGCAACGATCAAGACAAGCAAAAGAAACAATGCAGCCAGTTTCTATCTCCTATCAACCTATTCTTTTTTTTTTTAAACTGAAGAACCACAAAAGGAATTACTAAACCGATAGCAGAAATGGAAATTTCACTTAAATCAGACCAGAAGCTAAGCAGCAAATCGAGACTCAAACAAACCGCAAGAGAAACCCTAGCTAGCAAGCGGCCGGTTTGGGTATACTACTCTAGCAGCCGATTTTTTTTATTTTTTTTAAACTTCTTCTTCCTACTAGATAACTGCAAGATCACAACTCAATTCACAGGTTACAAGAGAGATTAAATCAAGACAACCTAGACTAGGCCGGATGAGATTCAAGCAACTAGAAGATAACTATTTTTTTTTTTTTTCGGTTTGAAAAGAACCCAAGCCAACAAAAACTGAAACTAAACAAAGGGAGAAGAAATAACCAGACTGGTCAGGAGCTTTAAAGCTCTGATACCAGATGATATGAGATGCAATGGATGGTAGAGAGAGATGGGCCGATGGCCGGCCGAGAGTGGGATGATGGCGCGGGTGGTGATCGAGTGGAACGAGAAGCTGGCTGATGGCACTCTCTTCTCGTCAAGGAATGGTTGAATGATGGTTTGTGAGATACTGAACTTTAGAAACACTTAGGATGATCGAGACAGCAAGCAAAATCCAAGAGATCTGCTCTTCAAAGGGGAAGCCGCGCAGAGAGAGAGAGATAGATCGAGAAACCTTAGGGTTTTCTTTGTTTAAACTTGCTTCATGTTTCATAAAACCAAAAGAATTTCTAAGTAACTACAACTGAAATCAAATGGGCCAGAAAACAGTGGGCCATCGAAAATGCTAAGAAATAGAGAAGAGGCCGGTCTGTCTCTCTAATGAATGGGCCTCGAATCACCTCGTTAAAAACCTTGTGAAGAAAACCCATTTGAGACAAAACTTCACAAGGGAAAAAGAGTATGATCTTTATGTTGGAACGTTTGGATTAATCCTGATTCAATTCTTGATTCAGATTATCCTAAACATGCGATCTAGGTTCTTCTCAGAATAGAAACAAATGATGATCTCACCTTATACCTGTTTTTGCAGCGGAAGAAGATGGTATGTCTGAGATCAGAGAAACACCGAGGGATGAATCCTCCAAAGGTTCACACACGCTTTCGCAGGAAACAGCTGCTAGACCACAAGGGGAACTCGGCGCAGAGAGAGAGAGTTTACGGCTCAAGTTTTAGGGTTAATCAGTCTGAAACTCGAGTTTTATGACACAAAACTCGTCCTGTTCCGTTTGGGCCATTTGGCCCAAATACCAATTAACTCGTCGGTGTTTGCGCACTGCATCGATCGTTGCACCTTATGCATCGATCGATGCACAGTGGCTAAACCTTTTATTCTCTCTAAGTACAGTAAATGCCTAGCACTTTTACTGTACTTCTGCTAAACCGTTCCTATACATTTTCCTGTTAGCTTAGGCGTGTGACCCATATGGGATCATATAATAAAGGCAATAAGTCCAAGACTTATAGATCATGAGCGGACTCTAGCAAGCCATCATGACCCCCAGTATTATATGACTTATGTCTGATCATTGACATACTCTTACTTTCTAGAGACAGTACCGAGATTACTGGACACAATTCCAACAATCTCCCACTTGTACTGGAATCTCTGTATTCATAATCCTTTTGTCTCAATATCTCGATTAGTCATAAGGCAAGATTAGTGTCATCCTTATAAGGCCTAATCTTGTTCATCGGACTCTGATTTGATACTGACTATCCAAACGACTCGGGAAAGTCCGTTTGAGCATGGCCATGCGTTTTCCAGTATTCAAATCTCCGATTGGCCTAGAGATATTCACTCCATTTATATTGGAGGGACAAATCCCATCTTGTTCCATCACTGTAAACTACTCATTTCATGATGTACCCAAACAAGGTCCTTATAGCTATCACAGAATGATAGCGTTAGACAATGATCAAAGTACATCAGTCCATGTGCAGTCACATGCATGTGAACTCAGGTCTAAGGACTATACTCTATAGTCGTAGTAAGAATCTCTTATGACACAGATATAAATATCCTGAAGAGTTCTTATAAGCGGGTCTTGTCCGGTCGTATGTTCCCAACATACACCTATGTACTGACTTTGATGCCGCGCATCTATGACACACTGAGACTTTGTCATAAGTCACGTACCAATCCAGTCTCACACGGTTGTTGATGTTCCAATTTCAACAACCTTCGACCGGGGACGGGATGATATAAAACATCTATCAAATATAGGGTCTCATGATCAAGCTAAATGACTTCGATGACTCAAGATCAAGTCATTTATTTCGATGACCTATAAAATGGTTTACATCATTTTGGAACGATTATTTCATCACAGTTAAAATAATCTTGAAATAATAATTTCATTAAAACATAAAATAATGTTTTACAAGAACATATCAAATAACTAAAATAAAGCTCACAAAACTCCCACTCAAGTTTAGATTACATTTCAATGTTTCTAATGCCTACAGCTTCAGTCAGGAACTCAAGCTTAGGCCTTGGGAGTGGCTTTGTCAACGGATCAGCGACATTATCATCTGTCGGAACTCGGCTGATCTTGACTTCCTTTCTATTAATGATGTCACGTATCAAGTGATATCTTCTTTGAACATGCTTGGATTTCTGGTGTGATCTTGGTTCCTTTGCCTGAGCTATAGCACCATTGTTGTCACAAAATAGCGCCAGAGGCTCAGCCGCATCTGGTATCACACCTAGTTCCATAATGAACTTTCGTATCCAAACAGCTTCCTTCGCCGCTTCTGAGGCGGCGATATATATTCAGCTTCTGTAGTGGAATCAGCAACGGTGTCCTGCTTGGAGCTTCTCCAACTTACTGCACCGCCATTCAGACAAAAGACATAACCGGACTGTGACCGGAAATCATCTGTGTCTGTCTGGAAACTTGCGTCCGTGAATCCACTGACTTTAAGCACATCACTTCCACCGTACACCAAGAATTTATCCTTAGTATGTCTTAGATACTTCAAGATATTCTTTACGGCAATCCAATGGTTTTCACCTGGATTTGACTGGTATCTACTCGTCATGCTCAATGCATAAGCAACATCAGGACGAGTACAGATCATGGCATACATGACAGATCCTATTGCAGATGCATAAGGAATGTTCTTCATGCGCTCAAGCTCAGCAGCCGACGTGGGGCTCTGCTTCTTGCTTAGCGTTGTGCCATGTACCATTGGCGTGAAGCCCTTCTTGGAATCTTTCATGCTGAATCTTTGTAGGACTTTGTCAATGTATGAGTCTTGACACAAGCCTATCAGCCTCTTAGGTCTATCCCGATAGATCCTAATTCCAAGAACGTATGCGGCTTCACCCATGTCTTTCATGGAAAAACAACTTCCAAGCCAGTCCTTTACAGACTTCAGCATTGGAACGTCGTTTCCGAGAAGCAGTATGTCATCGACATACAGAATAAGAAATACAATCTTGCTCCCACTAGATTTCTTATACACGCATTGTTCTTCTTCGTTTCTGATGAAGTCAAATTGCTTGATCGCTTCATCAAAAACGAAGATTCCAGCTCCTCGATGCTTGCTTCAATCCATAAATGGATTTGTGAAGCTTGCATACTTTCCCAGCATTCTTTGGATCTATGTAACCGTCAGGTTGTGTCATATACACATCCTCTTCCAGAATACCATTCAGGAAGGCGGTTTTTACGTCCATCTGCCAAATTTCATAATCATGAAAAGCTGCAGTTGCTAGTAGAATCCGAATAGATTTCATCATAGCCACTGGTGAATAGGTTTCATCGTAGTCCACACCGTGAACTTGTCTAAAACCTTTTGCCACCAACCTGGCTTTGTAAATCTGGACATTTCCATCCACGTCAATCTTCTTCTTGAAGATCCATTTGCACTCGATGGCTTTTACACCAACGGGTAAGTCAACCAACGAAAACACTTGATTGACCGACATGGAGTCCATTTCGGAATCAGTGGCCTTGCGCCACTTAGAGGAATCTGGGCCCATCATGGCTTGATTGAAGTTCGATGGTTCATCACCATCAATGATCAAAAGATCATGACAGTCAGTCACGAGGAATCCCTGATATCTCTCGGGTTCGTGACGGATCCTCCCGGATCTTCGAACTTCAGGTACTACAGGTTCAGGCTCTACAATTTCTTGTAGGTCCTCCTGCTGCTCTTCCTCATGAGGTTGAGCAGTATCCTGTTCATCTTGAATTTCTTCAAGCAGTACCTTACTCCCACTGTCTTTCTTAGAGAGAAACTCCCTCTCAAGAAAGTTACAATCCCGGGCAACAAAGATCTTGTTCTCGGAACGTAGATAGAAGTAATAAGCCTTGGTTTCCCGTGGATAACCAATGAAGTAGCATTTATCAGATTTTGGTGTAAGCTTATCTGAGATTAATCTCTTAACATAGGCATCACAACCCCAAATTCTTAGATAAGACAGCACTGGAGCTTCTCCAGTTCATAATTCATATGGTGTCTTTGCTACTGCTTTTGATGGCGCTCTGTTTAGAGTGAACACTGCTGTTAGCAGAGCATATCCCCAAAGGGATATTGGAAGGTCTGTGTGACTCATCATAGATCGAACCATATCCAATAAGGTCCGATTCCTCCTCTCAGACACACCATTCCATTGAGGTGTTCCAGGAGGAGTGAGTTGGGATACGATCCCACACTCTCTCAGATGATCACTGAATTCTTGGCTTAAGTATTCTCCTCCTCGGTCGGACCGAAGAGCCTTAATGCTTTTGCCAAGTTGGTTTTGTACTTCATTTTGGAATTCTCTGAACTTCTCAAAAGATTCAGACTTATGTTTCATCAAATAAACATATCCATACCTACTGAAATCATCAGTGAAGGTAATGAAGTACTGATAGTTTCCTCTTGCATTTGTGGACATTGGGCCACACACATCAGTGTGTATCAGGCCCAATAAGTCACTGGCCCTCTCGTTAGGTTTATTAAAGGGGGCCCGTGTCATTTTGCCCATCATGCAGGATTCGCATTTCTCACATGACTCAAAGTCAAATGAGCCAAGAAGTCCATTCGAATGGAGCCTCTTGATGCGTTTCTCGCTGATGTGCCCTAAACGACAATGCCATAGAAACGTTCGGTTTTCCTCATTAGGTTTAAACCGTTTTGTATTAATGTTATAAATTGGCGCGGATTGATCGAGTATGTAAAGCCCATTCGTAAGAGGGGCAGAACCATAGAACAAATTGTTGCGATTGAAGGAGCATAATTTATTCTTAACTGAAAAATCATAACCTTCCAAATCCAACAAAGAAATTGAAATAATATTTCTGCTTATAGCAGGTACAAAATAACAATTATTCAGTTCTAAAATCAATCCCGAAGGTAAAGACAACAAGTATGTGCCTACAGTTAGTGCTGAAACTTTCGCTCCATTCCCAACTCGTAGCTCCACTTGTCCTTGCTTCAGCCTTCTACTGTTGCTGAGTGCCTGCATATTAGTACAAATATGAGCCCCACAACCAGTATCCATGACCCATGAGGTATTATCAGAAGTAGTTGTATTAACTTCTATAACAAAAATACCTGATGAAGAAGTCTCGAAAGTCTTCTTCTTTAATTCCTTTAGACCTTCCTGGAATTTCTTACAATCTCTTCTCCAATGCCCCAGTTCTTTGCAGAACCTGCACATGTCAGTAGGCCCAGCCTTGGACTTGGGCTTGGGCTTTGGCGTGTCCTTGTCCGCGACTTGGACAGCCTTGGCCTTTCCCTTATCCTTAGCAGAGGATTTCTTAAACCCCTTGCCCTTTTGCACCATAAGCACATTGGGGTCCTTGGCGGTTTTCCTCAAGTTGGGCTCTGCAGTCTTGAGCATTCCGTGAAGCTCAGGTAGTGTCTTACTCAGGCCATGCATGTTAAAGTTCAGAATGAACTGATCATAGCTTGCAGGTAAAGACTGCAGAATGATGTCGCAGGCAAGTTCCTGGCTGATTGGGCAGTCGAGTTTCTGAAGATGATCGAGATAACCCATCATCTTCAAGACATGAGGACTCACTGCCGCATTCGCAGCCAACTTACAGTCCAAGAGGTTCTTAACTGTCTGGAACCTCTCGGTCCTAGCCTGCTCCTGAAAAAGCGATTTCAGGCTTGCCATTATCTCGATGGGAGACAATACACTTTCGAACTGCTTTTGCAGCTCAGGAGTCATTGTCACCAACATCAGGCAATAGACATCATTTTCATCTGACGAATGCTTTTCCCAAGCATTGTGCAGAGTCCTGGCAGCATTGGCAAGAGGCCTCTCGGGGAGGGGATCTCGAAGGACATAATCCTTCTTCTCCTGCTTGAGGACCAGCCTCAAGTTCCTTGACCATGTCAGGAAGTTCGTTCCAGTCAGCTTCTCCTTCTCGAGAACAGACCGGATCGAGAATGTGTTTTGTGTGCTTGTAGTAGTCATATCTGAAATATATAAATAAAAAGGTTATTAGTTATTATGTTCAAAATGACTAATCTCGTATTAAAGAATAATATGATTAATCACGCATTATATTCAATAACATCAGTTACCCTCAATAGAATGTAATGATTCCAAGATCCACATATAACTAAGATTAAAGTGGGCCACTGGCCGTCACCCAACCCTAGCTTATATCGGTAAGCCCTAAGTCGGCTAATTATATCCGTGATATAACTCTTGGTTGTGAATCTGGGCCCGAGGCCCAATCCACTCTGATGTCTCAAGGCCCGGGACTCCCGATGGCCTAGTCAAGAAAACCGGACTATACAGTCATGTAATCATTAATGTCTGGGACTCCCAATGACATTTATGAATCACAAACCGTCTTACCCACGCAAAAACAGACATCCTCACACTGTAAGGCCATGAATGCAATTGAATGGGCTTTGACAGCTGACATAGCCTGGACAAGACATCCAACGCTTGATATTATTTGAGGTTCGTAGGTTTATTAAAATTCATTCCCAAAATAGAAGATTACTATTTCGGGAAACTTTCTATTTTTGGAAACCTACTATTTTTGGAAACTTTCTAAAATTGGAAACTTTCTAAAACCGGAAACTTTCTAACTTTAGAAATTTCTTTAAAATCCAAAACCCGCAAATTAAGAAACTTCTATTTTAATTTAAAACGACTTTATAATTTTATAAAATAGATTTTAAATTAATCTGAAGAAAGACTCAATTAACTGGCCCAATTGTTTTAACTTCTTGGCCCGAGGCCCAAGAATTGGTCCATGTCCAAGACATGACCCAATTGTCCAATTAATTGACATAACCGGTCTGGTTCATTAAAACTGGTCTAACCAGGTTTTAATTACTACGATGACCACAATTGTCAACCGGTTATTTACTAAACCGGAATTTCTCAATTTATTTGGTCCAACCAAATCAAATTAGAAATTCCTGGTTTAGGCACTAAATCCAATATTTCTTTCGACATTGGATTTCTTATCCCGGTTTAACCAGACTTAATAAAATTATTAAATCTGTTTATTAAACCGAGACGTTTAATTTCAATTAAATTAAACCGAGCCAAAACCCTAACCGCATCGATCGATGCTCATAGCATCGATCCTGCAACGATCGTTCATCGATCCTGCATCGATCGATGCTCTCACGTATGCATGAACGGTTATCAGGTTTGGCCGAGAGATTCTCGTGAGATCCATGCGATCGTTTGAACGATCCATGCGATCGCGGTCAATCTCTCGCGACTGCAACGATCGATCCTTGCATTGCATCGATCGATGCAATGCGATCTCAGTCGATGCAAAATCAGTTTAGATCACATACCAAATCAATATAGTTTGGTCATGCGATTTTTAAACAGTTTGTTTAGGATTCAATTCTTGTTTCTTAAGTGTTTTAATCTTATCAGTAGATTGATTCAAAAACACCTCTTTAAACAATCCTAAACATGAATCTAAACAAGAAAAACCAGAACCTGGAGCTCTGATACCACTGTTGGAACGTTTGGATTAATCCTGATTCAATTCTTGATTCAGATTATCCTAAACATGCGATCTAGGTTCTTCTCAGAATAGAAACAAATGATGATCTCACCTTATACCTGTTTTTGCAGCGGAAGAAGATGGTATGTCTGAGATCAGAGAAACACCGAGGGATGAATCCTCCAAAGGTTCACACACGCTTTCGCAGGAAACAGCTGCTAGACCACAAGGGGAACTCGGCGCAGAGAGAGAGAGTTTACGGCTCAAGTTTTAGGGTTAATCAGTCTGAAACTCGAGTTTTATGACACAAAACTCGTCCTGTTCCGTTTGGGCCATTTGGCCCAAATACCAATTAACTCGTCGGTGTTTGCGCACTGCATCGATCGTTGCACCTTATGCATCGATCGATGCACAGTGGCTAAACCTTTTATTCTCTCTAAGTACAGTAAATGCCTAGCACTTTTACTGTACTTCTGCTAAACCGTTCGTATACATTTTCCTGTTAGCTTAGGCGTGTGACCCATATGGGATCATATAATAAAGGCAATAAGTCCAAGACTTATAGATCATGAGCGGACTCTAGCAAGCCATCATGACCCCCAGTATTATATGACTTATGTCTGATCATTGACATACTCTTACTTTCTAGAGACAGTACCGAGATTACTGGACACAATTCCAACACTTTATCCCAGAGGCAGACCGGTCAAAGAATCATCTGGCTCGATGCAGAACATCATGGTCGGTCCGGAGTATGGGCCAGGGCGTGGTCTGATCAAATGGGCCGCCAGCTTCAGTATGGATCATCCTCCGGGCCAACTGGTTCAGGACAGGTTGTCCTTGGTTGAGATGGACTAGCTGGGTCGTGATGTCTTCTAGGCTTGTCCTCGATATCAGCTGCTCCATGGCATTTTTGAATTCAGCATGTATCTGTCGCTGTCCCGAACGCGTCCTTGGTATATCTCGCATGATCAGAAACAGGCCGGCCAGCTTCTTGGTAGAGCCTGGTCCGTCTTGCTCGTCCAACTCAGTGTCGGCCAAGCTGATGTCCTCATCACCAAACATGTATTAAATACACACATTAACCCTATTGGACATTTAATGAACTCACATTAGCGGGGAAAATATTGTAAAATACCCACATCAAATCACATGTACCCCCATCACACACCATTTACATAACGTGCTTCTCCCTCATGCCATGACCACACGCGCTTTGCATAGAAGGTGAAAGATCTATATGGGGTAAAAACGCGTTTCAATCATGTCAATAGGGAAAAAGTGTCATGCTACTTAATAACAAGTGGAAAGTGTCAGTTCTCAAAATACTACTCCAAAAAGTGCTATTTGTTTCCATAAATCCCACAAAGAATGCATATCTAGATAGAATATGATGCATAATAAATTTGCTAAATGTAACTCTTGCCTCTTTTGTCAAGATCTATATGTCGTTCCAAAGTTTCAAAAAGTATAATGTATTTCGTTTTTTGGGGGTTCAACGAATAACATTAGAATCCCATGATAGGAGTCAATTATCATCAAACGATGTTCACAAGTCAAAGAAGTCGACCATGTCTCCAAAGTTTCAAAAGTGTGATTTTTCCGTTTGGACTACATTAAAGCATCATATGTTTTTGTTGTCTGAGGCCTTCCCAAATTGGAGCAAAAGGCAACATCCTCATCTATCTTATGTATAAATTGGAGCAAATCAACTGGTGGAAAGTTTTTCATCAGATGCTAACATTTTGGTGCCATAAACCTATCCAATCATGAACTTTTTTTAATGGCCCGTTTTTAAACTCAAGTGGGTTTGACAAAATTCAAGTCCAAACCCAAAAGATTGTTACCTTATTTAGTTTTAGGGCTTTCTCCGTCTCCCATCTTTATAAATAGTATAGCATTCAAGAAAAAATCACACAATCTTCTTCTGATGAAGCCATGTTTGTTTAAGGTGCCATTATTGCATCTAGTGAGCTTTTCCCGCTGTCCTCTTCTTTTGCTAGAAAACGGTACCACCAAATTTCATATCTAAAGTGTGTTTTTCAAAATCCAAATCTTTAAAAGCCAATAATTTTCAAACCGTGCGGAATCTTGCAAATTTGAAGCCGGCATCGCGTTCATCTCGCAAAGACGAAGCCGGAGCCACCAACCGCTAGCTGCCGCCTTCGCTAGTCAAGAGATGGGTGGGCGCGTGGGATCCACACGCACCACGCGGCGCCGGAGAGCCGCCTTATGTCGCTGTCGGAGCCGACGCTTCCGGCCACCAAGTCGAATCATCAGTGACTGAGTTAACTCGGTCCAGTTAATTAACCGGTTTGACCTGCTTCAGTTCGGTTCAATTAAATTTTTGGTGTAATCCAATTTTAATTCGGTTTAGTTTGGTTCAATTCGTTTTCTTGGTTTGGTTTGGGTTGGTTTAAGACAGTTGGGCTGATTATGCAATTGGGCCTAGTTTGGGCTACTGGTTTGGTCTTACCCAATTTGGGTTAGGTCGGGCTAGCGGGTCGGATCTGGGTTTGTTTCCGGATCTGGGTTCACTAGGTTGAGCGGGTTGACTTTGACTTGAACCATTGAATTTTCAATTAACTATTTCAATTGATCATAACTAGCTCATCTGTTGTTCAATTTGAGCGAAATGAAAGCCTATCTCACTTGAATTTTCATCCTATTTCCAGATTTGAAGTCCATTTGGGCGTCAAGAGTTTCTAAATTATGAATTTCCCTTCTTTGTCCAAGGTGAGGACCCGTCATGATCTTTGCCTTATTCCATCTCAATTCCGAGACACGAGTCCTTTGTTAATATCGTATTTTCTAAGTAGCTTAGGGTAGTACAACCGGTGATGTGATTGGAACTTAGAATCGCTAGGTTATCATTTAAACCGAAAGTGTTGACTATGATTAATGGACATGTATGGTGTAGTTGCGGTAGGTTCCCGTGTGGGAGATTGTGTGCAAGGCATGGGATGTCCTTGTCGTCCGGGGAGGGTGTGACGAGTTCTCCAAATTTTCATGGGATGCACGGTGTGGGGCGTAGGGCCCGTAGGTGTTCAAGCGTGTGAACTGAGAGCTTGATAAGCACGAATGGATGTAACTAGTCGAGTAGGTTGTGTGATGTTCCTTCGGACGGTTGTGTGCAAGGTGTCCTTATCTTAGTACTTGTATCTTGTAGTTGTGTGGCGTGACGAGATCGCGGGTTCCTTGAATCTACACTCACTAGGTAATTGTGTTTGAATCAATTACTCAGTCATTTTCCCCTTTTCCCACTCTTTTCCCCCTTGTAGGTCCGAAAGCAGGATGATCGGTGGTTGGTTTACGTTGGTGGACTAAATCGAAATGAGCCTCCTGGGAATATAAAAAGGCATTCCAGTTAGCTATTCTGGTTCAACGGATGCCCTAAGGTCGTCGTTTCTGGTTCCCCGGGAACAGGTCGTTACATTTTTCAACATGACGTCGGCCTTAACTTTTGGTTTTCTCTACCGGCTACTACAAAAACTTTTTCTTCCTTTCCTGGTGGCTGGTGCCCTTGCCGCTTCCGGGAGAGGCTCATATCTCTTCTGTTTCTAGTCTCTTGGCTACCTTTATGGCTTCGTTCTGGTTCTGCAATTGAGTTTTTTTCTCTGCATTTTTTTTAGATTTTCTCTGAGAGTTACAATGGCTTGGTCTCCGGCGTGGTGTGGAGGTTGTTCATGGTAGGGTCATGGTTTCGGTGTCTGCGTCGGATCATGGCCTTATTCACCTCTTCGACCTCTTGTGATTGTGTGTGGGAGACCTTTTTAGATCTCGTTTATGGTGCTTTTTGGAGACTCTGGTGTCAGATCTCCGGCTTGGAAGCCAAATCAACAGTTTTTATATAGCAAGGCTATGTATTGCGGGTTTGGAATCTTTTGTCACTGTTTTTCTTTGGCTTGTATAACATAATCATTTTTGAATCGTCCCTGGAACTCGCTAGAAGCAATGCTTCACAGTTTCACCAACTACAAGATCTTCTATACCATATTCAATTCCATCTCCAAATATATGTATGATGCTAGCAACAGGGATTTAATATTGATTGCGAAAAGTGTAATTCAAAATCTTTATTAAAAATGGGTCATGCATTATAATAGGACTGCAAATGGATCGTGTGATTTCTATACATCATTTGTTTGATGTTGTCACTACAAGAAAAGTCACTACAAGAAAAATAGTTATTTTTAGCTCACGATAAATACTATTGTATGTAATTAATACCGTTTTTGAAATGACTATGTCTGCCCAGCTATAATAGATCGATCATATATGATAGTATTTTTGTCCATGCTATTATATTGTTAACCTATGATAGCGATAATTTCTACTTGCTATTAATGAGTGTATTATAGCACATTATATTTGTTGTAATATATTTTATTATAACTTTATTTATGTGCTATATATTTTAAGTACTATTATTCAACTGTTTAAAATCCAATTTTACACATTATTAATTAATTATAAATTTATATTTATATTTGATTCAAAAAATATTTTATAAACTATCAAAAATTACATAACTGTAATATTACATTACAAATATCAAAAACATCTACAAATTCCTATATTCATAACATTGTTTCTTTAATACTTAGAATTGTTTCCCACCTTGTCTCTTCCATCCTTGACATATTCAAACCTTCTGCAACAATAGCCATCATCAATATCATATCAGCTTCAGCATGGTGGATGTCGTTCGTAGCAGCGTAAAAGCGGTAGTTGGAGGTAGCACAAGAGGTTGAGATCGAGTATTTTGGACCCATAACACCAAGAGCGATCACCAATAAAGCAAACCCATGTTTTTTATGGCATAAAGAATAAAAGGGAGATGTTCTCATGTGACCTTTCTCTATTAGAGCTTGAACAACGTCTGAAAATAGAGTCAAAGCACTTGTATCAGCCACAACTAGTACTCCAGCTTTCTGCTAATCAACCTACAAGAAAACCCAAACCACTGGATGTAAACAACAAAGAAGAGTAATGCAATCAACAAGTTGAAAACTTGGTTAACGTCATCAAAGATATATAAGATCATGTTTAAAGACAAATCATTTAAAGTATAAATGTACCTCAACCATCAAAATTTATCAAATCTCCACTCCAAGCGGGATTGGTTTCACTGGTACAAGGAGAGAAAGATAAACTTTTAACTGAATAATCAGGACTGCCAGTTTGAGTAGCGACAATTTCATTGGTATAAAGAGAGAAAGTATAACATTTTGCAGGAAAAAATTAAAAATTAGAGATCAAAAGGAGGAGACTATTCTAAGAAGTTACCTAAATAATGAGGCTGAATGCCACATCTTCAATTGTATCGTCATGGCCTTGATATACACCTCGTGGGCAAACAGAAGGACTTTCAGTCTTATCACCACCTTCACCAGTCTGTTTGATAATGGATCCAGATGACTTGGAATCTGTATCAACCGTTGTGATGTGGTCTTGGATACTCCGAAAAACAACTGACTTTTCCTTGCCTAAGAGAAAAACCTTTGTATGAGAAACTGGAAAACCCAGAGGATCAAATAATATATATCACATAAACACATACCTCCAGAGAGAACAAAGGGTTTGGTTGGGCACATTGCAATAGCGAATTTAGCATTATCTTGATGTCCAATTAGTATCTGCAAGATAAATGGTTCAAATGATGCAAACAAGTAGCACTATTTAAGAAGGTTTAAAATATTTATCCTTCTAGTGATGAGGCTAAGGCAAACAAGAATAAAGCGCATACGATGATTTGCAACAACATGTCTCAGAAGTGGACAAACCAAATTAGGACGAGAATTTGCAGCTCCATGCACAACATGTCGGTTAGGTTGGGTTTCAACATCTCAAATGAGAACCTGGAATCAACATACTGTATTCAAAATGCTGAAGCTTGAATCTAAACTCCAAAATAAATGATGCTCTCTAATTTTCAATAAAGAGATGAAACGACATATTTCAAGTTGCCATGACTATAACAAAAAACAAGAAGCAGCACATACATTAGGACTGTCAGTGTGAGTAGCAACAAGTTTACTGTTTTGCGGGAGCTCCCTGATCCTGTTAACCTGCAATCGCAAATTGGTGATGAATACACATAAAACTGGATTTTTACTTTCATCAAAGTTCCAAATGAGTAAATTTATGCACCCAATTAAATAGCAGTGCAGATATAACAATATTGATACATGAATCATACCTCTCCAGGGTGGATAATGGTCTTGTAATTCTTCACAAATGGAGAACGTGCTTGAACTGAATAGAAATTTTCAGAAGATAGTAAATGTAATGGGTAGCATGATAAGGAAAAGTGCACAAGATTGATAGAAAAGCAACTAAATACCGGAGGTATGTGCTTTTCTGCAGCGACCCTTGGCTTAACAACTTCGCAATTCGCTATGACTAGAGTATTGGGCACGTTGCCATTAGTCTGGTGACACAGCCGAAAACTAAAATGTTTGGCGGTCTGAGGAAAATTTAGCTAAATTTTGGCGGATCAATTGATTTTTGTTTTCCGCTTATTAATTTATTGTCTTAGCGTTAATTATATGCTATTAAAAGTAACAAAAATCAAAAATTAAGTTTTACTATCAGTTTGGAAAACCGTGCTATTATATTATGCTATCAATGTCCATAATTTTTGTAGTGTATCTTTGTCCAATGCCTACTAGCATTTCGGTTTTTGTCTTACTTTGTAAGGTTGTCTTTTTTATTTTAATCAACTAAACCAATGTTAAAAAAAAAATAAAAGCTATTCAATCTCCAAAATGCTTGATTTTAACCTTTTTCCTTCAAAATATCCACATAATTGGTAAAAACTATAAACTCCAAAAGCACTAAAACACACAGAGAATATTGCAAAACTTATTAGTTTTCTATTAAGAACTGTTTAGAACATATTTCAAGTGGTTTCAAGTAATTTGATTTCATAGTTGGAGAGATACACATGATATAGTGAATATATGTCTGGCAAGACCTAAGGAGAAGACTATGGGGAGGAGTTAAGCCAAAACCTCAAACATGATCAGGATCACGTCGGGCGCGCCATAACCCATCTCCACACCGAGGGACTCATCAAACCCAGTCTATGAGTTTTTTTTTTCTTTCCGGGAGCTCAAAAGCCTCGACCACAACCCATTTTGGCCAGAGAAATGACCAAATTTCCGGAAACTTTATTTTCCACCTTTATTTATCGTTTTCTTGCCTCAACAAAGCAATTTTATGACGTTCGATTTGAGTCTAAAAACAAAAATAAAATCAGATGAAAGAAACAAAACGGAATCAGCTCAAGAAAAAGACAACACTTTAGAAAACGTAAAAGAAGACGGAGATTCGAAGACAAACCTTCATTTGAGTATGGTGATTTTGGAACCATAAATTGAATTATTTTTAAATAGTATATTTTGATTATTAATATGTTTTTTTATACTTTGTGATTTTTAATGGCTAACTTTATTATTAATCATTTGTCCAAAAAGACATTTTCCTTTAAGAAAGGAGGACAAGAATCATACATGTACCAATTATTAACCAAGGAAAAGTGAAGCAAGCCACTGTGTCGCCGACATAGTCGTCAACACAGAATCTTCAGGAGCTTGAGCAAGCCACTGTGTCGCCGACACAGTCGTCAACACAGAATCTTCAGGAACTTGAGTAAGCCACTGTGTCTCCGACACAGTCGTCAACACAGAATCTGCAGGAACTTGAGTAAGCCATTGTGTCGCCGACACAATCGTCAACACGTCTCCAACGGCCACATTTTCTCTAACGGCTATTTTTCAACTTCTAGACCTAGTTACTTCACTTTGTAACTCTATAAATGAGTCTCTATTGACTAATATCAAAAATACACTTTTGGAGACTTTTTTCTCCATATTCTCTCCAAATCTCTCTAATCTCTTTCTCTCTAATCTCTTAATACTCTTTGATTCTCTCTTGTTCATCTTTCAAAATTCTTCAAAATTCTCAATTTCTTAAAAACGCCCATCAAGTGTTCGACAAAATTCCTAAACAAAATTTCAAGCTAAAAGCTATGAGTTCTTCTGTTATTACAACTGAGGGCTCAAAATCTTTAGTTGTTCCTACCATTCTCAAAGGAAACAACTATCTTGTGTGGTCTAGAACCACTAAAACCGCAATAAGCGGAAGAAGACTTTGGAAGCATATCATCTCAAAGGAGTGCCCAAAGAAATCCCTCAAGAGCAAAGTGATAGGTCAAGAATTAATCCCTATACTAAACTGCAACTGCACAGCAATATCAATGTAGTATATATGGTATCGAAATCCACAGAGACTCCGGTGTTCAATAGCTCAAGAACAGGAATTTAACTAGGAAGAAAGCAATGTAATTGAATTAAAAAGCAATGAAAGAAAGTAAGCAGATAGCAAAGATTGTTGGTTGTGAAAGCAAGTTATTAAGAGCGCTAAGTCTAGGGCGTTCTCAGGAAATCAGACTAGCAGACAGTTCATTCAGCAAGGATCTAATTAAGCACAGTTCTAGAACTCAAAACACAGATATAGAATTAACCAAATTCCTTTGCGATAATTCTCTAAGTCTAAGTGCAGCAAACCAAACTTTCGTTTGCGAGAACTAACAGATTAAACTAGCATTAATTCCAGGTTTGATATGTTCACAATTATCCTAAACCAAACTTCCGTTTGCGCAAAGTTTAATTGCCCAATTTAATTAGTTCAGATTCCTAAACCCCACTTCCGTGACGTATTTACCAACCTAAGATCTAGATTCTAATTGATCAGGTTAGAACTAGCTTTAAGCACAATTAAATTGAAGAACAGATATAGTTTGAATCCTTAACTGAAATTGAACAAGTCTAGCAAGTCATGAAATCCTATGTGAGAAACCCTAAACCTAACAAGGAATCTACTCAGACATAGATAATGAAAACATAATCATATGATGAATAAATTGCATAAAAGAATAAGAGTAAAAAGGGGTTCGAAATCTTCTCCAAATACAGATGATGTAACAGGTTCAGATCAGCCCCAAAAGCTCTAAAAATCCTCTGCTCTTAATTATGAAAGCGTATTGTAAAGCGTATCTAATTAAAACACTAAAAACTCTATTATATAGGTCTAATCTCGGCCAAGGGCTTCTTTGTAAATATCAGGAACTTCTGGATCAAAGTGCAATATCTTGATTCTTCTAAACCGCCGAGTTTTGGCCCATCTCGCTGGTGCATCGATCGATGCTAGGCATGCAACGATCGACACCTTTCTCTGTTTCGGACAGTGAACTCTATCTCTCGGCCAAACACTCCAAAAATCTCCAAAATGCTCCATTATCTCCAATTTAGCTCCAAACCTGATTATACCTGTAAAAGACTCTAAAAGAACACAAAAGACACTAAAAACACAACTATATCATGGCATAAAACCGGTAAAAACCATGATATATCAACTCCCCCACACTTAGCCTTTGCTTGCCCTCAAGCAAAACATAGAACTAAAGCTTGGTGAAGAGGTTTGAAAACTCTTCAGAAACTCATTTCATCCTAGAAGCTACAATACTCAGATTCCCCTTAGTAAACCACTGAAAGAATCAATTACAGGATATCAAGACCAACATGTACTTCCCTCACACTTAGCAACTGTCCTAGGTAAACTCCACAATCACATTCAAGCATTCAAATTCTCCCTACTGACTTCTGCAAGTATTTAAGTGCGGTCTCACCTAAGGAGTATCGATCAAAGGGCACATGGATTCTTACCTTATCAGCTCTAGACCACCATACTATCTTTCTCTAGTCCCTTTCTTCTCTTTCCCTTCTTTAACAACTGATTTTTCCCCATTGGGTATCATTTTATTTTCTTTATCAGTGTTCTTCCCGTTATGGGGTGTACTTTGGACACATTCCATGGATCACATGAGAGAAAATAGTGTTTGCTACCATTCCCATGACCACTTCGGAGTTACTAACTCATCCTCAGTTTATTATTTTTTTTTTTTACTTTATAGAAGGGGAGAAGGGAACTAAATAGGATAGGTTGACAGGCTGTGTCAGAACTAACAAGGGAATTCGACACAAAGTATACCAAGCCCTTAGGTGAGAAATCTAAGTCAGTATTAAATTGAAGTCAGTAAAAGGATCCTCTGATACCTGAAGTGATGTGGGTGTTCCCAGTAGGTTGATCTGTGATGGGGTTTTCTAATAGTCAGAGATAGATCCTGCAACTTCATCCCAATGGTTACTTAAGTTCCTGCAAGTCTTGTAAATCTTCTCAGAAAATCATAGTTTCTTACTTAAACAATTTTGACTCAATAAAACAATTTTTTTTTTTTGAAAAACGGACTGACTCTTAAGAAAACAGAAAACAAAAGTCAGTAGCACCTCCCCCACACTTAAGACACACTGTCCCCAGTAGTGTCCAGCGAAGGATCGGTAAAAAGAAAATAAAAAAATTGAAAAGATGAAATTATGTCTGTCGGGTTACCTCTGTCGCTCAGGCATCGATCGTTGCACTAAGTGCATCGACCGTTACTTGGCGATTTTCGTGTATGGTCGATCGTTGCTCAGGACCGCAACGATCGCTGCAATGCGATTCCTTTCGTGTTGTGACGATCGACACAGAAGTGAGTCGATCGTTGCACTGCGATTTTGTCCGAGACCTGCAAACATAACTGCACCAAAAACAAAAACAAACGTAAAATCCTAACAAAAACACCAAAAATTAAGTAGAAAAACACCAGTACCTAATGGTGGGTTGCCTCCCACCCAACGCTTGTTTAAGGTCAATTGCTTGACCGGACGGATGGGAATTTTCAGGTAACAGGAGGTCCTGACAGAGACTTTTTCTGTCTCTGTTCAAGTCTCCTCATCCAAGGTGGTGAGTAGGCTGTTGCGGAATGCTCATGTACAAGAAAAGATGGAGTGAAATGTGCTCCAGGATCTATAACCATAGTATTATCCGGCTGCTCAAAATCTGCGTCCCTTATGGAGGTCTATCAGTGGCTTTCGCAGCTTAACTATCTCATAGTGCAGTGGTTCATCTCCCAGATGGAGGTCTATCAGACTCTGTCTAACATCAATCACAGCTCCTGTTGTAGCCAAGAATGGTCTTCCAAGCAATAATGCTTCATCCGGATCACACTCATATCTCAGCACAAGGAAGTCCGTTGGAACTAAGTAGTTTCCAACTCTCACCGGAATTTCCATAAGGAGTCTTTCAGGAACTCGTATGGACTGATCAGCTAGGACAAGAGAAGTCCTAGTAGGAGTAAAATCCAACATACCCAGCTTCTCTGCCACAGAGTAAGGCATTATGCTTCCAACAGCTCCTAAATCACACAGAGAACGCCTAAAGCTATCCTCAAAGATAGAACAATCCATCACAAAGACTCCAGGATCAGGCAGCTTCTTCGGGATCTTAGTTAGCAGAACATCACTAATATGCTGAGGAACTATTATCACCCAGTCTTTCAGATCATCATTGATATATCATGGTTTTTACTAGTTTTATGCCATGATATAGTTGTGTTTTTAGTGTCTTTTGTGTTCTTTTAGAGTCTTTTACAGGTGTAATCAGGTTTGGAGCTAAATTGGAGATAATGGAGCATTTTGGAGATTTTTGGAGTGATTGGCCGAGAGATAGAGTTCACTGTCCGAAACAGAGAAAGGTGTCGATCGTTGCACCCTAGCAACGGTCGTTGCACCAGCGAGATGGGCCAAAAACTCGGCGGTTTAGAAGAATCAAGATATTGCACTTTGATCCAGAAGTTCCTGATATTTACAAAGAAGTCCATGGCCGAGATTATACCTATATAATCAAGTTTTAGTTGTTTTTATTAGAGACGCTTTCATAATTAAGAGCAGAGGATTTTTAGAGCTTTTGGGGCTGATCTGAACCTGTTACATCATCTGTATTTGGAGAAGATTTCGAACCCCTTTTTACTCTTATTCTTTTATGCAATTTATTCATCATATGATTATGTTTTCATTATCTATGTCTGAGTAGATTCCTTGTTAGGTTTAGGGTTTCTCACATAGGATTTCATGACTTGCTAGACTTGTTCAAATTCAGTTAAGGATTCATAACTATATCTGTTCTTCAATTTAATTGTGCTTAAAGCTAGTTCTAACCTGATCAATTAGAATCTAGATCTTAGGTTGCTAAATACGTCACGGAAGTGGGGTTTAGGAATCTGAACTAATTAAATTGGGCAATTAAACTTTGCGCAAACGGAAGTTTGGTTTAGGATAATTGTGAACATATCAAACTTGGGATTAATGCTAGTTTAATCTGTTAGTTCTCGCAAACGAAAGTTTGGTTTGCTGCACTTAGACTTAGAGAATTATCGCAAAGGAATTTGGTTAATTCTATATCTGTGTTTTGAGTTCTAGAACTGTGCTTAATTAGATCCTTGCTGAATGAACTGTCTGCTTGTCTGATTTCCTGAGAACGCCCTAGACTTAGCGCTTTTAATTACTTGCTTTCACAACCGTTAATCTCTGCTACTGATTTACTTTCTCGCACCTCTTTAAATTCAATTACATTGCTTTCTTCCTAGTTAAATTCCTGTTCTTGAGCTATTGAATACCGGAGTCTCTGTGGATTTCGATACCCTATATACTACATTGATATTGCTGTGCACTTGCAGTTTAGTATAGGGTTAAAACCTGAGCCTATCAAGTTTTTGGCGCCGTTGCCGGGGACTCTTTGAGTCTTCGATAGCTTCGAGCCTAGGGTTTTACTAGGATTTTTCTTTTTGTTTTTGTTTTCGTTTTTGCTTTTTATTTTTTATTTAGTTACTGACTTTCTCGGTTTTTCTCTCTGTCGCAGGTACCAATTTCGCACTGCGTCGATCGTTGCACCCTTGCATCGTTCGACACTAGGCGATTTGAGATTGAACCGATCGTTGCACTGATAGCATCGATCGTTGCTGGACGATTACAGACAGTTTATGCCAACGCAGAAAACTAGAAGTAATCCGAACTCGAGCTTGCTTAATCTCGGACTAGAGGAACTTGGACGTCTAGAAAGGACTATCAGAAGAGAAAAGAGAGAGAGAATGGTACGAGAACGTCTGATCTTGATACGAGATGCTGAAGGTGTCCTGAGGGATCCGGAAAACAATCCTTACAATGCTGCTGGGCAGAGGATTGATGCTGCTGGACGAGTGATCCCTGACCCTCCTGAGCAACAGGAGCAGAACCAAAACCAGGGTCAGGAACGGGCCCAAGGTAGAGTGATGGTGGTTCATGAGAGGACACTAGCTGACTACAACAGACCTGATGAGTTTCATGCAAACCGAGCAGCTCTAGTGCTTCCTGCTTTTGAGAGGAATGATTTTGAGGTAAAGACCATCTACTACCAGCTGATGAGGCAGATTTCTTTTCATGGCCTTCAAGCGGAGCAGCCTATGGATCACATTGACAAGTTTGAGGACATAGTCACTGGCATGAAGTATGAAGGAGTATGCCCGGACTATCTGTTCCTTAAGCTATTTCCGCACAGTCTTGCTGGAGACGCTAGTGCATGGCTGAGACAACTGGCACCTGGTCAGTATACTACTTGGGCAGCCTTAAAGAGTGAGTTCCTGCGTCACTTTTATGATGATGCGCGCTCGGATCAGTCCAGACAGGACATACTCACTTTTTCCCAAGGAGCTGTGGAGCCCTTGAAGACTGCCTGGATGAGATTTAAGCAGTATCAGCGTGACTGTCCACACCATGGATTCACAGAAGTACAGCTAATTGGTATCTTCTTCAGAGGCATAGATCTCCCTTATCAGACTGCGCTAGATAATTCCAGTAATGCTAATTTCAACACCAGGACTCCTACACAAGCTAAGCAGTTGATTGAGAACCTGATTGGCAGCAACAGTTGCAAGACAATGGATGAAAGGAGGAAGAAATCTGGTGGAACTGTAGAGAATTCTGATATAGCTAATATAAGATCCAGATTGGACACAGTTTACAATCTCCTGACAAGTAAGAAAGCTGTCCACTTTGCCCAAGATGTAGAGGTGATTCAGACTGAGGAGGACACTCAGGAAGAAGATGTGAATTTCATAGGAGGTTCTGGTTTCCAAGGTAATAGATTGAGTAATCAACAGGGGAACAGATTCTCCAATGGAGGACAGACTGGTGGTTTTCATAAGACCTATGGACAAGGTACTCAGAGAACCTATGGATCTACATCCTATCAGACTCCTCCTGCACCTACAGCCCATGAGAGCAAAATGGAGGCTATGATGGAACAACTGATTGAGAGTCAGACCAAGATTTCTGTGGACTGCAACAAGAAGTTGGACGCTGTCTATGAAGACCTCAATGGGAAGTTTGAGTCTCTGAGCACTCACATGAAGCAGTTGGACACTCAGGTTAACCAGATGTCCAGATCACTGAAGGGAAAAGGAGTGTCAGACACTCATGTTAAGGCCTGGTCTGTGTACATTAATGATGGATCTCACCTAGGTGAAAGATTTGAGCTAAGTACAGCTGAGTTGGTGACAGAACAAGAATTTTCAGATATTTGTGAAAAACTCTCGGGTGAAATCTGCTGCAGTGCGTCGATCGATGCAACATCTGTGCCGATCGATACACCAGTCGGGATGGCAACGATCGACACACCCTTAGTGTCGGTCGTTGCAGGGCGTGAACTGACAGATCTGTCGGATGATAATGGCATAGATGCTGACTTGGAGCTTGATCGCCTATTCAATGGAGCTTCTGAGATTACTCAACAGGAGATCTACGAACAGATTATTAGACAACACTCCTCAGTGTCTGAAGTAATTAGGCAAGAGATTGAAGAGCTTAAGAAGCTAGAGGAGATTGGTGAAGAATTGGAAGAAATTCCAACTTCTGATGATCCACCTTATCATCCTTGTGTGCAGAGGTACTTAAACAAGATGTTGCCTCTGGATGATGATCTGAAAGACTGGGTGATAATAGTTCCTCAGCATATTAGTGATGTTCTGCTAACTAAGGTCCCGAAGAAGCTGCCTTATCCTGGAGTCTTTGTGATGGATTGTTCTATCTTTGAGGATAGCTTTAGGCGTTCTCTGTGTGATTTAGGAGCTGCTGGAAGTTTAATGCCATACTCTGTGGCAGAGAAGCTGGGGATGCTGGATTTTACTCCTACTAGGACTTCTCTTGTCCTAGCTGATCAGTCCATACGAGTTCCTGAAGGACTCCTTATGGACATTCCGGTGAGAGTTGGAAACTACTTAGTTCCAACAGACTTCCTTGTGCTGAGATATGACTGTGATCCGGATGAAGCATTATTGCTTGGGAGACCCTTTTTGGCTACAGCAGGAGCGTTGATTGATGTTAGGAACAGCTTGATAGACCTCCATCTGGGAGATGAACCGCTGCACTATGAGATGGATAAGCTGCGAAAGCCACTGATAGATGGGCAGACATTCACCATAAGGGACGCAGATTTTGAGCAGCCGGATAATACTATGGTTATAGATCCTGGAGCACATTTCACTCCAATCTTTCTTGGACATGAGCATTCCGCAACAGCCTACTCACCACCTTGGATGAGGAGACTTGAACAGAGACAGAAAAAGTCTCTGTCAGGGCCTCCTGGTACTTGAAAATTCTCATCCGTCTGGTCAAGCTATTGACCTTAAACAAGCGCTGGGTGGGAGGCAACCCACCATTAGGTACTGGTGTTTTTCTACTTAATTTTTGGTGTTTTTGTTAGGATTTTACGTTTGTTTTTGTTTCTGGTGAATTTATGTTTGCAGGTCTCGGATAAATCGCAGTGCAACGATCGACGCACTTATGTGTCGATCGTCACAACAAGATCGGAATCGCATTGCAGCGATCGTTGCAGTTCTGAGCAACGATCGACCATACACGAAAATCGCCAAGTAACGGTCGGTGCACTTAGTGCAACGATCGATGCATGAGCGACAGAGGTAACCCGACAGACATAATTTCATCTTTTCAATTTTTCTTTCTTTTTACCGATCCTTCGCTGGACACTACTGGGGACAGTGTGTCTTAAGTGTGGGGGAGGTGCTACTGACTTTTGTTTTCTGTTTTCTTAAGAGTCAGTCCGTTTTTCAAAATTTTTTGTTTTATTGAGTCAAAATTGTTTAAGTAAAAAACTATGATTTTGTGAGAAGATTTACAAGACTTGCAGGAACTTAAGTAACCATTGGGATGAAGTTGCAGGATCTATCTCTGGCTATTAGAAAACCCCATCACAGATCAACATACTGGGAACACCCACATCACTTCAGGTATCAGAGGATCCTTTTACTGACTTCAATTTAATACTGACTTAGATTTCTCACCTAAGGGCTTGGTATACTTTGTGTCGGATTCCCTTGTTAGTTCTGACACAGCCTGTCAACCTATCCTATTTAGTTCCCTTCTCCCCTTCTATAAAGTAAAAAAAAAAAAGATAATAAACTGAGGATGAGTTAGTAACTCCGAAGTGGTCATGGGAATGGTAGCAAACACTATTTTCTCTCATGTGATCCATGGAATGTGTCCAAAGTACACCCCATAACGGGAAGAACACTGATAAAAAAAATAAAATAATACCCAGTGGGGAAAATCAGTTGTTAAAGAAGGGAAAGAGAAGAAAGGGACTAGAGAAAGATAGTATGGTGGTCTAGAGCTGATAAGGTAAGAATCCATGTGCCCTTTGATCGATACTCCTTAGGTGAGACCGCACTTAAATACTTGCAGAAGTCAGTAGGGAGAATTTGAATGCTTGAATGTGATTGTGGAGTTTACCTAGGACAGTTGCTAAGTGTGGGGGAAGTACATGTTGGTCTTGATATCCTGTGATTGATTCTTTCAGTGGTTTACTAAGGGGAATCTGAGTATTGTAGCTTCTAGGATGAAATGAGTTTCTGAAGAGTTTTCAAACCTCTTCACCATGCTTTAGTTCTATGTTTTGCTTGAGGGCAAGCAAAGGCTAAGTGTGGGGGAGTTGATATATCATGGTTTTTACTAGTTTTATGCCATGATATAGTTGTGTTTTTAGTGTCTTTTGTGTTCTTTTAGAGTCTTTTACAGGTGTAATCAGGTTTGGCGCTAAATTGGAGATAATGGAGCATTTTGGAGATTTTTGGAGTGATTGGCCGAGAGATAGAGTTCACTGTCCGAAACAGAGAAAGGTGTCGATCGTTGCACCCTAGCAACGGTCGTTGCACCAGCGAGATGGGCCAAAAACTCGGCGGTTTAGAAGAATCAAGATATTGCACTTTGATCCAGAAGTTCCTGATATTTACAAAGAAGCCCCTGGCCGAGATTATACCTATATAATCAAGTTTTAGTTGTTTTTATTAGAGACGCTTTCATAATTAAGAGCAGAGGATTTTTAGAGCTTTTGGGGCTGATCTGAACCTGTTACATCATCTGTATTTGGAGAAGATTTCGAACCCCTTTTTACTCTTATTCTTTTATGCAATTTATTCATCATACGATTATGTTTTCATTATCTATGTCTGAGTAGATTCCTTGTTAGGTTTAGGGTTTCTCACATAGGATTTCATGACTTGCTAGACTTGTTCAAATTCAGTTAAGGATTCATAACTATATCTGTTCTTCAATTTAATTGTGCTTAAAGCTAGTTCTAACCTGATCAATTAGAATCTAGATCTTAGGTTGCTAAATACGTCACGGAAGTGGGGTTTAGGAATCTGAACTAATTAAATTGGGCAATTAAACTTTGCGCAAACGAAAGTTTGGTTTAGGATAATTGTGAACATATCAAACTTGGGATTAATGCTAGTTTAATCTGTTAGTTCTCGCAAACGAAATTTTGGTTTGCTGCACTTAGACTTAGAGAATTATCGCAAAGGAATTTGGTTAATTCTATATCTGTGTTTTGAGTTCTAGAACTGTGCTTAATTAGATCCTTGCTGAATGAACTGTCTGCTTGTCTGATTTCCTGAGAACGCCCTAGACTTAGCGCTTTTAATTACTTGCTTTCACAACCGTTAATCTCTGCTACTGATTTACTTTCTCGCACCTCTTTAAATTCAATTACATTGCTTTCTTCCTAGTTAAATTCCTGTTCTTGAGCTATTGAATACCGGAGTCTCTGTGGATTTCGATACCCTATATACTACATTGATATTGCTGTGCACTTGCAGTTTAGTATAGGGTTAAAACCTGAGCCTATCAATCATCCAGGGGCAACATCTTGTTCAGGTACCTCTGCACACATGGATGATAAGGTGGATCATCAGAAGTTGGAATTTCTTCCAATTCTTCACCAATCTCCTCTAGCTTCTTAAGCTCTTCAATTTCCTGCCTAATCACTTCAGACACTGAGGAGTGTTGTCGAACAATCTGTTCGTAGATCTCCTGCTGAGTAATCTCAGAGGCTCCAGTGAATAGGCGATCAAGCTCCAAGTCAGCATCTATGCCATTATCATCCGACAGTTCTGTCTGTTCACGCCCTGCAACGACCGACACTAAGGGTGTGTCGATCGTTGCCATCCCGACTGGTGTATCGATCGGCACAGATGTTGCATCGATCGACGCACTGCAGCAGATTTCACCCGAGAGTTTTTCACAAATATCCGAAAATTCTTGTTCTGTCACCAACTCAGCTGTACTTAGCTCAAATCTTTCACCTAGGTGAGATCCATCATTAATGTACACAGACCAGGCCTTAACATGAGTGTCTGCCACTCCTTTTCCCTTCAGTGAGTTGGACATCTGGTTCACCTGAGTGTCCAACTGCTTCATGTGAGTGCTCAGAGACTCAAACTTCCCATTGAGGTCTTCATAGACAGCGTCCAACTTCTTGTTGCAGTCCACAGAAATCTTGGTCTGACTCTCAATCAGTTGTTCCATCATAGCCTCCATTTTGCTCTCATGGGCTGTAGGTTCAGGAGGTGTCTGATAGGATGTAGATCCATAGGTTCTCTGAGTACCTTGTCCATAGGTCTTCTGAAAACCACCAGTCTGTCCTCCATTGGAGAATCTGTTCCCCTGTTGATTACTAAATCTATTACCTTGGAAACCAGAACCTCCTATGAAATTCACATCTTCTTCCTGAGTGTCCTCCTCAGTCTGAATCACCTCTACATCTTGGGCAAAGTGGACAGCTTTCTTACTTGTCAGGAGATTGTAAACTGTGTCCAATCTGGATCTTATATTAGCTATATCAGAATTCTCTACAGTTCCACCAGATTTCTTCCTCCTTTCATCCATTGTCTTGCAACTGTTGCTGCCAATCAGGTTCTCAATCAACTGCTTAGCTTGTGTAGGAGTCCTGGTGTTGAAATTAGCATTACTGGAATTATCCAGCGCAGTCTGATAAGGGAGATCTATGCCTCTGAAGAAGATACCAATCAGTTGTACTTCTGTGAATCCATGGTGTGGACAGTCACGCTGATACTGCTTAAATCTCATCCAGGCAGTCTTCAAGGGCTCCACAGCTCCTTAGGAAAAAGTGAGTATGTCCTGTCTGGACTGATCTGAGCGCGCATCATCATAAAAGTGACGCAAGAACTCACTCTTTAAGGCTGCCCAAGTAGTATACTGACCAGGTGCCAGTTGTCTCAGCCATGCACTAGCGTCTCCAGCAAGACTGTGCGGAAATAGCTTAAGGAACAGATAGTCCGGGCATACTCCTTCATACTTCATGCCAGTGACTATGTCCTCAAACTTGTCAATGTGATCCATAGGCTGCTCTGCTTGAAGACCATGAAAAGCAATCTGCCTCATCAACTGGTAGTAGATGGTCTTGACCTCAAAATCATTCCTCTCAAAAGCAGGAAGCACTAGAGCTGCTCGGTTTGCATGAAACTCATCAGGTCTGTTGTAGTCAGCTAGTGTCCTCTCATGAACCACCATCTCTCTACCTTGGGCCCGTTCCTGACCCTGGTTTTGGTTCTGCTCCTGTTGCTGTTGCTCAGGAATGACATTCCCTTCAGCATCAACCCTCTGCCAGTCGGCATTGTAGCGGTTGTTATCTCGGTCCCTGAGGACACCTTCAGCATCGCGTTCCAGAATCAAACGCTCTCGCATCATTCTTTCTCTTCTTTCTCTTCTGTTAGCCCTCTCTAAACGTCCAAGCTCCTCAAGATCGAGATTAACCAAGATCGAGTTCGGATTATTTCTAGTTTTCTGCGTTGGCATAAACTGTCTGTAATCGTCCAGCAACGATCGATGCTATCAGTGCAGCGATCGGTTCAATCTCAAATCGCCTAGTGACGATCGATGCTAGGGTGCAACGATCGACGCAGTGCGAAATCGGTACCTGCGACAGAGAGAAAAACAAAAATTAATAAAACTGAAAATAAAAACAAAAACGAAAACAAAAAGAAAAATCCTAGTAAAACCCTAGGCTCAAAGCTATCGAAGACTCAAAGAGTCCCCGGCAACGGCGCCAAAAACTTGATAGGTCAAGAATTAATCCCTATACTAAACTGCAAGTGCACAACAATATCAATGTAGTATATAGGGTATCGAAATCCACAGAGACTCCGGTGTTCAATAGCTCAAGAACAGGAATTTAACTAGGAAGAAAGCAATGTAATTGAATTAAAAAGCAATGAAAGAAAGTAAGCAGATAGCAAAGATTGTTGGTTGTGAAAGCAAGTTATTAAGAGCGCTAAGTCTAGGGCGTTCTCAGGAAATCAGACAAGCAGACAGTTCATTCAGCAAGGATCTAATTAAGCACAGTTCTAGAACTCAAAACACAGATATAGAATTAACCAAATTCCTTTGCGATAATTCTCTAAGTCTAAGTGCAGCAAACCAAACTTTCGTTTGCGAGAACTAACAGATTAAACTAGCATTAATTCCAGGTTTGATATGTTCACAATTATCCTAAACCAAACTTCCGTTTGCGCAAAGTTTAATTGCCCAATTTAATTAGTTCAGATTCCTAAACCCCACTTCCGTGACGTATTTAGCAACCTAAGATCTAGATTCTAATTGATCAGGTTAGAACTAGCTTTAAGCACAATTAAATTGAAGAACAGATATAGTTTGAATCCTTAACTGAAATTGAACAAGTCTAACAAGTCATGAAATCCTATGTGAGAAACCCTAAACCTAACAAGGAATCTACTCAGACATAGATAATGAAAACATAATCATATGATGAATAAATTGCATAAAAGAATAAGAGTAAAAAGGGGTTCGAAATCTTCTCCAAATACAGATGATGTAACAGGTTCAGATCAGCCCCAAAAGCTCTAAAAATCCTCTGCTCTTAATTATGAAAGCGTATTGTAAAGCGTATCTAATTAAAACACTAAAAACTCTATTATATAGGTTTAATCTCTGCCAAGGGCTTCTTTGTAAATATCAGGAACTTCTGGATCAAAGTGCAATATCTTGATTCTTCTAAACCGCCGAGTTTTGGCCCATCTCGCTGGTGCATCGATCGATGCTAGGCATGCAACGATCGACACCTTTCTCTGTTTCGGACAGTGAACTCTATCTCTCGGCCAAACACTCCAAAAATCTCCAAAATGCTCCATTATCTCCAATTTAGCTCCAAACCTGATTATACCTGTAAAAGACTCTAAAAGAACACAAAAGACACTAAAAACACAACTATATCATGGCATAAAACCGGTAAAAACCCTGATATATCACAAAGGCAAAGACCAAGAGGCTCTAACCGAGGAAGAGAAAGAAGAAGCACTCAAAGAAGAAGAGGAGAAATGGGAAGAAGATCAACAAGCAGTCCTTAGTCTTCTTCAATCATCTCTAGATCTGGCCATCTTGGAAGCCTACTCATATTGTGAGAATCCAAAGGATCTATGGGAAACTCTCAAAGGTGTGTACGGGAACACATCCAATCTAAGTCGAATCTTTGAAATCAAGAAGGCTATCAATGAACTCCATCAAGATAATTTGGAGTTCACCAAGCACTTTGGAAAGTACCAAACTCTATGGTCTGAACTTGAAATGCTTAGGCCAATGAGTGTGGATCCAAAGGTGCTCATTGAAAGGCGTGAGCAAGATCGTGTGTTTGGCCTTCTCCTCACGTTGAATCCGGGTTATAATGACCTCATTAAGCATATCCTTAGAGATGACAAGCTACCAAACCTTGAAGAGGTGTGTTCTAGAATCCAAAAGGAGCAAGGCTCCATAGGTCTCTTTGGTGGCAAATCCGAGCTTGTAACAGCCCATAAAGGTGTATACAAGCAAGACAAGAAGGGCCCAAAGGTGTGTGATCATTCCAAGAAGGATGGTCACTCAAAGGACAAGTGTTGGCATCTTCACCCTCATCTCAAGCCCGAGTTTTTAAACTCAAGAAGACCAAGAGCCAATGTTTCTCATGGTGATGAGTCTAGACAAGAAAATGCATCCACTTCTCAAGGAGAAGTAGCTATGACAGCCTCTGTTGATTATGTGAAGAAAAGTGACTTGGATGCCCTAATCAAAGCCTTTGCCTCACACAACTCCGGTATCACTCTCTATTCTCACAAACCTAGTAGTAGACTTGTTATAGATTCGGGTGCTTCTCATCATATGATTAGTAATCCTAAGTTTCTAGACAAGATTGAACCGGCTATGGGTAGATTAGAGATTGCATTGGTGATGAAATTCCAATAGAAGGAAAAGGAACTTTAAAACTATTTAACAAGAAAAGTGAAGCATTTTATGTTCCTAAGTTCAAATCCAACTTAATATCTGTCAAGAGAACTACTAAAGACCTTAATTGCTATGCTATTTTTGGTCCTAATGATGTTCATTTTCAGGATATTGAAAGTGGGAAGTTACTTGGGAAAGGTGGATCCAAAGATGAGCTTTATATTCTAGAAGAGCCACCACAAAATTCGGTTGCTTTATCTTTTAATTCTTGTTATTTAGCTAATATAGATGCTATGTGGCATGCTAGATTAGGCCATCCTCATGGAAGAGCACTTGAGTTAATGTTGCCTAATGTATCTTTTGATCACACTAGTTGTGAAGCATGTATTCTTGGCAAGCATTGCAAAGTTGTCTTTCCTAAATATTCTACTATCTATGAGCATTGTTTTGATTTGGTACATTCGGATGTGTGGACTTCTCCTTGCATGTCTAGGGATAGGAACAAGTACTTTGTGAATTTTATAGATGAGAAATCAAAGTATACTTGGGTCACACTACTACCATCTAAGGATAGAGTGTTTGAGGCTTTCATCAACTTTCAAACTTATGTGACTAACCAATACAATGCCAAGATAAAAGTGTTTAGGTCCGACAATGGAGGAGAATACACAAGTACTAGATTCAAGGAGCACCTAGCTAAGCATGACATATTACACCAAACAAGTTGCCCTCACACACCACAACAAAATGGAGTGGCGGAGAGGAAGAATAGGCACCTTATGGAAGTGGCTAGATCAATGATGTTCCACACCAATGTTCCAAAGAATTTTTGGGGAGATGCGGTTCTAGCTTCATGCTACCTTATCAACCGAATTCCAACAAAAGTCCTAAAGGACATATCACCATTTGAGGTACTTAACAACTCTAAGCCATCTATTGAACACTTACGTGTCTTTGGTTGTGTGTGCTTTGTTTATATACCAGGTGAACAAAGAAACAAGTTAGAGGCCAAGAGTACCAAATGCATCTTCCTTGGATATTCAACCACTCAAAAGGGTTACAAGTGCTTTGATCCGATCAACAGTCGACTCCTTGTATCTAGAGATGTCAAATTTATTGAGGGACAAGGCTATTATGATAAGAAGGATTGGGAAGGTCTAAAGGATCTCTCAAGGTCACCATCGGATATAGCTACAAGTTTGAGGTTCTTACTTGATCATTTGGGAAATGATGAAGCACCAAGGCGAGGAAATGAAAATGGGAATGAACCTAATGGTAACTCAGACGAGGAAGAGAATATCCCAACCGTTTCCCAAGATCATGAGTATAATCAAGAGGGAGAGCCGTCTCAAAACCAAGCTCAAGAGCAAGAGGATTTGAGCATGGAAGAAGATGTGCCTACGTCTCAAAACCAAGCTCAAGAGCAAGAGGATCTGAGCATGGAAGAAGATGTGCCTACTTCACAAGAAGATGTTGAAGCCAATGTAGAGGAAGAGGTTCAACCTCTTAGACAAAGCACCAGGACCAAGTTTCCCTCTAAATGGGTGGATAATCGCATATACTACAATCGCCAAGCTGTAGCTCACCCAATTCAAGCTACTTGTTCTATTGCCCTTTTTCCACCTGATCATCAAGCCTTCCTTGGAAAGATTGAGCAAAATCGAATTCCCAAGACATATGAAGAGGCTAAAGATGAGAAGGTTTGGGTTGATGCAATTGGAGATGAAAGGGGAGCTATAGAGAGGAACCACACTTGGGATGTAGAAGATCTTCCAAAAGGAAAGAAGGCGGTTAGTTCCAAATGGGTATTCACCATCAAGTACAAGAGTAATGGCGATATAGAGAGGTACAAGGCACGTTTGGTGGCTAGAGGTTTCACCCAAACATATGGAGAAGATTACACAGACACTTTTGCTCCGGTGGCTAAGCTACACACTGTGAGAGTAGCTCTATCCTTGGCTACCAACTTGTCTTGGGATCTTTGGCAAATGGATGTCAAGAATGCATTTCTTCAAGGTGAACTTGAAGAAGAAGTCTACATGACACCTCCACCCGGTCTTAAAGACCTTTGTGCACCCGGCCAAGTATTGAGATTAAGGAAGGCTATATATGGATTGAAGCAATCGCCAAGAGCATGGTACCACAAGCTTAGCTCTACACTCACTAATCATGGCTTTAGGAAATCTCATTCGGATCACACCTTATTCACTCTAAAAAGTGACAAAGGCCTTGTCGTGGTTCTTGTATATGTGGATGACCTAATCATCACTGGTGATGATAAAGAAGGTATCCAATTCACCAAGGCCTTCCTCAACACAACATTTGATATCAAGGATCTTGGAGAGTTGAAGTACTTCCTTGGGCTTGAAGTGTGTAGATCATCGGATGGCTTGTTCCTTTCTCAAAGAAAGTACGTACTTGATCTCTTGAGTGAAACCGGAAAACTTGGCTCAAAACCAGCCAAGACACCACTTGAAGATGGCTACAAGGTCAATAGAAAGGGGGAGAAATCAGATGAGAAGTTTAAAGATGTCTCTCAATATAGAAGACTTGTTGGAAAATTGATATATCTCACCCTTACAAGACCGGATCTATGCTTTGCAGTCAACCAAGTGAGTCAACACATGCAAGAACCCACAATTTATCATTGGTCGATGGTGGAAAGGATACTTAGATATCTCAAAGGGAGCCCCGGCCAAGGTATATGGATGGGAAATAATAGTAACACTGAGATTGTTGGGTATTGTGATGCGGATTGGGCTGGTGACAGAATAGATCGAAAGTCTACAACCGGTTATTGAACCTTCGTTGGAGGAAACTTGGTGACTTGGAAGACAAAGAAGCAAAAGGTTGTATCTTGCTCAAGTGTGGAAGCTGAATATAGAGCTATGAGGAAGCTAACAAGTGAATTGACTTGGCTCAAAGCTCTTCTTAAAGACTTTGGTATTGAGCAAGCAGGACCGATCACCATGCATTGTGATAACCAAGCCGCAATCCACATTGCCACTAACTCGGTGTTCCATGAAAGAACCAAGCATATTGAGATTGATTGCCACAAGGTTCGTGAGAAGATTGAAGAAGGAGTTATCTTGCCATGTTACACAAAGAGTGAAGACCAATTGGCAGATATTTTCACAAAGGCCGCAAGTCTAAAAGTTTGCAGCATCATATATGGCAGACTTGGACTTGTGGATCTTACACACCCTTGATCTCATGTTCCCTATGTTGGATCCCTATGGTCTAGGGTTTGATATATTGAATTAAAACCAACCTCGTTCTTACCTTTACTGGCAGCGGAATGAGAATGGTGAACGAGATCAGTGGAGCAACACAGATGCCTTGCCTCTACCAGATACACACGCACACAAGCTGGAAACGGGATGCTAGTGCCGGATCAACGGGAATCTACTATTTCTGGTGTTTCTGCTTTTCTTGCTAAGAAAAAACTCGACGGCTCTCTGTTTAGGTCGAAACTCTCAAGTTTTATTCGACCTAAACTTTCTTAACGGGCTAGACTTAATTAAGTCTTAATTCGGAAAGCCTTTCCGAGAAACCCGAATTGTGTCGACCGACACACAAGCTGTGTCGATCGACACAACACCATTATATCGATTATAATGTGCATCCAATACACATTAATATGATCATTGCCATAACGATCATTCCCATGTCGTAGCTTCCATTTTGCTTAGGTGTGTGACCCTATAGGATCATATAATACTGGCAGTAAGTTTACAACTTACAGATTGCAAGAGGCTTCTTGCAAAACTTTGCAACCGCCCAGTATTACACGAATGTCTGATCTCGACACACAACTATCATCAGGAGTGAGTACAAGTGTGATTTCAGGACACTATCCCAACAATCTCCCACTTGTACTGGAATCATCAATTCCTATAATCCTTTTGTCTCTATATCTCTATTTGGCATAAGGCAAGATTGGTGTCATCCTTATTAAGCCAACATCGTGTTTATCGAACTCCTGATCTCATACTGAACATTACAAACAACTGAACTACAGTTCGTTTGAGTGCGGCCACACATTTTCTCAGTATTTAATCTTCGATAGGCCCTGAGATATTTATCTCCCGTTATTCAGGAGGGACAAATCCCATCTTGTTCCATCCCTATTTCAACGCACACTTCATGATACACCTGAGCAGTGCCGTTATAGCCGCCAGTTATGGGTCGACGTTAGACAAGGTCAAAGTGTACCAATTCATATGCAAGAAAGCATGATGAACTCAGGTCTAAGGACTATACTCTATAGTCGTAATGAGAACCTCTTATGACACAAATATAACTATCTTGTAGACTTCTCATTAGCGGGTCATGTCCGATCATATGTTCACTAACATATATCTATGTGACTGACTGCGATAATCATATCATTGGCTCCATGAAACTTAGCCAACAGTCACCTCACAATCTAGTCTCTCACGGTTGTCAGTGTCCCACTTTGACAACCTCGACTAGGGACAAAAACATAATTTATTAACTTATAGGGTTTCATGATCAAGTCCTCAACTTGATGACCTATAATATGTCATAAACTTATTTTGGGACCATTATTTAGATCACAATAAATAATGCTGAAATCAAATTTCATTAAACATTTCCAAAAGAATGTTTACAAGAGCGTCTTATTATAACTAAAACTCACACTAGAATCAAGATTACATCTTAAGATCTCTAATGCCTACAGCAGTCGTATGACTCTCATGCTTAGGCCTTGGGAGTGACTTGGTCAGAGGATCAGCGACATTCTCGTCTGTCGGAACTCGGCTGATCTTCACATCACCTCTATTGACGATATCACGAATCAGGTGATATCTCCTCTCAACGTGTTTGGACTTCTGGTGTGACCTTGGTTCTTTCGCCTGAGCAATGGCTCCGTTGTTATCGCAAAACAAAGCCACTGGCTCCAAGATACTAGGAACCACACCAAGTTCAGTCATGAACTTCTTGATCCAAACAGCTTCCTTTGCCGCTTCTGAAGCAGCAACGTATTCAGCTTCCGTCGTGGAATCAGCTACGGTATTCTGCTTAGAGCTCTTCCAGCTCACTGCACCGCCATTTAGACAGAAGACATATCCAGATTGTGATCAGAAATCATCTCTGTCCGTCTGAAAACTCGCATCGGTGAATCCATTCACCACAAGTTCTTCACTTCCTCCATACACCAGGAATTTATCCTTAGTATGTCTCAAATACTTGAGAATATTCTTGACAGCTATCCAGTGATCTTCACCTGGATCAGATTGGTATCTACTCGTCATGCTTAACGCGTAAGCTACATCTGGACGAGTGCAGAGCATGGCATACATAATAGATCCTATTGCAGAAGCATAAGGAATCCTATTCATGCGTTCTCGCTCAGCATGTGTCGCCGAACACTGCTTCTTGCTGAGACTTGTGCCATGAGACATCGGTATGAAGCCCTTCTTGGTATCATGCATCCTGAATCTGTGCAGTACCTTATCAATATAAGTGTCCTGGCACAATCCAATCAGCATGTTCATTCTATCTCTGTAGATTCTAATTCCAAGAATATATGCGGCTTCTCCCATGTCTTTCATGGAAAAACAACTTCCGAGCCAAGTCTTAACAGACTGAAGCAACGGAACGTCATTACCGAGGAGGAGTATGTCATCGACATACAGTACAAGAAATGCAATTTTTCTCCCACTAGTCTTCTTGTAAACACATGGTTCCTCTTCGTTCTTGATGAAACCAAATTGTTTTACTGCTTCATCAAAACGAAGATTCCAACTCTGTGATGCTTGCTTCAATCCATAAATGGATTTATGAAGCTTGCATACTTTTCCAGCGTTTTTAGGATCGACAAAACCTTCAGGCTGTGTCATATACACATCCTCTTCCAGAATACCATTCATGAATGCGGTTTTGACATCCATTTGCCAAATCTCATAGTCATAATGAGCTGCAATCGCTAGAAGAATCCGAATGGATTTAAGCATAGCGACTGGGGAATAGATTTCATCATAGTCAATACCATGAATTTGCTTGAAACCTTTAGCCACCAACCTCGCTTTGTAAATCTGTACATTGCCATCCACGTCAATCTTCTTCTTGAAGATCCATTTACACTCAATGGCTTTTACACCATTAGGTAAATCGACCAAGGACCATACTTGGTTTTCTGACATGGATTTCGGATTTAGAGGCTTCAAGCCACTTTTCGGAGTCCGGGCCCATCATTGCTTCTGCGAAGGTCACTGGTTCGTCACTATCAATGATCATCAGATCATTTGAATTGGTCACGAGAAATCCATAGTATCTCTCGGGTTCGTGACGGATCCTTCCGGATCTGCGAACTTCAGGCTCCACAGGCGCCGGTTCCACATAACTTTGTGGATCCAACTGCTGCTCTTCCTCAGCAGGTTGAGCAGTCTCCTGTGCATCTCGAATTTCTTCAAGATGTACTTTACTCCTACTGTTTTTCTTAGAGAGAAATTCCCTTTCAAGAAAAGAACAGTCCCGAGCAACAAATACCTTGTTCTCAGATTGGTTGTAAAAGTAGTATGCCTTGGTTTCCCTAGGATAACCAACGAAGTAGCATTTATCTGATTTGGGTGCGAGCTTGTCAGAGATTAAACGTTTGACATAAGCCTCACAACCCCAAATCTTCAGGAAAGACAGATTTGGAACATTCCCAGTCCACAATTCATGTGGTGTCTTTTCCACTGATTTAGATGGCACTCGATTTAGTGTAAACGAAGACGTTTCTAGAGCGTATCCCCAAAAGGATAATGGAAGATTTGAATGACTCATCATAGACCTTACCATATCCAATAAGGTTCGATTCCTCCTCTCTGACACTCCATTCCATTGAGGTGTTCCAGGAGGAGTGAGTTGTGAAACAATTCCACACTCGCTCAGATAGTCGTTGAACTCTTGAATCAAATATTCTCCTCCGCGATCCGATCGCAGAATTTTGATACTTTTGCCAAGTTGGTTATGTACTTCATTCTTGAATTCTTTGAATCTATCAAAGGATTCTGACTTGTGTTTCATCAAATAGACATAGCCATACCTACTGAAGTCATCAGTGAAGGTAATGAAGTACTTGTAATTTCCTCTGGCTGCAGTACTCATCGGCCCACATACATCAGTATGAACAAGGCCCAATAAATCACTGGCCCTTTCATTTGGTTTGTTGAAAGGGGCTCTAGCCATTTTGCCCATCAAACAAGATTCACATTTCTCACATGATTCAAAATCAAATGAGCCCAGAAGCCCATTTCGATGGAGCCTTTGGATGCGTTTCTCATTGATATGTCCCAAACGACAATGCCATAAGAAAGTCGGGTTTTCGTCATTGGACTTAAACCGCTTTGTATTTATGTTAAAGACAGACATTTCTTGGTTTAAAACATATAACCCATTGTCTAATGGGGCGCTACCATAATACGTACCATCACGATTAAAAGAACAAACTTTATTCTTAACAGCAAAATCAAAACCTTCCAAATCCAAAACGGAAACTGAAATTATGTTTCTGCTAATCGCAGATACAAAGTAGCAATTATTTAAAATTAAAACCATGCCCGAAGGTAAGGACAACTCGTAGGTGCCTACGGCCAGTTGAGCAACCTTAGCTCCATTCCCGACCCGTAGCTCCACTTGTCCTTTCTTCAGCGTCCTACTGTTTCTTAGTGCCTGCACATTAGTACAAATATGAGCACCGCAGCCGGTATCCAATACCCACGAAGTAGAACTAGAAGACATAACATTAACTTCGATAACATAAATACCTGAGTCAGACGCATCATACGTCTTCTTCAGCTTCTTGTAATCTTCCATGAACTTCTTCCAGTCTTTCTTCCAATGCCCCAACTGCTTGCAGTAGTTGCACTTATCCTCAGGAGAAGGCCCGGATCTGGTTTCGGCTTGGGCTTGTCCTGACTTTCAGTCTGGACAACTTGGGCCTTTCCCTTACCCTTCTTAGGTTTCTTAAACCTTTTACCCCCTTGTACCATCAGTACACTGGGAGTTGCCTTCTTGAGATTCGGCTCTGCTGTCTTCAGCATGCCGTGCAACCCAGTCAATGTCTTAGTCATGTTTTGGATGTTGTAGTTCATGATGAACTGATCAAAACACGACGGCAAAGACTGCAGAATCATGTCAGTGGCTAGCTCCTGGCTAATGGCACATTCCAGTTTCCCCAGGTTATCAATGTAACCCATCATTTTAAGGACATGAGGACTTACTGGACTGTCCTTAGCCAGTTTGCAATCCATGAGAGATTTAACCGTCTGGTATCTCTCTGTGCGAGCTTGCTCCTGAAACAAAGCTTTCAGGCTGTTAATCATCTCAATGGGTGACATCACGTTCTCATATTGCTTCTGCAGCTCAGAGTTCATAGTCACCAGCATTAGACAATTAACATCTTTGACATCAGCTGAATGCTTATCCCAAGCATTCTTTTCTGTCTGCGGGGCATTGGAACGTGGCCTCTCGGTGAGAACTCTTTCAAGGACATATTCCTTGTTCTCCTGCTTGAGAACTATTCTCAGGTTCCGATACCATTCCAAGAAATTATATCCATTTAACTTGTCCTTCTCAAGGACGGATCTTAGTGAGAAAGTGTTGATGTGATTTGAGTTATAATGCTCAAGAAATGAGAATTCTTATCTAATAAGAAAAACTCGCATTGTATTCAAAACTATGTTTCCTCAGATGAATACAATGAACCAAGATCCATACTTCACCAAAATCTGAGTGGGCGACTCGCCATCACCCAAACTTTAGTTATCTAGGTAAACAAGTCATTGCTAATTGTACCCAGTACAACTCTTGGTCGCGGATAAGACAAACTATGCCTAATCCACTCTGATGTCTCTGGGCCCAGAACTTCTGATGGCCCAGTCAAGTAAACCAATCTCTTCAGTTTTGTGATCATTGACAGTCGCACTGCAAGTCTATCAATGATCACCTGCCTTACTCATGTAGCTGTGGATACCAAGGACTCCAAGGCTATCCAACAACGAAACGAGTCTTGACAGTAGACAAGATCGGGCAAGACATCAAGATCACTTGATATTTAGTTGAGAAAAAAACCATTTTATCTTGATGCATATCCAATATACATACAAGAATTTATTAATTTATTTTTTAAAACATTTAGTTTTATTAAGTTTAGATTCATCTATAACTTTTAGGATTAAATTATTCTGGTATATGCAAATTTGTGGTCCAACCAGCTCATTTGCGAATGCCGTGTCGATCGACGCCAACCATTGGCATCGGTCGACACAACCCAACTTTAACCGGTCTTTGATAACCGGTCAAACCGGATCGAATTTACTTAACCGATTCAATCCAATTGAACCGGTTCGGTTTAATGGTCCATGTCGATCGTTACACAATGTGCGTCAATCGACATTACCAAACCAGAACCAATTGGTTAATTAAAATTAACCGAGCGACATAACCGGTTCAATCCAATCGAACCGATCTATCTGATCGCATTGCTTGTGTCGACCGACACACCCAGTGTATCGATCGACACAGCAGGAATACGGGTACTCGATCTCAGATCGAAACCCTAAAATTATTTACGAGTTTTCGCTCTGTATCGACCGACACACGCTTTGTGTCGATCGATACTGTGCGACAAACCCTAAATATTTTAGGCGAGTTTTCGCTCTGTGTCGACCGACACACGCTTTGTGTCGATCGACACTCTGCGACAAACCCTAAAATTTTTACGCGTTATTACACGGCGTGTCGACCGACACACGCTTTGTGTCGATCGACACAGTGCGTTTTCAACAATTCTTCGTCTTTTCAACAGGAACAAAACCGAGAATAATATATGAAAACACGATTTTAACAGGCAACATTCAATTCAACAACATCAAGTTTCGAATTAATTGCATCAGAATCAATATTCTAAACCCTAACATGCTCTGATACCACTGTTGGATCCCTATGGATATAGGGTTTGATATATTGAATTAAAACCAACCTCGTTCTTACCTTTACTGGCAGCGTAATGAGAATGGTGAACGAGATCAGTGGAGCAACACAGATGCCTTGCCTCTACCAGATATACACGCACACAAGCTGGAAACGGGATGCTAGTGCCGGATCAACGGGAATCTACTGTTTCTGGTGTTTCTGCTTTTCTTGCTAAGAAAAACTCGACGGCTCTCTGTTTAGGTCGAAACTCTCAAGTTTTATTCGACCTAAACTTGCTTAACGGGCCAGACTTAATTAAGTCTTAATTCGGAAAGCCTTTCCGAAAAACCTGAACTGTGTCGACCGACACACAAGCTGTGTCAATCGACACAACACCATTATATCGATTATAATGTGCATCCAATACACATTAATATGATCATTGCCATAACGATCATTCCCATGTCGAAGCTTCCAGTTTGCTTAGGTGTGTGACCCTATAGGATCATATAATACTGGCAGTAAGTTTACAACTTACAGATTGCAAGAGGCTTCTAGCAAAACTTTGCAACTGCCCAGTATTACATGAATGTCTGATCTCGACACACAACTATCATCAGGAGTGAGTACAAGTGTGATTTCAGGACACTATCCCAACACCCTAATCCATGGACTTCACACTCTTTTTCCCTTAACATAGTTTTGTCCCAAGTGGTTTTCTATGTTAAGGTTTTTAATGAGGTGATGTTCTTGGGTTTCCAAGCTTAGCCTTCTTATTTTTTCTAAGGCTAAGCTTGAGGGGGAGTATTAACCAAGGAAATGTGAAGCAAGCCACTGTGTCGCCGACACAGTCGTCAACACAGAATCTTCAGGAACTTGAGCAAGCCACTGTGTCGCCGACACAGTCGTTAACACAGAATCTTCAGGAACTTGAGTAAGCCACTGTGTCGCCGACACAATCGTCAACACGTCTCCAACGGCCACATTTTCTCTAACGGCTATTTTTCAACTTCTAGACCTAGTTACTTCACTTTGTAACTCTATAAATGAGTCTCTATTGACTAATATCAAAAATACACTTTTGGAGACTTTTCTCTCCATATTCTCTCCAAATCTCTCTAATCTCTTTCTCTCTAATCTCTTAATACTCTTAAATTCTATCACCAATCAAGCTGAGTTGTTATTTATTTCTTAGTTAATAAATCAGCACAATGATTGGTGTATCTTTTGCAGTAACTAAACTCCACTGAGGAAAAATGGTGTGTCCACTGATTGATTGTGTCAATGTATGGTTTCAGCCGGAGGTTCAGAATACCCCTCGTTATTGTATTGTGTAAAGTCTGGTTATCACCTTCAAATATGATATGCTGATAGCCTAAGCCACAAGTCGCCTGCTGATATATCATGGTTTTTACTAGTTTTAGACCATGATATAAGTGTGTTTTTAGTGTCTTTTGTGTTCTTTTAGAGTCTTTTACATGTATAATCAGGTTGGGAGCTGAATTGGAGATAATGGAGCATTTTGGAGATTTTTGGAGTGTTTGGCCGAGAGATAGAGTTCACTGTCCGAAACAGAGAAGGGTGTCGATCGTTGCACTCTAGCAACGATCGATGCACCAGCAAGATGGGCCGAAACTCGGCGGTTTAGAAGAATCAAGTTATTGCACTTTGATCCAGAAGTTCCTGATATTTACAAAGAAGCCCTTGGCCGAGATTATGCCTATATAATAGAGTTTTTAGTGTTTTTATTAGATACGCTTTATACTTTTTACAATACACTTTGATAATTAAGAGCAGAGTATTTTAGAGCTTTTTGGGGCTGATCTGAACCTGTTACATCATCTGTATTTGGAGAAGATTTCGAACCCCTTTTACTCTGATTCTTTTATGCAATTTATTCATTCTATGATTATGTTTTCATTATCTATGTCTGAGTAGATTCCTAGTTAGGTTTAGGGTTTCTCACATAGGATTTCATGACTTGCTAGACTTGTTCAAATTCAGTTAAGGATTCATAACTATATCTGTTCTTCAATTTAATTGTGCTTAAAGCTAGTTCTAACCTGATCAATTAGAATCTAGATCTTAGGTTGCTAAATACGTCACGGAAGTGGGGTTTAGGAATCTGAACTAATTAAATTGGGCAATTAAACTTTGCGCAAACGGAAGTTTGGTTTAGGATAATTGTGAACATATCAAACTTGGACTTATTGCTAGTTTAATCTGTTAGTTCTCGCAAACGAAAGTTTGGTTTGCTGCACTTAGACTTAGAGAATTATCGCAAAGGAATTTGGTTAATTCTATATCTGTGTTTTGAGTTCTAGAACCGTGCTTAATTAGATCCTTGCTGAATGAACTGTCTGCTTGTCTGATTTCCTGAGAATACCCTAGGCTTGACGCTTTTAATTACTTGCTTCACAACCGTTAATCTCTGCTACTGATTTACTTTCTCGCACCACAATTTATTTCATTCACTATTTGCTTATTTCTAGTATTTATTCCTATAGTTTGATTCTCTTGAGACCAAGTGTCCCTGTGGATTCGATAACCCTATATACTACTTTGACATTGATGTTCACTTGCAGTTTAGTATAGGGAAAACTTAGAACCTATCAAGTTTTTGGCGCCGTTGCAGGGGACTCTTTGAGTCTTCGATAGGACCGAACTTAGGGTTTTTGCTAGAAATTTTTCTTTTTGTTTTTGTTCTTTTTCGTTTTTATTTTTGATTTTGCTGAACTTTTTCTCTGTTTCTTTCTGTCGCAGGTACGAATTTCGCCTTGCGTCGATCGTTGCATCCCTTGCATCGATCGTCACTAGGCGATTCTGAGATTGAATCGATCGTTGTACTGATAGCATCGATCGTTGCTGGACGATTACAGACAGTTTATGCCAACGCAGAAAACTCGAAGTAATCCGAACTCGAGCTTGCTTAATCTCGGACTAGAGGAACTTGGACGTTTAGAAAGAGCTAACGGAAGAGAAAAGAGAGAGAGAATGGTACGAGAACGTTTGATCTTGATACCAGATGCTGAAGGTACCCTAAGGGACCAAGATGACAACCCGTACAATGCTGCTGGGCATCGGGTTGATGCTGAAGGGAATGTCATCCCTGATCCTCCTGAGCAACAGGAGCTGAACCGAAACCAGGGTCAAGGACAGGCCCAAGGTAGAGAGATGGTGGTTCATGAGAGGACACTAGCTGATTACAACAGACCTGATGAGTTTCATGCAAACCGAGCAGCTCTAGTGCTTCCTACTTTTGAGAGGAATGATTTTGAGGTGAAAACCATCTACTACCAGCTGATGAGACAGATTGCTTTTCATGGTCTTCAAACAGAGCAGCCTATGGATCACATTGACAAGTTTGAGGACATAGTCACTGGCATGAAGTATGAAGGAGTATGCCCGGACTATCTGTTCCTTAAGCTATTTCCGCACAGTCTTGCTGGAGACGCTAGTGCATGGCTGAGACAACTGGCACCTGGTCAGTATACTACTTGGACAGCCTTAATGAGTGAGTTCCTGCGTCACTTTTATGATGATGCACGCTCGGATCAGTCCAGACAGGACATACTCACCTTTTCCCAAGGAGCTGTGGAGCCCTTGAAGACTGCCTGGATGAGATTTAAGCAGTATCAGCGTGACTGTCCACACCATGGATTCACAGAAGTACAGCTGATTGGTATCTTCTTCAGAGGCATAGATCTCCCTTATCAGACTGCGCTGGACAATTCCAGTAATGCTAACTTCAACACCAGGACTCCTACACAAGCTAAGCAGTTGATTGGGAACCTTATTAACAGCTACAGTTGCAAGTCTATGGATGAAAAGAGGAAGAAATCCGGTGGAAGTATAGAGGATTCTAACATAACTGAGATTAGATCTAGGCTAGACACAGTCTACAATCTCCTGACAAGTAAGAAAGCTGTCCACTTTGCCCAAGATATAGAGGTGATTCAGACTGAGGAGGACACTCAGGAAGAAGAAGTGAATTACATGGGAAGTTCTAGTTTCCAAAGCAATAGATTTAGAAATCAACAGGGAAACAGATTCTCAAATGGAGTTCAGCAAAGTGGTTTTAAGAAAGCCAATGAGTCTGATAGTAAAGTAGAGATGATGCTAAGACAGCTGATGGAGAATCAGACTAAGTACGCAGCAGATGCTTACGCGAAGATGGATACAATCTACATGGAGCTGAATGGGAAGTTTGAAAGTTTGAACACGCACATGAAAGAGCTTGATGCTAAGGTTGCAAAAACTGCTGGACATGCTCAAAGGGAAGAGGGATATCTCCCGGGGAGGACTGATGCCAATCCTAAGTACCAATGCAATGCCGTGACATTGAGAAGTGGTAAGGAGTTGTCATCTGGCGAGAAAAAGCAGTTAAGCGTTGAGGAACTCGTGGAAATCGAAGAATTGGAGGATGAGATACGCGATATTCGCCGAGCATCGATCGATGCATCTCAGCAGCGATCGTTGCCAAGCGAAATCAAGGAACCGGAGGTCGTAACAAAGTCGCCTAGCATCGATCGGTGCACTAAAGGCAACGATCGACACAAGGTGACTGCAGAAAGTTCGAGTGCTGAAAACCCAAAACAGTCGGCTGAAAGAGTATACAAGCCTAAGATACCTTATCCCAAGAACCCCAGAAAAGCTAAGAATGATAGGCAATATGCAAAATGGAAGGAGTTCATAAAAAAGGTAAAGGTTGAAGTACCTTTGTTGGATTCCATTGAAACTTCCCCCATGATGAAGAGATGCCTCAAGGATGCAATTTCTGGTAAATGGTCTGATGAAGAAAGTATAATGATGCTCAATGAAGTATGTAGTGCAGTGGTTCAAGGTAGAATTCCAGAGAAATTGAAAGATCCAGGCAGCTTCGTATTGGATTGTGCTATCTATAAGGAGAGGTTCGAAAGATCCCTATGTGATCTTGGCTCCATTGTAAATCTAATGCCCCTTTCTGTTGCTAAAAGACTGGGGATGACAGATTTTATACCAACTAGGATATCACTGGTTCTGGCAGACAGATCAGTCAGGATTCCAGAAGGAGTAATAGAGGATGTGCCTATAACAGTTGGAAAGTGCGTAATCCCAACTGATTTTGTGGTTCTACAATATGGACAGGAGCCAAAAGACCCATTAATTCTAGGCAGGTCTTTCTTAGCAACGGCTGGTGCGATGATTGACTGTCAAGGAGGTAAGATAATCCTGAATGTGGGTGATCTGAAGATGAGTTTTGACATGAACAAACTGGTGAAGAGACCGACCATCGACGGGCAGACCTTTTATGTGGACACATTGGGTGATTTGGCTGCAGAGTACTTCCATCAATCACATGCTGAGGACCCACTAGAAAGGGCTTTACTGAGTTCTATTTTGGAGTTGGAATACCTACAGGACGAGCCTGCGATGTGCTATACAAGATTGATGGATTCTGTCGAGGTTGCAATGCAAGTAGAAGTGTCTGACGCGGGACTGCAACGATCGATACCAAATAAGCAACGATCGTTGCAAGTCGACAGAGACTGGGCAGAGGAAAAAGCTCCGAAAATAGATCTGAAACAACTTCCATCCGGGCTAAGGTACGCATTTCTTGGACCGAATTCAACTTATCCAGTGATTGTCAACGCTAGTTTGAACAACGCAGAGCTCACTTTACTGCTAAGCAAGCTGCGCAAGCATCGCAAAGCTCTTGGCTATTCCCTTAATGATATTTCAGGTATCTCACCAGAGCTGTGCATGCACCGGATACATCTTGAGGATGAGTCCAAGACATCAATCGAACATCAGAGGAGACTTAATCCTAATCTGCAGGAAGTAGTCAAAAAGGAGATTATGAAACTCCTTGACGCTGGAATTATATATCCTATCTCTGATAGTGATTGGGTAAGTCCAGTCCATGTAGTACCAAAGAAGGGCGGTGTTACAGTCGTGAAGAATGAGAAGAACGAGCTGATACCTACTAGGACTGTGACAGGACACAGGATGTGTATAGACTACAGGAAGCTTAATGCTGCTACTAGGAAGGATCATTTTCCTTTGCCTTTTATTGATCAGATGCTCGAAAGGTTAGCAAATCATCCTTACTACTGCTTCCTAGATGGCTACTCAGGTTTCTTTCAGATTCCCATCCATCCGGAGGATCAGGGAAAGACCACTTTTACTTGTCCATATGGGACTTTTGCTTACCGTAGGATGCCTTTTGGACTCTGCAATGCACCAGCCACTTTCCAGAGATGCATGATGTCCATATTCACAGATATGATTGAGGACTTTATGGAAGTATTCATGGATGATTTCTCAGTATATGGCTCATCCTATAATGAATGCTTAGATAATCTGTGTAAGGTTCTGAAAAGATGTGAAGAGAAGCACTTAGTTCTTAACTGGGAGAAGTGTCATTTCATGGTCAGAGATGGCATTGTGCTTGGACATAAAGTGTCCGAAGCAGGAATAGAAGTGGACCGCGCTAAAATCGAGGTCATGACCAACCTGCAGGCACCTGATTCTGTTAAGTCTATTAGAAGCTTTCTTGGACATGCTGGCTTCTATAGACGGTTCATCAAGGATTTTAGTAGGATTGCTAGGCCACTAACTGCTTTGCTGTGCAAAGACACCAAATTTGAGTTCACTGCAGATTGTCAAACTGCATTTGAACAGATCAAGCAGGCATTAGTGAGTGCTCCCATAGTTCAGCCACCGGATTTGGATTTTCCTTTCGAGGTAATGTGTGATGCAAGTGATTATGCTGTAGGATCTGTTCTTGGACAAAAGAAAGATAGAAAGCTTCATGCTATCTATTATGCCAGTAGGACACTGGATGATGCACAAAGAAACTATGCAACTACAGAGAAGGAGTTGCTGGCAGTTGTCTTTGCGTTTGAGAAATTTCGCTCTTATCTTGTTGGCTCTAAGGTAATTGTCCACACTGATCATTCAGCACTGAAGTATTTGATGCAGAAGAAGGATGCTAAGCCAAGATTGTTGAGATGGATCCTGTTGCTTCAGGAATTTGATATTGAAGTGAGAGATAAGAAAGGGGTTGAGAATGGAGTTGCTGACCATCTTTCGAGGATGCTGGTTGAGGAGGACGTGCCAATTAATGACTATTTGCCTGAAGAAAACGTCAATATGGTTGGGACAATCTGTGAGACAGATTTGGACAGAAATCTGCAGAACTGTCGGATTAATCGCGTTGCGTCGATCGATGCTACATCAGCGTCGATCGATGCATCTATCGGGACAGCAACGATTGATACATTCGACTGTGACGATCGTTGCAGCGCGGATACAGACGCAGAAACTTTCACGATACGTATTGGAAGGCATGAGTTCGAGATTAATGCTGTCACAACAAATGATCGACCATGGTATGCAGACATAGCCAATTATCTAGCTGCAGAGACTGAACCAGATAATCTGAAGGGATATGAAAAGAAGAGGTTTTTCAGAGAACTTAGGAGGTACTATTGGGATGAACCTTACCTCTATAAGCATTGTTCGGATGGCCTTTATAGAAGATGCGTTGCTGAGTCAGAGGTTCCAGATATCCTTTTCCACTGTCACGGATCAGATTATGCAGGACATTTTGCTACATTTAAGACTGTGTCTAAGGTTTTGCAAGCAGGTTTCTGGTGGCCTACAATGTTCGCTGATACTCACTCTTTTATTTCTCATTGTGATGCCTGCCAGAGGAGAGGGAAAATAAGCAGGAAGCATGAGATGCCTCAGAATTTCATTCTTGAGGTTGAGGTTTTTGATTGCTGGGGCATAGACTTTATGGGTCCCTTTCCCTCATCTTATGGGAATAAATTCATATTAGTTGCTGTGGATTATGTTTCTAAGTGGGTAGAAGCAATAGCCAGTCCAACCAATGACTCTTCAGTAGTCATTAAGCTGTTTAAATCTATCATATTCCCTAGATTTGGAGTACCCCGGATAGTAATTAGTGATGGAGGATCTCACTTTATTAATAAGGTTTTTGAGAAGCTCCTGAAGAAGCATGGAGTGCATCACCGAGTTGCTACTCCTTATCACCCACAGACTAGTGGACAGGTAGAGGTTTCTAACAGACAAATCAAGGAGATCTTGGAGAAGACAGTTGGGAAGACAAGGAAAGATTGGGCAGCTAAGCTTGATGATGCTTTATGGGCCTACAGGACTGCATTTAAAACGCCATTAGGGACTACTCCATTCCATTTGCTGTATGGGAAAGCATGTCATCTGCCAGTAGAACTTGAGCACAAGGCAGCATGGGCTGTAAAACAGATGAACTTTGACCTCAAACCAGCTGCAGAGAGGAGATTGATACAGCTCAATGAGTTGGATGAGATTAGACATCTTGCCTATGAGAACTCAAAGCTGTACAAGGAGAGGACTAAGGCTTATCATGATAAAAAGATTGTTTCTAGACGGTTTGAGCCTAATGACCAGGTACTTCTATACAATTCTCGTCTGCATTTGTTTCCAGGGAAGCTGAAATCAAGATGGTCCGGTCCTTACACAATAAAGGAAGTGCGTCCATATGGAGCTGTCATACTAATAGGCAAGGAAGGTAATGAGTTTGCTGTAAATGGGCAGAGAGTAAAACACTATTGGGCTAAGGCCGAAATTCCCAGAGGACAGATTTTGCCCCTGGATCATGCCCCATGCGCTTGAAAGATCTCATCCGTCCGGTCAAGCTATTGACCTTAAACAAGCGCTGGGTGGGAGGCAACCCACCATTAGGTACTAGTGTTTTTCTTTTTCATTTTTGGTGTTTTTGTTAGGATTTTACGTTTGTTTTTGTTTCTGGTGAGTTTATGTTTGCAGGTCTCGGTTAAATCGCAGTGCAGCGATCGATGCATTTCTGCATTGATCGTCACAACACGAAAGGAATCGCATTGCAGCGATCGTTGCGGTCCTGAGCAACGATCGACCATACACGAAAATCGCCAAGTAACGGTCGATGCACTTAGTGCATCGGTCGATGCCTGTGCGACAGAGGTAACCCGACAGACATAACTTCATTTTTTTTCAAATTTTTCTTTCTTTTTTACCAATCCTTCGCTGGACACTACTGGGGACAGTGTGTCTTAAGTGTGGGGGAGGTGCTACTGACTTATATCTTTCTGTTTTCTTAAGAGTCAGTCCGTTTTTCAAAAAAAAAATTGTTTTATTGAGTCAAAATTGTTTAAGTAAGAAACTATGATTTTCTGAGAAGATTTACAAGACTTGCAGGAACTTAAGTAACCATTGGGATGAAGTTGCAGGATCTATCTATGACTATTAGAAAACCCAGACACAGATCAACCTACTGGGAACACCCACATCACTTCAGGTATCAGAGGATCCTTTACTGACTTCAACCTTAATACTGACTTAGATTTCTCACCTAAGGGCTTGGTATGCTTTATGTCGGATTCCCTGTTAGTTCTGACACAGCCTGTAAACCTGTCCTATTTAGTCCCCTTCTCCCCTTATATAAAGTAAAAAAAAAAAATAATAATAAACTAAGGATGAGTTAGTAACTCCGAAGTGGTCATGAGAATGGTAGCAAACACTATTTTCTCTCATGTGATCCATGGAATGTGTCCAAAGTACACCCCATAACGGGAAGAACACTGATAAAAAAAAAAAAATGATACCCAATGGGGAAAAATCAGTTGTTAAAGAAGGGAAAGAGAAGAAAGGGACTAGAGAAAGATAGTATGGTGGTCTAGAGCTGATAAGGTAAGAATCCATGTGCCTTTAGATCGATACTCCTTAGGTGAGACCGCACTTAAATACTCGCAGAAGTCAGTAGGGAGAATTTGAATGCTTGAATGTGATTGTGGAGTTTACCTAGGACAGTTGCTAAGTGTGGGGGAAGTACATGTTGGTCTTGATATCCTGTGATTGATTCTTTCAGTGGTTTACTAAGGGGAATCTGAGTATTGTAGCTTCTAGGATGAAATGAGTTTCAGAAGAGTTTTCAAACCTCTTCACCATGTTTTAGTTCTCTGTTTTGCTTGAGGGCAAGCAAAGGCTAAGTGTGGGGGAGTTGATATATCATGGTTTTTACTAGTTTTAGACCATGATATAAGTGTGTTTTTAGTGTCTTTTGTGTTCTTTTAGAGTCTTTTACAGGTATAATCAGGTTGGGAGCTGAATTGGAGATAATGGAGCATTTTGGAGATTTTTGGAGTGTTTGGCCGAGAGATAGAGTTCACTGTCCGAAACAGAGAAGGGTGTCGATCGTTGCACTCTAGCAACGATCGATGCACCAGCGAGATGGGCCGAAACTCGGCGGTTTAGAAGAATCAAGTTATTGCACTTTGATCCAGAAGTTCCTGATATTTACAAAGAAGCCCTTGGCCGAGATTATGCCTATATAATAGAGTTTTTAGTGTTTTTATTAGATACTCTTTATACTTTTTACAATACACTTTGATAATTAAGAGCAGAGGATTTTAGAGCTTTTTGGGGCTGATCTGAACCTGTTACATCATCTGTATTTGGAGAAGATTTCGAACCCCTTTTACTCTGATTCTTTTATGCAATTTATTCATTCTATGATTATGTTTTCATTATCTATGTCTGAGTAGATTCCTAGTTAGGTTTAGGGTTTCTCACATAGGATTTCATGACTTGCTAGACTTGTTCAAATTCAGTTAAGGATTCATAACTATATCTGTTCTTCAATTTAATTGTGCTTAAAGCTAGTTCTAACCTGATCAATTAGAATCTAGATCTTAGGTTGCTAAATACGTCACGGAAGTGGGGTTTAGGAATCTGAACTAATTAAATTGGGCAATTAAACTTTGCGCAAACAGAAGTTTGGTTTAGGATAATTGTGAACGTATCAAACTTGGACTTATTGCTAGTTTAATCTGTTAGTTCTCGCAAACGAAAGTTTGGTTTGCTGCACTTAGACTTAGAGAATTATCGCAAAGGAATTTGGTTAATTCTATATCTGTATTTTGAGTTCTAGAACCGTGCTTAATTAGATCCTTGCTGAATGAACTGTCTGCTTGTCTGATTTCCTGAGAATACCCTAGGCTTGACGCTTTTAATTACTTGCTTCACAACCGTTAATCTCTGCTACTGATTTACTTTCTCGCACCGCAATTTATTTCATTCACTATTTGCTTATTTCTAGTATTTATTCCTATAGTTTGATTCTCTTGAGACCAAGTGTCCCTGTGGATTCGATAACCCTATATACTACTTTGACATTGCTGTTCACTTGCAGTTTAGTATAGGAAAAACTTAGAACCTATCACCTGCATTGCCCAAATTAAGCCATTAGCTTATGATTCTTCCATCGTAATTATTCCTTCAAAATGTCCCGTGCGTGCAGAAACAAAACCTCCGAGCTGATCCCTAATTATTCATCCCATCATTGAATCTTGTTTACCACTGGGGTGTGAGATATCGTAGTTACTCTTCAGCATTCCTTCCCTTGGTCGAATCCATTTGCATGTTCCAGCCATCGTTGTGGTGTGTATGGTTGTATTTTGCGGCATATGTACCGTTGCCATAAGCCATTCTGGAACATCATGTTGTGCTGTGTTTAGTGTGTCATCCTCAGAGAAGAGCTTTTGTTCGTAAGACAATTCATTGTGACTTTTCCATAGTCTTCATATTATCCAGAATCCAAGGTAACATTTATCCCGTGAAATGTTTTCATCCATGCCCATACGGAAGAGAATATATAATTTATCATATAGAGTAACGTTTGGTAAAAAGAAACTAACATGAGTGATACTCGATCGTCTCCAGACTGCCTGATTGTACGGGCATGTAAACAAAATATGTCGCTTGTTTCATGATCTGCACAACATCAACCGTAATCTGGGTCCACGTTAATATTTTGTTCTTGGAGGCTTACATTACTTGCAATAGAATTGGATATCGTTCTCCTGAAGAAATGTTTAAACTTCAGCATATATACTCGCCATAAATCCTTTGTGATATCTGGGAATGTCGATAGACAGTGAACTTGTTGGGTGGGTGCCTGCGCCAAATTGTTGGCGAGATGGTATGCAGATTTAACGGAGTAGATTCCAGACGGGCGATAAGCCCACATAACTGGGTCGGTAGCGTGACCTAAACAAAGGTACTGTTTACGGATTTGGTAGTGGTCGTTGACCTCTATGTATTTTTCGGCTTCTCTTCATCCCATGTCTTTGAATTTTCATTGAAAATAAAGTTTATCAGTAATAGTGGGTTAGTTTAGGGTAGTAAACGGGGAGGACGAGGGGTTATATCTTGTAATCAGTTATCTGATAGCCTTGTTGTTGCTCGATCTCTTCAAACCCTTGTATAGCAAATCACGTCCATGTAATAAAGACTGCCAACCATAAGAGGCTTGATTGCCTTTACCCGCTGTCAGAAGTGTTCAGTTTTTAAAGTATCAGCTTTTAAGGATTCGAGAAAGAAGACATCCTAGTCTTTCTAGCAGTTTCAAGACTTTTTTTCCCAAAAAGGCTTGGTTGAAGAGCTGTAGATCTTTGTGAACATATTTCGACTGAGAGTTTAAAACAATTCATAGAAAATACCGGCATTGCAAACCCAATCCTTTTGATAAGAATCTATTTCCCTGCTTGGGAGACGTACTTAGTCTGTGATCCACTGATCTTATTATGAACATTATTTTTAATACATTACACCATTTCCTTCTTTTTCCGTCCGAATTGTTCGGGAAGCCCAAGATATTTCCCTCCACTGCCTATATTAGGAATAACAAGAATAGCCGCAATAGCTGATCTTGTGTTGAAACACTTTCTCCCCGAATGTGATGGATGGCTTCTCGTGGTTTAAAAGTTATCTCGATGTGTCTCAAAAATCTTATAAAGATTGTGGTTGTTATGATGATCAGCTTTTAGGAAGAACAAGGAGTCATCATCAAAAAGGAGATGAGAGATTGGAGGTCCACTAATACTAAGTCGAATAGGATCGATCATGTTAGTCCTTTCTTCCTAAATTAGTAGAGAGATCAAGACATCATCACAAAGAATAAACATGTAAGGGGATAATGGATCTCCTTTCCATACAGAGTTCCATTAATCAACACTGAAAAAGATACAAATTTCACACAAGACATGATCCAAGTGATCAATACCTCACTAAATCCCTTCTTTCTCATCACCTCTTCTAGAAATTGTCATTCTATAAGGTCGTAGGCCTTTCTGATATCTGTTTTGACTACCATATAAGAAGTGGAGCAACGTTTTTAGACTTTCAGCGAATATGAAAGTTCATGAGCAATGAAGACATTATCAGTAATTTGTCTGCTTGACACAAAGCAGCCAAGTGTTCAAAGACCAAATATGACAATATGCTTTTAAGCTTATTAACCAGAATCTTAGAAATAACCTTATATAGAACATTACATAAGGTGCACAAATCCCTCATGGTAGTTCGCAGAGTTATCTTCGGTATCAAGCAAAGGTTCATATGATTAAAATGGAGGGGCATTTCAACGGTTTGGAAAAATCATGTGATTTCCTCCATAATTGTAGGATGAACAATGTCTTAGTAGTGATGATAAAAACTTTGCCGTAAGTTCATGAGGGCATGGTACCTTTGTTGCTCCACTAGCAAAGAGAGCATTTTTAACTTTAGGCAAATCAATGTCTTTAGCAATGTTCTAAAAAGCGGTCTAGGCGGCCGCCTAGGCCTAGGCGGGGCATAGGCGCTAGGCGGTTTTTGACCGTGACGATTTTTTTTGTTAGGCGTCTTAGGCGGGTCTGGATGTCTAGGAGGTCCTAGGCGGATATACACTAATTATCAGTTGATTTTTAATTTTCGTGTTTGTTTCGGTATAATTTTAAAATTTTACTACATATAACTAAATTTATAAGTACGTTACAGAATATCTTGAAGAACAATTGGTTAAGTAGTGATATTGTACTTGACATCGAGTATGGACCTGAGATTTGTGGATACTCGAAATATCCACATATATACTCACCACCCTCTATCCACTAATTTCCAACATTTGTCTGTACACAAGTGAGTGTGGTGACATACTTGAAATCGAAAGAGACTCCATTAGACGGAGGCTGGGGCGAATGGTGTGACGAGATTAAAGACAAGAAGGTTCATTACCTTGAAAACTTGTGGAGGGAGGCCATAAGTTTAAAAAAAACCGAGTGCCTCGTGGTGACTCTTCTATGAGTCTTATTGAACACATCCCTAAGCCCTTTGTTGAAAGTAAAAGAAAGAAAAGGGCATCTGCAGCAGCTGATGACGGAACCAACAGTGAGTCTGACTCGATTAGCAATGACAAGTTTAACACTTGGGTAGTGGATAAAATTAAGGAAATGTCTGAGACACATGAAAAATGTCCATCATCAGCTGCTGCAGACGCCCTTCTCTTTCTTTTACTTTCAACAAATGGCTTAGGGATGTGTTCAATAAGACTCATAGAAGAGTCACCACCAGACACTCGTTTTTTTAAAAACTTATGGCCTCCCTCCACAAGTTTTCAAGGTAATGAACCTTCTTGTCTTTAATCTCGTCACACTATTCGCCCCAGCCTCCGTCTAATGGAGTCTCTTTCGATTTCAAGTATGTCACCACACTCACCTGTGTACAGACAAATATTGGAAATTAGTGGATAGAGGGTAGTGAGTATATATGTGGATATTTCGAGTATCCACAAATCTCAGGTCCGTACTCGATGTCAAGTACAGTATCACTACTTAACCAATTATTCTTCGTGATATTTTGTAACGTACTATCCATTAAGTTGAGAGTTGATCCATGGTCGGACATCCTCTCCACCAGTCCTGTCAAAACCACAAAATCACATTTTCCTGTCAAAACCGCAAAATCGCGTTTTTCCGCCAAAACCGCAAAATCGCATTTTCCGCAAAATAGTGTTTTTCCGCGATAACCACAAAATAAAAGTTTCCCGCCAAAATCACAAAATACAAATCTTAAAAATAATGCATCCAACTAATATATACAAACACACAAAGAAACATAATTGCATCTAGACGCAATTTTTAAACGCTTCAGATGAGGAAAAGAACATGGTCTTACTTCATAACTTAATGGTTATCAATATGAAATGTCAGCAAATTTAAATGATTTTGATAACAAGTGTCGTGTGGTAATAAATTTAACTGATTTTTTGTTATTTCATTTTAATTTGAATTTTAAATCTATTTTAAGGCTAAAAATATTTGAATTCTATAATATATATTATAATATATATTGTATAATATATATCGTTTTCTTGTATAAACGCTTAGACTGTCTAAAATTGCCTAGGCCCCGACTAGACGTTTTAGGCACTAGGCGTTAGATCGCCGCATGTCTTATTTAGTTTGATGTTGATTATCCTTTTAATCTAATTTAAAATATTTCAAAATATTTACTTGTTTCTCATAATATTTTTAAAGAGAAAAACATAGAATAACACAAAATATACATTGTCACAAATATACCAGTAAGATTAAGAATTGACATATTTAGCATTATTTTGGATTATAAAGACTTTAATACATTTATATAATTTAGCGTTTAAGGTTTATTATTTAAGGTTTAAAATTTATTATTTAGGGTTTATGATTTAGTATTTAGGGTTTATTATTTAAGGTTTAGGGTTTATGGTTAATTTAGTCTTTGTCTGTTGCTATTTTGATTAAATATCCTATTTTGTACTATTTTGAGATTTATCCTTTTTTAAATGTCAAATTTGTTTAGCAACAAAAAGAAAACATTTTTTACAAACCTTTGATCTTATACCTTTATAGATTAGAGGAGATTGAACAGTCTAACTTACTAAACATTTGACATGTATAACTTTAATTTTGGGTTTGGATATGAATATCGAGTAAATTACCGAGTTAATTGCACCCAATGTATCTTATTTGTAAAGTAATAGCAATCTTATATCTTTACAAATCCTCTTGCAATTATGTATCTTTTTAAGTGATTTGTAGGTGTGTTATTACTAAATTAACCTTTTCATAGTTCAAACTAAATTGAGATTGTTCAGCTTATAATCTGAGTCTAGTTAGTTTTGAAGTTTGTTTTTGAATTGCACTAGTTAGTTAGATTTAAATTAGATTGCTCATTTAATTTGCGATTGTTAACTTGATTTTTCATTTATATTTTCAACAACGAGCTTATCATTTAGATTGGATTCTCATTTCTCTCTGTGTGCAAGTTAATGTGTTTGAACTATGCAGCTTTCCCGTCGATGAAGGAAGCAGCTTTTCCGCCGATGAAGGGGGCCCCTTTTCGTCTGAGATTTTCCTATCTGGAAGCTCTTCCGCCATTTAAATGAGAGTCCTCTTCCACTATAGTAATTTCGTCGCCGATTGTAATTTAGATTTCCGTTTTCTCTGTGTGCATGTTTATTGCAGCTTTTCCGCCGATGAAGGAATCCCATTTTCGTCTGAGATTTGCCTAATTGGAAGCTCTTCCGTAGCTGTATAGGTTTTAAGATGTCGAACAGGGCAATCGTCAGAACAAGTTTCCACCGATTGTAGATGCCAACGATTTTCAAACTATAGTTTATACAATTGCCCAAGAATCTATAATAACAGCTAGCTTAATACAAGTATCTAATGTTCCTCCACCTTGTTATGTCTAATTACATAAGATTTAGAATCCAATTACAACTATCCATCCGTTTTTGTTTTGTCGATATATTTATAAATATCCGCAAGCCTGTACACAATGGATGTATTTTTCACCTTTGAACTATCCATCGTTTAAGGGCATATGAACCGTTGCGTCCTAAAATCATCTATAAATATAAGTGATACCAACCTTATTTCCCTAACTAGCCATGAATACGGAAGATAATAATAATTTCGTCCCTTCTCCTCCCAGCTTCCTCGATCTGCCGGATGAAATTCGGAGATCGATTTTGGTCAAAAACGCTAGCGAAGTCGTTCGCGAGTACTACGTAATTAAGGCCGTCTGCAAAACCCTCCGAGATGATTCCGATCACGTGGATACCCTGTCCCATATTGATCTTATACGAACGAGTCAAAACTTTCTTGGTTTACGTCTTGCAACATGCTTGTCTACTTGCCAACAATCCATCAGCAGTCTTTCTAAAAGCCATATCGGATTTTATGGACACAGATGGAGTGGCCGCAAAAGAACGAGCTGATGCACTTGTCTGCCTCAAAAAATGCGTTGTTGCTGGAATCAAACGCAACGTATTGCTACGAAGTCATCCGGCGTTCCAACTGCCCCCACTTGATTTCTGATTTAACGTTTCCTCATCTGTCTCGCACTGCTATTCGGGCCCTTAGGAGGCATGTCAAAGCGTTTCAGGGAGTAAGTTATCCTCACTATACCCCCCAATATATCAGAACCATCAGTGACTCTGCCGACATTGAACGAATTGCCACATGCCCTTGCGCTGTCCATCGTTACTGGCTCGATTTGATGAACCAAAATGTAAAAGGTCTAGGCATGTGCGATCTCTGCTTTTGGTCTCTCGAGACTTATGTCTTCTTCGATATGATCCCTAGGACTTTTTCAAGATGGGTTGATTTAGTTGATTGGGAATATCAGCCGGGAAACCCAAGCGCTGTGGCCGACGATAATATGGACGTCGTTGATGTTTAAGTTGACGTCAATGTCTCAGAGGGTTTAGGGTTATAAAACTATTTTTAGTACTCTTATATATTTCTTTCAATCTAGCATAGTAAGTTGGATTGATATAACACTACTGGTTTTGTAATATCTATTTCCACCTTGTTATTATTTATGTTACTCTTTTCTATCTCCATCTCTGTTAACTTTTTTTTTTATTACTATCTATTTTACATGGTCACATCTATTTTCTAACTTGTGGGTTTTATATGTCAACAAAACTACTCTGGTCCAATTTAGATGGATTGTCGATTTCTAACCCATATGGATAGCGATTTTGTATCTATAAGTATTGCAATTATAAACCCACTATCCTATGTACGAATATATTGTTCTTTTTCATAGCATAGCATCCACTTTTGATCAAACTATCAGTCTCTTATTGTTTTTTATATGTTTTACCACCATCCTTTATCCATGTTGTCGAATTAGTCCTGCATTCCTATCCATAATACGTTTACATTTGTAAGGTTAATTTATCCATATTACCTTTCCATTAGTCCGTATATTTAGTAAATTAAAGCAGTCTTTTCAACCGGTTTAGTAAAGAAACCTATCTTGTCAACACTTTTAAACATTGGTATCTTATATATATATATGTATGCTATATGTTCATCTAACTTTTAATAATAATAAAAGAAATTTTCCACCCTGTTCTTCGAAACTGTAACATCCCCGAACCGGCCTAAGGGCCATTGGGCGTCCATGGAACCGGAAACACCAAACTTAAGATCGTGAGTGGTCAAAGAGAGTGTTCTATGGACGGGAGAAGGTTAAGCTCAGCTGGAATGGAGCTTAATCGTGTGGGAATCAGCTGGAAGGAGTGTTCAGCTGGACAGTCAGCTAAGCTCAAGCTAGCTGGAGAGTCCAAGTGTGAAATCAGCTGGTCAGCTAGTGTCACTAGCTGACCATAAGCGAATGGGCACAAGTGGAGAGATGTGCGTTTTAGGCTTGATGGTTTTAGGGTCGGATTTGTGGATCATTCATGCGATCGGCCAAAGGCCATGATCGCGGTGGTTCGGGTTGAAGCGTGTATCGAATGCGCAAAGGGTCGTAGGCTCGCATGCGGGTGATCGCACGGTATGTCGGGAAGACAGCCGGGTCATGGAATGGTCGGACGGTTTATCGGGAATGATAGCCGGATCATAACCATATGGACGGGTTGGCCGAGCGTGAACGGTTGGATAGGGACCGGATCGATCACGGTTTAGCCGTGAGAATGACTATCGGATCATGGGCAAAGTCGCGGACCATGCACCGCGGCAACGGATCGATGGCAACCGTCTGCGGAACCATCGCATCCGTTCGCGGTGAACAGTCGTGACCGTTCATCCCGGACAGGCACTATGATCGTGGAGCGACAGCCGAACGTACGCGATAACCTTACGGATGTTCGCTCGTCAAGCGCTGGTCGGTTCACGGACTTGCGTGCGAGATGGGATGGACGGGCGGACTGACGCGCGATCGCAGTACGCGATGTCGTCGACACGGACAACCGCACGGTACTTACGAACGTAAGCGCGGTATGTACCAGACGATCCATCGGTACGCGATAGCGGATGGACGCGACAATACGCGCATCGCGGTACACGCTGATCCGTCCATGCGGACGCATGTACTGCCGAGATGCGGATCGCGGCTATGCGGACTGACGTGCACGGTTATGGATCACGGCTATGGCCGTGGATTCAGAATGATCGTGACACGGTCCGATTTGGGAAACTTAGCCGATTTAGATGGAATTAGAATGGTTTAGGGATTATTTGTTGCATGGATTATTTGGGATCATATAGATCGATTATATGCTAAGTTGTTGGACCATGACGTTTATACATACTTATCATTGTGTTTGTGTTTCAGGATGTAAGGATGATCATGGGGATGATCATGCCTAAGGAGCGGACCGATTGTTGGAACTTCGAGCCAATTCTACCGTATTCAGGAATTGCTGTCAGGTTCCAGATAGCCTAGGATCTAGGGTCTAGTTAATTGAATCATAGATAGATCTAGCGTTTACCTTGTTCTGGCAGCGGAAGATGGTCAGATAAATGAGATCTATGGAGCGCCTCTACCTCAGTCCACACGCACACAAGCTGGAATCCGCCAGGATGCTAGTACCGGGGCTCGGATCTCCTGGGAACTGAGTTTCTCAAGGTTCTGTGTTTTTCTCTCTGAGAAAAACTGTCTGGGCGGCTCACTCAATCACTTAGGTCGAAATTACATAAGACACGTTTATATATTGACCTCGAGGTGAACCGAAACATCAGTTTCGGTTTCGCCATTGTGTCGACCGACACACCCATTGGTGTCGATCGACACACGTCTTGTATCGACCGACGCACCCAATGGTGTCGATCGATACACCCTTTTGAAACTCATATTCGATGTGTATCCAATACACATCGATCAGACCATATGCCAATGATCAATCCCATACGAAGTATGTCCAACTTGCTTAGGTGTGTGACCCTGTAGGTTCACACGATACTGGAAATGAGTTACAACTCATTTGTCATAAGCGGTTTCTAGCAAAACATTATGACTACCCAGTATCATATGAATTGTCCGATCTCGACAATACAACTATCTCTAGAGTGAGTACAATGTGATTTCAGGACATAATCCCAACAATCTCCCACTTGTACTGGAATCATCAATTCCTATAATCCCTTCGTCGCTATATCTCGATATGGCATAAGGCAAGAGACTGTGTCATCCTTATTATAGCCAAAATCATGTTCATCGAATTCCTGATCTATACTGATAAAACAAACGACTGGCAATCACCTCGTTTGAGCACGGCCATGCATTTTCTCAGTATCAAATCTTCGATGGGCCCTGAGATATTTATCTCCCGTTCTAGGAGGGACAAATCCCATCTTGTTCCATCCCTGTTTCTACACATACTTCATGATACGCCTAAGCAATGCCGTTATAGCCGCCAGTTACGGAACGACATTTGACAAGGTCAAAACGCACCAATTCATATGCTAGAAAGCATGATGAACTCAGGTCTAAGGACTATACTCTATAGTCGTAATGAGAACCTCCCATGACACTGATATAACTATCCTGTGGAGTTCTCATTAAGCGGGTCATGTCCGATCATATGTTCACCAACATATATCTATGTGACTGACTGTGATAATCATATCATTGACTCCATGAAACTTAGTCCAGTAGTCACCTCACATACTAGTCGCACGGTTATTGGTGCCCCACTTCAATAACCTCGACTAGGGACAATCATAATTTATGTCATCTTTTACTTATAGGGTTTCATGATCAAGTCCTCAACTTGATGACCTATATGATGACCATAAAGTACTTTGGGACTATTACTTAATTATCCAATAATTAAATAATACCGATGTCAGTTTGACTTACATAAACACTACCATAGCATGTCTATGTAAAGATTACAACATAACTAGAATTACTCCCACTAGAATCAAGATCATCTCTTCAGATATCTTATACCTACAGCAACAGAATAAATCTGGTGCTTAGGTTGTGGGAGAGACTGCGGTGTTTTGTTTGAAACAATTCCAACAAACCACACCGCCATTCAGATAAAAGCACTATTCTACGGTCCACTGCTTGGAGCCTTTCCAACAGATAGCACCGCTATTCAGACAAAGAGACATAACTAGGTGGGAACCGGGAATCGTCTTTGTCCGTCTAACTACTTTCAACTTGTTCGTCACTTCCTTAGTTCACCACGAACCTATCCTTAGTGATTCTCAAATACTTGGGATATTTCTGGTAACTGTTCAGTGACTATTATCGGAACATATTTGTATTTTCTCGTCATGCTATATGCGTAAGCTGCATCTTGACGAGCGCAAACATGGCATTTATGATGGATTCTATTGCAGCAGCATTAGCAATCACACTCATTAATATTAGTTCAGCCAGTGTTCGAAACACTTCATCTTGCTAATATTGTTACTAGCTCAGCCAGTGTCCAAGACACTTCATCTTGCTTAGATTATTACGAAGGTAAGCGCGGTATGTACCAGACGATCCATCGGTACGCGATAGCGGATGGACGCGACAATACGCGCATCGCGGTACACGCTGATCCGTCCATGCGGATGCATGTACTGCCGAGATGCGGATCGTGGCTATGCGGACTGACGTGCACGGTTATGGATCACGGCTATGGCCGTGGATTCAGAATGATCGTGACACGGTCCGATTTGGGAAACTTAGCCGATTTAGATGGAATTAGAATGGTTTAGGGATTATTTGTTGCATGGATTATTTGGGATCATATAGATCGATTGTATGCTAAGTTGTTGGACCATGACGTTTATACATACTTATCATTGTGTTTGTGTTTCAGGATGTAAGGATGATCATGGGGATGATCATGCCTAAGGAGCGGACCGATTGTTGGAACTTCGAGCCAATTCTACCGTATTCAGGAATTGCTGTAAGGTTCCAGATAGCCTAGGATCTAGGGTCTAGTTAATTGAATCATAGATAGATCTAGCGTTTACCTTGTTCTGGCAGCGGAAGATGGTCAGATAAATGAGATCTATGGAGCGCCTCTACCTCAGTCCACACGCACACAAGCTGGAATCCGCCGGGATGCTAGTACCGGGGCTCGGATCTCCTGGGAACTGAGTTTCTCAAGGTTCTGTGTTTTTCTCTCTGAGAAAAACTGTCTGGGCGGCGCACTCAATCACTTAGGTCGAAATTACATAAGACACGTTTATATATTGACCTCGAGGTGAACCGAAACATCAGTTTCGGTTTCGCCATTGTGTCGACCGACACACCCATTGGTGTCGATCGACACACGTCTTGTATCGACCGACGCACCCAATGGTGTCGATCGATACACCCTTTTGAAACTCATATTCGATGTGTATCCAATACACATCGACCAGACCATATGCCAATGATCAATCCCATACGAAGTATGTCCAACTTGCTTAGGTGTGTGACCCTGTAGGTTCACACGATACTGGAAATGAGTTACAACTCATTTGTCATAAGCGGTTTCTAGCAAAACATTATGACTACCCAGTATCATATGAATTGTCCGATCTCGACAATACAACTATCTCTAGAGTGAGTACAATGTGATTTCAGGACATAATCCCAACACGAGACCTAGGAGACGAGTGGTGTGTGTGTGTAGAGATAGACATTGTTTAGGACCGAATACTGTATTAGCATAATGCACTTGACTCACATTGTATTGGTACCTTGGTTTGATTAATAAAATGTCTATTTCTGTCTTATGATAACTCGCTTGCCTTAGCTAAGATTGAATGAATGGAAATGAACTTAAGCTTAAATTTGACTAAGTATAGAATAAATGGGCTTGAGGTTGACAACGAACCTCAAGTCGGATTACTTAGATAGTGGAACGGCCGTTCCGGCCTTAGGGTCGGGATGGGGTGTTTCAAGTTGGTATCAGAGAGGAGTTATTTCCTAGGCTATGGGTTAAGGGCTACACCACTCGTCCGGGTTGAGGTATGCGTAGAAATGCATTAGAAATGCTAGGACTTGGAGATTGCTTGCTTGATATTTATTTGTATCTTGATGAATCTTCAGGTTGGTAAGAATAAGTCCAAACGAACGAAGGATAAGGAGAAGGAGGCGTCTGCGACCGGCCAAGGCCAAAAGGTCCAGACCACTCCTGTTGCGCCTGGGTTAACCGGTCCTGAGGTTAACCAGACAGGCATTGAGCCCCCGGCTCCTCACATTCCTGACGGGACTAGGGTTTCCGAACCGGACGTTCAGGTTAGGGATGAGGAAGAGCGGATGGGCGAATCATCGTCCCATGCGGTCCACACTGAGACCGGTCGTGGGAATGATGATGCCACAGGTGGTGGTGACAGTGAGCCGTTGACAGCAGTCCCGAACGTCGGTCAGATGTGGACTTTGCTTAAGACGGTCATGGACCAGCTTACGACTTTGAACCAAAACATTTCTGGCCAGAAGTCAGCTGAGGGTGAGCCGCGGGTCCAAGTCCCCGAGACTACGGACCCGACTGATGGTGACCCAGACGTAGTAGTGATAGAGTCACCGGTTCATAAGAAGGACCGTAAGGTGGACTATCTCAACGTCTTGGGCCACATCACCAAGTTGGGAACAAAGCCCTTTAAGGGCAGTGCTGACCCACTTGAGGCTGATTAATGGAGGTCACGGCTTATCCGGAACTTCCGTTCTACCCGTTGTCCAAAGGATTACCGTAAGGACATTGCGATCCACTTCCTTGAAGGGGATGGGCATAATTGGTGGCTGTCAGTGGACAGGCGCACCAAGGGCCTTCTCGAATCATTCGAGGACTTTGAGACTGAATTCAACCGGAAGTACTTCCCAACAGAGGCTTGGGATCGTATGGAAGGAAAGTATTTGAGTTTAGTCCAAGGTTACAAGACGGTTCGGGAGTATAAGGCTGAGTTCGACCGTCTCAGACGCTTTGGGGGACGGGACGTCGAGGATGAGCCAGCTCAGGTCCGTCGGTTCCTTCGCGGTTTGCGTCCGGAACTTAAGACCCACTGCTCGGTTTGTTCATACGACTCCGTCTCGGAGCTGGTCGAACGGGCCGCAACGGTCGAGGCCAATTGGGTCGAGGCGAAGCAGGTGGCGGCCAAGTCGCAAGACAAAGCGACCAACCGGCCTGCGAGGGACCTGAAGAGGAAATGGGGCCAAGGGGCTGATAACCAACGCAGAATGCGCCTCCTGCGGAAAGCAACACTCCGGAAGCTGTTGGAAGAAAAGGAGGACCTGCGTGAAGTGTGAAAGCAAGGACCATGAGGTCGCGAGCTGTCCACAGGCTGAGGGTCGAAAGGAAGTGACAGAGAAACCGAACACATGTTTCCGTTGTGGACAACCGGGACAATTCGTCCGGGAATGTCCGAATGGCCGAGACGGACGGTCGGGGGCTCCGAAAGTGTAGCGGGGCCGTTAGGGCCGTACGGGACCTACTAAGGGTACGGCTGCTAATCCCCGTATCTATGAGCTCGTGAAGGACACAGGAGAGGCTGGTCCCTTCGATGCGATTACTGGTATGTCACTCGAACCCTGACTTCTTCAATTTTTAATGCATTGCATACATTGGGGAAAAGAGCGGGGCTTATATGCATTTGGGAAATGTGTAGGGACCGTTGTGGTAGGAGGTGTAGAGACACTGACTATGTTTGATTCCGGGGCTACACATAGTTTTGTGAGCCCTAGGATGATAGGAAAGGGCTTGTTCCAAAAGGAACAGGTCGTGGGCCAAGGCATTGTAAATGCGGCCGGAGGGCAAGTAATGCCCGTGCTAGGATTAGTTAGGGGTATACTGTTGGAACTTTGAGCCAATTCTACCATATTCAGGAATTGCTGTCAGGTTCCAGATAGCCTAGGATCTAGGGTCTAGTTAATTGAATCAAGGATCTGATCTCTGTTTACCTGGAGATTGGCAGCGGAAGATGGTCAGATAAACGAGATCTATGGAGCGCCTCAGATGCTGCGCCTCTACCTCAGTCCACACGCACACAAGCTGGAATCCGCCGGGATGCTAGTACCGGGGCTCGGATCTCCTGGGAACTGAGTTTCTCAAGGTTCTGTGTTTTTCTCTCTGAGAAAAACTGTCTGGGCGGCGCACTCTGTTCATCATCCGATCGAAATACATAGAACACGTTTATATATTGACCTCGAGGTGAACCGAAACATCAGTTTCGGTTTCGCCATTGTGTCGACCGACACACCCATTGGTGTCGATCGACACACGTCTTGTATCGACCGACGCACCCAATGGTGTCGATCGATACACCCTTTTGAAACTCATATTCGATGTGTATCCAATACACATCGGCCAGACCATATGCCAATGATCAATCCCATACGAAGTATGTCCAACTTGCTTAGGTGTGTGACCTTGTAGGTTCACACGATACTGGAAATGAGTTACAACTCATTTGTCATAAGAGGTTTCTAGCAAAACATTATGACTACCCAGTATCATATGAATTGTCCGATCTCGACAATACAACTATCTCTAGAGTGAGTACAATGTGATTTCAGGACATAATCCCAACAATCTCCCACTTGTACTAGAATCATCAATTCCTATAATCCCTTCGTCGCTAAATCTCGATATGGCATAAGGCAAGAGATTGTCTCATCCTTATTATAGCCAACATCATGTTCATCGAATTCCTGATCTATACTGATAAAACAAACGACTGACAATTACCTCGTTTGAGCACGGCCATGCATTTTCTCAGTATCAAATCTTCGATGGGCCCTGAGATATTTATCTCCCGTTCTAGGAGGGACAAATCCCATCTTGTTCCATCCCTGTTTCTACACATACTTCATGATCGCCTAAGCAATGCCGTTATAGCCGCCAGTTACGGAACGACGTTTGACAAGGTCAAAACGCACCAATTCATATGCTAGAAAGCATGATGAACTCAGGTCTAAGGACTATACTCTATAGTCGTAATGAGAACCTCCCATGACACTGATATAACTATCCTGTGGAGTTCTCTTTAAGCGGGTCATGTCCGATCATATGTTCACCAACATATATCTATGTGACTGACTGTGATAATCATATCATTGACTCCATGAAACTTAGTCCAGTAGTCACCTCACATACTAGTCTCGCGTGGTTATTGGTGCCCCACTTCAATAACCTCGACTAGGGACAATCATAATTTATGTCATCTTTTACTTATAGGGTTTCATGATCAAGTCCTCAACTTGATGACCTATATGATGACCATAAAGTACTTTGGGACTATTACTTAATTATTCAATAATTAAATAATACCGATGTCAGTTTGACTTACATAAACACTACCATAGCATGTCTATGTAAAGATTACAACATAACTAGAATTACTCCCACTAGAATCAAGATCATCTCTTCAAATATCTTATACCTACAGCAACAGAATAAATCTGGTGCTTAGGTTGTGGGAGAGACTGCGGTGTTTTGTTTGAAACAATTCCAACAAACCACACCGCCATTCAGATAAAAGCACTATTCTACGGTCCACTGCTTGGAGCCTTTCCAACAGATAGCACCGCTATTCAGACAAAGAGACATAACCAGGTGGGAACCGGGAATCGTCTTTGTCCGTCTAACTACTTTCAACTGGTTCGTCACTTCCTTAGTTCACCACGAACCTATCCTTAGTGATTCTCAAATACTTGGGATATTTCTTGTAACTGTTCAGTGACTATTACCGGAACATATTTGTATTTTCTCGTCATGCTATATGCGTAAGCTGCATCTTGACGAGCGCAAACATGGCATTTATGATGGATTCTATTGCAGCAGCATTAGCAATCACACTCATTAAAATTAGTTCAGCCAGTGTTCGAAACACTTCATCTTGCTAATATTGTTACTAGCTCAGCCAGTGTCCAAGACACTTCATCTTGCTTAGATTATTGCCATAAGACCTTTGGTATGAAGCCATTCTTGGAATCAAGCACATTTGAACTGTCTAATACCTTATTGACATAAGGATTTTGACACGATCTAATTAGCCTTTCTGATCCATTCCAATGGATCCTTATTCCAAGAACTTTCACGGTCTTCTCCCATGTCTATCGTTAAACTTGACTTCCGACCCAAATCTTGACAAGACTTTAGCGTCGGAACGTCGTTTATGAGATTTAAGTATGTTATCTACATACAGTGTGAGAATTGCCATTACGCTCCCACTAGTCTTCTTGTAAACGCATGGTTTCATTTCTTTCTGATCAAGTCAAAACTTTTGACCACATTATCAGAATGTTGATTCCAACTCCAAGATGTTTGCTTCAATCCAGAAATGGATCGGTGAAGCTAACATGCATACCCAGCCAATTTTCGGAGTTGGGGCTCACCATCGCTTCTTTGAATTTCGCATGCTCGTCACTTTTCAATGATCAATAGATCACGACAATTGGTTACGAGAAATCACTCTCGAGTTAGTGACGGATCCTTTCGGATCTGCGAATTTCAGGCTCCACAGGTGCAGATCCTACAGCACTTTGTAGATCTCACCGCTGCTCTCCCTCAACAGGTTGAGCAGCCTCCTGTGTTTATCGAATTTCTTCGATGTGTACTTTTACTCCCACTGTTCCTTTTGAAAGTACGATCTTTCTTAAAAGACACAGTTCCGAACAACAATACTTTGTCCTCGGATTGGTTGAAAAAGTAGCAAGCCTTGGTTTCCATAGGACAACCAGCGAGGTAGAACTTATCAGATGTGGGTTCAAGTTTGTTTATTGACTACTGTCTTACACAAACCTTGCAATCCCAATTAATCAGAAAAACAAATTTGGAAATCACCCATTCCACATCCAATGTGGTGTTTTTCACTGATTCTGATAGAAACTTATTTTGCGTAAACATAGACATTTTAGAACGTATTCTTAAATGATTATGGAAGATTCATGTGACTCATCACTAATCGAAGCGTATCTAACAAGATCCGATTCATTCTGTCAGATGATCACCCAATTCTTGACTCAAGCATTTTCCTTCGCGATTCAATCGAGGATCTGAAAACTTCTGTCAAATCGGATCTACACTTCATTTTTGGAACTCCTCAAGGGATTCCTGTCCGTGTCTCATCAAATGAACACAGCCATACTTATTGATGCCATCAATAAGGTAATGAAGTACAGAAGATTTCCTTTGGTACTAATGCTCGTTGGGCCGCATACATCAGTATGTGCAAGGCCCAATAAACCTCTGGCCCGTTTCCTTTAGCTCTGCTAAAGGGGCCTTAGTCATTTGGTCCAGTGAACAGGATTCATATCTCAAATGATTAATAATCAAATGAGTCCAAAACGATGGAACTTCTGAATCCGCTTCACGACCATGCCAAAGAAAAGTCGAGTTCGAGTCATCAGACTTAAACCTTTAGTATTTGTGTTATATTCAAAATTTCGCTGGTTTAAGATATAAAACCCATTCCAAACGGGGTGCTACCATATGATATTTCATTGAGATCTAAAGAGCAAAACTTGTCTTTTATCAAAATGAAAAACATTCAAATTCTTTACAAGAAAATGAAAGACATTTCTGCACAAGGCAGATACATAGTAGCAATTACTTAATTTCTAAAACCAAGTATGAAAGGCTCCTACAAGTGGAGAATCTCTACGGCTCATGCAGCAACCATTGCTTCATACCAGACACGCAGTTCCACTTGCCCTTTCTTCAACGTTCTACTGTCGTTTAGGTTCTGTATATTTCAAAAATATCAGTACCACAACTAGTATTCAATACTTACGTAGAACTTGAATTAATAACACAATACCTGAAGAAGAAGTACCATACATCTCCTTCATCTCTTGTGAATCTTCCAAGAATTTAACGCAATCTCTCTTCCAATGCTCTGACTCATCGCAGTAGAAGCATTTTCTAACACCAGATGGGCCTGACTTGGGCTTATCAGACGACACAGGCTTATCCTGATTCCAAATCTGGACGGCCCTGCCTCTACCCTTGCCAACACAGGATTTCTCAAATCTTTTACCCTTTATGATGTCATGCTCTGCTGTTTTGAGCATGCCATGCAGCTCAGTCAACTTCTTCGTCAAGTTATTCTTGATATAGCTTTTGATAAACTTATCATAACTAGACGGCAGTGACTGCAGAATGATGTCAGTCGCCAACTCTAAGCTGACAAGACATTCCAGTTTCCCCAGGTTATCAATGTAACCCATCATTTTAATGACATGAGGACTTACTGGAGCATCCTCTGGTAGCTTGCACTCAGTTAGAGACTTCACCATCTGGAATCTCTCAACTCGTGCCAGATCCTGAAACTTCAGTTTCAGGCTGGTGATCATCTCTATTGGCGACTCCATGTTCTCGTATTGACTCTTCAAGTCCGAGTTCATGGTAGCCAACATCAGATCACGCACATCTACCACATCAATATAATGCTTATTCCAAGTATTATATGCTGCATGTGAGCGATTGGTCCCAAGCCTTTCTGGAAGAGCCTTTTCAAGGACATAGTCCTTGCTCTCCTGCTTGAGAATGAATCTCAGATTCCGATACCAATCCAGGAAGTTGGATCCATTTAACTTGTCCTTCTCAAGGACGGATCGCAACGAGAAAGTAGTCATAGACATAAGCTGAAATCCAAGGAAAACAAAGATTTAGTTATGTATATGATGAGAAATCTTATCTAATAAGAAAACTCGCATTATATTCAAACAATGTTTCCTCTATGAATATAATGATCCAAAATCCATACTTTACCAAAATCTGAGTGGGCGACTCGCCATTACCCAAACTTCAGTTATCTAGGTAAGCAAATCATTGCTAATTGTACTCAGTACAACTCTTGGTTGTGGATGAGACAAACTATGTCTAATCCACTCTGATGTCTCCGGGCCTAGAACTTCTGATAGCCCAGTCAAGTATAACCAATCTTTTATGTCTTATGATTATTGACAGTCGCACTACAAGTCTGTCAATGATCATCTGCCTTACTCATGTTGCAGTGGATACCAAGGACTCCAAGACTATCCAACAAACGACACGAGTTTTGACAGTAGACAAGATTGGGCAAGACATCAAGGTTACTTGATATTTAGTTGAGGAAACTAAACCCAAAAGTTCAGCAAATCAATATCTTAGGTCATGTAATTGTTGATGTTTAGCACTGCAAATCTATCAACATAACTACCTGCCTTACTCACGTAATTGTGGACACCAAGCTCTTGGCTAGACCATCACACAACGAAATGAGTCTTAACAGTTGACCATATTGAAGCTAAGCTTTGATCAAGTTTTAGGTCAAATTTGGTTTCTGCAAATTCAAGGTTCAATAACCAGAATTTCAGGCACTGTATCGATCGACGCAGACTATGTCTGTCGATCGACACCACCAAACAAAACCAGACTTCAATAACCGGTTAATCCAATTAACCCGGTTCATCGAACCGGTCATGTCGATCGACACAACCCGTGTGTGACGGTCGACATAGACCTTAACCGAGGACAGTTTTGATAACCGGTTCAATCCAATTGAACCGACTTATCAGATCAAACTGATCTTAACCATTCAAATCGGTTTATTCTAATTGTGATAATTGGTTCAATCCAATTGAATCAATTCATCCAACTTAAACTGTTTTAACCAGTTTCAACTAATTGCGATGACCGGTCCAATTCCATTGAACCGTATTATCCAATCAAACTGATTCAAACCATCGGTTTATGCTAATTGAGATAATCAGTTCAATCCAATTGAACCAATTCATCCAATTTAAACCGATTTATTCGGTCTTAACCAAGCAAGATAACCGGTTCAATCCAATTGAATCGATTAACCATTCGCTGGGTCTTTGTCGACCGACACTAACCTGTGTCGATCGACACTCGACCGAATCTGCTCTGTGTCGACCGACACTCAACCTGTGTCGATCGACACATAAGGCTTTCGGTTTTTCTTCGCGAAAAACCCTAGCCGCCGAATCTGTCGTTTTCGCTGTTCAGTGTCGACCGACACACCTAGTGTGTCGATCGACACTGTGCGAAAACACAGACTTGATCTTGATCGAAATCGATCTGACCTGTTCTAACCAAACAACCTAGTTTGCGAATCTAAATCATCAAATTCAATAAACAGGTCTGATTCAATGATAAAACCCTAAGGCTCTGATACCACTGTTGGAACTTCGAGCCAATTCTACCGTATTCAGGAATTGCTGTCAGGTTCCAGATAGCCTAGGATCTAGGGTCTAGTTAATTGAATCAAGGATCTGATCTCTGTTTACCTGGAGATTGGCAGCGGAAGATGGTCAGATAAACGAGATCTATGGAGCGCCTCAGATGCTGCGCCTCTACCTCAGTCCACACGCACACAAGCTGGAATCCGCCGGGATGCTAGTACCGGGGCTCGGATCTCCTGGGAACTGAGTTTCTCAAGGTTCTGTGTTTTTCTCTCTGAGAAAAACTGTCTGGGTGGCGCACTCTATTCATCATCCGGTCGAAATACATAAAACACGTTTATATATTGACCTCGAGGTGAACCGAAACATCAGTTTCGGTTTCGCCATTGTGTCGACCGACACAACCATTGGTGTCGATCGACACACGTCTTGTATCGACCGACGCACCCAATGGTGTCGATCGATACACCCTTTTGAAACTCATATTCGATGTGTATCCAATACACATCGACCAGACCATATGCCAATGATCAATCCCATACGAAGTATGTCCAACTTGCTTAGGTGTGTGACCCTGTAGGTTCACACGATACTGGAAATGAGTTACAACTCATTTGTCATAAGCGGTTTCTAGCAAAACATTATGACTACCCAGTATCATATGAATTGTCCGATCTCGACAATACAACTATCTCTAGAGTGAGTACAATGTGATTTCAGGACATAATCCCAACATATACCAGTCTCCATAGGAGGCGTAAGTATGCCAGCTGACCTAGTGGTGGTCTAGCTCAAGCATCACGAAGTGATCTTGGGAATGGATTGGTTGGGACAGAACCGAGCCACTATTGACTGTCACCGGGGAAGGGTGAAGTTTGATAGACCAGAGGCCAAGATTACGTTTCAAGGTGTGAGGCCGACTTCAGGAAGTCTGGTCGTCTCCGCTATCCAAGCGGAGAAGATGTTGGAAAGGGGATGCGAAGCATACCTAGCCACCATCACCACTAAGGAAGTGGGGACGGAAGAGAAGATTGGGGAGATCCCAGTGGTCCGAGACTTTGAGGACGTGTTCCGGGCCTTAGAAGGCTTACCGCCTGACCGGTCCAACCCGTTCGTCATTGAACTTGAACCAGGGACGAAACCTCTATCTAAGGCTCCGTACAGAATGGCTCCCGCCGAGATGGCCGAGCTGAAGAAGCAGCCGGAGGAACTGTTAGACAAGGGTTTTATTAGACCAAGCAGTTCTCCATGGGGGGCGCCCGTTCTCTTCGTCAAGAAGAAGGATGGAAGCCTCCGGTTGTGCATTGACTACCGAGGTATAAACCGGGTCACTGTGAAGAACAAGTACCCGTTTCCTCGGATAGACGAGCTGTTGGATCAACTAAAAGGTTCAACCGTGTTTTCCAAGATCGATATGGCGTCGGGATACCATCAAATCCTGATAGCGCCTGAGGACATGAGGAAAACCGCGTTTAGAACCCAGTATGGTCACTACGAGTTTGTAGTCATGCCATTTGGTCTAACAAATGCACCAGCTGCCTTCATGAAGATGATGAACAGTGTTTTCCGGGAATGGTTGGATAGGTTTGTGATCATTTTCATTGATGACATCCTTGTCTACTCCAAGAACCGTGAAGAACACCGGGAACATCTAAGGACTGTACTAGAGACCTTGAGGACACAGCAGCTCTACGCCAAGTTGAGCAAGTGTAGTTTTTGGCAGAGCCGTGTGGGCTTCCTTGGACACATCGTGTCTGACAAGGGAGTCGCGGTCGACCCAGAGAAGATTCGGTTGATTGAGGAGTGGCCGCGGCCAAGAAACGCAACCGAAGTTCGGAGTTTCCTTGGTCTGGCCGGTTATTATAGACGGTTCGTCCAAGGTTTTGCAAGTATGGCTAAGGCCATGACTAAGCTAACCGGAAAGAACGTAAAGTTCGAATGGACGGAGGCCGCGGAGAAGAGTTTTCAGGACTTGAAGGTTATGCTAACCATGGGGCCAATCCTAACCCTGCCCGTAGACAATGTGCCTTACGTGGTCGACACAGACACATCCAGGATCGGCCTGGGTTGTGTTCTCATGCAGGAAGGAAAGGTAATTGATTATGCTTCAAGGCAGTTGAGGAAGCACGAGGATAATTACCCAACTCATGACCTCGAAATGGCTGCGGTGGTATTTGCACTAAAGATCTGGCGATCTTATCTCTACGGAGCCAAAGTGCAATTATTCTCCGACCATAAGAGTCTGAAGTATGTGTTCACTCAGCCTGACTTGAACCTAAGGCAAAAAAGATGGATGGAGTTGGTGGCAGATTACGATCTAGACATCACCTACCACCCGGGAAAAGCTAACTTGGTAGCAGACGCCTTGAGTCGGAAGAGGACCGAGGTGGCCGTGGAGAAGGATGCAGAGACCTTGGTCGGACTGGTCAGGTCCTTGCATCTGAATGCATTGTCAGTGGACAATGAGCCACTCGGCCTCGGAGCAGCAGATCAGGCGGATCTGTTGACTCATGTACGGTTAGGTCAGGAACATGATGAAGAGCTGATCAAGTCAGTGAACAACAACAACACCGAGTACCAGTTTACCAACAATGGAACGATTGTGGTGAATGGACGGGTGTGTGTTCCTGACGTGAAAGTCCTTAAGGAGGAGATCCTAAGGATGGCTCATCAGTCTAAGTTCTCCATTCATCCTGGACAAACCACGATGTACCAAGACCTCAAACGGTACTATCATTGGGTCAGGATGAAGAGAGACATAGCAGAGTGGGTGTCCAAGTGCCAAACGTGTCAGTTGGTTAAGATCGAACACCAAGTCCCAAGTGGCCTATTGCAAAGTCTACCCATTCCGGAATGGAAGTGGGACCACATCACCATGGACTTTGTAACAGGACTACCTGCGACTCAATTAAGGAAGGACACGATTTGGGTTGTAGTGGACAGGCTGACCAAGTCTGCACACTTCTTGGCCATCAAGAAGACTGATGGAGTGGGCAAGCTTGTTGAGAAATACATTGATGAGGTCGTAAGACTTCACGGTATTCCAGCAAGTATAGTCTCGGACCGAGACGGTCGATTCACTTCTTATTTCTGGCAAGCTTTTCAGAAAGCCCTAGGAACAAGAGTGAACATGAGTACGGCTTACCATCCACAGATGGATGGGCAGTCGGAGAGGACCATACAGACGCTGGAAGACATGCTAAGAGCATGTGTTCTGGATTGGGGCGATTCTTGGGAGAAGTACTTGCCCTTGACCGAGTTTGCTTATAACAACAGTTATCAAGCGAGCATCGGGATGTCGCCTTATGAAGCGTTGTATGGCCGGCCATGTAGGACCCCATTGTGTTGGACACAAGTGGGGGAGTCCAGTGTTGTTGGGCCAGATATCATTGCCGAGACCACCGAGCAAATCCGACTCCTAAAGGCTAAGATGAAGGAGGCGCAAGATCGCCAAAGGAGTTATGCCAACAAGAGAAGGAAAGACCTAGAGTTCCAAGTCGGGGACCGGGTTTACCTAAAGATGATTACCTTCAGAGGAAGGGCTAGGGTTTCCAAGCGAGGAAAACTTGACCCGACATACTTAGGGCCATTCACGATTCTGGAAAGAGTCGGGAAGGTCACTTACAAGTTGGACTTGCCCAACGAGATGGAAGCATTTCACAATGTGTTCCATGTCTCACAGTTGCGCAAGTGCCTCTCGGATCAGGACGTGATTTTGCCCGAGATCCCCGCAGATCTTAAGGCAAACCTCACGCTGGAAAATAGGCCCTTAAGGATCTTCGACCGGTTAGAGAAAGCCACCAGGAAGAAGGTAATTCAGATGGTCAAGGTGGAATGGATTTGCAACGGGGTTAAGGAAATCACACTACAAGAAATCAGAGTATAGATAGCACATTAAGATAGCGTTTTGGTCAGTTATGCTATCTTTGACTACAGTGGGTATTTAAGATAGCGTTTCTTATATTTGAAACGCTATCTTATCATTACTTTGCATAAAACCGCCAATTTTTACGTTTGGCGGGTGTTTTTTAATAGCAGACAGGGCCTATAAACGCTATGGATAGTATGACCGGGAGATGAAAATTTTGTTCCCCGCGTATCGAACAAAAAAACATCGGTGAAGTATAAAACATGAAATTTTTTGGCTAATGCAAAAAATCAAAAATTCAGATCGAGAGCTAGCTCAGAGAGATCTACAAAAAAATCAAAAATTGCAATCAATTGACGGCTAAGGTTTTTACAAATTTTAGCGAGTTATGGTTGCAAAAAGCTTGTTTTTTCAAAGTATAATGGATGCTTCTGTAATCTGCAGGGAGCTTTCCGTTTTAGAACTTGCGTTTTGTAAGGACCCAAGGTTTACTCAGGTGAGACCGAATCTCAGTCACTCTTTTCTTATTCTTTTCTTGTTTTGGTTGTTAGCGTTTATTTCTTAGTTTCAGTTGGTCATATCTCTCTTCCTGATACACTCTCCTGTTATTTTCTTATATGTTTGTTTAAATGGTCGTGGAGATTTGGTGTTGTTTTAACATGGACAAGTCTTGGGTATGGCATCCAAGGTATTGATTTCTTTATTATCTTCTTTCGTTTGTTGCGTATAATTTATTTGATGACTTGTCTGAAATTTTAAATGGTTCTAACCACAGGGCTAGTCTTGAGTATCACAGAGGGGCATCTAAATTTGTGCAAGCATCATCAGTGAGATTGGGTAATCCTACTGAGATGTTATGTCCATGCATTGATTGCCGCAATTTATGCCATCAACCTGTATATACAGTGGAGGATCACTTAGTCATTAGGGGTATGGATCAGAGATACAAGAGGAATACTTGTTGGAGTTTGCATGGTGATGCAAAGACTGATAAGCCAAGTTGTGGTTCAAGCTATGAATATGAAGCTTATGATCTGATTAGAACAGCATTCTTTGATGGTGAAAACAATAAGGAGGCACATAAGGAAGATGAAGCAGATGGGGTTGATAGCAAAGAAGAATATGAGTTTAAGAAGAAGCTAGAAGATGCCGAGACTCCATTATACTCCACATGTTCCAACTACACAAAGGTTTCTGCGATTATGGGACTTTATCGCATCAAAGTGAAGAGTGGGATGTCTGAAAACTACTTTGATCAGCTCCTCTCATTAGTTCAAGACATGCTTCCCACAGATAATGTACTTCCCGGATCAACAAACGAGATGAAGAGATTCTTGAAGTTGTTTGGTTTTGGCTACGACATGATTCACGCTTGCAAGAACGACTGTATTTTATACCGGAAGCAATATGAAGATATGGAAATCTGTCCAAGGTGTAATGTTTCTAGATGGGAAAGGGATAAACATAGTGGTCAGGTAAAGAAGGGGATTCCAGCTAAGGTCTTACGGTATTTTCCAATAAAAGACAGATTCAGGCGTATGTTTAGATCAAAAAGAATAGCGGAAGAGTTGCGTTGGCATATCAATGGTGGTAGTTCAGATGGTTCAATGCGTCATCCGGTAGATTCAATAACTTGGGCCAATGTGAATCACAAATGGCCAGAGTTTGCAGCTGAACCAAGAAACCTCCGACTAGGTATCTCCACAGATGGGATGAATCCTTTCTCCATTCAGAATTCCAAGTACAGCACATGGCCGGTGTTATTGGTTAACTACAACATGCATCCAACCATGTGTATGAATGCAGAGAACATTATGTTGACAATGCTGATCCCGGGTCCAACTGCACCAAGTAACAACATCGATGTCTACCTCGCACCACTGATAGACGATCTACAGGAGCTTTGGAATGAAGGTATCATGGTGTATGACTCTTTTATGAAGGAACACTTTAAACTTAAAGCAATGTTGATGTGGAGTATTAGTGATTATCCTGGCTTAGGGACATTGGCTGGGTGTAAAGTAAAAGGCAAACAAGCGTGCAATGTGTGTGGAAAAGATACACCTTTCAGATGGTTGAAGTTTAGTAAGAAGCATGTATACTTAGGAAACAGGAAGAGGCTCCGACCTGATCATCCATATAGAAGAAGAAAGAAATGGTTTGACAACACTGTGGAAGAAGGGAGATCAAATAGAATTCAAACTGGAGCAGAAATCTTTAATGCACTTAAAGAGTTCAGAAATGATTTTGGTAAGCCTTTACCGAAAGTAAGTAGAAAGAAAAGAAAATCTTTGTGTGATGATGAGGAGATTGAAGAAGAAGAGTACGAAGAGGACAATGATAGTTGGAGATGGAAGAAAAGGTCAATTTTGTTTGATTTGCCTTACTGGAAGGTAAGCCTCAACTTTGCAAGCTAATTATTGTTGTTATACCTTTTCATTCAAAGTTAAGTCTTCAACTTGTTTCTGTTGTTAGGATATGCCTGTCAGACATAACCTTGATGTTATGCATGTGGAAAAGAATGTGTCTGATGCTATCTTGGCTATTCTGATGCAAAGTGCAAAGTTAAAAGATGGTGTCAAAGCACGGAAGGACTTAGAAGACATGGGGATTCGACATAAGTTACACGTTCAGGAAGGAGGTAGGAAAACGTACTTACCTCATGCTTCTTATTGGCTGACAAAGGATGAGAAAAAAGTTTTCTGTAAGAGATTAAGCTTATTCAGAGGGCCTGATGGATATTGTGCCAACATTGCGAACTGTGTTTCTGTGGATCCTCCCATGATTGGTGGATTGAAGTCCCATGACCATCATGTCCTTCTTCAGAATCTGTTACCGGTTGCGCTTAGAGGCTTGCTCCCTGACAGACCAAGAGTTGCTGTTACTAGATTGTGCAACTTCTTCAACATACTATGTCAGCGTGTTCTTGATCCTCATAAACTCATAACTTTAGAGGTTGAGTGTGTAGAGACATTGTGTGAATTAGAGAGATACTTTCCTCCTTCCCTATTCGATATAATGTTCCACCTTCCCTTACATCTAGCAAGGGAGGCAAGACTAGGTGGACCTGTGCACTTCAGATGGATGTATCCATTTGAAAGGTAATCAAAACTATGCTTTATATTTCTTATTGTCCTTGTGTTGTTAGTTGACTAAGTATATTATTGGGTACAGGTACATGAAGACACTAAAGTCATATGTTAAGAACTATGCAAGGCCTGAAGCATGTATGGCTGAAGGATATCTGGCTGGTGAATGTATAGCATTCTGTTTGGAGTTTCTGCGTAATTCTGTTCCTGTTGAAGAAAGAGTTAAACGTAATGAGGATGTGGAGACAAGTGTATCCACACTAGAAGGCCGTCCATTGCATAAGGGTCCTGTAATTGAGTTAACTGATAAAGAGCGGGACATAGCCCATCGATATGTCCTGATGAACATGGAGATGATGACTCCATACGTAGAGTAAGTTAACCTCAACTTATTCTTTTATGATGGCATATCTGATTATTTATACTAAACTAACATTATGTTATTGTATACAAGGATGCACTTAGAAGAATTGCAAACCAATGATGCTAGATGTGCAAGAAATGAAACTCTCCTTTGGAAACTACATGGAGAAAGGTTCTCACAGTGGGTGAAGGACAAGGTATACTATTTCCTTGTCTTTTTAGGCTTCGTTATCTGTTTACTCAGTTACATACAAAATTAACTTCATTTCATTTTACTGTCTCTCATCAGTTCTCTACTAACTCTAAGGAACAGTCTGAAGAACTTAGATGGATGGCTTACGGACCAAGACATAAAGCTCAGACTTATAAAGGTTATATCATCAACGGGCAGCGATTTCAAATGGAGGAAATAATGCGCAAGACTCAGAATAGTGGTGTAACATATGAGGTAAACTGTCGGTTCCATAATTATGATTTGTTTCTGTTTTTTTCTAACATTAGTTCTTATTACTAACTACACACTTTTTTAAACTGACCAGGAAGCGGTTGAGAAGCTTACAAGGCAGGTGGCTGATCTTCGGAATCTAACTTGAAGATAGTCAGAAACTTAAGGTTAGTTTCAAACCATTCATAGACATCAGGTTGTGTTAATCGTAAGTAATATACATGTTTTAATAGTAATTGTCTGTTAGGAATAAATCTCACTAGTTACTTCTAATTTGGTGTTTGTTGAAAATGCTCTTAATGTTACATGAAGTGTTTTATAGGACGTGTAGTATTAGTTGCATTGTTTTAAATGTTTGCTTTAGTAGTAATCTGAAATGATGTGTTATCAATGTTTGGTAGTTATATAGTAGTAAGGATAAATGGAAAACCAGTGTGGAGGATGATTTGAGAAGTGAGTTGTAATGTTATGTGTTTTCATGTTCTGTTTATGCATAACATTGTAGTGTTTGTGTGTTTTATGTTCTCTGATTCTATGACTAATTTGTATTTTATGTTTTTCAATGTTTGTAGAAGGAGAAGGACACGGAGAAGCAGATGGGAACTCTCACTCTAGGTGTCACGGCTTTTATTGTTTTTGTTGCAACTTGTGTTTTGTTTCTAGTGTACTGATGTGTTATCTAAACTCTAGCACAAGCTTTTTTCATCAACTCAATCAAAACTTTGAATTTTGTTTCTAAACAAAACTTTGTATTTTGTTTAAAACTTGAGATGTAATGTTTGGAAAAAAAAAAATTTAAGAATCCCTACAAAAGTTCACCAATGGATAGGTCACTACTAAACATGCTTTTATGCTTTTATCCTTTTCAAAGATTTTGGCTTACCAAAGCCTTAAATAATTATTTGGTTTTAAGGCTTAAAATTGATATTAAAATTGGGCCTTAACCATGTCAACCGGAGAGCATAAGAAGGTTAGGGTTTCTCCCAAATGAGACATTTCTTCTCATTTGGTCCTCTCCGTGTTTCAGACCAAAGAAGGTTAGGGTTTCTCCCCGTCGATGTCTCTGTAATATCTCTCTAACACTATCTATCTAACCCGTGTAACCATTCCATTGTTCCTCATTGTTAATTAGGGTTTGTCTCGCAATCCATAAACCGATTTCTGAATCTTCGCCGATTTCGAGGTTAGACAATATTCTCTATCGTTGCTGTCTTCTGGTTTGGGGATTTTCTTAAATGTTTTCTATACATTTTTCTCAGTAATCCGAATCGTTTCTAGTCAGTTTGCAGCAACTCAGAAGAGGTACATTCGTTAAACTTTTTTGATTATCTTTGATACAATTCTGATATTCTTTGATACAATTAATGATATTTTCGAGCTTTGTTTGCAGCAACTCAGAAGAGGTGCACGAGCGATACGACCTGACCGACTTGTAAATCAGCTGACTTGTAAAGGTTAGGTCTTCCTCTTACCCTCTCCTTCAATAACTATGCACGACTTGTAAAGCAGCTGATGCACTTCTTTGTATGCAGGTTCATACATACTTGTTTTTGATTCAATTCAGGTAATTTATTCGGTCGGTTATTCACTTACAAACTTCCATCCTTAGCCTTTCATATTTGAATGACTATGTGACTGATCATTCATTCAATTCATTGGAAACATATATCATAGAAGAATCTGTGAAGTTGAAGAATCTAAAGGTAATTGAAATCATTTTTCTGATTTTAGTTCAATTTTACTTGCAGTCATCGAGATGTTAAACTAATCATCGGTCTCGCTTTACGTTTTGTTTCAGCAATGGAAGCAAGGAAGGAAATAATCTGTGGACTGCCAGCAAAAGGATTCATCCCAAAGATCAACCAACAGCCACCAGAAGAAGATCATGATGTCATGGAGATCACAGAAAGGCAGTACCGGAGAGCTGTAGGATACATGATTCGGATTGAGGAAACTGACGTCGAAGATGAGTTTCTAAGACTTGTCCAAAACCTCAAAGGTGAAGAGCAAAGACTCAGAAAAGAAGAGCTGAAGGCTGCATTGGAAAGAACTAAACCGGAACGAGGAGAGTCCTCAAGAGGCAAGATGCGTCGTGGAGAGTAAGGATTGCAATATGTAGTGTTTGGAATTAACTTATGTAGTTGGGTAATTCAACATGTAGACTTTTACATTTTGTGTTTTGGTGTTTTGGGTTTGAGGTCAATGAAATGAAAACCATGTATTTTGTTATTTTGCAATCTAATTTTATTTTACAATTGATTTTTTTTGTCAATATTTTAGAATTGTTTACAATTTAATTGAAATTAAATTAAATTAAATTAATATTTACAGAAAATTCGGCTATAATAAACTTCTAATATATAACAGTAAAATATCGCTATGTTTAATAAATAAATGGCATTTTCATAATGCTATGTTTAATATTTTAACGACGTTTAAAATAACGCTATTGTATAGTTATTAATAGCAGAGAATAAACGCTATTATATACATATCGATTGCAAACATATAAAAGCTATCTTAAAAATATTTACTATAGCACCTACTAAAAACGCTATCTAAATGGCTAGACTTTTTATCGCGGCCGATGACATAGCGTTTCGATAAACGCCATCGTCTCTATAGATAACGTTTTTCAGCCGCAATAGATACGCGATTTTCTTGTAGTGTCACTTGGGAAACCGAGGCCCGGAAGAAGGCTGATTACCCAGAGTGGTTTGAGGAGTTTACAAGGGACGAACTTCTTGGAGCGGATTCGGGGACGAATCCATTTCAAGGGGGGAGAACTTGTAACATCTCCGAACCGGCCTAAGGGCCATTGGGCATCCATGGAACCGGAAACACCAAACTTAAGATCGTGAGTGGTCAAAGAGAGTGTTCTATGGACGGGAGAAGGTTAAGCTCAGCTGGAATGGAGCTTAATCGTGTGGGAATCAGCTGGAAGGAGTGTTCAGCTGGACAGTCAGCTAAGCTCAAGCTAGCTGGAGTGTCCAAGTGTGAAATCAGCTGGTCAGCTAGTGTCACTAGCTGACCATAAGCGAATGGGCACAAGTGGAGAGATGTGCCTTTTCGGCCAAAGAAGACACCCATTCGTTTGGGAAGTTTCATGCGAATTCATGGCCTATAAATAGGCCATGAAGGGGTCAATTTTCGCACACAATTCACATAAGGGAGAAACCCAGATTTTTCTAAGACAAAGGCCATGAAAATCGTGAGAAAGAACGAGAGTTCGAGGCCGATTTTCTAGAGAGAGAGTCGGCGATTGTTCAAGGGTTTTGGTGGGTAATTGGAGCGGCTTAAGGAGGCATTATGGCAGGAGAAACAAGCCGTGATCCGGGCAAGTCCACCACGACCGCAAAGGTTAGTCCGAGCCCCTATCTTCTCTCGGCCTTGGGTCAAACCATGGCTAATGGCCGGTTAAGTTGTGGCCGGATTACATCTCTCTCCTTCTCCTATTTCTGGAACTAGAACCGAGCTTAGGCTTGACGGTTTTAGGGTCGGCTTTGTGGATCATTCATGCGATCGGCCAAAGGCCATGATCGCGGTGGTTCGGGTTGAAGCGTGTATCGAATGCGCAAAGGGTCGTAGGCTCGCATGCGGGTGATCGCACGGTATGTCGGGAAGACAGCCGGGTCATGGAATGGTCGGACGGTTTATCGGGAATGATAGCCGGATCATAACCGTATGGACGGGTTGGCCGAGCGTGAACGGTTGGAAAAGGACCAGATCGATCACGGTTTAGCCGTGAGAATCACTATCGGATCATGGGCAACGTCGCGGACCATGCACCGCGGCAACGGATCGATGGCAACCGTCCGCGGAACCATCACATCCGTTCGCGGTGAACAGTCGCGACCGTTCGCCCCGGACAGGCACTATGATCGTGGAGCGACAGCCGGACGTACGCGATAACCTTACGGATGTTCGCTCGTCAAGCGCTGGTTGGTTCACGGACTTGCGCGCGAGATGGGATGGACGGGCGGACTGACGCGCGATCGCAGTACGCGATGTCGTCGACACAGACAACCGCACGGTCCTTACAGACGTAAGCGCGGTATGTACCAGATGATCCATCGGTACGCGATAGCGGATGGACGCGACAATACGCGCATCGCGGTACACGCTGATCCGTCCATGCGGACGCATGTACTGCCGAGATGCGGATCGCGGCTATGCGGACTGACGTGCACGGTTATGGATCACGGCTATGGCCGTGGATTCGGAATGATCGTGACGCGGTCCGATTTGGGAAACTTAGCCGATTTAGATGGAATTAGAATGGTTTAGGGATTATTTGTTGCATGGATTATTTGGGATCATATAGATCGATTATATGCTAAGTTGTTGGACCATGACGTTTATACATACTTATCATTGTGTTTGTGTTTCAGGATGTAAGGATGATCATGGGGATGATCATGCCTAAGGAGCGGACCGAGACCCAGGAGACGAGTGGTGTGTGTGTGTAGAGATAGACATTGTTTAGGACCGAATACTGTATTAGCATAATGCACTTGACTCACATTGTATTGGTACCATGGTTTGATTAATAAAATGTCTATTTCTGTCTTATGATAACTCGCTTGCCTTAGCTAAGATTGAATGAATGGAAATGAACTTAAGCTTGAATTTGACTAAGTATAGAATAAATGGGCTTGAGGTTGACAACGAACCTCAAGTCGGATTACTTAGATAGTGGAACGGCCGTTCCGGCCTTAGGGTCGGGATGGGGTGTTTCAGAAACAATCTTCCCAATAATGAGTTTGAAGTCTACTTCAACTGCCCCTCCTTCTGAAGAACCATTACCTTCTAGGTGTATAGGCGTCGCAGCACCAACCATGTGCTGGTGTGGCGAAGACATCGAAGTAGGATATTGTACAACTCCTTCCAATCTTAATCACAGGTGGTTCAAATGTCCCGAAGCTATCCGGGTTAGATTAAAACCGGATTCCATTGTTTTTTATAGATTTACTTTATATTTCAGTTTGTTTTTTTTTTAACTCCTAGTTTCCAAACAGCACCCAGATGAAGGTCACTTAAGCGAGTGGGTAGACGACTCTATTATGAAAGAGGTTGATAGGCTTGCCGAAGATCTCAAGAAAATTCTAGAGGACATCAAAGTTCTAAAAAATTGGTCGACTTCTGTTGGGGACGAAATGGAAATAAAGATAACAAGAAAAATCGAAGTTGATGTTGCAAGAAATAATAAGGCTCCTTGCGCCACAAGCCATACACCCACCCGGATGAACATGATGCAGATCATCTGGATCGTCTTCATCTCTCTTTGCTCAATCGGTTTGACATTGAGCCATTTTTTTTTTCGACTAAACAAACCTTTATTAATATAAAACAGAGTTTACAATATCAGTTTCAGTAATAGATTCAAGCCAAAGGGGTACAGTCTCAGAAATATGGTTAGTTCCAGAGTAAGAAGCAATGATATGTGCTGCTTTATTTTTGGCCCGTGGTACATGACAGAAATCAATAGATGTAAATCGATTCGCCATTTCTTGTATATCAACAGAGATATTATGAATACTCCATTGATGAGCTCGCCGGAGAATGTGGTTGATCAGAAGGAGAGAGTCTCCTTCAAACTGCATTTGATGTTATTGATGATCATAACATGAGGAGATAGCGCATAATAATGCTGCTGCTTCCGCCTCTAAAGCCGATGACAAAGTCCCCAGATTATGAAATCCCCAGAGCACCGTTTTTCCAAGATGATCTCTGATGATCCAACCCCCAGAAGAAAGACCCGATTGAGGGTCAAAAGATGCGTCGAAATTGCATTTCAGCGAAGGAAAGGTAGGCTTGGACCAAAAACATGAGTTCTGATCCTGTGTAACCCCATTCGATGGAGAAGATGGCAGTGAGTTCCATTCTCTAACTTCAGACAAACACAGTCCTATTTCTGAAGGAATGTTGATGCGTTTATTAGCAAAGATGAAGGCATTTCGTGACTTCCATATTCGCCAGAGAATCCAAAAAGGTATAAGTTGCTGATCAATATTAAGAGTATCATCTGTTAATCTGTTGAGAAGGGCTTGTACATTTGTTTCCAGGTCTGGAGAAGGTGAGGAGATCCAATGAAGGTCGGGAAGAGAAGCAGAGTTCCACATTTGCAGCGACATAGAACATTCAAAGAACAAGTGATTTAAAGTTTCATCATACTGACCACATCGTCTACAGGTAGCAGAAACAGGTAAGCCACGGCTACGGAGTCTTGTTGTCGAAGGAAGCGCCTGAGAAACTAATCTCCATAAAAAATGTCTAATCCGTGGTTGAATCTTTAACTTCCATATGCTGTTTTTCAGGTCAATGTCACCATGAGTAGGAACGATGTTAGCCGTAACAGGGTCAGAGCTCCAAGCCAGATAGTATCCACTCTTCACAGTATAAATTCCATCAGGTTTAAAATCCCAAATATGAGTGTCCGGTTCTTTCGTAGAGGCAAGATGAATTGAGGTAATCAAGGCATGATCCTCAGCTAGAATCAACTCATTCAAGCGATTGATGTTCCATGAACGGTAGGCAGTTGATTCGGAAATGAGATGATCAACAGTCATGTTGGGGTCAAGAGGCATGGCCGGATTAGCTGGTCTGGCTGGTCTTGGGTAAGGGTGATGAAGCCAGTTATCTTGAAATATACGAGTGTTTTTGCCATCCCCAATGTTGTTTCGGATACCTTTTCTTAGCAGTGAAATCCCAACTAGAATCGACGACCAACCGTATGATTGGGAGTGTTGAGGTTTTGCATCCATAACTGAGCAATCCTTGAAATACCTTGCTTTAAAGAACCTTGCGACCAATGAGTTAGGATACTTAAGTAAACGCCAGGCCTGCTTAGCCAATAGAGAGTCATTAAATTTCGCAAGATCCCTGAAACCTAGGCCTCCTTTGAGTTTTGGAAGCTGTAATTTTTCCCATGCGACCCATGAAATACCTCGACTATCCATCTTTTTGTCCCACCAGAATTGTCTTAACACAGATGTAATTTCACTTATGATCTGACCCGGAAGTTTGAAACAAGACATTGAGAAGACAGGCATTGAAATGGCCACTGATTTAAGCATGATTTCCTTACCAGCTTGTGAAAGATACTTGAATTTCCAATTAGATGTTCTGCGTTTAACAGCCTCCACAATATCATGAAATAATTCAGTTTTCTTCCTTCCAAAAACTTCAGGCAACCCCAAATATTTTCCTCCTCCGCCTTCTTGGTGGATGTTCAGGACAGTTTTCAGACAAACGCGCAGTCGTCCAGGAACTCTAGATCCAAAAGTTATAGTCGACTTCTCTGTATTAATCTTCTGCCCCGAGCATCGTTCATAAAGATCAAAACACTGTTTTAAAGTCCGATAGTTCCGTTGATTTGCTTGAATGAAGAATAGAGAATCATCAGCAAAGAACAGATGGCTTATGCGCGGTACACCAACGCCTATTTTTATACCAAGGAGTTTCTTATCGGAAATACTCTTGTTGACAAGATGACTTAGCACGTCTGCACACAGAATAAAAAGATAGGGGGATAACGGATCACCTTGCCGCAAGCCTCTCTCTGGCTGAAAATTTCCGTAAGGAGTATTGTTGATCAATAGAGAGAAAGAAACAGAACGGACTGTAGCCATAATCCATGTAATCCAAAGCTCTGAAAACCCAAAAGCCCGCATAGTAGCTTCTAAAAAATCCCATTCTACCCGATCGTAAGCTTTGGAAATGTCCGTCTTGATAGCCATATATGATTTTGAGACTCGTTTCCTGGATTTAAGCGAATGCATCATTTCGTTGGCAATGAGGATATTATCAGAAGCCAGTCTTCCAGGGGTAAAGGCTGCCTGAGATTCTGACACAATACTGTCCAGATGCAGCTGAAGACGCATAACCAGAAGTTTAGAAATTATCTTGTACATCACATTACATAACCCGATAGGCCTGAAGTCTGAAAATGTTGTAGGGCTAGTGGTTTTCGGGATCAATCGAATGTTAGTGTGATTGACAGAGGGATTCATAGTGCCAGAAAGGAAGAATCGACGTACTTCTTGCCGAACTGCATGTCCAACGATGTCCCAACACTCCTGATAAAACCGAGCAGTTAAACCATCAGGACCTAGGCCCTTATCAGCACCAATCGCACAAACAGCTTTGTAAATTTCCTCATCCGTGAATTCACTTGTAAGAGAGGCATTGGTTACGTCTGAAACCGTAGGAACAAACCCGTCGAAAATCTCAGAGTCTAATCTTGTACGAGAAGAAGCAAAGAGGTTCTTAAAATACTGGACGCCGAGTGCACCTATATTGGCTTCACCAGATACACAAGTTCCCTGGTCATCTTGAATGGACAGGATGACGTTACGTGCATACCGTTCCTTCGTACAGGCATGGAAATATTTTGTGTTGCGATCCCCATCACAAAGTTTCTTATGCCTACCCTTTTGAAACCAATATTCTTCCTCGTCGGAATATTCTGTGGCCAGAAGTTTCTTAATACTTTCCACATTCTGACGAAGACCAGAAGTCAAAGCTAAGTTAAGATCCTCTTGCAATTCTCGGATACGCCTGGCCGAGTTCAAGTTATTGTTCCGTCTACATTTTGAGAGTTCACTACGAACCTGTTTGATGTGATCATCGATAGAAGCAGATGCAGGAAGGTTGAGCCAGCCTTGAGTGACATGGTCTCGGAAGTCTGGTAGTTTGATTAGTCTAGAATCAAAATAAAAAGGTCGTCTGCGAGTATGAGTATCATGAGATACCAGAATGAGAACTGGTTTATGGACATTGAGCCATTTTAAGTTACATTTTCATGGTTGAATGCTCGTTTATTGTACTTACTCCATCAATGTGTAGTATGGACGGATATCAACTTACTCCTATTGTACATCTCTATCCACCGTTTAGTATATGTACTCTTTCTATCCACCCTAGCCCCTATCCTTTCAAAAAAACTTTTGCTTACAGTTTAGTTTTTTCTTATTCCATTTACCTTTTCAATAAATAACACAACCAAGTTTGAAATCTGTACCTCGTAGGGGTATATTGTCAAATCATAGATTCTAGTTTCGAAGCGATATATTATTATTAAGGCCCAGTATTTTTTCTTCTGTTTTTATTCGGCAATATTTTATTTTATTAAATCACATGACTGTCAAATCATATCATATTACAAGTAGTTCATCTTTATATTGTGTATCTATAGATCCATTTCACTCGTTTTATTTATTCCATTTAATCCACGCCAGACAGATTTGACTCTACTTAATGATGCTCTTCGGAAAAAACAAAACTTTTTTGGAAATTATCTAATCATAGATTATTATGGCTACTCTGCTGCCTACAATTTATTCGATCGAAACGTGACATTATATACGCAAGTTGGTAAATATGTATTTGTATCCATATATCCCATTATTATGCCTATCCATTTTAAGTCTTTAAGAAGTTTGTCTATCCATTTTTATAACAAAATAAAACCATCCATCTCATCCAACCCTTTTTAAATATATTTTCTAACTCCTTCTCTTCCTTAGTTATGTGTGCAGTGTCCATTATCACTGATATGTTTCTAATACCTTAAACTAATTCCCCTATTTTCTGAGGAAATTGTAAACTTGTGTCTATTCGCTTGTATAAATAATTGTCCATTGACCTCAACTATCCGTCGACAGTCTCAATACACTCCACACAAAAATGAGAAGAACAATCCCCCGCGTTGCTGAATCATCTAGCTCTCCACAGCCAGTTCTCAACCTTCTAGATCTGCCTCCCAAGCTTAGGAGATTCATCCTTGCCAAAAATGCCAGTGACCACCTTCGGGAACATTTCAGGGTTCGCGCTGTCTGCCGGACCCTTCGAGACGACGTGGGTCACGTGAATACTCTCCGTCAGATAAATCTTATCCAGACTGCTCCATTGGACCCACTCCCCCAATGCATAATAAGGCTGTACAACACCTGTCTGACCGCAAACAACATAACCGCTATTTTTCTCAAAGCGATCTCTGACTTTATGTACACAGATGATGGCAGACCGGAAGGTTTTCAAAATATTAAACGATGTGCAATCGCTGGATTCAAACCTGCTGTGTATTGCTATCAAGTCATCCGTCGATCTATTACCCCCGCCTTGGATTCAGGTTCCGACATCCCTTTCCTCTCTCGTTTTGTTATACGTTCTTTGAGGAGGCACGTGAGAGAGTTTGAGCGAAACCTCTGGCCTATTGGAATCTCCATGTATTTGGCGGATGTGGTCAGGGATGAGATTGACGAAACAAGGATACAGAGATGCCGCTGCTCCCTTTTCCGATATTGGCTAGACTTTTTGCACGAAGAGGTCAAAGCTTATGGTATGTGTGATGAATGTTTTTGGGCTATTGAGGCTTTATCCTTCTTCCAAATCATTCCCCAGACATTCCTAGAGTGGCCTAACATTTACGAACCAGATCCGGTTAACGAAGGCGGTTGGCACTACGCCTGAATCCAGATCGGCGGCGGTCGTTGGGGTTGAGGAGTAGCTCAAAGCGGTGGCGTTTTGTGTGTTGTAATGTAAAATCCTAATAAATTGTACCGAATATACATTTCTATTTAATAGTCATGTTTAAATTAAGTCCAGATCATCGTCGGTATCCACCAATATTAATTCTATCTCAACTATCCATCGTATTTTATTAATGTCACGATTTCCAAAACAAAAAACTACAACATCACTTTTTTTTTTTTTAATGTCACACTCCCCTAGCCATATTTTTCAAGGGTACGTATCTATAATACACTATCCACATGACATACTATATCTTCTACCCCGCATCCCCCTAATAGGTCAAATCAAGACCTTCATTTTCATACATATCTCTTAGCTGTGGTATTACTAGCCATTAAAACCTCCTTCATATTTTATCCCAATAAAAAAACATAATTACTAAGTAATATGACTATCCATTATTATATCACGCTATACTACTATCCATTATAGCATATACGCTCACTATATACATACGTCACCCTCTAACATATTTATTACCAGCCTCCATAATTATAATACTTTTCACCATCCATCCATTCTTAAGTTTCTTTCTTCACACTACTATCCACCTAGGAGTCGTTTGAAGTCCTTTTTAATATTTCTCTTAATCTATTTCTATAACATAAAGCCATCAAACCGAAACATTGCGACGAAACCAAAACGTCGCGTTCTTTCGCATCTATAAATAGTACATGTCTACATTGCTTCATGTCCACGCTCTCAAAACAAACCTCTCAATATGAAAAGGCTAACCCCCTGTGTTGGTGAATCATCCAGGCCTAACCGGTTGGTTCCCAATCGTGCAGATCTTCCGCTTAATCTGAGGAGTTCAATCCTTACCAGGAATCCTCGTAATCATCTTCGAACTAACGCATATCATTTATACACTCTTCTTCAGATTAATCTTATTCAGGCTCCCTCTCCCGATGACAACCGCGAATGTGTCGCGTTATTGTTCAACGCCTGTTTGGCCGCCAATAACATTACTGCTCTGTTTCTGAAATCAATTTCCGATTTTATGTACACAGAATACATATATGGAGGTCCAGAAGCCTTCCATTAGATCAAAAGCTGCGCAGTTGCTGGATGCAAACCTGCTATCTATTGCTATGAAGTCATCCGTCGATCTATCTATCCTGCTTTGGATACAGGTTCCTCAATTCCTTTCCTTTCTCGTGCTACTATTCGTTCTCTGAGAAGGCATGTGAGGCAGTTTGAGCGTAGTACCTGGCCTATCGCATGTATGTCCATCGACCTGTCTGTGATCAAGGATGCAGTTGACGAAGACAGAATACAGAGATGCCGTTGCTCCGTATTTCGCAATTGGCTAGATATCATGCACAAAGATGTCAAAGCTCACTCTATGTGTAATGAATGTTTCTGGGTCATTGAGACTTTGTGCTTCTTCCAAATAATTCCCCAGACATTCCTCGAGTGGCCTGAGATCCCTGAAACTCCAGTAAACGCCGGGTCGATTGATTACACAGGCAGTTGGCACGAAGCGGCAATGCAAAACGGTTCTGGTTTGGGCGACGGCGGAGCATAAAACGGCGTTGTTTTGGATTCTTAATTTAGACTACATATTTTATTATAATGTTCGTACTTTTGTTTAATTATCCAAATGCTGTAAGGTCTACCGTATGATGCAAGTAGTCTGTTTGTATTAGTTGTTATTTTTGTTTACTTATCCAAACGTTTTAGTTTTTTCCGCCTTATTGCTTTATCCTGCACACTCACTCTGTTTTTGGTATCCATAATTTTTTCTTTCTAAATCCGGCTACACACTCCAACTCTCAATTCATTCTGTTAGCACGTATCCACCACCATATTCCTATAAAAGTACTTTAGTTTGTATATAGGATAGTAATAAACCATCATTAACCTTGCTTACTATATTTTCAACTCATTATTATACTCTCCTCTCGCTAATAGTTCACTCTACGAATAGGTATATTTTTAATTCATTTTAATATTTTGTATAACCCACCATCTAGTATGTTGCACTTTCTTCGATGCAATCTTACTCTCGATACTCAATGTCTCGTTTAATTAAACAAAAAGAACATTAACTCACAATCACCTGTCACTCCTTCTTTTTAAAATACATTACCCTAAGCACCTACTTAACTTAAGTGTCAGACTTTGTACTGTTCAAGGCTGCTTTATCTGCAGTAGTCCGATCATTAACTTAACATGCAAAAAATGTCATGTCTAACATATCCATTTACCCCAGAAAAACCATTCCCAAGTTTGATATCTCCAAACTCTAGGTTTCTTTGCATTTGTATTATTTAGTTCCTCGTTATACCTACAGCGCATCCATTGTCTGACTATCCACCAATATAGCTACATTATTAAATAGATTAGATAAGACATATTTTTATTCATCAATGTATCATTTTTTATACTTATAACAGTCTCTAAATGGTGAGTGTACTCTTACTTTCATTACTTTATTTCTTTTTCCTTATACCCTACGGCGACAGCCCCAATTCATTATCGTTTTCACTAAATTTCATTTCTATCCACACAACCTCATATGAAATGGACTCAGACAGTACGCTTTGCTTTAATACCGTTTGCTGCAATATATGTTCCCTCTGTAACGTTGCGCCTGTGGCCTTATTTATAAGTCAAACCTAGTCTCGCCAAATCTCACTACTTGTTTTCTCCGTTTCGGCTTACGCAATAACGTTGCCATTGATGAGTGACACAAATCCTACAAACGCTTTCCTTCCTCCCTGCAATCTACTACACCTACCCTCTGTATTACGGAGATCAATATTGGCTATAAATGCCAGCGAAAATATCCGTGAACACTACAAAATCAGAGCGGTTTGCAAAACGCTTCGTGATGACGCTGACCACACAGATACACACTTTCAGATAGATCTTATCCAGACTCATCACCATAGGCTAGGTAGCATGAAACTGGAGAATGCATGTTTCCATTCTAACAACCCAACCGCTGCGTTTTTGAAGGCCATTTCTGATTTTATGTATTCAAATGAAAGAGAAGACGCCTTCCAACGGCTCAAAGAGAGTGTTATTCGTGGTATCAAGCTTGCTGTCTACTGCTATGAAATTATCCAGCGCTCTATCTTTCCTCAGTTCGAAACCGATTCAACAATTCCTATTCTATCTCGTAGAGCTATCCGTGCTCTTTGAAGGCATGTCAGTGAGTCCCAGAGATTACGATGGCCTACACAGATCTCCCAAGTTCTGCGTGTTAAAAGAGACGCTATTGACAAAGGTAAACTATCGACTTGCCCTGGCGCGGTGCATCGTTATTGGCTAGACCTACACAACGAACGAGTCAAAGGTTACGGCATGTGTGATCCCGGTTTTTGGTCTATTGAAACTGCAGTCTTCTATAGAATCATTCCAAGGAATTTCTTGGTTTGGACTGACGTCCGTGGACGGGTCGGAGCTAACGTAAACATTCAACGCCGTCGTGTACGCTGACTAATGATTTTGGGTTCCTCATTTCATTTTACATCTTTAAAGTGTCTCTGACCTAGCGCTTAGTTCTATCCACGCTGCCATCCTCTTTTTGTTTTACGTGATTTCTTATATGGTGTTAAACTGCTATCCACTGAAACACATTTGCTACGCTTCATCAAGCTTTAGTATCCACTAAACTAATTGGTTAAATGGATTGTAACCAACTTCAACATTTATATGGATTTTCCCAACTGGCTAAATGATTATTATTACTAATTACCTCAAAATTAATATGTACTTTATACATGGTATGTATTTAATTACGTACAAATGGCTAAGTAATTCATATTGTCAATTACTTCGACTATCCAACATATAAATTTATATTAGAATACCCGAACGATTTATCATTAAGGAACAAAGATCTGAATAAGTGGATAGGTTCTTAATTTCGTACAAATGGACACAACAAAATTAAAAACAAAGCCACCAAATCTACCACCCGCTCAATCGTCATAGTTTTCCCATCCGACGTTGCCCCATCCTCCATTGTATCCATTGTTTATTTCAACCTCGCCCCAATTTCCTTCGTTTTGCATTAGTTCGTCGTCCCAAACATCGTCAACTCCCGCTTGCGCTGCCTCAATTATCTCAGGCCACTCGAAAAAAGTACGCGGAATGATCTCGAAAAAGACTAAACTTTCAATTGTCCAAAAGCAAACATCACACATACCATGCCCTTTCACTTTCTCGCTAAGATAGTTTAACCAATATCGATGAACCGCGCACGGGCAAGTCCTTAATACCTCCCGATCAAATTCATTCCTTATCTTTCCAAGCTCCTCCGATATTGGGACAGCCCAGGGGTGCTTCTCGAAAGTCCTAACGTGCCTCCTCAGAGCACGTACACTATCCCGCTTAAGCAAATGAGCAGTTGAATCCGTTTCGAAATTGGGGGAGATAGACCGGCGAATTACTTCGTAGCAATATACAGCCGGTTTGTAGCCCTTGGCGGCGCATTCCTTGATTCTTATAAAACCCTCTTCTCGTCCCTGTGTGTACATGAAATCTCCTATTCCTCTAAAAAAAACAGCGGAAGTGTTGTTCAAAGCCAAGCAAAAGTTGTATAAATTTGTCACCTCATCACGTGCTTCCTCTGGGGGGACTTCCTGGACAAGATCAATCTTCGAGAGAGTATCCACGTGGTTAGCGTCGTCCCTAAGAGTCCTGCATACTGCACGAACCCTGAAGTATTCTCTGATATTCTCACTAGCATTCTTCGTGATGATCATCCTTCTTATTTCTGCTGGCAGATCCAGAAGATTTAAACTGCTCATTTTTTTACCCGTTTTAGTTTATACAAGTCTGGACGGCGTGTATGTGGTCGACATCATATTTATACATCTCCGATAGTGCGCAACGCTTCGCTATACCGCTATTGCACGTTATTGAATACGTATCCACCTATTTAATTATTTCAACACACAAAGTCATATATTTTTATATTATCAATTACTTATACTATCCACGAACCCCCCCCCCCCCCCCCAAATCCTACAATTACTAACTTAAATTTTAAAACCTCACCATCTATGTTCTGTCGTCTCACAATAAATTCATCGGTCACATCTTCTATAATAGGCCAATAAATTTAATTCACAAAATTATACATTCTTTACTCATGCAAAGCTCCTAGCCATTACTTCACAGTCAAATCAATTAGTTTTTCCAGTTTTACAGTCCCAACGCAAGCGGCGCATGCCTTCTGTTAAACAATGAAAACTAGCTTTTAATTTTCTTGAATTTCCTCCTACTTAAGAAAATGAATTATTTATTACTTTCGTTTAAATTATACTCGAATCACAAACTATCCACATCCACTGCGGCATTTGTTAATCATTACTAAAACGTCAAACCAAACATCAGGTCTTCTTTGTTAAACATATAACGTTCATTCTAAAAAAAAATTACACAGCTCATTATGATGTTTCATTAGATATCAATTACCATTCAACTCCTTTTCTATCATAATTATCCATTGTCACTTCTTAGAATGGATACGGACAATTTCATCTACATATGTAAATCAATCCAGTGCTAAATATTATTAATATACATGCGTCCTAACAATATGTTACTGTCACTCTAATATACTCTTATATAACATACATGACCACGTAAGACGATTGTGGTAAAAATAATTCATACGTTTCTATCCATACACATTTTCCCGAAAGTACATCCTATCCATGAATCGATAACACTCATGTGAATATCGCAATTTCTTTAGATGTTTATCCATTCCCGTGATTGTAACAGATATCTTCAATCATCTTCATCATTCTAATACCTGCAAGCCGGAAAGAAATTAAAAAAACAAGCTTCTTCTGGGCGGCGGAAAGACGCCTGATGAGTTTGCGGACAAACGACCACGGAAACAGAAGCTATAAAAGCAACCTTCTTCTTTTCTCGGCACACCCAATCGATTATTCATTCCAACAAAAACAGTTTAGTTGTTTCGCCGTAGATCCCGACCCATCTTTGACTCAGCCCAACAATTCTCTTAAACTCAATCGACAACCATCTCACCTCAAACGATTCGCGGCCGAAGTGAATCGAAAACACAAAGTAAAAAAAACAAGAAGAAAGCTCTAAAATAAACAGAACCAAATTAATATAACAGTTAAAGACAGATATGAGTTCATTTAGCTGTGATTCAACCATTAGAAGATAAATTATGTAAATCTAGTTGGATAACATAGTTTGATTGACCGGGGACATTTTAGTCTTTTCACATGGCCAAATCACTCAAAAAGATACAAAGATATAAATTCTTTTAAAAACATATAAGATTGCAATAAAAAGTTAAGAAAGATATAGTGGATGCAATTCACCCGTAAATTACCACTAATATAATTATTTTACCATAAATTATGTAGTTTAAAATATTCTATATTCATTTATATCGGAATTAAAAAAAAAACAATTCTCTCCATTTTATGGTCTAATTTGGCGAGTTTCGCGTAGGTCTGACCGTCTGAGAGATAGAGAGCAGTGTTTTTTTTTTCTTTGAAAGGGTTAAAGGCATCATTGGGACATGTCTTCTTCTTCTTCTTCTTGATTCACCTCTCCCCCTCTCTCCCGATTTTTCATGTCTCTTCCAACCAAACGCTCTACTTGCCCCGCCGCTTCTTCTGCCTCCACGGACTCTTCTTACTCTTCCCCGCCGATGAAGAAGGCCAAAAACGGCCTCCACACTCCTTCCTCCCAGCCTAACGCCGCCGACAAGGGTGGCTTTTCCATGGAGGAAGATCCAGCTCCCGCCGCCGCGAATCTGTGCCGGAAAAAGGCTACACTGCCGCAGCCTACTAAGAAGCTTGTCATCAAGCTCAATAAAGGTTTTCGCACGATTTCTGATCGTAATCGGATTTTTTTCTTAGGTTTTATCGATTAACCTTTGGATTTTCTTGGTTAGTGTGTAAATCGATGCTCTTGATTGTTTGGAAATGACTCTCTATACGATTGATTTGTTTTAGCTTAGGCTTCTCGATTTTTAGGGTTTTTGTATAGGCTTGCGATTGATGCAGATTCTGTGTGGGTTTTGCAATTGAATTGCAGCGGAATTCACTGTAAATCGAGCTTGATTGTTGATTTTGATGTAGATGATGAGTGGTTAGGATTTTTGTATTTCTTAAAGTTTGAATCTCTTTGTCTAGCCGATCTGGGGAATTTTAAGATCCGTCATCATTGTTATGCAATGTCTTCGTTCTCACGAAGCTTGGTTTGCCATTGGAAAAATATTGAGAACTGAATTGGTGTATCAATTGTGATAAAACCATTTTCATCATTTGAAAGTTTCTGATACTACCGTTTGTAATATATATGTGAAGCCAAACCAAGTCTACCAACAAACTTTGAAGATACTACCTGGGAAAATCTGCAGTCAGCTATCAGAGCTATATTCCTGAAAAAGCCATTTTCTTTTGACCTCGAGAGGCTTTACCAGGTAAGGTTACTTGTAAATTTTCTAGCTTTCTTTGTTTGATGCTTTTTTTTTTTTTTGTCGTATGTGATAATGTCTTACTGATGGAAAAAATGTTGACTTGTTTGTCAGGCTGTTGATAACCTTTGCTTGCATAAGCTGGAAGGAAAGCTTTACGAACGTATTGAGAAGGAGTGTGAAGAACACATCTCTGCAGCTTTACAATCTCTAGTCGGGCAAGACACCGATCTGTCTGTTTTCTTGTCGCTAGTTGAGAAATGCTGGCAAGATTTCTGTGACCAGATGCTGATGATCCGTAGTATAGCCTTGTCTCTAGATAGGAAGTATGTGATACAAAACACAAATGTACGTTCATTATGGGAGATGGGCCTGCAGCTTTTCCGGAAGCATCTTTCTCTGTCCCCTGATGTTGAGCAGAGGACAGTTACTGCTCTCTTAAGAATGATTGAAAAGGAAAGGTAATTTTGTAATAACTTCAGTCCGGCAATTACATTAGAAGCAAGGTTTATTTGTCACATTGGGAATTCATCTTCATAAAGGCATCCTTTACCTTGTTTTGTCTTGCTTCTGAGTGAATCATTGGAAGTTTTGAATGGTCTGTGAACTCTATTCGTGCCTAGCAATAATACTTAGTTGTAGGTAAAATTTCAAGACAGATGAGCACAGTTGTATGTCGTATATATATTTGATCATGTTGTCATCTGAATCTACTGACCGTTCTTGCGTGACATTGGTCTTGCAGATTAGCCGAAGCTGTTAATAGGACGCTACTAAGCCATCTCTTAAAGATGTTTACTGCACTTGGGATATATACAGAAAGCTTTGAGAAACATTTCCTTGAATGCACTTCTGAGTTTTATGCTGCTGAAGGAATGAAATACATGCAGCAGTATGACGTTCCCGAGTACCTAAAGCATGTCGAGGTGCCTTGCATGAATCTATACAGTTACTCCTAATGATAAGGTGCCGTGAAGGTTATTAGTTGATCTGGTTTCTCTAAGGTTTCTACTGGTGATTGGTGCAGGGAAGGTTGCATGAAGAGAATGAAAGATGCATACTGTACATAGATGCATCAACCAGGAAACCATTGATATCAGCTGTTGAAAAGCAACTTCTGGAACGTCATATACTTGCTGTCCTTGATAAGGTTTAATTCCTATCATCCTTGCCAATATTAGCAATTTTTTGTTTTCTCTACGCTTATTCTATCTCTGAACATACTCCAGGGTTTCACACCATTGATGGATGGACGTCGTACTGAGGACCTCCAGAGGATCTACACCCTGTTTTCTAGGGTCAATGCACTTGAGTCTCTGAGGCAGGCGCTAAGTTCCTACATTCGGAAAACTGGGCAGAAGATTGTTATGGATGAAGAGAAAGATAAAGATATGGTACAAGCACTATTGGACTTCAAGGCTTCTCTTGACATAGTATGGGAAGAGAGCTTTAGCAAGAATGAATCATTTGGCAACACCATCAAAGATTCATTTGAGCATCTGATTAATCTTCGCCAGGTATTGAATTATTATAATACTGCTATTTGTGGAATTTATAGCAATCCGGAGACTTTCAATGCAGTTTGTGTACTGTATTTACTATATAAAAAATATTTTAAACATGAGGGTACTGGGTGCTAGTTACAGTAGTGTTCTTACTAGTATCACTTCAAATACCAAATACTCTTGACCAATTTTTTCAGTGTTTCGTCGTAGCTCAAGTCTTGAGCAATAATTTTCTTATGTAATATTTAGAATCATCTTGACAAAAGTTCTCATTAGCATTCTGCTCTTTAGTGATTCACCCTATTAAATGTAAAGAAATTTCGAGTTTGCACGTTAGTATGTGCCCCATCTAATATATGCCCCTGGTCTATTTTGCAGAATCGCCCAGCTGAACTTATCGCCAAATTCTTGGACGAGAAGCTCCGTGCTGGGAATAAGGGTACTTCTGAAGAAGAATTGGAGAGTACCCTTGAGAAAGTCTTGGTTTTGTTTAGATTTATCCAGGTTATCTCTGGTTCTTTACATCTAGTACTGTGTTTGTCTCTGTTAAATAACTGCATTCAGGCCAGTGCATGGTTTGAAAACTAGCTATTCGAACATCTAGATTCAGTTTTTTTGAAGGTTTCTGTTTTTCTGATATAAGGGTAAAGATGTGTTCGAAGCATTCTATAAAAAGGATCTTGCAAAGAGACTTCTGTTGGGAAAGAGCGCTTCAATTGATGCTGAGAAATCCATGATCTCTAAGGTAACAAAAGGAGTCTCCTGTCGACCCTTTCTCAATAATTTTTTTTTCTATATCAGTAAGTTCATACCCACTGACCCAACCTTGGTGACACGTACAGCTGAAGACGGAATGTGGCAGCCAGTTTACAAATAAGCTCGAAGGGATGTTCAAGGTCCTTTTTTTCTTTATCCTTCTCTAAAGATGTTGGATTTTAAGTTTTCTCTATAGAAACAAAAGGATCCTTCTTTATCATCTTACGTTATGGTCCTTATGGAGCTTTATGCTTGCAATATATCTTAGTATTCATATTCTTTGTTACTTAATCCCAGACAAGATTGTTGGATGATCTTGCAACATACCTACTTTAAGGAACGTGTGGGCATGTTATTATAATGAGCTTGTACTCCATGTTTCTTTGAAACTTTTTTTCAGGATATTGAATTGTCAAAGGAAATCAACGAGTCATTCAAACAGTCATCTCAGGCCAGAACAAAATTGCCATCGGGAATTGAGATGAGTGTCCACGTTTTAACAACAGGGTATGTATTATGTATCAAAGTAATCCAGGATTATATTGAATAGCATGACATATCTATATTCCTTGTTAACTTTTCCATTTATGATGCAGGTACTGGCCAACATATCCACCTATGGATGTTAAACTTCCTCATGAATTAAATGTCTATCAGGTTTAACCAGAAATTCCAAGATATATTTTCTTCCCGAGATAGGTTTTCTTGTTACAAATTTTTTTGGGTCTAATTTATCTGTTTGTTTCGTAGGATATCTTCAAAGAGTTTTATTTGAGCAAGTATAGTGGCAGGAGGCTAATGTGGCAAAATTCATTAGGTCACTGTGTTTTGAAGGCAGATTTCTCCAAAGCAAAAAAGGAGCTTGCTGTTTCCCTGTTTCAGGTCAATCGAATTTCTCTTTTTTCCCTTTTCAAGCTTCTCCTGTCATCCAGTTTGACTTGTATTCGTCCTCCGAGAGGAAACAATGTGATTCAAAGATGTGTTGTCTTTGATTGTCGCAGGCTGTTGTGTTGATGCTATTTAACGATGCACTGAAACTTAGCTTTGAAGACATTAAAGATTCAACTGGCATAGAGGACAAGGAACTGAGAAGGACTCTGCAGTCTCTTGCTTGTGGGAAAGTTCGTGTCCTGCATAAGGTTAAGCTAAACATCGGGACTCTGTTAAACTCGCATTTCTACTAATGCAGAAGCTACTGTGATCGTGGCTTTTCTTTTAAATTTTTTTTTCATATTGATGCGACTTGTGTAAACGTTCTTGCAGTATCCAAAGGGAAGAGACGTACAAGACGGGGATGAATTTGATTTTAATGACAGCTTTACAGCTCCTCTGTATCGCATTAAGGTACACCAATTTGTTTTAATGGTTGCCTCACTTGAAGCTTTCTAGAATCATGGAATATTCTCTTGTTTCCGTTATGGCATATATATAATAATTATTTTCTTTATGGGTGCAGGTGAATGCAATCCAGATGAAAGAGACAGTCGAAGAGAACACGAGTACAACAGAGAGAGTATTCCAGGACCGACAATACCAGGTTGATTCCCGCTCCTGTTTCGTTTGAAATACTCTTTTTAGAACGAGAGAAGATTTGACTTTCCTTGTCTTACAGATTGATGCAGCCATTGTTCGAATCATGAAGACAAGAAAAGTGTTGAGCCACACTCTTCTAATCACTGAGCTCTTCCAACAGGTATCGTTCTTTCTTGATGACATCAAAGTATTGAGCCATGCTCTTCTAATCTTGACCGTTGTGCTATGATGATGAGTTCTCAGTACCTTTGCAAATGTAATAACACACTACGCAATGTATGGATTATGTTTTGTGATTTGCAGCTGAAATTCCCGATAAAACCAGCTGATCTGAAGAAGAGGATTGAAAGCTTGATCGATCGAGAATACTTGGAGAGGGACAAGAGCAACCCTCAGATATATAATTATCTTGCTTAGAATCTCTCTCTGTTAAGCGTCTTTCAACATTTTATTTCCTCTGTATATTTTATTCACAAACAATGGCCGACACTTTCTTCTTCAGTTTGAAAAAAAGGAACTGGTGATTCCGATTATCTATCTTTCTCGCCTTTTCGCCTGATTCCCGATAATATAACCTCACTTTGTGTTTTTTCGTATATGCATTATGTTACGGTTTTGAAAGGTATTAGTAGTCACATATAACTAAACTATGTGTGCACCATTTTATTTTTGGGCGGATTAGGTGGACCTATTTTTTTTTAACGCTGATACAGATTATGAGAACTATTACAAAGACAATTTAACAGATAATACTACCTCCGTTCTACGAGAATCCATCAATGGTCACGATCAACGGCTCCACCTGCTCCTGAAAACTTCCTTATAAGTTTGCCTCCATTAATCTTGTAAAACTGCACCTTCGGGGATTCGAACCCAGTACCTGCCGGTGTAAAGCATTAACCACTTGACCACTAGACCACGGTTGCTTCACAGGTGGACCTATTTGTTGATGAAAATGGGTAAATATGATTCACGATGAAATTTTTATTTTCAGTTGCACTGTTGAGGACTAAATATCAAGATGCAATCAAAGCGAGTTTCTATATGATCTATATACCATTACCAACTGGAAACAACGAAGATCATATCTGACAAACTTTACCATATATGTTTCCATGCAATTACATTCATGAACTCAAAATGCTGATTTTAGTCCAGCACTAGTGTAGTCTATGCTAGATTTGGAAAGTGTAGAATAGAGCGTAAAAGACTTGGATAAAACAGAGAATAGGAGAACTTGAGGGGAACTCCCAAAAATGTATTTGCTTTTGATTCCCTTACATCATTATTTATAAAGTTACAAAGAGAAGATCGAAAGAGGCTCCCAAGTCCCAACAACTATATTTCCCAACATCTGGTTTATTTGAATCTGAGCATGTGGACCACTTGTATGGACTGTACAAACATGCTCGTTTTCGCAAGTCTGTTTCACAAATCTGCCAGATTCTAGTATGCTCACAAGTGTGACAGATTCTAAAGTCAAGTAAGTTTGCAGATTCTGAAGTTTGACTTCTTCCTTTTCATAAATGTGCCAAATCTTGAAGTCTCCTAGATCAATAATCCCCCTTAATCCTAGACTTTGGAATCGTCCTAAAGACTAATCTTGGAAACCCATAGCATTACCTCATTGAAAATCTCAACATGAAAAATCACTTTGGCACAAAATCATGCTGAGGGAAAACGAGTATGATGTCCATGAATTTAGAGGACAAGAGATCAAGGGCGTATAAGGTCCACAAGTCCTATTTTGTTGTAGATATGGTTGGAAACTTTAAGACTTTCGGTTTTGGTGAAAATGTCCGCCAATTGATATGCACTTCTTGTGTAACATGGAAGGATTACATCTTTTTCAATCAAACCTTGTGACAATCTATCTCAATGTGGGTGGTCCTTCATGGAACACCGAGATGGTAGAAATGTGAATATCCACTTGTTTGTTAAAATGCATGGTGATATGACTTAGTTTTTCAATGCCAAGATCTTTAAGGAGAGCTTTGAGCCAAGTTAGCTCACTTGTGAGCTTCCTCATTGCCTTATACTCCATTTTCGCATTTGAACAAGATACAACATTTTACTTCTTTCTCTTCCAAGTTACCAAATGTCCTCCAATGAAGGCAAAATAGTTGGTTGTATACTTCCTATCAATCCCACCTCCAGCCTAATATGCATCTAATAACCCACAATCTCAATGCTATCATTATTTCCTATCAAAATGTATTGGCGAACTTCCATTAAGACACCTTAGGATTCTTTCCACCATAGACCAATGGTACATTGTAGGAGCTTGCATGTGTTGGCTAACTTGAATTTTAGAAAAGTAAAGATCCAGACTTGTAAGTGTGAGATAGATCAACTTGCCTACAAGATTTCAGTATTAGGAAACATCCTTGAACTTCTCATCCGATTTCCCCCTTTCGGTTGAACTTTTAGCCATCTTCAAGAGGTGTCTTAGCTGGTTTGGATCCAAGATTTCCTGTCTCACTCAAACTATTAAGAGTGTATTGGCTTTGAGAAAGAAATAGTCCCTCCAGAGCCGACAAATTTCAAGTCCAAAGAAGTACTTCAACTCTCCAAGGTCTTTGATGTCAAATGTGGTTTTGAGGAAGGCTTTGATGAATTGAATACCTTCCTTGTTATCCCCAGAGATGATAAGGTCACCCACATAGATGAGTACAACTACAGTTCCTTAGGAACTTTGGAGAGTAACCAATGTGTGGTCGGATTCATACTTCTTGAAACCGTGGCCCTTGAGTGTGGAGATTAGCTTTTGGTACCATGCTCTTGGAGATTGCTTCAACCTATATATGGCCTTCCTAAGTATCAACACTTTCCCGTGTCCAATAGAGTCTTGAAGACCGGGTGGTGGAGTCATATACACTTCTTCTTCAAGTTGTCCTTGAAGGCATGCATTCTTCACATCCATTCTCAATAGATACCAAGAGAAGTTGGTAGCCAAGGAATCACCACTCTCACGGTATGGATTTTGGTCGCGGAGGAGAAGCGTATGTGTCGTCATCTCCAAAGGTATGTGTGAATCCTCTTTTTGCCAAGCGTGACTTGTACCTCTTTATGTCCCATTGTTTTTTATTATTTAATGGTGAAAACCGACTTAAAGCTAACAACCTTCTTCCCCGGTGGAAGATCTTTGACACCCCTAAGTATGGATGCATTACATAGCTCCTCTTTCATCTTCGATGGCATCTACCCATTCTTTCTTATCTATGGCCTCTTCATAGCTTCTAGGGATATGATATTGTTCAATTTTCTTAAGGGAGGCTTGATGGTCGGATGGAAAAAGGTCAAGAGAACAAACAGTTTGGATATGGTCAGCTACGATATGGTTGTTTTTGTATACCCGTGTGTCCACCCATTTGGAGAGAAACTTGGGCCTATTTATTTTTCTAAGTGGATCAATATCTTCTATAACCACTCCTTCTTCCTCAGGTTGGATATTATTATTTTCTTCCATATCCAATTCTTCTTGGTTTTGGTTTTGGTTTTGATATGGGTCTTCCTCTTGAGCATGAATGTGATCTTGTTGAGTAGTTATCACTTGTTCTTCTTCTTGGATATTTGTACAGTTGGTTGGTATCCAATTTGCTTCTTGTATTCAAGGAGCATCATTTTATAGATGACCAAGAATAAACCTTAAACTTTTGGCAAGGTCGGATGGTGAGTTGGAAAGATCCTTCAAGCTCTCCAATATTTCTTGTCATAGTATCCATGTCCTTCAAGGAACTTGACATCTCTAGACACATAGGTGCGGTTGTTTATAAGATCATTGCACTTTTATCCCTTTTGAGTTGTGGAATATCCAAGGGACATACACCTACTACTCTTTTCTTATAGTTTGTTCCTTTGTTCACCTGGTAAAAATACAAAACAAACACACCCAAACATATGTAAGTGATCAATATATGGCTTAGTTTTGTTGAGTACCTCAAATGGTGATGGTTCCTCTAGGACTTTGGTAGGGATTCTGTTGATGAGTTAGCAAGCATCCAACACCACATCTCCCCAAAATCCTCTTAGGTATGTTGGTATGAAATATTATTGACCGTGCAACCTCCATGAGATGCCGGTTCTTCCTCTCTGACACTTTATTTTTTTGTGGTGTGTAAAGACAACTTGTTTGGTGCAAGATGTCATGCTTAGATAGGTTCTCTTTGAATCTTTGGCTTGTATATTAACCCCCTATTATCTGAAATAACACTTTAATCTTGGCATTGAATTGATTAGTCACATAAGTTGAAAGTTAGTAAATGCTTCAAACAAAAAAATACTTAGATTTTTCATCTATAAAAGTCATAAAATGGTTGTTAATATCCCTAGACATCCATGATGAAGTCCAAACATAATGTGGATCCTAAAACCCACACTCAGATTTAGAGTGTTTAGATGAGCTGATTTGTAAAGTAGGTGGGCTAGATTCTTGGTTAAACGCGATCAAGAAGCTTAACAATAATGGAAGAATGGATTTATATTGATTTAGACGTAAGAACAATAAGAACTCGAGCTATAGAGCGATTACAAAGTCTTAATGCTAGGTTCGAACTTGAATGAAAATAATCGGATCCTTTTTCCCGTTGTCGAGCCCCTCCTTTATAGTCCTTAGCTTCACAACCATCTTCCCTGATCTTCGGAGCCGACTTCAACAACTTGCGGGATCTTCGGGATTACGTGCTCAGTCCATCTCCTCCTTTGTAGCCGGTTGGTTGCTTAACGGTTCGGATGGCATCCATCGAGGTACTCTATGGAGTCGGAGCTTTTTGCTGGACTGGGCTTCAGTGTGGACGCAATCGGGCCTAGCTGCCCCCCAGCCTTTTAAGCCGATTCCCGAGCTTGAAAGGCGAAATCTTCTCGGGTAAGGCCCATAGTCTTCTTGGATAAGGCCGGATCTAGTAGTTAGGATCGCGTCGAAGATTCTGGACGATTCGACTTCACGCATGCACCGTCGGATGGCGCGCAAAAAGAAATCCCGCCAAGATGAATGGACGAGATGAGCGCGTGGCGTTAGCTATGCGCGTCTGTGGCACGTGGGAAGATGCTCGCGTGATTTGACGGTTGCGATATGCGAGATTTGGAAAGATTTACGGAGTCCCGAGGTGGCGTAATTATGACGTCTTTATAATCCACCTCCTCGTGAACCCACTCTCCAATACACAACCGCCGTTCGCAAGGTAACTTCTCCACTTCTCTTTTATAACGATTACTCCTCTCTCTTTACTTTTACGCTTCTATTTCTCTCTCTTCTGTAGTTTCCTTTTACCTGTTTGCGAAAAAGAACTGTTTTCTTTCGATTTTCTTTATGCGATGTCGAAATCGAGCTTGGTTAGGGTTAAAAAAGAGAAACAGATAGCCGAAGAGGAGGAGTTCGAGCATCCCATTCCGACTACGAAAGCGGAGGACATCGAGAGTCTGTATTCGTCGCACGGTGTGCCAAGATCGGTGGAGTTGAGACTTCTCGATCCCGGAGAGACGCCGGAGTCGGTTAGACCGGGCTATTGTTGTGCCTACAAGGCTTATTTCGAGAAGTGTAACCTGGTCTTTCCGATTCCTCGGTTCGTGTTGGACGTGATAGGCGAGCTCGGGATAGCGCTTCCGCAGCTAACACCAAATTTCGTCCGCTACCTCACCGGCCTGTTGGTTAGGGCTCGAGAAGAGGGGATTCCGTTCGACCTGTCTGTTCTTCACGATTTGTGTTCGATCAAACATAACTCGGCGACGGGGCTTTTCTATCTTTCTCCTCGGCGGAGTTTGGCGATCCTGGTGGCTGTGCCGAACCGGGAGGATCGTTGGAGAGATCGTCCCTTTTGGTTCAAACTCGACCACCATTCGATCGGGGATTATGACCCCTCTAGAGTCGCGACCTCGTGGTCGGAGTCTATTGGTTAGGGATAGCGTTTTTAGCTAGTTTTTGCATGTCGGTTTTGTTTGGGAGTATCTGAACTTTTTGTTTGTTTTCAGAGATCCCGGAGAGGTACGGAATAACCCCTGCGAATAGAAGGCTAGCAGCTACTCTAAGCTCCAGAGACGTACTCTGGTCGTCGTTCACTGTTGACAGAGTTAGGCATGTACTCGAGCTCCCGGAGGTGATTGTGCCGCTGGAGGTTCGTCCTGCCCCGATTCTTCTTGGTGAGTGTATGCATTTTTGCGAAAAGTTTCTTTTTATGCAAATATTCTGTTTACGCGCCCCGGGTGCTAATCTTTGACCGTTTCATTTCGTAGCTTCCCGAGAACACTCGCTTTCCGACGCTGCTTCGTCGAGCACAACCCAGACAAAGAAGAAGATGAGGAGACGTCCCACTGTTCGAGAGTCGTCCAAGAGGCCTTCCGAAAAGGCAACGTCTGGCGGATATGCGCCCATCCATGCTGGCCAGTTGAACGATGCTCTAATTGGCGCAATTAACGACGGGAGGTCTGAAGGCGCTCCGCCTCCGCCTCCGCGTCGGGACGCGGAGTCTGGGAAGGGGCCGGAAGCTGTACGCCCCGACCAAGTAATTAACCTGAGTTCCAGGGCCACCGGAAGTGATTCCTCGGTGCAACCTTCGAACAAGAAGCCTCGATATGAAAAGGAGGCAGCTGTTGGGTCGGGCTCGTCGCATGCTCCGGGGTCCAAACCGTTTCACTGGAAGTTTGACCACACGAAGGATTTCCCGATCACAGATGACCCTGAGGGACTTGCTCATCTGCTCCGTCATTGCAAGGCTGCTGGATGCTCGCTCCCCTCGGTGAAAAACCTGATAGGCCGGGAGCTGTACATCAAGGCAATGACTGCCAAGGGAAAGGTAGCTTCGAGTCTTCGCTTCTTCTTTCCTTTTCTGGTTTTTAATGCCCTTTTTCTGTTTCAGTATTTGGAGGCGGACAATCAGCTTGTGGCCTTCTATGAGCAGCACCTCAGGTGTGTCCCTCGTCGGGAGGAGCTCGAGCAAGCCCAGAGCGTTGTGCACCAGTTGACCGCGAGCCTCAAGAGTTGTCAGGAGGAGGTGAGGCTTCTCGAGTCCCAGCTTAACGTTGTTAAGTCCGAGCGCTCGATTGCCGTGGAAAGGACGGTTGCTCTGGAGCAGAAGGTTAAGGAACTCCTTGAGAAGGCGGAGGGTGCAATTCGCTCGGCTAGGCATGACGGTATGAGGATCAGGGACGGCCATTATTATGACATGTTTGAAGCTCACAAGGACAAGTTTGAGAGGAAGAAGAAAGAGACGGACTGCGAGATGAAGGTCCAGGAAGTGGAGGCCAATATCGAACTGATCAATCTCCTGCAGAGTGGGGTGACTACCATCGAGGAGGAGCTTCCCAAGCTGTTGGAGCAGAGGGAGACTTTCGCGAAGGAGTTCGAAGCTGCGCAGGTCTCCGACTTCTCTCTGAGCGCCGAGTTGCGTGCCATTCCTCAGATCTCTGAAGACTCGGTGATGCGCGTAGCTCGATCCGCGGGGTTTAATGAGTTCGGGTCGAATGCCGAGATGATGGCGGGAACTGCGAGTACTAGAGCGAATCAGGCGGCGGAGATCGGAGTCCAGGAGAAGCAAGGTGGCGAAGGTGAGAAGGCTGGCGGTGAGGAGCAAGGCTGATGTCTGCTCCTTTGAAAATTTTAATTTCTGTTTTTGGAATCCCCTAAAGCCCCCTTTTGGGCTAAAGTTGAACTCTTTTTAATTTTGCTTTCGGTGTTGCCCGGGAGGGCTTTGATCCATAACTCTGTTTGGCTCGGGTGAGCCTTTTTAATGCACGCTTTTATGTTCATGTTTTTTGTTTGAGTTTGGATTCTTTAGTTTAGCAAAATATCGAGGTTCGGTTATGCGTTGTAAGTTTGCAAGTTGAACCTTCGAGTCGCTGAGTAGAACTCTTAATTTTTGTTACTTAGTCTGACCAGACGTTCCTTGTGTTTTGGAGTTCGTTTCGCGACTTTGAGCCCTTTTTGGTTCGCCGTGGTTCGGATACCTGTTTGACCTGTGCAAAGTCGTTTAGGGTTTATTTCCAAGTTTGTTTGCGGGTTCTGGGCTTTGGAGGATTACTCTGGAAGAATCCCTTGGAGTTTGCGGTTCGCGAAACACTTAAGGTTTTAAGACTTAGCATATTTGCGATTTGTGTTTGCAGCCCGCGTCTGCTGTAAAGAGGTTTGGTGTGGACTTAGAGCGACGCGTAGCGTTGAATTTGTACTAAGTAAAACTTGCGTAGAGTTTAGACTTTATTTACTTAGTGATCTTTCATGCTTGTAATTGCCAAGGTTTTAAGACTTGGTGAGTTCGCAATAACATGTGTAACGAAAAGAATTTCATTAATGTATGTTCCAGAGTTTACATTGATGTATTGGGTGATAACCCTGTACTCCCCCCAAAAATAAACGAAAAGGTAGAATGCGAGAATTTCTGTGTTTTTTGGGTGAAGTGGCTGCACTCGAAGTTCGAGCTGCCTACGTACCCCGCCAAGGGATCAAGCCTAACGTAGTTCGATTTTTGTGAGTACTTATGAGTTGTATAGCTTGAGGTTCATGGCATTCCATGGCCTCTTCACAGGCACTCCGTTTTTGATTTTCGTGAGCTTGTAGACGCCGTCGCGGACTATCTCTGTGACTTTTTAGGGTCCTTCCCAGTTTGTCCCGAGTTTCCCGGCGCCTGGCTCTCTTGTGTTTTCGTAGACTTTGCGCAATACTAAGTCTCCCACGATAAACTTCCGAGGTCGGACTCTGGAGTTGTAGTATCGGGAAGTTGCTTGCTGATAGTTTTGCATTCGTATTAGCGCTCGGTCGCGTTGTTCCTCGATCATGTCTAGACGATCTCGGAGCATTTGTTCGTTTAGCCCCTCGTGTCTCGGGCTCAGTGCCCTTCTGACAGTCGGAACTGATATTTCTGCAGGGACTACTGCTTCCATCCCGTATGCTAACGAGAACGGAGTCTCACCAGTCGCGCTGTGAGGTGTAGTGCGGGAGGCCCACAGGACTCCTGGTAACTCTTCAGACCAAGCGGACTTTTTTGAGTCGAGTCTCTTCTTGAGGCTATATAGTAAAGTCTTGTTCGCAGCTTCTGCCTGACCATTTCCTTGGGGATACCTTGGAGTCGACGTGGTCAGGCGTATCTTCCAAGTTTTGCAGAAATTTCTGAAAGTTCTGGAGATAAACTGTGAACCGTTATCCGTTACTATTTCGTATGGGAGTCCGTGTCGGCAGACTATGTGCTCCCAGATGAAGTGCTGCACTTCGATTTCTGTAGTTTGCTGGTAGGATTTAGCCTCTATCCACTTGGTGAAATAGTCTGTTAAGACCAGGAGGTATTTCAGCTGTTTTGGTCCTGAAGGGACGAGAGGCCCTACTATGTCCATTGACCACCTCATGAAGGGGTATGGTGCAGAGATCGAGGACAGTTTCTCCGCAGGCTGGTGAATAATCGGTGCGTGCCTTTGGCATTTATCACACAGCCTGGTGTAGTTCTCGCAATCTGCGATCATAGTCGGCCAGAAGAATCCTTGTCTTTTGATGCGGATGGCTAGGGCTCGCCCTCCGGAGTGGTTACCGCAGGTGCCTTCATGGGTGTTGCCCATTACGGCGAGGGCTTCTGCGGCGTGCACACATCGCAAGTAAGGTTCTGCGGTGCTACGTTTGAATAGGCAATCATTGATTATGCAATATCAGGCGCTTCGGGCTTTAAGATTTCTGGCCTGCCACTTGTCGTCGGGGACTTGGCAGTGTCGGATGTAGCTTAGGATTGGTTCCCTCCAATCCGGCCTGTTCAAGAATTCTGCGTCCGGTTCCTCGGTTTCAGGCTAGGATTTCTCCTCCTCGATGGGAGGTTCGGGAATTTGCCGGCCGCTACGGAGACCGATGTCATAGACTTCGTGGCATCCTTAGGCCGTTTCTGCCCGAGCTTCGGGTTCCGGGGTTTCCGTTGAGTTTATTGCCTGGACCGTTGTGGACTGATCTGCGGTATGCGCCTTGAGTGCCACGTCGATGCTAGGTTTTTCTATCCCTTCTACGGGTATTATTCTCTTGACCTTAGGGTCGGACGTCGAGGCTAATGCTGCCAGGGCGTCGGCGGAGGAGTTTTCCCCCCGAGGTTATCTCTCGAGTGTGAAATCTTTTAACTGATCTGCTAACTCGTGAGCTACCTGACGTACGCTTCCATGCGCTCATCCTTAGTTTCGTACTCGCCGTGATACTGGCTCGTAACCAACTGCGAATCGCTAAAGGCACGTACTTCTTGTGCTCCGACTCCGATTGCGAGTCGGGGTCCGGCTATGAGGGCTTCGTACTCGGCCTCGTTGTTGGATGCGCTGAAGCCAAGTCTGAATGATTGCTCGATTATTTCTCCTGTGGGGGTTACGAGTTTGATTCCTACCCCGGAGCCGTGTTTGGATGAGGCTCCGTCTACATGGAGAGTCCAATGATCGTCTTGATTTTCCTGCTCCGGAGCCATGGGCGGGAGCTCGATAATGAAGTCTGCTAGGACCTGGGCTTTAGCGCTCGTTCTGGTCCGGTACTCGATATCGTACTCGCTTAATTCGATTGCCCATTTGGCTAGTCTGCCGGATTGGCTCGGACTATGGAGTATAGTTCGTATGGGCTGTGACGTCATCACTACTATGGCGTGTGACTGGAAGTACGGCCTAAGCTTTCTTGCCGCCATTACTACTGCGAGCGCGAGCTTCTCCATTGCTGGGTACCTCGTCTCTGCGTCTATGAGTGTTTTGCTCACGTAGTATATTGGCTTTTGCTCGTTTTGTTCCTCGCAAACCAGGACTGCGCTGACGGCGGCGGGCGAAGTCGCGATGTAGAGATACAAAGGCTCGCCCTCCACAGGTTTGGCTAGTATTAGAGGTTCGCTGAGGTACCTATTGAGATCGTTTAGGGCGTTTTCGCACTCCTCGTTCCATTGGAACTTTCGGTTTCCTTTGAGGAGATTGTAAAATGGTAGGCATTTGTCGGTTGACCGAGAGATGAAACGGTTCAGGGCTGCTATCCGTCCTGTTAGCCTCTGTACTTTCCTCGTGTTTTTCGGGGAGCGAATTTCTAGGAAGGTCGCTATTTGCTTTGGATTTGCTTCGATCCCTCGTTCCGTTACTAGATACCCGAGGAATTCACCCGATGGTACTCCGAAGGAGCACTTAGCTGGGTTGAGTTTCATCCCGTATTGGTTTAGGATTTTGAAACATTCCCGGAGCTGTGCTATATGGTCGCTCTCTTTGGAGGAATTTACTAGCATGTCGTCAATGTAGACTTCCATTGATTTTCCGAGATGATCGGCGAACATTTTGTTCACCAGTCTTTGGTAGGTAGCTCCGGCGTTCTTTAGCCCGAAAGGCATCACCTTGTAGCAGTAGGTTCCGCGATCGGTTATGAAGGCCGTTTTTTCTTGATCCTCTGGGTTCATGAGGATTTGGTTGTATCCAGAGAATGCGTCCATAAAGGATAGCAGTTCGTGTCCGGCGGTGGCTTCCACCAGACGGTCTATATGCGGTAGTGGAAAGCTATCTTTTGGGCATGCTTTATTCAGGTCTGTGAAGTCTATGCAGACTCTCCACTTCCCGTTTTCTTTTTGACGACGACCGGGTTTGCTAACCAGTCGGGGTATTTCACCTCCCTGATTGACCCGACCTTTAGTAGTCTGTCGACTTCGTCGTTAACGGCTTTGGCTCGTTTAAAAGTCGGATCGACGTTCAACTCGTGTGAGGTGACCTCGATATCGATCCCTTTCATGTCTTTTGTGGACCATGCGAATGTATCCACGTTCTCTTTGAGGAATTTAATGAGTTCTTCCCTGGTGGTGTTCAGTAGCTCCGATCCGATGTTTACACACCTTTCCGGGTCTCTGTCGTCAATACAGACTGAGACGACTAAATCTTTTCGCGGGCCTCGGACTGTTGGATCGTTGTTACGTTTCGTGGTCCGGGAGGCGAGCTCTTCCTCTTTCTGTAATTGCTATACGTTTAAGGTCTCTAGCTGTTTGAAGAAAGTTAAGTAGCACGATCTTGCGGCCTTTTGGTTCCCGTAAATCGTCTTGATCCCCGAAGGGGTCGGGAATTTCACACACTGGTGATAGGTAGAAGGCACTGCCTTCATGGTATAGATCCATGGTCTACCCAATATCGCGTTGTACGGGGCCGGTTTGTTTACTACTACAAACTCCAGGATTTCCTGTTGCCCCCTGGCGATGGATGGGAGTTTTATAGTTCCCATCGAGTAGGTGGTTTCGCCGTCGAACCCGGTTAATGGGGTTTTCCCTCCGGTCAACATCGAATATTTGAAGCCCATCTTTCTGAAGGCGTCGTAGAACAAGAGATCTACCGAGCTCCCGGTGTCAATCATGACTCTGGAGAGTTCGAATCCGGCTACGTCGAGTTGGATCACTAGCGCGTCATCATGCGGTTTGTCGAGTTTGAAGGTTTCGCTCTCAGAGAATGTTATGTGAGTGTCTGGCCCTTCGATCGAGACCATTTGCCTGAGTTCATTCGCAACTCGTCTTTGGTGAGCTTTGATCGAGTTTACCGAATTCCGACAAAAACTCGAACCTCCCGATATAAAGTTTATCGTTTTGGGGAGGTTCGAACTACACAGTCCGAGCTTAGGCAAGCACTGGCTGGCCGGTTTCTTAGGAGCTGGGGGCGGCGTGATGACCGATCTCATTGACCCCCCGCAGCGAGCTAAGCTAAAAATTGCATCTATGCGTTTTCGAGAGGGGACTGGGGAATCTGATCCCTCCTTTTCTGGAGTTCTCTCGCGCTTAGATTGCGAATTCTTTTTGCTTTTCGACTTGCTCTTTCCTTTATCTTTCTTTTCGGGCTCTTTTTCCTCCGATTCTGGAGTCTCGCTGCTGTCGTTTTTAGCTGCCAGTAGGCGGTCTTTGGACCTGCACTCTTCGGAGGAGTGCCCTTTCTTGTCGTGGTATTTACAATACTTGTTTGCATCGTAAGGCTTGCGCCATTGGGGCTTGCCATCTACTTTCAGGCAGTGTTGTCCCTTGCCTGAGGATTCCTTTTTGCTGGTTTTCTTCTGGCTTGACTCTTCCTTTGCTACAGCTACGGTCTCCTCGTATTTTGCGTAGTAAGTAGCTTTGTGCAGCGCATCGTCCAAAGACGTGCATGGTCGTACCGCGAGCTCTTTTCTGAACTCCGACGTGTACAGGAGTCCGTTTTCCAGAGCCGCGATTGCTATGGTCTCGTTTGGGTCGGCTATACGTGATTTGACTTCTCTGAACCTAGCGATGTAGGCTCTGAGAGTTTCGTCCGATCCTTGCTTCAGAGCCCAAAGGTCGGCTTCCGAGGTCTTCTCCTCGATGAAGATCGAGTATTGCTTTAGAAAAATCGATACGAGCTGTGTGAAGTTATCGATCGAATTTCCCTCCAGGCTGGCGAACCATTCTAGTGCGGTACCGGTGAGATTTTCGGCGAAAAGTCTGTAGTATCCTGCTTCCTTTTCTTCATCGGTAAGGTGTGCTCGGGAGACAGCGAGCCTGAAGGCTCTAACGTGGGCCTTCGGGTCCGTAGTTCCTGCGTATTCTGGGATTTTGATTTTTCCAGTATTCTGGATCCTCGCGCTAGCGATTCTGTCCGTAAATGGGGTTCGACGGGTCTCCTCGTTAACCTGATCGATGTCTGGAGCCGCGCTCGTTGCTGAGTGGACCGCAGCTTGCAGACGTTGGAGCCTGGCATATATGCCTTCGTCGTTTATGTCTGTTCGTTGGTCGAACATATGGAGTTGCGTGCTCCGCGGACGCGTGTTATTTGGTCCCCTAGTTCCGGCTTGTTGGGCTATCTCGCTCGGGGAGGCCGAGCAGTGTTAGTCCCTAGTTCCGTCACTGGAGGACGCGTGCTGGAGGCGAAGGCTGATGCTCCCAGCACCCGATGCCTGTTTGTTTCATAGCTCGTTGGCATGGGCGGGGGCGTTGGCAGTCGCGCTCCATCAGGGGCCGTTATACCCGTCGAGGTTGAAGCCACGGTGTTTGAGCTGGGAAGTGTATTTCCCGAGATCGGACTAAACACCGGATAGCTGCTGTTTTCGGCCACAGAAGTCTGTCTCGGGGCTCCTCGTAGAGGTGTTTGCCGTAGTCCCCGTGTCGGGTCGTGGCCTGTTTCCGAGGTTCAGCAGACTCCTATCATGCATGTCTAACCGGGCTAATACAGTCCGTTGTGTGGCTTCTTGATCGTGCGATCTGTCAATTAGGACTGCTAGCATTTTACAGAGCTCTGCCATGCCATCGGTGATGGATCTCGTCAGGCTTGCTGAGTCCGGGCGAGTCTGCGGAGTAATCCGAGGAATTTGCGTGTCCCCTTGGGAGCGATCCTCGGACCGTACCCAGGTTCGAGAGTTCGTTCTCTCGGTTGTTTGTGAAGTCGAGCCCGAAGGCGCGACTCCGGTTGGCTGGGATGCAGGGACGCGATTTACTGCTCCGGATCCTGCTTGAGTCAGCGCTGACTCTGATCCGGTATTCCCGGTTTGAACGTTTACGTTCGTCTGGTCGAGGTCTTGCGACCTTGGTGATCCGATCGGAGCTGTTGCGTTGGGATCCATTTCCACGCTAGTGAGCTGTTGATCAGGTTCGTGTGTAAAGAATGTCTATGAATCTTCCCCACAGACGGCGCCAAAATGTGGATCCTAAAACCCACACTCAGATTTAGAGTGTTTAGATGAGCTGATTTGTAAAGTAGGTGGGCTAGATTCTTGGTTAAACGCGATCAAGAAGCTTAACAATAATGGAAGAATGGATTTATATTGATTTAGACGTAAGAACAATAAGAACTCGAGCTATAGAGCGATTACAAACTCTTAATGCTAGGTTCGAACTTGAATGAAAATAATCGGATCCTTTTTCCCGTTGTCGAGCCCCTCCTTTATAGTCCTTAGCTTCGCAACCATCTTCCCTGATCTTCGGAGCCGACTTCAACAACTTGCGGGATCTTCGGGATTACGTGCTCAATCCATCTCCTCCTTTGTAGCCGGTTGGTTGCTTAACGGTTCAGATGGCATCCACCGAGGTACTCTATGGAGTCGGAGCTTTCTGCTGGACTGGGCTTCAGTGTGGACGCAATCGGGCCTAGCTGCTAAGGTTGAATCGGGCCTTTTTCAGCTGATTTGGCTTGGGAGTGAAATCTGGCCCAAACACATAAGATTGTACTAATTCAAAGAAATGCTCATAAATAGTTGATGATTTAAGGAAAATGATGACACAATGTTGCCAAGAATACAAGATTCACAACTACAATGATCAAAAGAAGCACTAGGCAACATCAGTTCAAGGGCATGAGCATGGGGATCATGAGGATTGCCTAATCTAGGATGACATGTAACATTTGCATTAACTGAAAAAGGAACTAAAAGAGAAAGCCTCTGAATTTCTTGGTGATGTATTCTCAAGAACATAAAGTTCATCTTTTGTTCCATCTTTCCCAAGTAACCTCCCATTCTTAATATCCTGAAAATAAACATCATTAAAACTGATTATTGCATAAAAATTAAGGTCATTAGTTGATCTCTTAACTGATACTAGATTGGAGGTGAACTTAGGCACATAAAATTCTTCACCATTCTTGTTAATTAATTTTAAATTACCAATGCCCTCCAAGGGAATCCTAGAACCATTAGCTATAATCATACTACCTAGAGCCGGTTCTATGTTGTTTAGAAGCTTAGAATCAATAATCATGTGATATAAAGTACATAAATCTATAACAAGAGTGCTACTAGGTTTATGAGAAAAGGTGGTACCATATGCCTTTGAGGTAAGGGCTTTGATAAGGGTCTCCAAATCACTTTTCCTCACAAATTCCACTGATGCATTCATGAACACATCTCCTCCTTTTGTGGATGTACTTGCTTGTATCAGTTGATATATCATGGTTTTTAGGACTTTTAACCATGGTATATGTCTTATTTATCGAATCTTTTATTATGTTTTAGAGTCTTTTAAGTGTGTTTACAGGTCTAGAGACGTTTGAAGCGGATTTGGACATTATGGCGCATTCTGGAACATTTTGGAGATTTAACCCGAGAGATAGAGTTCACTGTCGATTTCAGAGTATTGTGTCGATCGACACACCATGTGCATCGATCGACACACATGCGTATAAGGCTTTTCTCGGCGGTTAATGAAGAGTTTAGAATTTGCAACAAAGCCCAGAAGTTTCTCATAATTACAAAGAATCCCTAGCCGAGTTTAGATCATTATATTAGGGGTTTTAAGCCATTGTTTAGGCTATGCTTTATTTTACATTCAGAGAGTTTGAGTGGCTGATCAGATACTCGACAGAGAGAAGATTTCGAACCCCTGTTTCTTATTCTGTTTTATGATATTCAGTATTCTATTCATCATGTCTTTTGTTATGATTGTCATGTCTGAGTAGTTTACCTGTTAGGTTTAGGGATTCTCATTAGGGATTTCATGGAATTATAGGTTGATCAATCTGTAGAGATTCACATCTGCTAGTTCTTCATCTCGGGTTGTTTTTAATGCTTAATCTGAATTAGCTACCCAGATTTATGATGTTAGGTTGATTTCTGCAACGAAAGTTGATTAATTAACTAGAAAGAACCTAGATGAGCAATTTGACTATTCGCAAAGAAATTTGGCTTAGGAGAATTGTGAACGAAAGAACCTGAGATTAATGCTTGTTTAGAACTCTAGGATTCATAATGAAAGTTAGCTTGCTAGGTGATATATCATGGTTTTTACTAGTTTTAGACCATGATATAAGTATGTTTTAGTGTCTTTTTGTGTTCTTTTAGAGTCTTTTACAGGTATAATCAGGTTTGGAGCATATTTGGTGATTATGGCACTTTTTGGAGATTTTTGGCGTGTTTGGCCGAGAGATAGAGTTCACTGTCCGAAACAGAGAAATGCGTCGATCGTTGCACACATGCACCGATCGTTGCACTAGCGAGATGGGCCGAAACTCGGCGGTTTATGAAGAGTCAAGATATTGCACTCTGATCCAGAAGTTCCTAATATTTACAAAGAAGCCCCTGGCCGAGATAAGACCTATATAATTAAGTTTTTGGTGTTTTAATTAATTACGCTTTCATAATTAAGAGCAGAGGATTTTTAGAGATTTTGGGGCTGATCTGAACCTTTACTTCATCTGTATTTGGAGAAGATTTCGAACCCCTTTAATTCTTTATCTTTTATGCAATTTATTCTTCATATGATTATGTTTTCATTATCTATGTCTGAGTAGATTCCTTGTTAGGTTTAGGGTCTCTCACATAGGATTTCATGACTTGCTAGACTTGTTTAATTCAGTTAAGGATTCATAACTATATCTGTTCTTCAATCTAATTGTGCTTAAAGCTAGTTCTAACCTGATCAATTAGAATCTAGATCTTAGGTTGCTAAATACGACACGGAAGTGTGGTTTAGGAATCTGAACTAATTAGGTTGAGCAATTAAACTTCTCGCAAACGAAAGTTTGGTTTAGGATAATTGTGAACATATCAAACTTGGAATTAATGCTAGTTTAATCTGTTAGTTCTCGCAAACGAAAGTTTGATTTGCTGCACTTAGACTTAGAGAATTATCGCAAAGGAATTTGGTTAATTCTATATCTGTGTTTTGAGTTATAGAACTGTGCTTAATTAGATCCTTGCTGAATGAACTGTCTGCTTGTCTGATTTCCTGAGAACGCCCTAGACTTAGCGCTCTTAATAACTTGTTTTCACAACCAACAATCTCTGCTTTCTGTTTACTTTCTCGCATTGCTTTTAATTCAATCACATTGCTTTCTTCCTAGTTTAATTTCCTGTTCTTGAGCTATTGAATACCAGAGTCCCTGTGGATTCAATACCTATATACTACAACTACTGAACTGTGCACTTGCAGTTAGATATAGGATTAAAACCTGACCCTATCACTAGGTTGTCAGACATAGATAATATTCGCAACGAAAGTTGGTCTGTTATAATTCTGTGATTCTAGTTCTAGAACAGTTCTTAATTAGATCCCGATTGATTGATTAGCCTGTGTTCCTGATTTCCTGAGAATTCCCTAGACTTGACGCTTTGCCTGATTGCTTACAAACCGCTTGATTTACTTTATTGCTTTGATTTACTGCTTATTCTCTGTTTCACCTAGCTTAACCTGACATTCTATAATCTATCGTAAGAATCTAGAGTCTCTGTGGATTCAATACCCTATATACTACTAGTTCACGTTTGTGCACTTGCAGTGTAGATCTAGGGATTAAAACTCTGATCGTACAAGTTTTTGGCGCCGTTGCCGGAGACTCTTTTGAGTCTTCGATAGATTTGAACTTAGGGTTTAGACTAGGTTTTTCGTTTTTGTTTTTGGTTACTAATTTTTCTTTTTCTTGCGTTTCAGGTACGCCTGTAATCGCACTGCATCGATCGACACGGTCATGTGTGTCGATCGTCACATCTTTGCGCCTTGCATTGATCGACGCTTCTCTTGCATCGGTCGACACAACTGCGTAACTGAGACAGTTTATGACTGATCGCGACTTGCGAAGTAACTCGGATAAGGAGCTTGTGAAACTTGAACTTGAGGAGCTTGCTAAGATAGAGAGAGAGAACAGAAAAACTCAGAAGAAAGCTAAGATGGCTAACGTTAATAAGGAGCGTTTGATATTGAGACCTGATGCTGAGGGTGTTCTGAGAGACCGACAGAACAACCGGTACAATGATGACGGGCTAAGGATTGATGCTGATGGATGTGTGATCCCTGAACCTGAACCTGAACCTGAACCTGAACCTGAAGGTCAGAGGCAGATGGTTATTGCTGAGAGGACTTTTGCTGACTACAACCGACCGGATGAGTTCTATGCTAACCGGTCAGCAATTGTACCTCCCGGATTTGAGAGGAATGATTTTGAGATCAAGACTGTCTACTACTCTCTTCTGAGGCAGAATCCTTTCCATGGTCTCCCACACGAGCAACCGATGGATCACATTTATGACTTTGAGGACTTCATTACTGGAATGAAGTATAATAGGGTAAACTATGACTATCTGTATCTCAAGCTTTTCCCCTATTCTCTCGCTGGAGAGGCTGCAGCTTGGCTGAAACAATTTCCAACTGGGAAGTTTACTACTTGAGATGCTGTGAAGAGAGAGTTCTTGAGGCACTTTTATGATGATGCTCGCTCTGATCAGTCGATACAGGATATTCTCACCTTCACCCAAGGTCCTACAGAGCCTCTTAAGTCTGCCTGGATGAGGTTTAAGAAGTACCAACGTGACTGTCCTCACCATGGATTCTCTGAAGTGACGCTGCTGGGCATATTATTCAGAGGCATTGATCTACATTATCAGTCTGCATTGGATAATGCCAGCAATGGAAATTTCAATACAAGGACTCCTGAGCAGGCTAGAGTGCTAATTGACAACTTGGTAAGCAACAATAGTACCAAGAATGCTGATAGAAGAAGGAAAGAGTCTGGTGGAAAGATCGACAATCTGGAGATTAATGATATCAAGAATAAGCTGGACACTGGTCACAATTTATTGACTCCAAAGAAAGCTGTCCACTTTGCTCAGGATGTTGAGATGTTTGAAGCTGAAAAAGACAACCAAGAAGAGGATGTGAACTACATAAGTGGCTCTAGATTTCAAGGAAACAGGTTTGGAAATCAGCAAGGTAATTCTTATCAAAGGACTTATGGATCATCCTCCTATCAAACACCTCCTGCTGCTAGTGCTCATGAGAGCAATATGGAAGCCATGATGGAGCGCTTTTTGGAGGGGCAGACTAAGACTACTGTGGACTTCAACAAGAAGCTGGATGTTGTGTATGAAGATCTGAATGGGAAGTTTGAATCCTTGAGCACTCAACAGATCCGTCAATGTTGTGATCATAAGAGATGAGATTGACTTGCTGGAAGAAGAAGAGAGCATAATCTCGGATTTTCTGGGTGAATTCTGTCTGTCTGAGACAAGCATCGATCGACACAACTCGTGCATCGATCGACACAGTCCTGATACGTCTGATAGAATTTCTCGAAATAGCCTTGTGTCGATCGACACACATCTTGCATCGATCGACGCAGATCGCAGACGGGACCAAAAACCCGCAACAGTCCTAGAACGAGTTTATAAGCCCTCTGTGCCATATCCTAAGGTTCCTAAACTATCTAAACATGAGCTAGAAGTGGCTAACTGCATGAAAGTGATAGAAAAGAAGCTGATTCAGATTACAGAGAAGATACCAGACCCATGAGCCTTTGTGCTCGACTGTTCCATCTCTAAGAAAAGATTCAAGCGTTCTCTGTGTGACTTAGGATCTTGTGTGAATCTCATGCCATACTCTGTGGCTGAGAGATTGTGAATGATGGAATTCCAGCCTACTAGGATCTCTCTTATCCTAGCTGATCGATCAAAAAGTTATCTGGAAGGAGTTCTTGAGGATGTTCCTGTCAGAATTGAAAACTACTTGATTCCAACGGACTTTGTAGTGCTGAAGTATAACATTGAGCCAGATGATCCTTTGTTACTTGGTAGACCTTTCTTAGCTACTACTGGAGCTGTGATTAATATGCGACATGGTCTGATTGATCTCCACCTGGGAGATGAGCCATTGAGGTTCAAGATGGATAAACTGCAGAAATCCACCATTGATGGACAAAGCTTCAGTGTGGAAGTGGAACCAGAGATTCCTGTTGGAGAAGAGAAGATGGCAGTTCATTCTAAACATGCCCTAACATCTTCAAATCCTGCAACTGCTCTTAAGCAGAAAGCTCCAAATCTCTTCCATCCACCAAAGCACAGGTATGACTCTTCTAAGCTCAAACCTCCTAACCACAAAGCTGTGAATGCAGGAAAACGCAGTATCCCACCCTCGCTTCGCTCCCAACCTGGTTCTCTTCGCACTTATCTTGGGAGATCTCATGATCCGAAAGCTTATACGCCACCTTGGATCAAGAGACATTCACAGAGACACTCAAAGTCTCTGTTGAATCCACCATAAGTCCGATCTCCTTTCCATAGTCAAGCTATTGACTTTAAACAAGCGCTGAGTGGGAGGCAACCCACTGTTAGGTTCGTTTTTGTTTTCAATTTTTTTGTTTTGAATTGGTGTTTTTGATTTTCTACTTTTGTGTGTTCAAAGGCATAAGAAACATGTAGAATCGCACTGCATCGATCGATACACATAGTGCATCGGTCAACACAGTCACGATTTACGGATTGCCGATTCAATTGCGGTTCAGATCCCGATTATCTACATAACCGCGAGCATATTCACCTTGCATCGATCGACAGACCTCGTGCATCGATCGATACAGGCCGACAACAGGTAAGTGTTCTGACTCTTTTCGGTTTGTTTTCATTCCGATTTCTTTTCTCGCCAATCCTGAGCTTGACACCACTGGGGACAGTGTGTTTTAAGTGTGGGGGAGGTAGCTACTGACGCACGCTTTTTATTTTCTTAGAGTCAGTCAAAAATTTGTTTTATTGAGCCAAATTGAGTAGAAAACAAGGACTTTTTGAGGAGATTACCACACTTGCAGGAACTTAAGTGACCATTGGATGATTTGCAGATGATCTATGACCATTAGAAAACCCAACACAGACCAGCCTACTGAGGACACCCATATCACTTCAGGTATTCAGAGAATCCATTACTTGACTTCACCTTTAACTTGACTTAATTTTCTTACCTATGGGCTTGGTATACTTTGAGTCGGATTCCTCTGTTGGTTCTGACACAGCTTGTAAACCTGTCTGATTGTGGTTCCCTTCTCTCCATCCTTGAAAGTAAAAAAAAAAGAAAAGAAAGAAATAAACTAAGGATAAGCTAGTAGCTTCGAAGTGGTCACAGGAGTGGTAGAGACCCTTATTACCTCCAGTGCATCCATGGAAACATGTCCAAAGTATACCCCAATAAGGGAAGAGCACTGATAGAAAAAATAAAATGATACCCAATGGGGAGAAATCAGTGCTAAGGAAGGGAAAAGAGAAGAAAGGGACCAGAAGCAACAGTTGAGTGGTCAGATGCTAACAGAGTAAGAGTCCATGTGTTCTTTGATCGATACCCCATAGGTGAGACCGCACTTAATAGCTTATAGAAGTCAGTATGGTGAATTTGGATGCTTTGAATGTGATTGTGGAGTTTACTCAGGATAGTTGCTAAGTGTGGGAGAAGTATATATTGGTCTTGATGTCTGCAGGTTCATTTTCATGTGGCTAACTAAGGCGAATCTGAGTGTGGTGCTTCTACGATGAAACGAGTTTCTGAAGTTTTCAAAATTCTTCTCCTGATCTTGGTCTTATGTTTACTTGAGGGCAAGCAAAAGCTAAGTGTGGGGAAGTGTCGAATCTCCTAGGATCTAGGGTTCGTTATATTGAAATTGCCAACCTCGTTCTTACCTTGAACTGGTAGCGGAATGATTGGTGACGAGATCAGTAAGCGACTCAGATGCTTCGCCTCTACCAGATACACACGCACACAAACCTGGAAACCGGGATGCTAGTGCCGGATCTTTGGGATCTCTGAGTTTTGGTGTTTTCTGCTTTCTCTGTCAAGAAAAGGACGACGGCTACTGATCCAGGTCGAAACTCTCAGGTTTTATTCAGACCTCGAATCACTCTTAACGGGCCAACTTGTTTAAGTCATAAATCGAAACGTCTGTTTCGAAACCCGATCTGTGTCGACCGACACACATACTGTGTCGATCGACACAACACTATTTTCTCGATATTAATGTGTATCCAATACACATTAACATGATCATTACCATAATGATCATTCCCATATTTTAATACTGGTAGTAAGTCTACAACTTACAGATTGCAAGAGGCTTCTAGCAAAACATTGCAACCGCCCAGTATTATACGAATGTCTGATCTCGACATACAACTATCATCAGGAGTGAGTACAAGTGTGATTTCAGGACACTATCCCAACAATCTCCCACTTGTACTGGAATCATCAATTCCTATAATCCTTTTGTCTCTATATCTCGATTTGGCATAAGGTAAGATTGATGTCATCCTTATTAAGCCAATATCGTGTTTATCGAACTCCTGATCTATACTGAACAAGACAAACAACTGAACTACAGTTCGTTTGAGTGCGGCCGCACATTTTCTCAGCATAAAATCTTCGATAGGCCCTGAGATATTTGTCTCCCGTTATACAGGAGGGAAAAATTCCATCTCGTTCCATCCCTATTTCAACGCACATTTCATGATACACCTGAGCAGTGCCGTTATAGCCGCCAGTTACGGGTCGACGTTTGACAAGGTCAAAGTATACCATTTCATATGCAAGAAAGCATGATGAACTCAGGTCTAAGGACTATACTCTATAGTCGTAATGAGAATCTCTTATGACACAGATATAACTATCTTGTAGATTTCTCATTAGCGGGTCATGTCCGATCATATGTTCACCAACATATATCTATGTGACTGACTGCGATATTCATATCATTGACTCCATGAAACTTAGTCAACAGTCACCTCACAAGCTAGTCTCTCACAGTTGTCAGTGTCCCATTTTGACAACCTCGACTAGGGACAAAACATAATTTATGTCATGTACAACTTATAGGGTTTCATGATCAAGTCCTCAACTTGATGACCTATAATATGACATAAACTTATTTTGGGACCATTATTTAGATCACAATAAGTAATGCTGAAATCAAATTTCATTAAACATTTCCAAAAGTATGTTCACAAGAGCATCTTATTATAACTAAAATAAAACTAAAACTCCCACTAGAATCAAGATTACATCTTAAGATCTCTAATGCCTACAACAGTCGTATGACTCTCATGCTTAGGCCTTGGGAGTGGCTTAGTCAGAGGATCAGCGACATTCTCGTCCGTCGGAACTCGGCTGATCTTCACATCACCTCTATTGACGATATCACGAATCAGGTGATATCTCCTCTCTATGTGTTTGGAATTCTGGTGTGACCTGGGTTCTTTCGCCTGAGCAATGGCTCCATTGTTATCACAAAACAAAGCCACTGGCTCCAAGATACTAGGAACCACACCAAGTTCAGTCATGAACTTCTTGATCCAAACAGCTTCCTTTGCCGCTTCTGAAGCAACAACATATTCAGCTTCCGTCGTGGAATCAGCTACGGTATTCTGCTTAGAGCTCTTCCAGCTCACTGCACCGCCATTTAGACAGAAGACATATCCAGATTGTGATCGGAAATCGTCTCTGTCCGTCTGAAAACTCGCATCGGTGAATCCATTCACCACAAGTTCTTCACTTCCTCCATACACCAGGCACTTATCCTTGGTATGTCTCAAATACTTGAGAATATTCTTGACTGCTGTCCAGTGATCTTCACCTGGATCAGATTGGTATCTACTCGTCATGCTTAACGCGTAAGCTACATCTGGACGAGTGCAGAGCATGGCATACATGATAGATCCTATTGCGGAAGCATAAGGAATCCTATCCATGCGCTCTCGCTCAGCATGTGTCGCCGGACACTGCTTCTTGCTGAGACTAATGCCATGAGACATCGGTATGAAGCCCTTCTTGTAATCATGCATCTTGAATCTGTGCAACACCTTATCAATATAAGTGTCCTGGCACAACCCAATCAGCCTGTTCACTCTATCTCTGTAGATTCTGATTCCAAGGATGTACGCGGCTTCTCCCATGTATTTCATGGAAAAACAACTTCTAAGTCAAGTCTTAACAGACCGAAGCAACATAACGTCATTACCAAGAAGGAGTATGTCATCGACATACAGTACAAGAAACGCAATTCCGCTCCCACTAGTCTTCTTGTATACACATGGTTCTTCTTCGTTCTTGATGAAACCAAATTGTTTTACTGCTTCATCAAAACGAAGATTCCAACTCCGTGATGCTTGCTTCAATCCATAAATGGATTTATGAAGCTTGCATACCTTCCCACCATTCTTAGGATCTACAAAACCTTCAGGTTGTGTCATATACATATCCTCTTCCAGAATACCATTCAGGAAAGCGGTTTTGACATCCAACTGCCAGATCTCATAGTCATAATGAGCGGCAGTTGCTAGAAGAATCCGAATGGATTTAAGCATGGCGACTGGGGAATAGGTTTCATCATAGTCAATACCATGAATCTGCTTGAAACCTTTAGCCACCAACCTAGCTTTATAAACTTGGACATTGCCATCTACGTCAATCTTCTTCTTGAAGATCCATTTACACTCAATGGCTTTTGCACCATTAGGTAAATCGACCAAGGACCATACTTGGTTTTCTGACATGGATCCCATTTCGGATTTAGAGTCTCCAAGCCACTTTTCGGAGTCCGGGCCCATCATTGCTTCCGTGAAGGTCGCCGGTTCGTCACTTTCAATGATCATCAGATCATTGCAATTTGTCACGAGAAATCCATAGTATCTCTCGGGTTCGTGACGGATTCTTCCGGATCTGCGAACTTCAGGCTCCACAGGCGCGGGTTCCACAGAGCTTTGTGGATCCAACTGCTGCTCTTCCTCAACAGGTTGAGCAGCTTCCTGTGCATCTTGAATTTCTTCGAGATGTACTTTACTCCCACTGTTTTTCTTAGAAAGAAATTCTCTCTCAAGAAAAGAACAGTCCCGAGCAACAAAAACTTTGTTCTCAGATCGGTTGTAAAAGTAGTATGCCTTGGTATCCCTAGGATAACCAACGAAGTAGCATTTATCTGATTTGGGTGCGAGCTTGTCAGAGATTAAACGTTTGACATAAGCCTCACAACCCCAAATCTTCAGGAAAGACAGACTTGGAACATTCCCAGTCCACATTTCATGTGGTGTCTTTTCCACTGATTTAGATGGCACCCTATTTAGTGTAAACGCAGACGTTTCTAGAGCGTATCCCCAAAAGGATAATGGAATATCTGAATGACTCATTATAGACCGAACCATATCCAATAAGGTTCGATTCCTCCTCTCTGACACTCCATTCCATTGGGGTGTTCCAGGAGGAGTGAGTTGTGAAATAATTCCACACTCGCTCAGATAGTCGCTGAACTCTTGACTCAAGTATTCTCCTCCGCGATCCGACCGCAGAACTTTGATACTTTTGCCAAGTTGGTTCTGCACTTCATTCTTGAACTCTTTGAATCTATCAAAGGATTCTGACTTGTGTCTCATCAAATAGACATAGCCATACCTACTGAAGTCATCAGTGAAGGTAATGAAGTACTTGTAATTTCCTCTGGCAACAGTGCTCATTGGCCCACATACATCAGTATGAATAAGGCACAATAAGTCACTGGCCCTTTCATTCGGTTTGTTGAAAGGGGCCCTAGCCATTTTGCCCATCAAGCAAGATTCGCATTTCTCACATGATTCAAAATCAAATGAGCCCAGAAGCCCATTTCGATGGAGTCTCTGAATGCGTTTCTCGTTGATATGGCCCAAACGACAATGCCATAAGAAAGTCGGGTTTTCGTCATTTGACTTAAACCTCTTTGTATTTATGTTAAAGACAGGCGTTTCTTGGTATATAACCCATTATCTAATGGGGCGCTACCATAAAATGTACCATCACGATTAAAAGAACAAACTTTATTCTTAACAGCAAAATCAAAACCTTCCAAATCCAAAATGGAAACTGAAATTATGTTTCTGCTAATCGCAGGTACAAAGTAGCAATTATTCAAAGCTAAAACCATGCCCGAAGGTAAAGACAAATCGTAATTGCCTACGGGCAGTGCAGCAACCTTAGCTCCATTCCCGACCCATAGCTCCACTTGTCCTTTCTTCAGCGTTCTACTGTTTCTTAGTGCCTGCACATTAGTACAAATATGAGCACCGCAGCCGGTATCCAATACCCACGAACTAGAACTAGAAGACATAACATTAAGTTCGATAACATAAATACCTGAGTCAGACGTATCATACGTCTTCTTCAGCTTCTTGTAATCTTCCATGAACTTCTTGCAGTCTCTCTTCCAATGCCCTAACTGCTTGCAGTAGTTGCATTTGTCCTCAGGAGAAGGCCCAGATTTGGGCTTTGGCTTGGGCTTGTCCTGACTCTCAGTCTGGAAAACTTGGGCCTTTCCCTTATCCTTGTTAGGTTTCTTAAAACTTTTACCCCCTTGTACCATCAGTACACTGGGAGTTGCCTTCTTGAGATTCGGCTCTGCTGTCTTCAGCATGCCGTGCAACTCTGTCAATGTCTTAGTCATGTTTTGCATGTTGTAGTTCATGATGAACTGATCAAAACACGACGGCAAAGACTGCAGAATCATGTCAGTGGCTAGCTCCTGGCTAATGGCACAGTCCAGTTTCCCCAGGTTATCAATGTAACCCATAATTTTAAGGACATGAGGACTTACTGGACTATCCTTATCCAGCTTGCAATCCATGAGAGATTTAACCGTCTGGTATCTCTCTGTGCGAGCTTGCTCCTGAAACAAAGCTTTCAGGCTGTTAATCATCTCAATTGGTGACATTACGTTCTCATATTGCTTCTGCAGCTCAGAGTTCATAGTCACCAGCATTAGACAATTAACGTCTTTGACATCAGCTGAATGCTTTCCCAAGCATTCTTTTTTGTCTGCGGGGCATTGGAACGTGGCCTCTCGGGGAGAACTCTTGTAAGGACATTTTCCTTGTTCTCCTGCCTGAGAACTATTCTCAAGTTCCGATACCATTCCAAGAAATTTGATTCATTAAGCTTGTCCTTCTCAAGGACGGATCTTAGCGAGAAAGTGTTGATGTGAGTTGAGACAGACATAGCTCGTTCTTAAAAGAGGTAGAGGTTTTAGTTATGATGCTCAAGAAATGAGAATTATTATCTAATAAGAAAACTCGCATTGTATTCAAAAACTATGTTTCCTCAGATGAATACAATGAACCAAGATCCTCAGATCACCAAGATTCGAGTGGGCGACTCGCCATCACTCAAACTTTAGTCATCTAGGTAAGCAAATCATTGCTAATTGTACCCATTACAATTCTTGGTCGCAGATAAGACAATCCATGTCTCATCCACTCTGATGTCTCTGGGCCCAGAACTTCTGATGGCCCAGTCAAGTAAACCAATCTCTTCAGTCTTGTGATTATTGACAGTTGCACTGCAAGTCTATCAATGATCACCTGCCTTACTCATGTAGTTATGGATACCAAGGACTCCAAGGCTATCCAACAACGAAACGAGTCTTGACAGTAGACAAGATCGGGCAAGACATCAAGATCACTTGATATTTAGTTGAGGAAAGGAACTATTTAATCTTGATGTACATCCAATATACATCCAAGAAGTTATTAAGTTAATTAAAACATTCAGTTTTATAAAGTCTAGGTTCATTTAGAACATTAGGATTAAATTTGGTCTGGTATTTACAAATTTGAGGTCCAACCATCAAGTTTGCGATTGGCGTGTCGATCGACGCCAACCATTGGCATCGGTCGACACAACCCAATTTAAACCGGTTTTCGATAACCGGTCAAACCGGATCGAATTACCTTAACCGTTTCAATCTAATTGAACCGGTCTGGTTTAATGGTACATATCGATCGTCACACAACTCTGTGTCGATCGACATTACCCAACCAGAACCAAATTGGTTGATTAAAATTAACCGAGCGAGGCAACCGGTTCAATCCAATTGAACCGATCTATCCATTCGCATAGTCTGTGTCGACCGACACACCCAGTGTATCGACCGACACAGAACGATCTCCAAGACCGAGTGAGCGTTTTCGCGGTGTGTTGACCGACACAAGATTAGTGTCGATCGACACTATGCGACAAACCTCAAAATCTTTTACGAGTTTTCGCGATGTGTCGACCGACACAAGATTAGTGTCGATCGACAACATGCGACAAACCCTAAAATTTTATTATACGTTTCGCAGCGTGTCGACCGACACACGCTTAGTGTCGATCGACACAGTGCGACAACAGTAGTTCGTCGTTTTCAACAGAGACTTTAATCCGAGATTAATTTCTATAAAACACGATTCAACAGGCAATTAACTAATCAAATTCATCAGTATTCGATTTAAATGCCTTAGATTCAATAGACTAAACCCTAACACGCTCTGATACCACTGTCGAATCTCCTAGGATCTAGGGTTCGTTATATTGAAATTACCAACCTCGTTCTTACCTTGAACTGGCAGCGGAATGATTGGTGACGAGATCAGTAAGCGACTCAGATGCTTCGCCTCTACCAGATACACACGCACACAAACCTGGAAACCGGGATGCTAGTGCCGGATCTTTGGGATCTCTGAGTTTTGGTGTTTTCTGCTTTCTCTGTCAAGAAAAAGACGACGGCTACTGATCTAGGTCGAAACTCTCAGGTTTTATTCAGACCTCGAATCACTCTTAACAGGCCAACTTGTTCAAGTCATAAATCGAAACGTCTGTTTCGAAGCCCGATCTGTGTCGACCGACACACATACTGTGTCGATCGACACAACACCATTTTCTCGATATTAGTGTGTATCCAATACACATTAACATGATCATTACCATAATGATCATTCCCATATTTTAAGCTTCCAGTTTGCTTAGGTGTGTGACCCTATAGGATCATATAATATTGGCAGTAAGTCTACAACTTACAGATTGCAAGAGGCTTCTAGCAAAACATTGCAACCGCCCAGTATTATACGAATGTCTGATCTCGACATACAACTATCATCAGGAGTGAGTACAAGTGTGATTTCAGGACACTATCCCAACAGGAAGTTGATATACCATGGTTTTTAGGACTTTTAACCATGGTATATATCTTATTTATCGAGTCTTTTATTATGTTTTTGAGTCTTTTAAGTGTGTTTACAGGTCCAGGGACGTTTGAAGCGGATTTGGACATTATGGCGCATTCTGGAGCATTTTGGAGATTTAACCCGAGAGATAGAGTTCACTGTCGATTTCAGAGTATTGTGTCGATCGACACTGTTGGAATTGTGTCCAGCAATCTCTGTACTGTCTCTATAACGTAAGAGTATGTCAGTGATCAGACATAAGTCATACAATGCTGGGGGTCATGATGGCTTGCTAGAGTCCGCTCATGATCTATAAGTCTTGGACTTATTGCCTTTATTGTATGATCCCATATGGGTCACACGCTTAAGCTAGCAGGAAATAATGTTGGAACGGCATAGCAGAAGTACGACAAAAGTGCTAGGCATTTGTCGTACTAAGAGAGAATGAATAATGGGTCTGATTAAATGGAATTTAATCAGATTGGGCCCAAAAGCCCAAAAGGGAAAGAGAAGGCTTTTAATGACTAAAAGCCAAAGTCTCTTCCTCTCTAACCCAACCCTAGCCGCGATTCTCCTCCTCTCTCTGCGCCTCTGTTCTTCGTGGTCTAGCAGCCAATTTCCGGTGATTGCGTGTGTGAGCCTTTGGAGGATCCATCTCTCGGTGTATCTCCCTGATCATTGACCTGTTCATCAATTCCGCTGCAAACAAACAGGTAAAAGGTGAGATCATATGTTTCTAAATAAGAACACCTAGATCTAATGCATGTTTAGGTTGATATCAATATGAGAATTGAATCAGGATCAACCAAAACATCCAACAGTGGTATCAGAGCCATTGGTTCTTAGGTTTCTTGTTTTAGATTCATTGTTTAGGTTGTTTAATCTGCTTAGAATTGTTTTTGAATCAATTACTGATAAGATAAAACAGTTAAGAATCAGAATTGAACTCTAAACACACAAGAACAGATCGCAAACTGAGCTATATGACTCAGGTTTGTGATCGGCCGAGTGAAATCCGATCGGCTTGGCCGGTTGGATCGAATGGCCGAGATGTTGGCCGGCCGGATGGATCGATCCCGATCGCTTGGCGATCGTTGGAAGTGATCGACCCGAGCATCCCGATCGTGAAGCTTGGCTTGGACGATCGCGGCTTGCTCGTCCCGGCTGTCCCGCGTGATCGAGGCCGAGTGCCGTCCCGACCGTCCCACCCGAACGTCCCGAGCTCGTCCCGTCCAGCTGCATCCCGATCACGTGAGGCTCGGCCGTCCGTGGATCGTGGATTGAACGCGGCTGGTCGGCTGTGATCGTGTGGATTAGGTCACGGCCATGGATGGTTCGTGACCGGTTCGATTTCGGTTTGGTGGCTCGGTTCAAAACTTGATTAAAATCTTCGTTCTGGTTTAATAAACAGATTAATAATTTTATTAAATCTGGTTAAACCGGAATAAGAAATCCAATGTCGAAAGAAATATTGGATTTAGTGCCTAAACCAGGGATTTCTAATTTGATTTGGTTGGACCAAATAAATTGAGAAATTCCGGTTTAGTAAATAACCGGTTGACAATTGTGGTCATCGTAGTAATTGAAACTTGGTTAGACCAGTTTTAATGAACCAGACCGGTTATGTCAATTAATTGGACAATTGGGTCATGTCTTGGACATGGACCAATTCTTGGGCCTCGGGCCAAGAAGTTAAAACAATTGGGCCAGTTAATTGAGTCTTTCTTCAGATTAATTTAAAATCTATTTTATAAAATTATAAAGTCGTTTTTAAATTAAAGTTTCCGAAATTTTATAATTAGAAAGTTTCTTTAAATAGAAGTTTCTGAATTTGCGGGTTTTGGATTTTAAAGAAGTTTCTAAAGTTAGAAAGTTTCCGGTTTTAGAAAGTTTCTAATTTTAGAAAGTTTCCAAAAATAGTAGGTTTCCATAAATAGAAAGTTTCCCGAAATAGTAATCTTCTATTTTGGGAATGATTTTAATAAACCTACGAACCTCAAATAATATCAAGCGTTGGATGTCTTGTCCAGGCTATGTCAGCTGTCAAAGCCCATTCAATTGCATTCATGGCCTTACAGTGTGAGGATGTCTGCTTTTGCATGGGTAAGACGGTTTGTGATTCATAAATGTCATTGGGAGTCCCAGACATTAATGAATACATGACTGTATAGTCCGGTTTTCTTGACTAGGCCATCGGGAGTCCCGGGCCTTGAGACATCAGAGTGGATTGGGCCTCGGGCCCAGATTCACAACCAAGAGTTATATCACGGATATAATTAGCCGATATAGGGCTTACCGATATAAGCTAAGGTTGGGTGACGGCCAGTGGCCCACTTTGATCTTAGTTATATGTGGATCTTGGAATCATTATATTCTATTGAGGGTAACTTATGTTATTGAATATAATGCATGATTAATCATATCATACTTTAATACGAGATTAATCATTTTGAACATATAACTAATAACCTTTTATTTATATATTTCAGATATGACTACTACAAGCACTCAAAACACATTCTCGATCCGGTCTGTTCTCGAGAAGGAGAAGCTGACTGGAACGAACTTCCTGACATGGTCAAGGAACTTGAGGCTGGTCCTCAAGCAGGAGAAGAAGGATTACGTCCTTCGAGATCCCCTCCCCGAGAGGCCTCTTGCCAATGCTGCCAGGACTCTGCACAATGCTTGGGAAAAGCATTCGTCAGATGAAAATGATGTTTATTGCCTGATGTTGGTGACAATGACTCCTGAGCTGCAAAAACAGTTCGAAAGTGTATTGTCTCCAATCGAGATCATGGCAAGCCTGAAATCGCTTTTTCAGGAGCAGGCTAGGACCGAGAGGTTCCAGACAGTTAAGAACCTCTTGGACTGTAAGTTGGCTGCGAATGCGGCAGTGAGTCCTCATGTGTTGAAGATGATGGGTTATCTCGATCATCTTCACAAACTCGACTGCCCAATCAGCCAGGAACTTGCCTGCGACATCATTCTGCAGTCTTTACCTGCAAGCTATGATCAGTTCATTCTGAACTTTAACATGCATGGCTTGAGTAAGACACTACCTGAGCTTCACGGAATGCTCAAGACTGCAGAGCCCAACTTGAAGAAAACCACCAAGGACCCCAATGTACTAATGGTACAAAAGGGCAAGGGGTTTAAGAAGTCTTCTGCTAAGGATAAGGGAAAGGCCAAGGGTGTCCAAGTCGTGGACAAGGACACGCCAAAGCCCAAGCCCAAGTCCAAGGCTGGGCCTACTGACATGTGCAGGTTCTGCAAAGAACTGGGGCATTGGAGAAGAGATTGCAAGAAATTCCAGGAAGGTCTAAAGGAATTAAAGAAGAAGACTTTCGAGACTTCTTCATCAGGTATTTTTGTTATAGAAGTTAATACAACTACTTCTGATAATACCTCATGGGTCATGGATACTGGTTGTGGGGCTCATATTTGTACTAATATGCAGGCACTCAGCAACAGTAGAAGGCTGAAGCAAGGACAAGTAGAGCTACGAGTTGGGAATGGAGCGAAAGTTTCAGCACTAGCTGTAGGAACTTACTTGTTGTCTTTACCTTCGGGATTGATTTTAGAACTTAATAATTGTTATTTTGTACCTGCTATAAGCAGAAATATTATTTCAATTTCTTTGTTGGATTTGGAAGGTTATGATTTTTCAGTTAAGAATAAATTATGTTCCTTCAATCGCAACAATTTGTTCTATGGTTCTGCCCCTCTTACGAATGGGCTTTACATACTCGATCAATCCGCGCCAATTTATAACATTAATACAAAACGGTTTAAACCTAATGAGGAAAACCGAACGTTTCTATGGCATTGTCGTTTAGGGCACATCAGCGAGAAACGCATCAAGAGGCTCCATTCGAATGGACTTCTTGGCTCATTTGACTTTGAGTCATGTGAGAAATGCGAATCCTGCATGATGGGCAAAATGACACGGGCCCCCTTTAATAAACCTAACGAGAGGGCCAGTGACTTATTGGGCCTGATACACACTGATGTGTGTGGCCCAATGTCCACTAATGCAAGAGGAAACTATCAGTACTTCATTACCTTCACTGATGATTTCAGTAGGTATGGATATGTTTATTTGATGAAACATAAGTCTGAATCTTTTGAGAAGTTCAGAGAATTCCAAAATGAAGTACAGAACCAACTTGGCAAAAGCATTAAGGCTCTTCGGTCCGACCGAGGAGGAGAATACTTAAGCCAAGAATTCAGTGATCATCTGAGAGAGTGTGGGATCGTATCCCAACTCACTCCTCCTGGAACACCTCAATGGAATGGTGTGTCTGAGAGGAGAAATCGGACCTTATTGGATATGGTTCGATCTATGATGAGTCACACAGACCTTCCAATATCCCTTTGGGGATATGCTCTGCTAACAGCAGTGTTCACTCTAAATAGAGCGCCATCAAAAGCAGTAGCAAAGACACCATATGAATTATGGACTGGAGAAGCTCCAGTGCTGTCTTATCTAAGAATTTGGGGTTGTGAAGCCTATGTTAAGAGATTAATCTCAGATAAGCTTACACCAAAATCTGATAAATGCTACTTCATTGGTTATCCACGGGAAACCAAGGCTTATTACTTCTATCTACGTTCCGAGAACAAGATCTTTGTTGCCCGGGATTGTAACTTTCTTGAGAGGGAGTTTCTCTCTAAGAAAGACAGTGGGAGTAAGGTACTGCTTGAAGAAATTCAAGATGAACAGGATACTGCTCAACCTAATGAGGAAGAGCAGCAGGAGGATCTACAAGAAATTGTAGAGCCTGAACCTGTAGTACCTGAAGTTCGAAGATCCGGGAGGATCCGTCACGAACCCGAGAGATATCAGGGATTCCTCGTGACTGACTGTCATGATCTTTTGATCATTGATGGTGATGAACCATCGAACTTCAATCAAGCCATGATGGGCCCAGATTCCTCTAAGTGGCGCAAGGCCACTGATTCCGAAATGGACTCCATGTCGGTCAACCAAGTCTTTTCGTTGGTTGACTTACCCGTTGGTGTAAAAGCCATCGAGTGCAAATGGATCTTCAAGAAGAAGATTGACGTGGATGGAAATGTCCAGATTTATAAAGCCAGGTTGGTGGCAAAAGGTTTCAGACAAGTTCACGGTGTGGACTACGATGAAACCTATTCACCGGTGGCTATGATGAAATCTATTCGGATTCTACTAGCAACTGCAGCTTTTCATGATTATGAAATTTGGCAGATGGACGTGAAAACCGCCTTCCTGAATGGTATTCTGGAAGAGGATATGTATATGACACAACCTGACGGTTACATAGATCCAAAGAATGCTGGGAAAGTATGCAAGCTTCATAAATCCATTTATGGATTGAAGCAAGCATCGAGGAGCTGGAATCTTCGTTTTGATGAAGCGATCAAGCAATTTGACTTCATTAGAAACGAAGAAGAACAATGCGTGTATAAGAAATCTAGTGGGAGCAAGATTGTATTTCTTATCCTGTATGTCGATGACATACTGCTTCTCGGAAACGACATTCCAATGCTGAAGTCTGTAAAAGACTGGCTTGGAAGTTGTTTTTCCATGAAAGACATGGGTGAAGCCGCATACGTTCTTGGAATTAGGATCTATCGGGATAGACCTAAGAGGCTGATAGGCTTGTGTCAAGACTCATACATTGACAAAGTCCTACAAAGATTCAGCATGAAAGATTCCAAGAAGGGCTTCACGCCAATGATACATGGCACAACGCTAAGCAAGAAGCAGAGCCCTACGTCGGCTGCTGAGCTTGAGCGCATGAAGAATATTCCTTATGCATCTGCAATAGGATCTGTCATGTATGCCATGATCTGTACTCGTCCTGATGTTGCTTATGCATTGAGCATGACGAGTAGATACCAGTCAAATCCAGGTGAAAACCATTGGATTGCCGTAAAGAACATCTTGAAGTATCTAAGACATACTAAGGATAAGTTCTTAGTGTACGGTGGAAGTGATGTGCTTAAAGTCAGTGGATTCACGGACGCAAGTTTCCAGACAGACACTGATGATTTCCGGTCACAGTCCGGTTATGTCTTTTGTCTGAATGGCGGTGCAGTAAGTTGGAGAAGCTCCAAGCAGGACACCGTTGCTGATTCCACTACGGAAGCTGAATATATCGCCGCCTCAGAAGCAGCGAAGGAAGCTGTTTGGATACGAAAGTTCATTATGGAACTAGGTGTGATACCAGATGCGGCTGAGCCTCTGGCACTGTTTTGTGACAACAATGGTGCTATAGCTCAGGCAAAGGAACCAAGATCACACCAGAAATCCAAGCATGTTCAAAGAAGATATCACTTGATACGTGACATCATTAATAGAAAGGAAGTCAAGATCAGCCGAGTTCCGACAGATGATAATGTCGCTGATCCGTTGACAAAGCCACTCCCAAGGCCTAAGCTCGAGTTCCTGACTGAAGCTGTAGGCATTAAAAACATTGAAATGTAATCTAAATTTGAGTGGGAGTTTTGTGAGCTTTATTTTAGTTATTTGATATGTTCTTGTAAAACATTATTTATGTTTTAATGAAATTATTATTTCAAGATTATTTTAACTGTGATGAAATAATCGTTCCAAAATGATATGAACCATTTTATAGGTCATCGAAGTAAATGATTTGATCTTGAGTCATCGAAGTCATTTAGCTTGATCATGAGATCCTATATTTGATAAATGTTTTATATCATCCTGTCCCTAGTCGAAGGTTGTTGAAATTGGAACACCAACAACCGTGTAAGACTGGATTGGTACGTGACTTATGACAAAGTCTCAGTGTGTCATAGATGCTCGGCATCAAAGTCAGTACATAGGTGTATGTTGGGAACATACGACCGGACAAGACCCGCTAATAAGAACTCTTCAGGATATTTATATCTGTGTCATAAGAGATTCTTACTACGACTATAGAGTATAGTCCTTAGACCTGAGTTCACATGCATGTGACCGCACATGGACTGATGTACTTTGATCATTTTCTAACGCTATCGTTCTGTGATAGCTATAAGGACCTTGTTTGGGTGCATTATGAAATGAGTAGTTTACAGTGATGGAACAAGATGGGATTTGTCCCTCCAATATAAATGGAGTGAATATCTCTAGGCCAATCGGAGATTTGAATACTGGAAAACGCATGGCCATGCTCAAACGGACTTTCCCGAGTCGTTTGGATTGTCAGTATCAAATCAGAGTCCGATGAACAAGATTAGGCTTTATAAGGATGACACTAATCTTGCCTTATGACTAATCGAGATATTGAGACGAAAGGGATTATGAATACAGAGATTCCAGTTCAAGTGGGAGATTGTTGGAATTGTGTCCAGCAATCTCTGTACTGTCTCTATAACGTAAGAGTATGTCAGTGATCAGACATAAGTCATACAATGCTGGGGGTCATGATGGCTTGCTAGAGTCCGCTCATGATCTATAAGTCTTGGACTTATTGCCTTTATTGTATGATCCCATATGGGTCACACGCTTAAGCTAGCAGGAAATAATGTTGGAACGGCATAGCAGAAGTACGACAAAAGTGCTAGGCATTTGTCGTACTAAGAGAGAATGAATAATGGGTCTGATTAAATGGAATTTAATCAGATTGGGCCCAAAAGCCCAAAAGGGAAAGAGAAGGCTTTTAATGACTAAAAGCCAAAGTCTCTTCCTCTCTAACCCAACCCTAGCCGCGATTCTCCTCCTCTCTCTGTGCCTCTGTTCTTCGTGGTCTAGCAGCCAATTTCCGGTGATTGCGTGTGTGAGCCTTTGGAGGATCCATCTCTCGGTGTATCTCCCTGATCATTGACCTGTTCATCAATTCCGCTGCAAACAAACAGGTAAAAGGTGAGATCATATGTTTCTAAATAAGAACACCTAGATCTAATGCATGTTTAGGTTGATATCAATATGAGAATTGAATCAGGATCAACCAAAACATCCAACAGACACAACATGTGCATCGATCGACACACATGCGTATAAGGCTTTTCTCGGCGGTTAATGAAGAGTTTAGAATTTGCAACAAAGCCCGGAAGTTTCTCATAATTACAAAGAAGCCCTAGCCGAGTTTAGATCATTATATTAGGGTTTTTAAGCCATTGTTTAGGCTACGCTTTATTTTACATTCAGAGAGTTTGAGGGGCTGATCAGATACTCGACAGAGAGAAGATTTCGAACCCCTGTTTCTTATTCTGTTTTATGATATTCAGTATTCTATTCATCATGTCTTTTGTTATGATTGTCATGTCTGAGTAGTTTACCTGTTAGGTTTAGGGATTCTCATTAGGGATTTCATGGAATTATAGGTTGATCAATCTGTAGAGATTCACATCTGCTAGTTCTTCATCTAGGGTTGTTTTTTAATGCTTAATCTGAATTAGCTACCCAGATTTATGATGTTAGGTTGATTTCTGCAACGAAAGTTGATTAATTAACTAGAAAAAACCTAGATGAGCAATTTGACTATTCGCAAAGAAATTTGGCTTAGGAGAATTGTGAACGAAAGAACCTGAGATTAATGCTTGTTTAGAACTCTAGGATTCGCAACATAAGTTGGCTTGCTAAGTTGTTAGACATAGATAATATTCGCAACGAAAGTTGGTCTGTTATAATTCTGTGATTCTAGTTCTAGAACAATTCTTAATTAGATCCCGATTGATTGATTAGCCTGTGTTCCTGATTTCCTGAGAATTCCCTAGACTTGACGCTTTTCCTGATTGCTTACAAACCGCTTGATTTACTTTATTGCTTTGATTTACTGCTTATTCTCTGTTTCACCTAGCTTAACCTGACATTCTATAATCTATCGTAAGAATCTAGAGTCTCTGTGGATTCGATACCCTATATACTACTAGTTCACGTCTGTGCACTTGCAGTCTAGATCTAGGGATTAAAACTCTGATCGTATCATCGGTTCACCCACATTTTCATGAGAGAGGTTAGCTCTTGATTCCTTGAATTTGCTAGGCTTGAGGTGCGGATGGAGGATCAAACATTCCTCCTTGTTGTGACTTTTCATCTTACAATGGTCACAAACCAATTGAACCTTGCTCCTTTTGAATTCGGATCATACATCTTCACGGCTTGGAAGATTATCTTCTCTTACGATGTGCTTGATGAGGTCATTGAATGTCAGATTCAAAGTGAGGAGAAGGACAACTCATTGTCTTGTTCACACCTCTTATTCAACACATTTGGATCCATGGTGTTGGGTACTTAGAATTTCAAGCACGAACCATAATGATGGGAACTTCCCAAAGTGCTTGGTGAACTCTATATCTTATTGGCTTAGGTCATTGATATCATTCTTGACTTCAAAGATACAGCTCAAGTTAAAAACTTTTCCATACAAATTCTTGAGAGTTTTCCATAGATTCTTAGTGATTTCATGGTAAGAGTAAGCTTCAAGAATGAGTTCTTCAAGAGAGTTTTGGATTAGGACAAGAGCGGTTTGGTATTCCTGGAACAACTTAGCTTCTTTAGATTTGGTTTCTTCAACCTTCTGATCTTTAATGTCTTCCTTTAGTAGCAGAATGCCGTTGTTCAACCATTTTTAACTTCCATCCTATGGATGCTTTGCTATTTACCTCATCTTCAGAATGTTACGCTATATCGATGAACCAGAAGTGTAGTTGTCACTTAAAGACCAGAGAGAACCTTTCCTTATGAGATAAATCTTAAACCATTTTACCCATAGGGATCGTGATGATGTTAGTCGCCAAACCAGTTTAAGAGTTTAAGACCCATGATCGTTCTCACTTCTTTTAGGGTCTTAATCCTAGGTATCCTTCTTCTTTTGTTTGAAATATATATTTCTAACTGATATTTCCCATCAAAAAAAGGACAAGCATAACTTTTCAATTTCTTTCATAAAACTTCTGGGGACTGAAAGCTGTAATCCAAAATTTTGCGAGGCCTCATATGACTGTTGATGAGTTGTAATTTTCCTGCCCGATAGAGGAAGCGTCATGTCCAACTACCTAGTCACTCTATGACCTTTTCAAGTAAATGCATATAATCATTGACTGTCATTCGCTTGGTTAGGAGAGGAAGTCCCAAATACCTTACAAGTAGCTGGTCTAAGTCAAAAGGAAATCTGAGGAAAATACATTGTTGCTAAATTTCGGCAATACATGCCATGAATAACTTAGACTTCTCCAAGATAACTTTTGTACCAGAGATTCGTGAAATCATCAAAAACTTGCAGCACATCATCGATAGATCTTTTGGTCTCATCAATGAATACCATAAATTCATCTGTAAAGAAAGACGTGCATGAATTTCAATTTATTTCATACAGTTTCGTGGGATTGAAAGCTTTAAGCCAAAATTTTGTGAGGCGTGATATGACTGAGCTGATAAGTTTTAATTTTCATGCCCGATAGAGGAAGCCTCATGTCCAACTACTTAGTCGATTTCTGATCTTTTCAAGTAAAGGTATATAATCATTAATTGTCATTCGCTTGGTTAGGAGAGGAAGTCCCAAGTACCTTACATGTAGTTGGTCCAAGTCAAAAGGAAAACTGAGGAGAATAGCTTATTGCTGCATTTTGGTGATACCTCCATGAACAACTTAGACTCCTCCAAGCTAACTTTCAGACCAGAGATTCATGCAAAATCATCAAAAATACAGCACACCTTCGATAGATCTCTTGGTCCCATCGGTGAATACCATAACATCATCTGCAAAGCACATGTGGGTTAGGGAAATGTTTTGATATCTAGGATGATAGCCAATCTTCCTTTGTGTCGCTGCTCTATCTAAAATTCTCAACAGAGAATTTATGCAGATTACAAACAAGTATGGCGATAGAGCACATCTCTGCCTTAATCCTCTATTACTTTTGAAAAAGCATGCCAATTTCCCACTGACTTGAACTGAAAAGGATGTTGTAGATATGCACAATCTTATCCAGCTTATGTAATTTTTTTGGGAAGTCAAGAGCATAGAGAACATGTAGAAGGAATTCTCATTGAACTGAATCAATTGCCTTAGCTATATCTATCGGCATTGCACACCTAGAAGATATTGGTTCCTTATGATAATCTTTGATTAATTCAGTGGCTAACAAGACGTTTTCAACTAGGAACTGGACTTTTACAAAGACAGTTTGGTTCCAAAATATGATTTTAGGGAGCATAACTTTGATTCTGTTGGTAAGAATTTTGAAATCATCTTATAAATGACATTGTAACAGGAAATGGACCGGTAATCTCATCTCTTCAGCTTTGTCATTTTTTGGTATTAGGATAAGGATAGTGGTATTGATGCCTTTGAGTAAGAACTCTTTTAGAATGAAGGACTGTATATCTGTAGTCAAGTCTTTAGCAATTGCTGGCCAAGAAGATTTAAAGAATTAGCAGCTGAAGCCGTATGAACTTGACGCCTTATTTGAATAGAATATCTCTGACTTCTTGTTCAGAAACCTGTTTCTGCAGCATTTCCTTATCTTCTTCACTTCATCTAAAGTCTAGTAGACTTTGCAACGCTGGAATCGGTGGGCTCTCCTACTACGGCGGCGTATGTCCATTAAACTAATGAAAAATATTTCCGCCTCCTATTTTATCTGTTCTTGAGTATTTACCACTAACTCAGAAGAACATTAACTTTCCTTATCGCATTCCTCACCTCCCTGACTTTTGCTACATTGCGAAATAATTTATTGTTTCCATATCCAACTTTTAACCAACGAAGCCTAGATTTCTGCTTCAAGAAGTTAAGCTTTCCTCCAAGTCATAGATTATTTGCCATCTACTTAGAGCATCCGCTTCTAATGGATCTCGTAGGGTAGCTTCTTGCTTGTCACATAGAATCTCGTAAGCTTCCTTTAATTTCATTGACAAATTCCCCAATTTATGTTTGATTAATACACATATATGTAGCTTTAGTTCTTTAAGCACTTTTGAGAACCTAAAGATTGCATATGTTGAATGGAAAAGTGTTTTTGTCTCTTTCCGGTAGGCATCAATCATTGGCAGAAATTTTGACATTGTAACAACATCATTGTGAGAGTCGAAACTTGCACGGTCAAAACTTGTAGAGCTAAACTTTTAGGGAACAAGAACTTTCAAGGATAACCACGAAACTAGCAAACCCGGAGGAAGTTTTATTGATAAAAAGTCGAAGAGATTACAAAGATCGGAGAAGAGAAACAAAGGAATCGGAAAGAAAGTACATAAGAACTCGAAAACGGCTAAAAGAAATTGCTAAGTTCTTAAGTCTAGGTCTTAGGGTTTTTCGCTCTGCCTTGATCGTATGGCCGCTCTCTTCTTTTATAGCTGCGGGAAATTGGTCCTTGAGAATATTTCCGTCAGATTTATGGAAATCTTCCTGTTCTTATCTCTCTCCTTTTTCCGCTAAGATTTACATTTCTCCTTTCGATTTCCTTTCCGGCTCATCGACATCTCTTCCTTTTACCTCTATCTTCTTTCGTCTTTCCGAGGCCTTACTTATCTTCCGGATGGGCCGAGATTTGGGACGTTCTGAGTCCGTTAAAGTTCGTCGTATGCTTAGGCCTAAATTCCCATTTTCCTTGATTTCGATCCACTAGCCCAAATCATCGGTCCGAGGGAGTATGGGCTTTCCGAAGGGAAGTGTTGCGACAAATTATGCGCATCGGCAAATGTTAAATTATCCATTCGGATAATTCAGCTAGGAAAATCCAACCTGGTTCATCTCGGAATTTCCGAGATGGTTCATCTCGGAAATCCGAGATGGTTCATCTCGGAAATCCGAGATGGTTTCATCTCGGAAATCCGAGATGGTTTCATCTAGGAAATTCCTAGATGGTTCATCTAGAAAATTCCTAGATGGTTCAGAAATTCCTAGATGGTTCATCTCGAAATTTCCGAGATGGTTCATCTAGGAATTTCCGAGATGGTTTCATCTTGGAAATCCGAGATGGTTCATCTCGGAAAATCCAAAATGGTTCGGCTCGATTTTCCAAGCTGGTTCTGCTTGGAATTCCGAGCTGGTTCAGCTCGGATTTCCGAGCTTGTTCTGCCCAGTTTTCCGAGCTGGTTCAACTCGTACTTTGCCCTGTTCGGATGTTTCGTCGATCCGTAACTCTTGTCGGAAAATGCGCTTGTCCGATAGTGGTTTTGCCTGCTTTCCGACATCATTCTTCCGATAAATCGTTTAGGTGACATCGTCGATGTTTCGTACGAGATGATTTATCTCGGAATTCCGCGCTGGTTCAGCCCGGATATCCGAGATGGTTTATGTCGGAAGATACGTTCGTCCGATTATAACATTTGTCTGTTTTGCCGAAACCATTTCTCCGATAAGTCATTTGTTGGCATTTTCGTACAACTTTGTCATTTATACGTGTTCCCGAACGTCTAACTCAAATACTTGTTCATGCCCGACTGCTTAATCCTTTCTTCGGCTATTGTTTTCGTCGAGGAGGTTTTTGACCTCAACCGTTAGCCCCCCAGCTCGTCAGACTCGAGTGCGATGATGGCGAGGTTATTTTGTATTCGAGGCGAAAGCAATTGTCCGAAAGACTTGGTTCGGTCCTTTCTGTTTTGTTGCTCTTCCGTTTGTGACGAAGAGTTGTCCGTATCGTTTGTCGGGATTTTGGCCTTCGTCTCGAACGTCAAGTTAGTTCAATTTTTTGGAACGGCATTTTCGAGTTGGATTTGTCTGGCCCTTCGAGTAAGTCGACTCACGTCCGTTGGCATGTACATGGTGAGCCTTTTGGATCTTTCGGCCATATTGATTTTTTGGTGCACAGTCTTCCGAGCAATTCCATATGTTTTTGAAATTTTCTTCGGAACCTTCGATCGTCCTGGTGTATGACCTTGATGCTTCTTTACTTCAAACGAAGAATTTTTGTTTACAGCTGAACCTTATGAAAGGCTGCCTACGTACCCTTAAGAAAGGGATCAAGCCATCCGTAGTTCTAAGTCTTGTCGTTGGACAGTTGGGAATCCATTGTTGGTCTTTCGTCGACGCTTCCGTATTCGAACAAGCAAAGCAGTGGAGAAGGTGCGTTGAATTGTGAACCGGTCATGTTTTATGAATGTGATGAGTCCGAGAGAGAAATCGTGTTGGGCTTCGGAATTTTCCGAGTACGTCTGCTTGGATTTCCTGTGTAGACAGGCTCGGATTTTCTGAGTAAATATGTTCGGAATTTCTAAGCAGTCTGCTCGGATTTTCCGAGTAGGCCTGCTCGAATTTTCTAAGTAAGGCTGCTTGATTTTTTGAGTTAGATTAGGTTAGTTTGTCGAGCCTGCTAGGACGATTTGTACATCCGAGAAGCTGAACTGTCGTGTTGACGTTAGGTCGATTAATGCCGAAAGTCGAGCAGATTTTATCGGGAGAAAATCTCCTTCATCGGCCCCGTATAGATTATACGAGTTGGTTTCGTAGAGCTTGAAGGCCTTTCCAGAAAGCTTCGTATAACTCCCGAAGGAAAGTGTGATTTAGCTTTTGACCCTATGCGTTTTTAGGAGCTTACACTCAGATGCGTATTCCGAGTCTTGAGGTTAATGGGACAGCATTTAAATATGGCATGCGTAGAAGCGTTCTGCCATATTTTGAATCAAGTTTTGGGTTCGGAGGTCGGTGAGACGTACTCGCGTTTGTGATGACTAAGACCAGCGTGCTCAGAAGCGCCTAACTGGGTATTGAGTTAAGTTTGAAGGTCAGCGAGATATACCCAAATTACGATCCTGAGATGGTTGAGACCAGTGTGCTGGGAAGCGTCTTACTGGGTTTCGAAATTGAGTCCGAGGAATAGTAGGACGTATTCCTTCCGTGGACATGTAATGATTAGACCAGTGTGCTCGGAAGCGTCTTACTGGGTTTCCGAGTTGATTCCGGGGAGTAGCAAGACGTACTCCTCTTGCGGACTTGTAATGTTAATACCAGCGTGCTCGGAAGTGTCTTACTGGGTTTTGACATCGAGTCTGAGAAATAACAAAATGTACTTCTCTTGCGGACCCGTATTGATTTAGACCAGTGTGCTCGGAAGCGTCTTACTGGGTTTCGAGTCCGAGAAAGAACAAAGCGTTTTTCTCTTGTGGACTTATAATGTTCAGACAAGCGTGCTCGGAAGCGTCTTGCTGGGTTTGGAGTCCGAGAAATAACAAATTGTTTTTCTCTTATGGACTTATAATGATTAGACCAACGTGCTCGGAAGCGTCTTGCTGGGTTTCGAGGAGTTTTACGGTTGAATTTAGTACTAGTGCGGGGGTTTTACGTCTTACATTCCCAAGTCGGTCGTGTACTCAGTAATGACGTTGTCGAGACCATTGTGTTGTATTTTACTGGGTTTGGATTTTCGATCCCGATTTTCCGCGAAACTCCCGCCTCGCATCTTTCGTTCTCTGAAAATAAGCCGGTATCCGCAGGACTACCTTTCAAAGATATCGAACCAAGATATGCTTGGTTAAAACGTCATTTTCACCAGTGTGCTGAGTAGCGTCATACTGGATTTTTTGGGGTCTATTATCGTCTCTAGTACTGGTGCGGCGGATTTGAAGACCTGTCAACAACCCGTATTCGGGATATTACGTCGACCTCTGGACTTATGTTCCCTTCGCCGATAATAAACATATATAGCGCGCTTTTTATCCGTTGGTTGGATGTAATAGAGCCTCAATCCATATTGGATGTGTTGGCTTATATCCGTAAAGGATGTATGCGTTTGTCCGCTGCGGCCGTCAGCGGACAAGATAAGCTATTCCTAACGACTATGCATACGATGTAATAGTAGGCGGATTCTAAGTTCCAAAGTTCGTATCCTAATTTCGATCTAAGAGAAATGAATTTAAAATGAGAAAAGGGAGTTTGTTTTCCTTACCAGATAACTTATGGTAGGAGGGTTGGACTTTTGCGGATACGCTGTGCTTCTAGTTATGATCCGTTATCAGGGGTTATTTGAGTGAATTGATTGTATGAGCTGATTGTCTTGAGAGTAGTCCGAATATGCCTCGCAATTAGTTGGAGAAGTTTTGTATTTGGTTGAGAGGAGCGTCATGCTCGGAGTTTCCGAGAAGAGTGGTCAGCTCGGAATTTTCGAGAAGAGAGGTCAGCTCGGAATTTCTGAGATGAGAGGTCAGTTCGGAATTTCCGAGGATAGAGGTCAGTTCAGAATTTCCGAGAAGAGAGGTCAGCTCGGAATTTCCGAGAAGAGAGGCAAGCTCGGAATTTCCTAACTGGTTCGCTCGGAAGTTCGGATTTTCCTAGCTGATTTACTCGGAAGCTCCGAGTTAACTGGTATGGTTAGCTCAGACTTTCCTAGCTGATTTGCTTGGAAGTGTCGATCTGACTTGTTTGATTAACTCAGACTTTCCTAGCTGACTTGCTCGAAAGTTTCTAGCTGATTTGACTCGGAATTTCCGAGATGGTTCCTCCCAGATTCCTAAGCAGTTTTGTCCAACAAGTTTTTGAGAATTGGTTTCAAAAATTTGCGAGATCCGAAATGGAAGTATAGATATATACGGACCCACTCCCCCCCTTTTTGAGAGGGGAACAGCTGAACCGATCTGGAAGATCGGCTGCCTACGTACTCCTTGCGGGGATCAAGCCGTCCCGTAGTTCAAAATGTTTCGTAACTAAGTTTTTTTTTTTTGCTAAGTCTTCAGCATCGGAATCTTCTCAGATGCATTGCGTTCCATCCGATCTTGGTGTTGTCCATGGTTTTGAGCTCGTATACCTCAGGACGGATCTCTCTTGTTATCATGTAAGGTCCTTCCCAATCCGCACTGGTGCTCCGGAGCGCTGAGCTTCGCCAGATTCTTCTCAAGACAAGATCTCTTACAGAGAAGCGTTGATTGCGATTGTCGGTTCGGCGAGGCGGGTTGCTTCTCTCTGTTGCGTTCGTCTGCCGATCTTGATCTCCATTTGGGGGATCATCGGAAATTCGCCGTCCCCAAATCGTGCTGACTCCGAAAGGTGTTGGGAACTTGATGCACAGATGATAAGTTGAAGGGACTGCCTTCATGGAATTTATCCACGGAATTCCGAGAATCGCTCCATAGATCGTTGGGTGATCGACCACCGTAAACTTGATGATTTTGAAGATTCCTCCAGCTATTATCGGTAGCTTGATCTTTCCGTAGGTAACTACGGGATCTCCGGCAAATCCTGTTAGGGATGACTGGGAAGGCGTCACTTCGTTTAGATTCACGTCCATTTTCCTTAGAGTCTCGCAGAAGATTAGGTCGACAGAACTTCCGGTATCGATAAGTATGTCTGGCACACGACGATTCCTGACGATTAATTTTATGACTAACGGTTGCTTTCCTGGATTGCTGGTTTTTGAAATCCGCATGTCGTCGAATGTGATCGTAGGATAACGATTTGTCGTATGCTGCCTGACGTTTCTTCTTGGGGCGGTTGCGTTCCATGATCGTCGAGGGTAAGGGTCGACCGTCATCTTTGGCCTCGGGCGGTATTGTGACCTCTCTACAATCATGTTTATCCTTTGCCTGCTGACTGCCTTAGGATCTTCATCGTTACCTTTCCTTCGCTTGTTGCTGCCTGTCGTGGTCTGTCCTTCTTGATGGCTTCGTTCTCGATCCATTTTGTTTAGATCGTTGCTTTTGTTAGGCTTACTTGACTGACTTCCGGTCTTTGCGTCGTCGAGATCCTTCGGTGTTATCATGTCACCCAGATCTCCAGCTACGACTTTGGCCGCGAGTTTGATTCCTAGTCAGCGACAGTTGGCAGTGTTATGTCCGTAAGACTGGTGGAGATCGCAGAAGGCGTTCTCGTCGTAGGAGCTAGGATTCCTTGTCCAAGTGTTCCAAGAGCCTTTCCTCCGTTCTGTTGGCCTGTCTTCCTGCTGGTTTGTTCCGATCTGGTAATTATGCGATCCGATCGTCCTTTCATGCCTCGAAGCGCTGCTTGGCCTGTCGCTACTCGTGCTTGCCGACATACGAGTTTCCTTGCTTGCATGCTTTCTTGATTTGTGCTTTTCGGACAAGATCTTCATCTCTTCCTCATTTACGATGAAATCGATTGCTCTGTGTAAGGCGTCCGCCAATGTTTGTGGTCGGTTTAGCGAGATTTCTCTCCTAAAATCTGACTCATACCAGAGTGCTTTCTTTAGCCCGTCGATACCCACTTTGTCGCTCAAATTTTCAATGCGGCTGGCGACTCTTTTGAATCGCTCGATAAACTTCCTTAGGCTTTCAGTTTCGCCTTGACTCAAAGCCCACATGTCAACGTCGGAAGTCTCCCTATCCATGAAGATGGAGTACTGCTTCATAAATTCCTCCGATAGCTGTTGGAAATTTCCGATGGAATCACGCTCTAGCCTTGAAAACCACTCCAGGGCTGCTCCTTTTAGATGTTCTACGAACAGAAGGCAGAAACCGGCGTCTCTGTCCCTTCGGGTGAGATTTTCTCTTCCCATCGCAATCCGGAAGGCCATCATATGAGCCTTCGGATTAGTTGTTCCGTCGTAGAATGGGATTTTGAGTTTTCCCGGATTGGAGATCCGAGTTCCGGTTATTCGAGTTTTGAACGGTGTCTTTCTTGTCTCTTCCAGGACGCAGTCAATTTCCGGGGCAGCGCTGGTCGCTCGGTGAACTTGTGATCGCACAGTTTTGATTTCTGCTGTTGTCTGAGCCAGCACGTCCCTGAGTTCGTCTAGTTCGCTCCTTCTGCTGCTTCTTTGCCGTTGAGTTGGCCCGTTCTGACGAGTTTTCTCTACCTCCTCTTCTTCCGAGAATTCATCATCGCTTAGATGTGGGACGTACCGATCGGCGTCGATTCTCTCTTCATCATCGGAAGGCGACGCGGTTTTGTCCTCGGGTGATTCGTTCTCGCAATCCTCAGTTTTATCTGTCGTTGCGGATTTTCGTCTTCGTATTATCGGAGGAGGATCCGTAATGTTGGGCCTCGTCGCTGGCGGGGTTCGTTCACCTGTGGTTTGCTCGCCTTGTCGGAATTCCGGAGTCTGAAAAGTCTAAGCGTCTTCGTTCAGTCGGGGCAAAGTTCACCGTTCGGGTGGTTCGAGTGCGGTTCCCGGTTTTCAGTCTTTCGATCTGTTCAGTGAGGGTGCTGTTCGCCTTTTCCTGTTCTTCCGCCTTTTCTCTCAGTGCAGCCACCATCTCTTTCAATTCGGCAAGAGTGGCGTTGATCGTCGCGTCCGATGCGGTCGTGTTTGTAACGTTGCCACTTGCCGAAGTGTTACCAGTGGTAACGTTGGGCGTGTTGTCATCGATCGGTAATTGCCGATTTGTTTCGTCTTTGTTTCCGATGATGGTCATCTCTTCGGGTCCGTTAACCGGTGGTTTTTAAGTGTCGAAAGTTTCTTATTCCCCACAGACGGCGCCAAACTGTGAGAGTCGAAACTCGCACGGTCAAAACTTGTAGAGCTAAACTTTTAGGGAACATAAACTTTCAAGGATAACCACGAAACTAGCAAACCCGGAGGAAGTTTTATTGATAAAAAGTCGAAGAGATTACAAAGATCGGAGAAGAGAAACAAAGGAATCGGAAAGAAAGTACAGAAGAACTCGAAAACGGCTAAAAGAAATTGCTAAGTTCTTAAGTCTAGGTCTTAGGTTTTTTCGCTCTGCCTTGATCGTATGGCCGCTATCTTCTTTTATAGCTGCGGGAAATCGGTCCTTGAGAATATTTCCATCAGATTTACGGAAATCTTCCTGTTCTTATCTCTTTCCTTTTTCCGCTAAGATTTACATTTCTCCCTTCGATTTCCTTTCCGGCTCATCGACATCTCTTCCTTTTACCTCTATCTTCTTTCGTGTCGTATGCTTAGGCCTAAATTCCCATTTTCCTTGATTTCGATCCACTAGCCCAAATCATCGGTCCGAGGGAGTATGGGCTTTCCGAAGGGAAGTGTTGCGACAAATTATGTGCATCGGCAAATGTTTAATTATCCATTCGGATAATTCAGCTAGGAAAATCCAACCTGGTTCATCTCGGAAAATCCGAGATGGTTCATCTCGGAATTCGGAGGAGATTCATCTCGGAATCCGAGATGGTTCATCTCGGATAGTCCGAGATGGTTCATCTCGGAAATCCGAGATGGTTTCATCTCGGAAATCCGAGATGGTTTCATCTCGGAATATCCGAGATGGTTCATCTCGGAAATCCGAGATGTTTCATCTCGGAAATCCGAGATGGTTCATCTAGGAAATTCCTAGATGGTTCAGAAATTCCTAGATGGTTCATCTCGGAATTTCCGAGATGGTTCATCTAGGAATTTCCGAGATGGTTCATCTCGGAATTTCCGAGATGGTTTCATCATGGAAATCCGAGATGGTTTATCTTTGAAAATCCGAAATGGTTCGGCTCGATTTTCCGAGCTGGTTCTGCTTGGAATTCCGAGCTGGTTCTGCCCAGTTTTCCGAGCTGGTTCAACTCGTACTTTGCCCTGTTCGGATGTTTCGTCGATCCGTAACTCTTGTCGGAAAATGCGCTTGTCCGATAGTGGTTTTGCCTGCTTTCCGACATCATTCTTCTGATAAATCGTTTAGGTGACATCGTCGATGTTTCGTACGAGATGATTTATCTCGGAATTCCGAGCTGGTTCAGCCCGGATATCCGAGATGGTTTATGTCGGAAGATACGTTTGTCCGATTATGACATTTGTCTGTTTTGCCGAAACCATTTCTCCGATAAGTCATTTGTTGGCATTTTCGTACAACTTTGTCATTTATACGTGTTCCCGAACGTCTAACTCAAATACTTGTTCATGCCCGACTGCTTAATCCTTTCTTCGGCTATTGTTTTCGTCGAGGAGGTTTTTGACCTCAACAATCATTTGTAAACTTAAATTGTCTCTTACATTTTTGATCCTCCACCTCAATGTAAAACTGGCATCTCAAGTGATCAGAGCATCCACTAGTTTCAAAGATACTGTAATAATGCGAGTATTTATGCAGCCATATCTCATTGATTATAACTCGATCCAAATTCTTGCAAATAAGCCCTTCAATCCGCTTATTTTACCAAGTGAAGCGAGGCCCATTGTAACTCATGTATGTTAATCTGAAATGTCTAACCAATAGAATTTCATCGAATTCCCTCATACCATTCATCGTGAAAGAACTGCTACCAAACCCTGAGTGTTCATCACCATTTAACTCCCTCTGCTTCTTAAAGATTGAGGTTTTAGATTTTTTCACACAAATTAAGAAACAATTAATATTTAGTTTTAAATACACATTTCTCTTTCATTAAAACACTTTCCAATAATTATCAACCAATAATAAGTCAATATAGTTGTTGGAATTCACAATTTATAAGTACTAGGAAAGAATCCGCGCAAATGCGCGAATTTATTTTAATTTATGAATATTTTAAATATTTTAGATTTAAAATTAATATGTTTTTATGTTTTTTTATAAAATTATTTTTGTTAATTAATAATAATATGAGAGAAAATGCACTAATATGCATATTTTATTTTAATTTATGTTTTAAATAATATGATTTTGTATTTTTGATTTATTATCAATCATTTTTTGCATCTTTTATAAATTTTTATTTTTTTATGATTTTTGTGTGGATCATCCTTCTAATATTTCTACACTTCATTTTATAAATATTTTCTTGTATTACCATAACTTTTTATGCTTATCATTTTGTATATTTATTTCATTTTGTTCTTTTTTCTCTATTTTTATCATATTTTATTTTTGCTAATTATAATTTCAATTATTTATTGAATATATATTTAATATTTTTTTAGTTATAAGTTTTTTTCAATCGTTCTACACAATTTAATATAATATTCTAGTTTGATCTCCTAATTTATTCTTTTTATTTATATTAAAATTTAATTATTTTATTATTTGTGAAATGATTAAATCATATAAGATAATTAATTTATATATTATATAATATAAAATTTATATGTTTAAAATATTTTAAAATTAAATTTCAATTTTATTTATTTTATATTTATATTTGAGTAGTTTTTAGTAATTGATTGAAATTAAATAGTTTTAAATAAAATAATTAATGTTCATGACGTAGAAATTTTTATTTAAAGTGGACCAATTAGGGGGGCTGACGTGTCAACGCAGGAGAGCCTCCCCTTCTTCATTTATATATAAGATTAGCCGCGTATATAAAGGAGCATAGAAACTCTTATGTACGGCCTTCTAATAATACATAAACTGTTATTATCTGATCAGGCTTGAAAATCAGACTAATTCTAACATTTGGACTCCAAACTACCCAAATTATTTCTCTTCTACTTGACTCATAGTTCTCCAAGAGCGACCATCTATCGGAAAATTCTGAAACAATTCGACTAGCTTTCTTCTCTTTTACTCTAGTCTCTATGATACATCCAAACTGTAGGCTTTATTACGAACCCAACTGCAAAAGACTGTGTGCTTATTTGACTTGTTGAATCCTCAAATGTTTTGTTACGGATCAGCTCAATTTAGAATCACAACTCAATACTTGACTACAAACATCTAACTCCTCTAAGCTTGATACGATTTCTTGTTTACCTAGAAATCGTCTTCCGAGACTATGAAGTACTCGAACCTTTTGAGAAAGAAGAAGAATGTAACGTACTCAAAAGAGGAGCACACACACGATTAACCAGTTCAGGACTCAGAATGAGTCCCTACGTCTGGGCCTGACACTCTGCAAGCAATCCACTATATCACCTGGATTACAAGAACATCAAACTCTCTCTTCACAATGAACACACCGAGAGAGAATGATCGCATAAGTCCCTTATATATTTGGATTCAACACAAGTGAACCTAAACCAGCTTAAACCAATCATAGATAAGAATAACATTGGCACTTTAACCGGACTATACCATCCTTTCATTATGGCCAACTTCTTATCTTTTACAAACTAAGGCTTAAGCTGAATGGAAGCATGATTATCAATCACCAAGATTCAATAAACTACACCTTGATGATAATCATTCTTACCTCTAAAGTCACTTGTGTACTTTTGCAATGTCAGGCAGGGCTGAAGCACCTCAGTGCTCAACCACTCCGAGAAAGCTTAAAGCTTGCTCAAACTTGTTGACAGGGAGAACCTTGGTCAACATATCTGCAGGGTTCTTCTCAGTAGCTATCTTCAGAACTTTCACATTACCTTGTGCTATGATGTCTCTGATGAAGTGCATCTTTCTACTGATGTGCTTTGTCCTTTCATGGTGGACATTATTCTTTGCAAGATAGAGAGCACTTTGCGAGTCACACCAAATATCAACTGACTCTTGCTTGAACCCAAACTCTTCAGCTAATCCTTTTAGCCAAATCCCTTCTTTTACTGTTCCACAAGTGCCATATATTCAGATTCAGTCGTTGACAGTGCAACCACGTGCTGAAGACATGATTTCCAATTGATTGTGTTTCCTCCTGCAGTAAATACATAGCCAGTGATTGACCTTCTCTTGTCCATGTCTGAGCTGAAATCTGAGTCACAATAGCCTTCTATTCTGAACTTGTTCTTCTTCTTGAAAACTAGCTTAACATCCTGTGAACCCTTTAGATACCTCAAGACCCACTTTACTGCATTCCAATGCATTAGACCAGGCTTGCTCATGTACCTGCTTACCAACCCCACTGTATACGCTAAGTCGCACCTTGTTCCTATCATAGCATACATGATGCTACCAACGGCATTGGAGTAAGGTACATCATCTAACACTGTTTATTCTTCATTCTCCTTCAGTGCAGAAAGTTTAAACTGAGCTCCTATTGGTGTTGCAATAGCTTGTGCATCTTCCATGTCGAACACCTGCAAAACCTTCCTGATATACTCTGATTGTGATAGAGTAAGTACTCCACCTTCACGATCACTTTGTATATCCATTCCTAGGATCCTCCTGGCTGGACCTAGATCTTTCATCTCAAACCTACCACTTAGGAGTGTCTTGACTTGATTTATCTCTGTAATGTCTTTAGAAGCAACCAAAATATCATCCACGTAGAGTAGTAGATAGACGAATCCTCCTTAACCCAGCTTCTTGAGATACACACACTGATCATACTCGCTTCTAACAAAACCATGGCTTAACACAAACTGATCAAAGCACCTATTCCATTGTCTAGGTGCTTGTTTTAAGCCATATAAGGCTTTCTCTAACTTACACACATAGTTCTCTTTTCTTTTGACTTGATGTCCTTCTGGTTATTCCATGTACAACTCTTCTTCAATTACCCCATGAAGAAAAGCAGTTTTCACATCTAACTGTTCAAACTCAAGATCCAAGTTAGCAGTTATTGAGAGAAGGAACCTTATAGACACATGTTTTACTATTGGGGAGAAAACATCTTGGTAGTCTATACCTTCTCTCTGTGAGTAGCCTTTAGCTACTAATATTGCTTTGTACATTGGCTTCTCTATTCCTGGAATCCCTGGTTTTAATCTATAGACCTATGATCTTCCTGTTCTCAGGCTTTCTTACCAGTTTCCATGTTTTGTTTTTGTGCAGAGAATCCATTTCTTCATTCATACCTTCAATCCATAAGTCTTTGTCCTTGTTTCTGATTGCATCAATGTAGTCTCTGGGTTCCACTGTAGTTACTTCTACTGCAGCTATTAAAGCAAATGCAGGTAGATCATAGTCCTCAAATCTTCTTGGTAGGACTATCTCTCTTCTTTCTCTGTCTCTTGCTATATGATGACTACCGGATCTGTTTCTTGTCCTTATGTAGTTTCATCATCTACATCTTGATCAACAACTGTATCACTTGCTTGTGTAGATGTTCTGACAGAGTTATCTTCATTTGAAGCTTCAGCTTTCTTCTCCTTTAATAATTCTGCAGTTTCCAGAATCACTCTTCCATCAATCTTATTTCCTGCAGTTTCCTGTTCACTCTTGTCTTCTTTCAGATCTTTGAAGACTTTATCTCAACAAACACTGCATTGCGACTGATGACACACTTTTCTTCTTCCAAAAGCCATACTTTGAAACCTTTTATACCTGGTGGATAGCCTATGAAGATACTTTTTAGTGCTCTAGGCTTAAGTTTACCTTGATCTGTGTGAACATACACAACTGAGCCAAATCTTCTCATGTGTTTGTACCCTGGTTTCTTCCCTAACCACAGTTGCTCATGAATGTTGCAATCAATGGCTGAAGAGGGGGTCATGTTGATTTGATAAACAACTGTAGACACAGCCTCTGCCCAGAATGATTCATCCAGACCAGATTCATCAAGAATACATCTCACCTTCTCCATTATTGTTCTGTTCATACGCTCAACAACTCCGTTTTGCTGAGGCGTATAAGAACATGTTCTATGCCTTTCGATTCCTTGTTGTTTACAGAATCCATCAAATTCTTTATTACACAATTCTAAGCCATTGTCTGTTCTCAGACATTTCACTTTCTTGCTGACTTGATTTTCCACCAGCTTCTTCCATTCACAGAATCCATCAAAGCTTCATTCTTTGTGGTCCGGAAGTAGACCCATACTTTTCTTGTATAGTCATCAATGATTGAGAGGAAGTATTGCTTCTGAGATAGGCTGGGAGTTGTGTTCTGATACCCCCATAAGTCAGCATGGGTGTACCTTAGAGCTTCCTTAGAGTCATACTTTCCAATGTTGAAACTGAGCTTCTTGTGTTTCCCCATTATGCAGTTTTCACAGAACTCCAGATTTCCAATCCTCCTCTTGTCAATGATGCCTTTGCTTACTAAGATCTGCAAATTCTTAATACTCATATGCCCTAAACATCTATGCCATAGCATAGTTTCATCTCTAGATAGTTTCTTAGCAATATTATTGTTAGCCTGTTCTAACACAGTTTCTCCATCTAAAAGATACAAGGTTCCAGTTAGAGTACCCTGCAGAGCTAGCTTACCATCTTTGTAGAATCTAGTTCTACCCTTACCACCAGCATGATCAAAACCTAGTCTATCTAGTGTTCCAGTAGAGATTAGATTCCTCTTGAGTTTAGGAATATACCTGACGTTGGTTAATGTTTTGACAGATCCACCACATGCTTTGATGTTTACTGAACCAATTCCCTGCACATCAACAGAATAGTCATCACCTAGTAAAACCTTACCTGTGGTGAACTCTTCAAATGTGCTGAACCTGTCACGTCTTGATGTCATATGATAGGAGCATCCTGAGTCGATGGCCCACTTATCCTGATGCCATTTCTCTGTAACATATAAGGCATCACATTCCTGCAGCATGTCTATGATCACGGCAGCTTCAGCTCCATCTTCTTCATCAGTTTTTCTCTTACGAGCGTAGCAGTCCTTCTTGATATGACCCTCCTTCTTGCAGTACCAGAAAGTTAGCTTTGACATGGTTCCAGATCTTGATCTGCTCTTCCCCTTCTTGTGATTCATCTCTCTTTTCTCAGACCTTCCACGAGCTACATAAGCATCACCAGCTTTACTTGATCAAGTTGTTTCGTTTGCATCTTTTAGCTCGATTTTTTTTGATCTTGCAGCGTTGGTTACATCTTCGATTGTTAGAGTTTCTCTGCCATACTTGAGTGTTTCCTTGAGTTGATTGTACTATGATGGTAGAGAACTTAGAAGCAGAATTGCTTGAACTTCTTCAGAGATTGTAACATTTACCCTGATTAAACCTGAGACCAGTTTCAAGAAATCATCTACATTCTCATCAATGGTCTTTGATTCCATCATCTTGAAGGTGTAGAATTTGTTGTAGATGAATCCTGTTGGGTAGAGTCTTTGAGTTATACAATCTTTCCAGTGAAGTCCAGATCGACGCCGCCATCGTACATTATTCTAGTTTCCGAAGAACATGGTCGCCAAGATTTAGTATCAGCATATTCATTGCTTTCTCAGCCTTCTCCACCTTATCTGTTTTGAGTTTCAGAACTATTTCTTTGTAATATTCTTCATCCTCGCCTTTTTTTCTCGCAATCTCCGGAGCCTCCGATTTGGTTGTCGATTCCAGAAATTTATTCAATCCAAGAATCGATAGATGCGCCAACATCCGTTTCTTCCACATCGGAAAATATTATTTGTCGTCGAAGCATGCGATCTTCACCTTCGACATTGAGTCACTCATGAGCAATGGTAAAACCGAGGCTCTGATACCACTTGTTACGGATCAGCTCAACTTAGAATCGCAACTCAATACTTGACTACGAACACTATTCTAACTACTCTAAGCTTGAATATATTTCTTGTTTACCTAGAAATTGTCTTCCGAGGCTATGAAGTACTCGAACCTTTTGAGAAAGAAGAAGAACGTAAAGAACAGAGAACAAAAGAGGAGCACACACACGATTAACCAGTTCAGGACTCGGAATGAGTCCCTATGTCTGGGCCTGACACTCTGCAAGCAATCCACTATCTCACCTTAATTACAAGAACATCAAACTCTCACTTCACAATGAACACACTGAGAGAGAATGATCGCATAAGTCCCTTATATATTGGGATTCAACACAAGTGAACCTGAACCAGCTTAAACCAATCCTAGATATGAATAACATTCGCACTTTAACCGGACTAAACCATCCTTTCATTATGGCCAACTTTTACAAACTAAGGCTTAAGCTGAATGGAAGCATGATTATCAATCACCAAGATTCACCATGTTTCAGAAAAATCATCACATTGGAATGATGCTTTTCCTGCTTGAGTTACAAGGTCTCAGTTTGGTAGTTTTGACTACTGCATCTGCCAATACTTTATGGGTAGTCTTTGAGTTTCGAGGGAGATTTGGACTTTGAACAATACAACCATCATTTTCAACATGCTTAATTCCCTCACTAGGAATGATGTTTCCTCCTATTTGTCATCATTCTGCTCTTGTTCACAAGGGTCTCAATCAAACTGATGCCATTTTTGTCCACATCACTCAAAGCAGTTAATCTTGAGGGTGATATTATCTTTAACTCACCATATTCAGACTAGGCATTGTATTCTGACTCCTCTGTGTTTTCTTCGGAGATACCTTTGACCATTTTTCCTCTATTTGTCCTTCTTCCAAATCATGTTCAGTTTGTGATACTTCAATACCATCTTCACATTTCTGAACCTCTTCCTCTACTTTTCCCAACTCATGTTCCGTATTCTCTTCCTCATTTCTTACTTCTTCCATATCACTCAACTTATGCACTGCCTCCTTACTAACTTCCCTCATTTTAATCGCACTATTATCTACCTCTGTCGCAACATCTGTCATGATATCCACACCGACAATTATTCCACTACTCATGCCAACATTCTCATCCACACCCATAGTGGTAGTAGAGACTTTCATTGGACTCTTTGTTCTCTTGCAATACATTTGCACCAAGTGCCCCCATTTCCCACATGTGTAACATGAGGCAACCATGGACATGAGAATTCTATTAGAGGTGATTTACCACTATTTGAGAAGTTTACCTTACTTGGCAATTGTAGTCGCTCGAATTTCTAGAAATGAAATTGCGGGCTAAATCTTATAAACACGTAACTGATATGCGGAGGCGAGACTTGGTCTCTATCCTTAACGAAATAAATCGCTGGTAGTGTGACCGTTGGGTGCGATTCTCGAGTCCCTTGATACAACTGTATCAATTCATTATCGCAACACTTGAAACATGAATTCAACGAACGATAGGTAATACGATATTCTCGAAATAGACTTACGATTTTAGAAAGAAGAGAGAGTGAGATAGTTGGTACTTGCGCAGATAGAAAAGTGATTATGAATGAGAGACAAGTTTCAAAAATATAAGGGAGAGAGAGAGGTCGGTTGTGCGAGTAAGTATATAGCAGACGTTACAAAAAATCTTGTAACCACAGCGGAAATATCTCAACCATTAGCTCTCACGTTTAGAATATTTGACTGAATATTCATTTAAATTTTCGAACATTATCTTTGAAATATTTCCTTATTAGGCCAAAATTTCTTATGAATTCTTTCCAAAAATACGCGTGCGGGAGCTTCTCTAGAGGCTCATTCCACGAACCACGAGCCGAGCCGGCTGGGCGGCGGCGGCGGCACGTGCGTATGGTTTCTCCTTTCTCTTTCTATAGCCATTTAAACAAATTTATGGTTGTGTCCACATATCTACTCCTCCAAAATTTCTCCAACTTCCATTGTGGGACAAGTCATCCTCCCGTTTAAGTTGGAGAGCAAAAAACTTCACCAATTTAATTGGCACATATCCATTTCTTTTCACACTCATACAATTTTATAAATCCAAAATTTTTATTAAAATTATTGACCAATAGAAATGACTTTAAACATTTGAAGATTCAATAGAAATGACTTACCTGCAAGCGTGAAGACATATCCACTCACGGATTTTGAATTTTTTTGGAGTCAGATATCCAATTTGCATCGCTATATCCTGCCAAAATTACTCGTTCTTTACCATAATGCAGGCCATAACTTTGTATAAAACATAAGTAGTTAATACTCTAGTTACTGGTGTAGAGACTAAGTACATTTACTGAGTTCGCTAAATGAGGTCTAGTCCAATTTGTTTAGTACAACAGACTTCCGATCATCCTTGCATATTCCACTTATGACACCGGTTCACCTGAATTTTTTAGTCAAGTAAAGTTCTACATCAACTGGAGTTTTTTATGTCCCATTTGATAAGGTTTTAAACCTCTCAAGTATATTTTCAACATAATGGGCTTGGGACATGATTTCTCCTTCAGAATTTCTAGTGATCTTGATCCCTAAAATTACATCCGCAAGTACCATATCGTTTATGTCAAATTTCTGACTAAGCATGGTCTTCGTCTGATTGATCATGTCTTTATTACTCCCAATAATGAGCATATCATCTAAATATAAACATAGCAAGACATAGCCACTTGGAGTATTTTTGGCATAGAGAAATTTGACATATTCATTTATGTTGAATCTGGTTGACATCATTATGCTGTCGAATTTCTCATGCCATTGTTTTGGAACTTCTTTAAACCATACAAAGATTTCACAAGTCAACAGACTTTGTGTTCTTTCCTAGGAATAACAAACCCCTCAGGATGTTTCATACAGATTTTGTCTTCTAGTTATCCATTTAAAAAGCATTTTTAACATCCAATTGATCTATTTCTAGGTCTCTTAATGTTGTTATACCAATCAACAATCTTATTGAGGTTATCCTCGTTATTGGAGAATAAGTGTTAAAGAAATCCAAGCATTTTTTGTTGAAAACCTTGCACTACAAGCCTAACCTTGTACGTATAGATCGAGCCATCATTTTATATATTTTTTCTTGAAAATCCGCTTACATCCTAATGCTTTAAACCCTTGTTGTAAATTGGTTATAAACCATGTATGACTGCATAATGGAATCAATTTCACTATTAATGGCTTCTTTCCAAAAAGGACGGTATGGTGTAGACATGGCTTCTGGAAATATTTTTGGTTCGTTCTCTAAAAGAAGGACCATCATGATATCATCACCAAAATATTTTTCCTTACGAGCACTTTTGCTTCGTCTAGGTTTATCTTCGGTATCTTCTGCGTCCTCGTGGACTGAAGTACTAGAGGTGCTTACCCATTTTCATCTCTTTGATTGCGTGTCCTTTTCCGATATGATTTGTCTTTGCAAGGAAACACGCACTACAATAAAACATCATTTTTGCGACTAAACCTTGTAACTATACTTGTAGTTGTAACATTTGGCCACTATTAGGGGACAATATAGCTACTATTTTGCGACAACGGATTATTGGACGTGTTTTAGTCGCTTATATACGACCAAAATGATTGTCGCCAATTTAGTCGTTGATTTAAGACTGAATAACGACCATTGTCTAGACCGGAAACAATAGTCGCAGGCTAGTCCGCGATATGGCGACTATTTTTGCGTCTGATATTAAGAGTCATAGAACAATCGCGAATTGGTTAGTACATGGGCGACTAATTCGGTACTTCGGGTATAGTAGTAATCAAGTCGTTAATTTGTCGCTATTGATATATACGACTAATATTCAACTCATTATTCTTGTTGCAGAGTAGTCGGGTATGTGTTGTATCATATATTATTTTGGATTTTTTAAAGCAATATGGGATAGTTTGGTTATATTTTACATGTTTGTGGTAGGTATACGGGTTTCAAAGCTAATCTATATTTGCAATATGTAAAGTGTGTAATCGCTCTTTTCTAACTTCTAATAAACATGTATAAGTTGCAATATTATATATTAACTAAAATTTAAATAGAAGTTAATTAACCCTTAAAATAGAAACCAAATGCTTAGCAATATTTACACTGGTTTTAAGGAATCAAAAGTTAAAAATTTATAAGTTCTTAATAGTTATAGAATAAGAGTGAAGGAGAGTTAGAAGCGATCAAGAGTTTGGGGCTAGTTTGAGTATCATGTCGGAAGAGAACTAGGGTAACTACACGAAATTAAAGAGGGAAATATGTTAGATGTTGTTAATAATTTATATGATCATAAGATGTCAATATGACAAGTTCAAAAAAATTCATACGGTTTCATCAAACTGTTCAACTCATCCAATGTTACACGATGATAGTCAATTGAAGAAGGCGCTTCTATTCCTCTAAGTCAAGTAAACCCTAGGTAAAAAAAAATATATTCTCATAATTATTTTCTATATTAATGTCTTACTTATATTTTCTAGAAAACATGTCAACATACCGCCAAATCTTTCGATCCAGAAAACTCGGAGCAAAATAAAAAAATGCTTGTCTGGAACTTGTTCAAAACGCCTCGACAATTCTTCAGTGGGTGGTCCATAGGCAACACATTATATGGCCCTCTTACTTCAATTCCAACATCATTATTTAGTAAGATTTAATTATAAGGTGATTATAAAACTCCAAAACTTATACTTACTCGGCACCTCTAAGCGTGAATTGGACTTTAGCGCGTTGATGTGTTGTATTTTTGAGTTGTTGTGATCATGATTTTTAGTGTGTTTTAGCTTTAGGATAATGAATTTAGGCATCATTAGGATTGCATATGCTTTGTTTCTCTTTTTTTGTAGGTGGTGGAAGACATGATGAAGCACCCAAATGATATGGAGGAGGTAGGGACTGAAAAACACCCAAAAAGGAGTGGAAAAACAGCTAAGGATCGTGATAGGAACTCACAGCGAGGTGCCACAGCGAGGTCACCAGGCCGCTGTGAAGTATTTGCGGATGGCCTGATTTCACAGCGGCCTGTGAAGCGAGGTCTCCCGGCCGCTGTAAAATTTACCTTTGAAAGATCGAGTCATATGAAGAGCTTACGTTCATATTTAGCTTTGCAACTTCAAACCAAAGTTATAGGTAATTGAGTTAGCTTTCCAATGGAGGTGGTTTGAATTCATTAGGAGCTATACACGAAGAGTTATGGCTGATTTACTGGACACATATCAATCATGCCACTTTAAGACCAACGTTTACCCACATGTTACTTTTTCTCTTTTTCTTTTGGCTTGTAGACCCTCCCATGTTCTGAGGTCGACCAAGACACTTTGTTTTCCATTATTTAAGACCTCTTGGTGTATGAGGAGAGGCAGGATCTACTTCTTGATCCATTTATGGATCTTGATCATAACTTTATTTTCTTTTTTTTTGAATATAAATAACTTTATTTTCTTTCATCATCTTTTCAAGTTTGGTTTGATTTTCTTGTGTTGTTCTTATTGATTCATATATTTCTCTCATCTTATATCATCTCAACTATGTCTTTTTTTGTTTCTATGAATATTAGTGAGTAGTTCTTTATAAGTTTCTGGGTTTGAGTAAGGTGAGGGTGATCTAGTAATGGTTTAGGTTGTTTAAAACATGGAAATATTGATTTCTTACTTGTTAGAAACTCTTAATGCTAGGATTGAAGTAGCTAATCAATTCCTTGATCTTGAATGTTGCTAGCACTGAGAAGTGTAGTTAATGTTTGAAACTCTATCAAGTGCTTTACATACTTAACCAATGAGAGTTGATGTTTAAGGTGTTTAGTGGTAATAAGAACTTGTTCATAATGCATATCTATCTTGAAATTGCCAATGAGAGTTGATGTTAATGCTTGATAGGTGTAGGGCTATTATCATGAGAGTGGAGTAGCTTTATATGTTGTTCTTGGCCTAAGAAACCATTCTATTGTTGTTAAACACTTCTAGATTAATTGTTGATCACCCAAACCGAAATCTCAACCCAAGGAACTTAATCTTTTATCATCTATGTTTTTACTCTGTTTTTGTGCTACTCTTAGTATCTTAGTTCATTATTAGTTATGTTGCACTTTTGTTATCTCATTTTCCTTTAGTTTCTTTGTTTTCATCTCATTTGGGTTGTTAGTAAAAAAAAAAAATCTTTTGTGTTAGCCTAGCTAGATTAAGGAACTTTGTGTATTCTTGGTGTCATAGGTCACTAGCTCCCTGTGGATTCGATCCTAAAGTTTTACATCTACATACCATTCGATTGTGGTAGCGTGCACATTAGGTTTTAATTGGTGTGTAAAACACAAACATCAATTTGGCGCCGTTGCCGGGGAGCTAGGCGATTTATCATTAGGATTTCAAATTTCCTTGAGACTAAGCTTTCTTTTGTTTTTGTTTGTCTGGTTACTGATTTTCTTTCAAGTGTTTGCTCTTTTTGCAGGGCATAATCACAAGAGAGAAAGTTCAAGAGAGAGGGATGGCTTGGAACCCTACAAGCTACCACAGTTTTGAATGCTCATCCACTTATCAAGAAGATCTTTCATATGGAAATTTTGCTCAAGAATACCAATATGGAGATGCTGAGAGATACAATTCTTGGGACCCCACAAGCTACCAAAGCTTTGAAGGCTCACCCACTTATCAAGAAGATCCTCCATATGAAAACTTTGTTCAAGAGTACCACTATGGATATGGTGAAGGATGTCAATCTTGGGATCCTACAAGCCACAACAGTTTTGAAAGCTCACCCGCCTATCAAGAAGACATCTCATATAGAAATTATTCTCAAGAGCAACAATATGGACATGATGAGGTCTATCAATCTTGGGACATGGAGTACGAGCATGGAATGGATTATTACTCCTCAAACTTTAATGAAGAAGAGATTCTCAACAATCAAGGTTTTTATCAAAACCAAGGAGACCAACAACTCCAAGGTCAATGGAGTTATTCCAACCAACAATCCAAGGAGGAAACAACACAACAACTTCTGAAAGAAGCTCTGGAGTTTATCGAGGAGATGCGCACTATGATGAATGCACATTTTGAAAACTCAGCCTCTAGCTTGCCAGCCTTCACCCAAGAAGTGTCTCAACTTGAGAGGGATGCTGAAACAACATATGATGAGGATTCTAAAATCAAGGATGAGTTCTTACAAGAAGATACAATGCATGAAGGAGAATTTGAAGCACTTCTTGATTGCAATGCTGATGAAGCCCTTGAGATAAGATATGTTTATGTTGGAACACTCGTGAGTCATCCAGCAAGGAGCACCAAAGAAGAAGTAGACATAGTGGTAAGGACTACTGAAGTACATCATGAAAATGGATTAGTTTTTGGATGCATAGAGAGCATAAAGGAGAGCTCAATGGATGATGAATCTCAACCAAGGAGGAAAGGCATATACAAACCAATTCCAAGCAAGACACATGGGGTGAAATGCCTAAGGAAAAACAAGAGAGTCTCATTGAAGAAATCTCCATGGATGGTGAAAAAGAAGAATTTCAAATGGCACAACCCTTTGACAAGCATCTTGGTATAACTTCCTCCACAAAAATGAGCATTGATGGTCCAAGGAAGATCTCTTTTGAGGAGATTAGGATGAATGAGTTTAGAGGATGGTTCTATGATGAATATGACCCTGATGATCCAAAGTCATGTCACATTCCTAACCAAAAAAAGTGAAGGGATAGTCAAGCTAGAGACTTTAAACAAGCTCACTTGGTAGGAAGTCCCATGGTATCCTTTGTACATATACTTTGATTTTCTATGTTTGATTTGCCTGATGTGTGTTTGTGTGAATTTTATGTTTGTTTTAGTTTTGTGTGTGTGTTTTCAGCATGTGGACAGGAGAGCAAGAGCTAAGTTTGGGGGGATTACACTATTACCTTCCGCTTCAGGTAACACCACCACCACCTTGTACATATATTTTTAGTTCTTTTCTTTTTTTTACCATCTTTCATGAGTCTTGAATTGTAAATAGATAGGTTTTCGAAAAAAAAAAAAAAAAAATGAAGAATTTGACATGTAGCTTCATATTTGTTTCTCTTTTAGGATTGAGTCTAGTAGCATTATAGATTCAATTTACATTTGCATAGGAGACAATGATATAATTTCCTTGTAAGAAATCTAGATTTTAGAACTCAACATGATGGCCTTGATAATCATACTATGTTGCTTAAAGAACTATTGATCACACCACTCAAATCTATTTGTCTTGTTTGATACCCTCAACATTGAAACCAACTCACCTATATGGGCTTAAATGAACTTAAATTTCTCACTTATGGGTATTTGATGCTTGATCATGGTCACTACATACACACTTGGATTATATTTTACCACATTTTTACCACCCTTTGTTAATCCAAGTGGCCATTCTCACTCTTAGAATGGTTTCCACACCATAGAACCTTCCCTTTCCTTTTAAAGCCTTTATTTGTTTGATTGAGTGAGGCCTCTTTTGATAATGCTAGCATGTGTAAAATCTTAAAAGTATGAGAACGACAACGCTTAGCTCTCATAGGCTAGTCTAGGAGTTCACTATTGGGTTAGCATTAGAGGTTAAAGCACTTGAAAATGGGATTGGAAATGTAAGTAAAAAAGAAAAAGAAAAAAGAGGGAAATGGGGAGGAAAAGAAAGAAAGAACCAAAGACTTGTGTGAGAGAAACACTTGTGGAGTTGATATGATTAAAAGAAAAGTTCTAAGTTGTAATGAAAATGAAACATAACGAAAAGAGTCTTAGAAAATATAAAGGATAACTTCTCAAGAACCAAAAATGAAAAAGTCAAATGGTTAAGTTTGGGAGAGAAGAGAGATTGGTTAAATTTGGGATGAGATTTGGAAACACATTTGGGTAAGGCAATGAGAGTTAAAGTTTTATGCATAAATTGTTCTTGTCTTGCTACATTTTGTAATATGTCTAGCATTCCTCTTCCTTGAGAGTTAGCCACCAAATAAGAATTCATGACCCTCCTCTAAACACCATTTGAAGCCTTTTATACCAAGCCGATTGATTGAGATCAAATCCCCATTTGTGAGACTGCACTTTGATGAATAAATGAATTTAAGAGTTGGTAAAATATTGAGTTGGTAGATACTAGACAATGTGCTTAAGAGAATAATATTTGGTGTGTCGATAAGCCTAGAGAAATTAGAGTGGATTAGATTGTTTGTTCATGAAACATACTATCATTTTCTAAGGATATCATGTTGAAGGCTTGCTAAATTCATTTCGTTATGAGTCTCCAACTTCAAACCTCTCCCCTTTGTTCTCTTTGGTGTTTGCTTGAGGACAAGAAAAGAAACAAGTTTGGGGGGAGTTGATGTGTTGTATTTTTGAGTTGTTGTGATCATGATTTTTAGTGTGTTTTAGCTTTAGGATAATGCATTTAGGCATCATTAGGATTGCATATGCTTTGTTTCTCCTTTTTTGTAGGTGGTGGAAGACATGATGAAGCACCCAAATGATATGGAGGAGGTAGGGACTGAAAAACACCCAAAAAGGAGTGGAAAACATCTAAGGATCGTGATAGGAACTCACAGCGAGGTGCCAAAGCGAGGTCACCAGGCCGCTGTGAAGTATTTGCGGATGGCCTGATTTCACAGCAGCCTGTGCAGCGAGGTCCCCCGGCCGCTGTAAAATTTACCTTAGAAAGATCGAGTCATATGAAGAGCTTACGTTCATATTTAGCTTTGCAACTTCAAACCAAAGTTATAGGTAATTGAGTTAGCTTTCCAATGGAGGTAGTTTAAAGTCATTAGGAGCTATACACGAAGAGTTATGGCCGATTTACTGGACACATATCAATCATGCCACTTTAAGACCAACGTTTACCCACATCTTACTTTTCTCTTTTTCTTTTGGCTTGTAAACCCTCCCATGTTCTGAGGTCGACCAAGACACTTTGTTTTCCATTATTTAAGACCTCTTGGTGTATGAGGAGAGGCAGGATCTACTTCTTGATCCATTTATGGATCTTGATCATAACTTTATTTTCTTTCATCATCTTTTCAAGTTTGGTTTGATTTTCTTGTGTTGTTCTTATTGATTCATATATTTCTCTCATCTTATATCATCTCAACTATGTCTTTTTGTGTTTCTATGAAAATTAGTGAGTAGTTCTTTATAAGTTTCTGGGTTTGAGTAAGGTGAGGGTGATCTAGGAACTCTGTGTATTCTTGGTGTCATAGGTCACTAGCTCCCTGTGGATTCGATCCTAAAGTTTTACATCTACATACCATTCGATTGTGGTAGCGTGCACATTAGGTTTTAATTGGTGTGTAAAACGCAAACATCACGCATGTACGTGAATAAGAATAGACCTTTGAAGAGTCATCTACCCATTCAAGCTCTCCAACCCATGTTATAGCACCAACAACATTTATAAGAAACAATTCTTTTGAATATAAGTTAATCCCCTAAAAACAACAACTACAATAACCACAATTCTTCCAAATCCGATGTTAGATTTTTCCATTTAATCTAATAATAATGTATTGTAAACAACTCTTACCAATTACAAATTTATCTGAAACCGTATCATCATTAATTCCTAGGATTGGTTTGATACTCAAGTGGTTATCCAAAGTTGGAGGATCGAAGTTCTCACTGATGTTTGTCTCGTCAGTTATATAAATATCATTATACGTTGGACATACTCTGTCATACTTTGGCCCTAACGACACCCTAAAACCCAAAATATTAAACCATCAACCTTCTTTCTATAAAAGAAAAAGGAACTTCCGAGTGTTTTTTCCAAAAGCTAAAAATGTATGGATTTATGGGTGCCCCCTATAAAAAGAAAGCGGTAAAATTAATTCCAAGGGATAAAAAAGTAGAAGAAGAATACTGTTTCATCGGATAACATTAATTCCAAGAGAGCATCATAGTGAGTAAAACACCATGCTCTCAAAACTTTGGCTCTAACATTCCAGTTATTATCCCTCAAAGCAATATCAACAATTTTATGAAATTGTGACTTTTCAGAATCGCATGTTATAAGCGAATTCATTTTGTGGATATCTCTTCGAATATCAGAGAATGATAGGGAAGCGGTAGAAGAAGAAAGTGAAGCGTTTTTAGGTTTATTGAAATAAATACCCGTTAACTATTTTAACTCGATACGAAACAGTTGCGATTTTACATTAAAATCCACTTACTCATTTTGGGATTTTTCTCGAATGATCACATGAGAATGACCCATGTATGCTTTTGTTTTATAATCTCTAAATGTTATGCATTAAATTTACCATAAGAAACTGATTGTTCATAATCCTCCCAGCTTAACGAAATACATTGATTTGTTCTTCAAAAGGAACATGTTCTCCATCGGTTACTAAGTTTAGGTACTAAATATTAATCAATGTTTAATACCCATTGATTATTTTTTCAAGTTTTGGTTATCATGGTATACGAGTAATATACTATGCTCATAGTTACACGATGATAGTCATAACGTATATGGATTTATGGTATTATGGTTAATAAGTTCAGGTAATAAAGTTTAATCAATGCTTAATACTCATTGATTATTTTTCAATTTTTGGTTATCATGGAATACGAGTAATTAATATACTTAGTTTATTAATGCTAAAGTAAATTAACCAAGTTGACAAAAACGGGAAATACTAGAGAAAACCATAAACAAATTGTTGGTTATAAATACAAATTTAATTAAAATTCATAAACCGTAAGTATGTAGTTCACTTTGCATAGCTAACAAACCACACCCAACATTCTTAACATAGAGGAGGCTTAGGGTACCTGAACAAAAAAAATCATATTAAAACAATAACACATAAGTTCGCCAAAAAACATAGCCATCTATACTATATGATTAAGAGTTGGGAGATAAATACCTCTGCATTAAATCACGGAACACTTCAACTTCATGTGCATCAAAGCGTATGTTAGAAACTCGTTGAATTGGCTCCAACTTCACCAACCCTAATCAACAAAGAAATTTTAATTATTTGTTATTTTACACTAAATGGAACGAATTTACAAAAAAAGCTTTGATGTTTCAACATACCACACTACAAGAAATTTTAGTATATATAGCACCAAAAAAACGCTATATATTGATATCATAGCGTTTTGTTGAAAGCCCTATCTGTGCCCGTTATAATAGATTGAAGCCTTTACATAGCGGTTTTACGTTACGCTATTTTTAGAACTTTACAATAGCGCTTTATTTATTGCAATGATAAACGATTTAATAGCGTTTTATTTCTGTTATATTATATCTAATATTTATATTTGATAGCATTTTGTTTCTGTTATTTTATATCTTAAATTTATATTTGATAGTATTTTATTATTTTTTAAATATATAAAATAAAATATTGAAGATTATAGAATGAAGACATTTTTATTAATTTAAAAATTTACAAAATTTAAATCATAAACCACAAATAATATCTAATAAGTTTAAACAACGAAGATCAGACAAAATCTACTTCGGCTCTTCTTCTTACTTTGACCCCTCTCTTTCACTTTCCACATCCAATGAGCTTTCATTGTCCACGTCTCGACTCACTTTCTGCTCATCTCTTTTGTCAGTTTTAGCATTCAATTCTTTCAGCGATTTGCTTGACTTACTGCCTGTGATACCCCGTATCTAAAAATATTGTCAACGGGTAGAAGAAAAGTCAACATGGGCAAAATTGTAATTTTGCCAAACCCAGGGGCAAAATGGTAATTTTATCAAAGTTCAAGACGTAAGACGTGATGGGCCAAATGTTCTCTTTTTAAACAATAAAGAACATTTACAGGATCAAAATTCGAAGAAACAGAGCAGAAATGCATTTTTCGGAGTGTCGGGTGGAAACCGAGTAAAACCGGGGAAACTTCGGAAATTCATAACCGGAGCTATGAAACTCCAAATGGGATGATTCAAATTGCTAAATTCATCTAAAAGCAAGGAGAATAAGTTTATTGAAGTTTGGTGATTTTTGGGAATCGTTTGGTATTTATGACAACAATTATCAGGAAAACGAGCGAATCGAGGAGATTAAGGGCTTAATGACTGGATTATTTGGTTCAAATTCACCACAGAAAGACAGGTATTGCTTCCCTGGAGGCGCCACATCTCTCATTTGCATGTGTGCATGAAAAAGTGGTTCATGCACTAAAAGGGAGATACTTTGTATCACATCATTCTCTCTTTCCAAAGCCACTCTCTCTCTCTACACTCTCGAGTTCTCTCCTCTCTCTCTGGGTGTTCATCAAGTTCATCTCCCTTCTCCAGAGAACTCATCACATTCATGCATCTTCAAGGTGTTCTTCACAAAAACTCAAGATGTTCTTCATAACTTGGGGTGCAAGCAAGATCATAACTTTCTCATCCTAGATCCAAATCCATCTCTGCAAATCCCAGTAGCTTCATCTCATCCTCCTCTTCATTTTCCAGCCAGCCGCCGTCGTCACCGTCACCGGAGCTCTCCGGAATCCGGCCAAGAAGTAACTGTGGCTTAGGGTTCTTGGTGTAACTCTCTCCCTTCATCAGATTTTCGTGATTCAAGGTCATGGGTGGTTAGATCTCGTCAAAAGGAGAAGATTGGTGTGTGGTTCGCCGTCAGAAGTCACCGGAAAAGTCACCGCCGCCGCGGTCAACGCCGGAGCCGCCGCGGTCAACGCCGGAGTAGTCGCTGGAGAAGCTTCCTTGCCGCCGTGTCTTCAGCAGGTTCATCCAGAAGTCGGTTCAATTGGGTTGGTTCAAGATTGGAAGTGAATTGTGTCGTTTAGATCGGTTTAGGTTAACCGGTTAACTCTCGGTCAACGGTTGACTTTGACCCGGTTTACCTAAACCGGTCAATTGGAATTCGGTTCAATTGGTCAACCAGTTCAGAGGAGTGGTCAACCGGTTTAGTTGGGTCAACGGTCAGTGGTCAACGGTCAAAGTCAACGGTCGGTCAACGCCGGTCAACGCCGGTCAACGCCGGTCAACGCGTTGACTCCGGCCGGTTTGGTGTTGCGGTTCATCCTTGGGTGTTCGGGAAGTTTCGGCAGTTCGTGTTCGTGTATTCGGAGTATTCGGGTTTCGTTCAGGTCTCAGGAAGCCGTATCTGCATCTGGTCCGTCGTTCCGTCAAATCACTGTGAGTCGACTCAAACACCGTAGATGCATATAGAACGTTAAATGGGAAACCGTAGAGATAGGAATGCATACCCGATCATTTTGAATTGAATTAACTTGAGAATTGATTGGTTGATTGAATTAACGTTAAACCGGCTAGGGTTAAAGAAGCATGTTAGACTTAAAGCGGATTAAACCTATTGAGTGCCGTTAGGTTGGTAGTAATATTGCGTGATGCATTCATATAGCCGTTGCTTAGAGCCGTATATGCATATATATAAAGTAAAGAACGGTAATTGAATGAATCTATTTACGGGAATTAAGACGAGTTAAAATACAGAAGTGAAACCTGAACGATCGTATAGAATATGAATGGTGTCGGGGTTCCCGAGTTAAATGAATTAAGTAATGAATGATGAGACGTCGGGGAGTTTAGTAAGCTACTGGCTCTAAACCGACGGATCGAGGAGTTGTTAAAAGATGATTAAGAGTGATTAAGATTGAGAAGTGTTGTGATTGGTGACCCGTCTACGGGTTAGCAAGTAGCTAACCCAAGGTAGCGGGCGTAAATTGGTTAAAAGACGTTAGCGACCCTAATAGGCATGTTGTGTGTTGATTGTGTGTTGTTTGCGTGGTGGTGTTGTTGTGTGGTTGTGGTTAACCTTTTTGTGCAGGCCTTTAGATCGTCTCGGTGTTGGGCCGAGCGATCCTTGTTGTTACTTAACTCGGTCACGGGACCGGTTAAGTTGTGGTGATTACTCGGTACGGTGTCGGGTCAGAGCGGTGGTGTGTGTGAGTAGACTTGCGGGATGCGGGGTTGCGTTGATTGTTGTTATTGATTGAAATTGATAGCTAGAGTCCAAGCGAGTCTGCGTGTTTACATTTCTGCACTAGGACTCTAGGGTGCGTTAGATCCCGCAAGTCTAGGTGTTGATTACGTTCTGGTACTTCCGACCCGATTGGATCCTCGGGTAGTTACCTAACCGGACCGTGGTGATTCTGGTTATGGTGTTAACCTATGGAGTGATGTCTGTAGGTGTGTGGTCCGGAGAACACGGGGTCGCGTCCTAGGGCCGGACTGCATGGAAGCTTGGGTTATCTAGGGGTAGCCTGAGTCACCGCGTATCGATGGACAGAGAACGGTGTCCTAGTCGTTGTGTAGATGGCTAGGAGTCGTGGGTTAGTTGCCATATCGGTAACGGTGAAGACCCGTGGAAGTTACCAAGATCGTAGGGGCCCACCGTGTGTGTTGTGGTGTAGTTGGTAGTGTGCGGTAGATAGATCGAGTCTCAATCGGGGACATTTGCCGTAGTGCTCCCGATTTCCTCTAATCGCCTTCTCTTTCTTTTGGCAATTGATTGTGTGTGGGCTCGACGCGACGTGGTAGTGCGTGATCGGCTATTTGTTATGATTGATTGTTATTTTGGGGTTTTCGGGCGGGAATCTATAGAGAATAGATAGATTAGAAGCCTTAGCGGGGAGCCGATTCACTGGGTGATCTTAGATCACTCATTAGACTCTTTTTGTGTTTTCAGGTGTTGCAGCGACGGACGCGGGAGGTCCTCGGTGTAGTTTCGGGATTGCTTGTGGAAGGTTTTGATTCGATGGTTTTCGGGGTTTTTGTTCTTTCGGTTCGGCTTGTCGCCAATTCGTATTGAGCTTTGTTTGTTGATTCGTTGATTGGTGAAATTGTTTGTGAAAATGATGGTTAAACGTTGTATTTAACGTTTGATTTACTCAGAAATGAACATGCTTTCCTGATATTGTGTTTTGTCCGAACCGACACAACTGACAGAAGTAGTGTAGGACGGCCGACTTGTACTATGGAAGCGAGGACAGCGGAGTCAAGGATGGGTTGGTGCGAGCCTCCGTCTCAAACCGATCTGTCTCTGGCTTCGTCCTGTGATGAACCTTTCATGTTCGACTTGCTCGGGTTCGATCGGTCATGTTCTTGTTTGATTGTTGACCGGTCAGCTCGACGGTCAGCGGAGGACGGGAAAGGGGCGTTACAGAAAGGTGGTATCAGAGCATGGTTCTGCATGGGTTTAAAAGCTGTTCATTTCTGAGTGTTTTCCGTGGTTTTATCGAGTCAAAATTGTGTCATACCCAAGCATCCATTAAGAAACCGAGCCGCGTCTATAATTCCGTGGTCGGGATGGGGTAGAAATTTTTTATTTTGTGTACTAATTTTTATTTGTGGTTTTGATTGCAGATAGCAGCAGAGTGTCCCTGGACGGAGTGTGTGTGGGTGTGTGCATTGGGTGTGAGAGATTGCAGCGAGCAGTATGGGTGAGCGTCGGATGACACGGGCAGAGTATCAGGCTTTGGTAGACCAGCATCAGGCAGGTCTGAGGATAGCACCACAGGGTCAGTCGCAAAGTTCTCGGGTATCAGATCGACCGCCAATTGTTCCCCGTGTGCATCAGGGAGCGAGAGCAGCCGCTGCGGATTGGAGGCCATTACCGGACCCGTTACCGCCTTCTCTACAGGACGATGCAGGTACCGCAGACCCGACCGCAGGAGTGGTGGGGTATTTGGGATTCACAGACTATGGGTTGCCGCCGTTTCTACCTCAGCTTGAGGCACCTACAGTACCATCGGGGATGCAGCTTGAGGCACATGATGTGCCACTACCCTTCAGTTTGCATGAGTCGGACTTCATTCCACTTGGTGGAGGGGACTTTCAGTTGGATCCGTTACACCCAGTTTTTGACATGGACATGGAGCCATTGGATCCGGAGCAGCATGCGCAGTGGGCGCAGCAGATGGACGAGCAGGTGGCGATACTAGAGGACGTTTTGGAGCAGCATGTTGGGCCGCATCATCAGCCAGGATCGCCGCAGAGGTCAGGAGCTCCATCACCTGGTTCCACAGAGCCACTTTCAGCGATGGAGTCGGCCACATGAGTTGAGCCGATGTTGATGGCAGGATCGGACTCGCAGTTTGAGTCAGTTACATCACCAGAGGCACCACCGACCGAGCCGGTTGCACCACCGGAGATTCCACTAGCCGACACACCAGATTCAGTGCCGCCTATGCATGTGTACCGAACATGTAGCGCCTGCGGAGTTCAGGGCTTTCATTTGTATTGGTGTACCCGACCAGGAGATCCGCCCTACCGTGAGACGTATCAGCCAGTGCCGGCCCCGTATTAATTTCAGGTGTGCGGGATGGACGGCCATCTTGCATCTATTTGCCCGATCGCAGGACCCGGACCTCGTATGTCGGACGCAGAGCCGCATCGTGCCCCGTTACCTGAGGAGTATCGACCTGGTCCGAGTCGTCGAGACGGTGGGCTTATTCGGCAGTCAGTTATCCAGCAGCCAGCAGCACAGTCACCTGTAGCGCATCCACCATTGGAGCAGCCACCGAGACCATCGAGGAGTTGTAGGAGGTGCGGAGATGAGGGACATAGAGCATCCGCTTGTTCCCGTCGATCCAGTTCTCGTCGGTCCTGCTCAGCGCCAGTTGTCTGTCAGATTTGTGGAGGTCAGGGACATCGAGCAGCCGAGTGTTTTCAGGAGCCTTCTTCGGAGTCTGTTTCTTCCTGTCAGCTGTGTGGAGCGACAGATCATCAGGCAGCAGCTTGTTACCGTGGGCCACGCCCAGCGCCAGTTCCGGTTTGTCAGATTTGTGGTCGCGGAGGTCATGTAGCGCAGTTGTGTCTGATGGCAGAGCCGCAGCAGGTCGGACCGCCGACTAGAGATGCGCACCCACCACACCCTCCCGGCGCACCTGCCAGTGGGTACCAGCGCGAGCCGCGATGCCGGTTCAAATTCACCACAGAAAGACAGGTGTTGCTTCCCTGGAGGCGCCACATCTCTCATTTGCATGTGTGCATGCAAAAGTGGTTCATGCACTAAAAGGGAGATACTTTGTATCACATCATTCTCACTCTCCAAAGCCACTCTCTCGAGTTCTCTCCTCTCTCTCTGGGTGTTCATCAACTTCATCTCCCTTCTCCAGAGAACTCATCACATTCATGCATCTTCAAGGTGTTCTTCACAAAAACTCAAGATGTTCTTCATAACTTGGGGTGCAAGCAAGATCATAACTTTCTCATCCTAGATCCAAATCCATCTCTGCAAAGCCCAGTAGCTTCATCTCATCCTCCTCTTCATTTTCCAGCCAGCCGCCGTCGTCACCATCACCGGAGCTCGCCGGAATCCAGCCAAGATGTAACCACGGCTTAGGGTTCTTGGTGTAACTCTCTCCCTTCATCAGATTTTCGTGATTCAAGGCCATGTGTGGTTAGATCTCGTCAAAAGGAGCAGATTGGTGTGTGGTTCACCGTCAGAAGTTGCCGGAAAAGTCACCGCCGCCGCGGTCAACGCCGGAGCCGCCGCGGTCAATGCCGGAGTAGTCGTCGGAGAAGCTTCCTTGCCGCCGTGTCTTCAGCCGGTTCATCCAGAAGTCGGTTCAATTGGGTTGGTTCAAGATTGGAAGTGAATTGAGTGGTTTAGATCGGTTTAGGTTAACTGGTCAACTCTCGGTCAACGGTTGACTTTGACCCGGTTTACCTAAACCGGTCAATTGGAATTCGGTTCAATTGGTCAACTGGTTCAGAGGAGTGGTCAACCAGTTTAGTTGGGTCAACGGTCAGTGGTCAACGGTAAAAGTCAACGGTCGGTCAACGCCGGTCAACGCTGGTCAACGCGTTGACTCCGGCTGGTTTGGCGTTGCGGTTCATCTTTGGGTGTTCGGGAAGTTTCGGCAGTTCGTGTTCGTGTATTCGGAGTATTCGGGTTTCGTTCGGGTCTCGGGAAGCTGTGTCTGCATCTGGTTCGTCGTTCCGTGAAATCACTGTGAGTCGGATCAAACACCGTAGATGCATATAGAACGTTAAATGGGAAACCGTTGGGATAGGAATGCATACCCGATCGTTTTGAATTGAATTAACTTGAGAATTGATTGGTTGATTGAATTAACGTTAAACCGGCTAGGGTTAAAGAAGCATGTTAGACTTAAAGCGGATTAAACCTATTGAGTGCCGTTAGGTTGGTAGTAATATTGCGTGATGCATTCATATAGTCGTTGCTTAGGGCCGTATATGCATATATATAAAGTAAAGAACGGTAATTGAATGAATCTATTTACGGGAATTAAGACGAGTTAAAATACGGAAGTGAAACTTGAACGAACGTATAGAATATGAATGGTGTCGGGGTTCCCGAGTTAAATGAATTAAGTAATGAATGATGAGACGTCGAGGAGTTTAGTAAGCTACTGGCTCTAAACCGACGGATCGAGGAGTTGTTAAAAGATGATTAAGAGTGATTAAGATTGAGAAGTGTTGTGATTGGTGAACCGTCTACGGGTTAGCAAGCGGCTAACCCAAGGTAGCGGGCGTAAATTGGTTAAAAGACGTTAGCAACCCTAATAGGCCTATTGTGTGTTGATTGTGTGTTGTTTGCGTGGTGGTGTTGTTGTGTGGTTGTGGTTAACCTTTTTGTGCAGGCCTTTAGATCGTCTCGGTGTTGGGCCGAGCGATCCTTGTTGTTACTTAACTCGGTCACGGGACCGGTTAAGTTGTGGTGCTGACTCGGTACGGTTCCGGGTCAGAGCGGTGGTGTGTGTGAGTAGACTTGCGGGATGCGGGGTTGCGTTGATTGTTGTTATTGATTGAAATTGATTGCTAGAGTCCAAGCGAGTCTACGTGTTTATATTTCTGCACTAGGACTCTAGGGTGCGTTAGATCCCGCAAGTCTAGGTGTTGATTACGTTCTGGTAATTCTGACCCGATTGGATCCTCGGGTAGTTACCTAACCGGACCGTGGTGATTCTGGTTATGGTGTTAACCTATGGAGTGACGTCTGTAGGTGTGTGGTCCGGAGAACACGGGGTCGCGTCCTAGGGCCAGACTGCATGGAAGCTTGGGTTATCTAGGGGTAGCCTGAGTCACCGCGTATCGATAGACAGAGAACGGTGTCCTATTCGTTGTGTGGACGGCTAGGAGTCGTGGGTTAGTTGCCATATCGGTAACGGTGAAGACCCGTGGAAGTTACCAAGATCGTAGGGGCCCAGCGTGTGTGTTGTGGTGTAGTTGGTAGTGCGCGGTAGATAGATCGAGTCTCAATCGGGGACATGTGCCGCAGTGCTCCCGATTTCCTCTAATCGCCTTCTCTTTCTTTTGGCAATTGATTGTGTGTGGGCTCGACGCGACGTGGTAGTGCGTGATCGGCTATTTGTTATGATTGATTGTTATTTTGGGTTTTCGGGCGGGAATCTATAGAGAATAGATAGATTAGAAGCCTTAGCGGGGAGCCGATTCACTGGGTGATCTTAGATCGCTCATTAGACTCTTTTTGTGTTTTCAGGTGTTGCAGTGACGGACGCGGGAGGTCCTCGGTGTAGTTTCGGGATTGCTTGTGGAAGGTTTTGATTCAATGGTTTTTGGGTTTTTTGTTCTCTCGGTTCGGCTTGTCGCCAATTCGTATTGAGCTTTGTTTGTTGATTCGTTGATTGGTGAAATTGTTTGTGAAAATGATGGTTAAACGTTGTACTGAACGTTTGATTTACTCAGAAATGAACATGCTTTCCTGATATTGTGTTTTGTCCGAACCGACACAACTCACAGAAGTAGTGCAGGACGGCCGACTTGTACTATGGAAGCGAGGACAGCGGAGTCAAGGATGGGTTGGTGCGAGCCTCCGTCTCAAACCGATCTGTCTCTGGCTTCGTCCTGTGATGAACCTTTCCTGTTCGACTTGCTCGGGTTCGATCGGTCATGTTCTTGTTTGATTGTTGACCGGTCAGCTCGACGGTCAGCGGAGGACGGGAAAGGGGCGTTACACTGCCTCTCATTCTGCAAGAACATAACAACAGTAAAGCATAAGAGGACTTGAACTTTACACAGATAACAATAATGACAAGCTGACACATGAACCGTTTAAAATTACATGTCAAATAAAGGAATTGACTTTAGCATATCGATCTTGATATCCTGTTGATCAATTTTGTGGAAATCATTAAGCATTGCGATTACACTTTTTTACGAAAAAAGAAAGAAAAGAAAATCAGTACCTCAATGGCAGAAGTGAGATCTTCGAGTAACTCCCAGCGTTTTTCACATCACACAACATTTAGCTTGTCCCTTTGGATCTGCCCTAGCTTCCTCAGTACCTGGAGAAACAAGAATTTGATTAGAGCCTGATGGTCATAAGACTTATCATATGCAAACACATTCAATCCAACTAAAATCGCTAGAATGAAAACTGCTTAGTCTATTCTGTCCATGAGTTGGTCTACTATTGGAGATTGAAGACTTGGTCTCCACTTTTAACATCCACTAATGATCATAATCACAAAGACAGAACAAAAGAAAATGTTATTGTTAAGAGGATATGAGTGTCCTCTTACCTTTGTGATCAATAAAAATCGATGGTCATTATTTCATTTATCAGACACAGAACTCAGTTTGTAAATGCCTTCTTAGTCAACCGAAACTGTTGACTGAGCCTCATCTTTCTTCTTATTTCCCTTCCTTCTCTTCCTTACGTACACTTGCCTGAACCTATCAGACTTCTTCTTAGATGATGATGATGATCTCTGGCTTTCAGCTTTTCTCTTGGCAGCAGCAATTCTTCTCTTGGCATCTTCAAATTATTTTTCGGTTGGCTCTGACTCAGCATTGCCACCATACGTGGAGAAAATTGTATCGTTCCTCTCCTCTCTTCGCTGTGAGATTAATGCATAAAGATCTGTCTCTGCGCTCTTTTTTGCTCTACAGAAAAATTGAAAACAAAGTTTTTAGTTTTTACTTATCAAAAAAGGTAGATATAGAGAAGCTTACTTTCGTGGTCTCGTCTTTAGGGGACAAGTGGGGCGTTTTATTTCTGAAATTTTATTTGCCCATTTCTTGTAAGCTTTCGTTGACTTCACTTCTCCTACATAAGTCAAACAATGGTTTCATACGACTTTGCATACGTTTATTACACAGATTTATTGCAATAGAGACAAGCCTACCTGCTGCAATACCCTCATCGATAATATCTTTGAAACGGTGTGAGTCAAGCTTAGGTCTCGAGCAAATCATTGAGTCGAAAAGCCTGTAAGAGATTGTAGTACCAATAATATTCATTTAAACTTCCAAGTTAACAAAATTGAAGCCAATGAATGGTCTATAAATTACCTTCTCATTTTACCCTTAAACTTGGTGTACAGCTCAATCAAATCTTTCTTCTCAATCTCAGAACCTCTGTAATTGGCCTCAAACTCTTCAATATTTTCCATGGTGAGCTATTACGCAAGTGCCACAAGAAGAAGTAAGTGAAGGAAACACTGAAACAGGAATCAAATGTGAATGGTGCTTGTTACCTTCCTGCCCCTTGCCATGAAGAAGTCCCTCAAGTTGTCAACTACATCTCCGGAAAGATCCTAATGAGACACAGGAAAAGAACATGTTGCAGTTTTCTTACTGAAATCGAAAGCCTTTTCCTTTCACTAATTCGTTTGAACAGAAACTGGAAATAGGACGACTTACAGCATCATCAACTGAGCCAGTTTGATCATAAACTGCTCGTTTCTCCTCATCACCAAGAATTGATATAACCTTTTTCAGTTGCTGAAATTTCTCATTTGCTTCCTGTTTACACCAAAAACAAAAAACTCAAACTTCCCTGTAAACAGAAATGGAACAAAGCCACTCTCAAGAGAAATAGGTTAACCTCATCATCCTTGTTTTTATCAGGATGAAGCCTCAATGCCAATTAATGATATGCTTTCTTTATTTCCTATTGAATTGTTGTTGCTCCGACACCAAGAATCTTAAACAAATAGACAGAGTTATTTCGTTATCTTAATCATATAAAAATCTTACAATCCCAACAACTAACTATGGAATTTTCAGACTTATCACATGGAACATCACTAACACATGAAAATTTGACAAACAATCCAAGTAAACCGATGTCCAAACGGTGAGTTAACCCCAATCTAGAACTATGTTCTTCACTGTAAGGAAATGAAATCCCAGAAATTGAGAACAAATCAGAAAACCCAAACCAGAGATCGCTAATCCTAGAAACCTTAGAGTTTCAGAGAGAAGGGGAGATGAGGAAATACAAACAGATTGAGAATACTAGAAACCCTAGAGATTCAGAGAGAAGGGGAGAAGAAGATATCACAAAGAGGTTTGGCTAACGACCACCAGCGTTAAGACAAGAGATGGCGACTGCCGATATGGTCTCTGATGGGAAGAGAACTCCGACTGGACTTCACGGACACCGGAAAAGACGACATGGGAGCGAGATCTAATGGTGGTCTCATTTGGATTTTTCAGGGAAAAAAAAGAGAAAAGAAACCAAAGCTTTCTAGTTAACTCTCTGAAGAAGAAGAAGATGGAGATGCAGATCTAGATTGGGGTTTTTTTATGTGAAATTAGAGAATGAGAGCGAGATTGATATCTCCAAATCGTCTTAACACTTTATTTTATTTTTGGCAATGGCGGGCAACCAAAATTAAAGTCCCGCTCAACCTTGTCATAGCGTTTATATGGTATGTATGCTATTAAATATCAGATGCGAAAACAAAATATAAGCGCCTAGTAATTTTTTTATGTCGGCTCTCAAATCTATAGCGTTTCATATTTGACAAACGCTATCTAAAATAAGCGGTTTAGTCAACTATAGCATAAACAACCAAAACGCTATATTCAACTGCTATCAATACTCAATTTTCTTGTAGTGCCACCACTGTTATTGGCGATATTAAAGCACTTGAATAAGCAGAACAATATCCCATTCTGACTGTTTCCCCATGCCCTAACCAGCCTAACAGCAAGATCGCCATTGGCCACACAATCCAATGACTCATTTCTGCAAATATTTAATACAGTTGAGCTTTCAGACATTCTAAGAATATTGTTCATGAAATAAATTTATGTTATACTTAATCCAAATCTCTGATTCTGAATTTTACTTGAAGTCACTTCCAGAAATAAGTTTTCGGATCATTTGCAGTAATCACTGGATCTCTTACGAAGTCATCAATTCCAAGCACAACACCAATCAAATATGTATCTCAAATAAATAAACATATCAAACAAATCCATAACAAAATCATATTAAAACAATAAAGTCACATAAAACTTGTAAACTTAAATCCATAATACTATACCGATTGGATATGTGCTAGTTACAGTGCCATTTGAAAGGCCATGTATAGGCTTCAAGTCTAACTAGTGTTGTCCATTAGGGTATGAAATTTTCTAGATTACACTCGAACGGATTCGAAACATGGGGTATAAACTATCTGTCAAGCGGTCAAACATTGGCCTGTCAAGGATATGAATGTTATCCAATTGTACACACTGGCCCTCATATTCCACTAGCGACTCGAAGATTTCAACGAAATCACCCAAAATTTCTCCTTCCATCCTTTGGCCCTATCGTTGGAAAGTGCAAGACTTAAAACTTTAAACAGCGACATAACAGAAGTGTATACATCGTAAGATCAAAACTTTATACAGCGCATGAACTGTGGTAGAGAGATAACTTGTTCGTCCACCAAAAGTAGTTTGATGGTTTTTCCGGAGAAGACCCGTTCATACATCCAACACTGACGGACCTTCAATCTAAAACTCCATTTCGTCGTCGACTTGTTGATGTCCGAGAGTAATCGGTATTGCCTTTGTGCCAATGGTATTTTTGAAATAGATTTTCCGTTGCGGAAATAAATGTATAACATGTTGGGAATGTTCTGAAATCAATCGTACTTACTCTTGGTTAAGTCGTAACGTCGAGGTTCGACAATCATATAATATTAGGTGGTTATAATGTTTTGCTAGAAACCACTTATAATCTATAGATTGAGAATCTATTACTAATATTATATGATCCTACAGGGCCACACACCTAAGCAAACTGGAACATAAATATGATGGTGTTTTATGCATAATATTCATATGATATATTATATATATGTGATATATAATAAATACATGTGACATAAAGGCCCACGTGAGATTAAGTACATGTATATATATTGGAGATCATAACAATGTTCTTGGGCTCAGCCCACTTCACTTAATCTAATAGTTAGGTTAATGACGTGACCATATATATATGTGTAATTATAGAAACGAGATAATCATCTCTGGCCGTCAGCATTAAGAAACCCTAAACACGAACTGTTCGTGAAGTTATTTTGAGATTGGATCTCAACGGCACTTGCATCCCGTTCCAATCCAGTTTGTGTGCATGTGGATACCGGTAGAGTCACTACACTTGAAGTGCTAAAGAATCTCAAATCGCCTCGTTTTTATTCCGCTGCAAAACATCCAGGTATATTCGAGATTTTAGATCTAGATTTATTTCAGTATTTGCATGAGTTCCTGGCTAGTAAATTCATAGGTTGATTATAAAATTGTTTTATAAACCGGTATGAATTCCAACGTAACGCAAGGAGTTAGAGAGATAAATTGAATTTTATAGAGGTTATAACGGTTAGGGTATTGGCAGTTTATGATAATTCAGGTGCCATAAATATATTGAGTTTGGCGGGTCTTAATTTGTGTCACTTAATGGTTATTCATGAACTAATGCGTTACACATGGCATATTAAAGACCTAGTGTTTGACACTTGCCCTCACACTTGTAACTATTGAATTAGACGTCTAAATATCTTTGGGTAGATTTGCTAGATATGTTGAGTTCATAATCAATCATCCATTTGATATTAAGACGCATTTATTATTCCTTTAATTTAATTTAAGTAAATTCAATCGAACCAACTATTAAAAAACAACATAATATTAATGATTGCATTTGAAGCACTAAAAATAAATCCAACCAATCACTAAAAAATACATTTAAGTCGGCAAAGAAAATTGCAAATGTATATTGTATGATTCACTTTTTCAAGTAATGGTATGTTTCAAATTGTGGAAAAATACACCGTACTAATTACCATAATTAGTATATTTGAACCGCGATATTTTAATGTTTAGTGTTGTATTATTAATGTATAGTGTTCTACTGTGAATATTGTTACACCAAAATTGCATTACCAATGTTGATAGTTAACAAAATCTTGCATGACATAATGACTATGTTAGCAAGATTTGACATAAAGTAGTCTAATATAATTACCATTACTTAACATATAGGGGTATAGAGTCGGCTTCTTGTACACACGCAACCGACATTAGTGGATATGTGATTATCTAGAGAAATGCGCGCCAAATACGTGATGATCTAGGTTATTAAAGAAACAGTATTTTCTTTTAATTATTTTATTAATCATTCTTGTGCGTAAAAGTGAATAGTCGTGTCTATATGTACGGTTATTATGTAGAATAAACTCAGTCAATCAAATTAGAGATTAATAAACACTCATTTTTAAGATCTTGAAACCACCGAATCAAAACCAGTAAAAGTCAACCTTTTCGCTAACCCACAGTACAACAACATGCATATGGCTTATGCGTACTAGCCATGGCGTCTACACGATCAGTCTTACTACGAAACACGCTTTGTAACAAGAAAACATAGAGCAATCATCCCATTCAACCTTCTAGCATTGCATGATGATGTGATAACGAAGATTCTCTCTCGTGTTTGCGAACAGAACATGCAAGATCTCCGTCATTCGAAGATTGTGTGCAAAGCCCTGAAGGAGAAGACGGAAACACAGGAGTTCTTCAACTCGTTCAATCTAAAACAGATGTCATACAATGTTTGGGCTCCGGGATTTGATTGGTAAAAATTCTATGAGAGGTGCAACGACGCAAGCAGCACATCAGCCATCCTTCTCAAAGGAATCTCAGATTTCTTCTTTGATAACAAGAGAGATGAAGGTCTCGCACGCATACAGGCTGCTGCAAAAGATGATTGCATCTTAAGAAAGTATATTGTATGATTCATTTTTTCAAGTAATGGTAAGTTTCAAATTGTGGAAAAATACACCGTACTAATTACCATAATTAGTATATTTGAACCGCGATATTTTAATGTTTAGTGTTGTATTATTAATGTATAGTGTTCTACTATGAATATTGTTACACCAAAATTGCATTACCAATGTTGATAGTTAACAAAATCTTGCATGACATAATGACTATGTTAGCAAGATTTGACATAAAGTAGTCTAATAATTACCACTACTTAACATATAGGGGTATAGAGTCGGCTTCTTGTACACACGCAACCGACATTAGTGGATATGTGATTATCTAGAGAAATGCGCGCCAAATACGTGATGATCTAGGTTATTAAAGAAACAGTATTTTCGTTTAATTATTTTATTAATCATTCTTGAGCGTAAAAGTGAATAGTCGTGTCTATATGTACGGTTATTATGTAGAAGAAACTCAGTCAATCAAATTAGAGATTAATAAACACTCATTTTTAAGATCTTGAAACCACCGAATCAAAACCAGTAAAAGTCAACCTTTTCGCTAACCCACAGTACAACAACATGCATATGGCTTATGCGTACTAGCCATGGCGTCTACACGATCAGTCTTACTACGAAACACGCTTTGTAACAAGAAAACATAGAGCAATCATCCCATTCAACCTTCTAGCATTGCATGATGATGTGATAACGAAGATTCTCGCTCGTGTTTGCGAACAGAACATGCAAGATCTCCGTCATTCGAAGATTGTGTGCAAAGCCCTGAAGGAGAAGACGGAAACACATGAGTTCTTCAACTCGTTCAATCTAAAACAGATGTCATACAATGTTTGGGCTCTGGGATTTGATTGGTAAAAATTCTATGAGAGGTGCAACGACGCAAGCAGCACATCAGCCATCCTTCTCAAAGGAATCTCAGATTTCTTCTTTGATAACAAGAGAGATGAAGGCCTCGCACGCATACAGGCTGCTGCAAAAGATGATTGCATCTTAAGAAAGTATGTGTACGGATGCATACGCAAAGTCTTCGGGGAAGACAAAGATGATGAACTCTTCAGTAGATATGAATTTACTCGGGAAGACACAACACAACTGCGATTAAAACTACCTTTTCTGGATCATAGTTCATGGGGAGGTTGAGATCCTGATTGGTTAAACGTGAAACGGGACGAAAATAGTATTGCTCGTGTGCGACAATGCCGATTTTCTAACTTCAACCCTTGGTGCTCTGGGTGGCCTTTGTTTAAGGACTATTGCAACCAATGTTTCTGGATTATGCAGACCGCTTTCTTCTGCAGACTGATAGATAACAACTTCTCCCGATTTTGTTGTAATCGATGATGTCTTATTTTTGTATGTTTTGCCTTTTTCACGTTTGATGTTTACCCGTACCAATATCTAGTATTTTGCTGATCGCGTAGCAACCCACCGTACTCAATTGAGATAGTGAATAACACAAATACACTAAACACTTTAATAATAACAAAGATCAACGAGAACTTGGTTATAACCCTAAAATCTAATCCCATACGGTAAACCCTAAACCATGTATATACCCTAAACTCTAAACATAGACATTAAACCATAATACATGTACTCTATATAGTCTATTATGTAATATAATTATCAATATCTACAAATATAAATGCAAATGTCATATACCCTACACTCTAAACCCAAACATGATATCCTATACATTATCTAGAGAACTGCAAATCACGATGATATAGGTTATTAACATTAAGTGGATTTTTCGTTTCATTATTTTATTAATCATTTATTCCCTTTTAGTTAACCCTTCCGAAATTGATTTTTTGATTTGGTTTAACTTCTGTTTACATATGTAATTGTACCCAAGATCATCAATTCCGTAAAAGATTCAATATTTGTCTTAATTCTAATTTTTGGAATGGAATAGAGTGAAATAGTCAATCCATTTTATGTTTTACATTTACACCCTAATTATTATGGGGGATATCGAATCGTCACGACTGTATGTATATATATATATACACATATGGAAAGGCCTCATTAAAAAAAAAACAACTCGATAACACCCATTCATTCAACCCTCCACTTCAAAAGCACCAACGATTCAGAACGAAACACAAAAGCCATCTCAAATGCCAAACCCACATGTATACTACCCGTTGCCTCGTTTCAACGACACGCCCTACGAAACACGGTCGGATACAAGAAGGCGGAGGGAGGCAGCGAGACCATTCAACATGCTCGGCTTGCCGGAAGATCTAGTAAGGAACATTCTTGTTCGTGTCTGCGAAAATGACATGCAGGATCTCCGCCACTCGAGGATTACATGCACTCGGTTGAATGGAATGTCTCAAACTGACGAGTTCTATGCCTCTATTAATCTACAGAAGATAAGTCATTGGACTTGGACTCCTGGTTTTGACTGGAAAAAGTTCCATGAGAGGTGCTACGACGCAGGCAACAGAACCGCCTTCTGCCTCAAAGGAGTCTCCAATTTGTTATTCGAGAACAAGCGGATTGAAGGAGTCAGTCAAATCAAGGTTGCTGTAGGAAAAGGATGCATCACGAGCGAGTATATCTACGGCATGATGTGCAAAATGTTCAGGGACGACTGGGAGGGAGTCTTCGGTAAGTATCAATTTACTAGAGAACGTGCTACTCATCTTCGAAGAAAATTACCTAAGATCATTGGGAATGGGTGGGAAAGGGATATTCCATATTTGTTAATTGCGAACCATGACCAAAACAACCCCTCATATGATCATCGAGTGCAAATGTTCGAAATACGATCAAAGACAACTATGGTGGGAGAAGCAGAAGGGGGACGACATGTGTAATAAATGTTACTGGATTTTTCATGTTTCCTATGTTTGCAAAATGGTCGCGGAAAAGTTTGTTCTCTTTGAGTGCAATCGTTGAATTTGGGAGTTGTTATTAGAACTTTTTAATTAATTTCCTACTTATGTTTCGAGCAAACTGTCTAAACCTTAAACCCATGTTTACAAACCCTAAACATTAAACCCTAGCTAAACTCTAAATGAGAGACAAGGTGAATATTCAATGTTCCTCTCTACCGATACTATTTAATATCCTTTATATAACCACTTCATGTCGCTATGTGTTTTGATTAAAATAATTCGAGGTAAAAGAAAAGACGAAACCTCGAATTTTTAAGAGTATTTAATTAGTTTTGACCATTAATCACTACTTTGAAATGAATTGATTGATAAAATTTGAGAGTATCACAGAAATACATTTTTTGAATCCTGCAATGAAACCTCAAAATGAGTTGTTATAGACTTTTTAGGGTATAGGGTTTCGGTCACTCCAAAAATAACCCTACAGTACCTAAACCCTTAAAATATAAAGTTTCGTCTGTGCTAGTCTGAAAACTATTTCTTAGATCTTCACGTATACTAATTTTAATATGTGTGAGTGTTACCGAAATTGCAAAACTATTTCTAGGAATTTTAAACACAAAATTTTCTTCGTAAAACCTGTATTGAATCGTTGTTTATACTGTGACTAAAATTGTTCTGATTTTTTCAATAAAAAAAAAGCAAAATAGATTAGTTAAATTTTTAAAACAAAGTAAAAATAGAATATATCACGACCACATTACGCATACAAGTGGGCAAAAATTCAAAATATTTGCAAAATAATTCCGAGAAACCTAAACCCAATTTAATAGCCCAAAACATTTCAATTACCCGCCTATGCCCAAGAATTTTCGACAAAGTGCCGAGAAATCATCAAATTAGTCAAACCCTTATTTTCTTTTATTCTTCCCCTTTTCAGAAATCTCCTTCGAAACATCTCCTCTTCCATGCCCACCCATTTAAAACTGATATCTCTTTTTCGAATCTCTTATTCGAAGCTTTCCATTTCATAGCTAACTTTCGCCGAAACCCTATCGTCTCTCTCAAATTCTTCCTTGAATATCTCTATCACGAAACCCTCCGTGAATCGATGCCTACGGCTACATGTCGCTATATCGTTAGTTTCCTTCTGCTTTGCTTTCCTTGTGAAATGGGACAGGCTCTGAATCTGATTATTTGTTTACAATTAATTTTAGTTCTACAGGTTGTAAACGACTCCTATAATCCACAGTCTGAGTAAGTTGGTTATTTTTTTAACGAGTGTTTGAGGAGTTCGAGTCTGATGGTTAGGATGTTAATCTTATAGTTAACACGCCATTGAAGACACAAATCTGTGCTTAACTCATTAATTTGTTCTGCTAAGTTCGAGTGACTGAGCACCAAACCATTCATAACTTTCTTCTGAAACATTTGTTGAGTAATCTATCAATGACGCATGAAAGACATGGTTAGCAACACAAAGGACTGCAGAAGCACTGTAAAGAACTCCGACCACGTGAGATATCAATAGCTGAATATAACATCTTTCCTCAGGTAAAGTCGTTGTTTTCACAATCCATGTTTATAAAGACATCGATCTTTATTTAATTGTTTTCTCTTACTGTCCATAATTTTCACAGGCCACTGAGAAGGATGGACGAGTAAATACTCATGGAGTCGAAAGCCTGAAAGCTAATCTTTTAATGCGCAAGCACAAGCAGCCCATACATTTTTCAGCGTTGTCGCCCACCAAGAGCAACTGACAGAAGCTCAAAGTTAAACAACAACACCATCTGATTCGTAGGTTACTTATCACTGTCTCTTGAACTTGTTAATTTTTTGGTGTATGATTTGGCAACTACTAAATTATGGAGTTTGCGTTTTGATGCAAGTGTTTGTTACATTTTTTGTACCATTCAAATTTTGGTATCACCGATTACCAAATCAGAAATGAAATTAATCCAATTCTAAAATTTTCCAAAAAAAACACTAAACGGTTGTCCATTTTTCGCACAATACACACAAACTAGTCGCTAAATATTTATCATCAACGAATCTATATTTACCATATAGTCGCTTAATAATCGTTATAATGTCATTACACCGTCGCCAAGTAGCAACCATTTCTTACGACTACGTTGTGACTATATTATACAGTCAGATAGTAGTCGGCCAGACAGTACCATAATCGAATCTGGATGTTTCGTTTAGACGATGCATAGTCGTTTAATAGTCGACAATTAAAAGCAAGATGTTTACCATAATCATATTTGGATTCTCCATTTAGTCGTCTTGTAGTCGGTAAATTAGTCAATAAACAGTCGCCAAAACGTCACCCTAGTATATGACTAAGTCGTGGCTATACTACTCAGTCACATAAAATTCGCCACTAAATCATTACCATAATCGTATATGGATGTTCAGATTAGTCGCGAGATAGTAGTTAAAATAGTCGTTACGCAGTCATTCCATAGTGGCTAATATGTACGACTACTTTCTGACTATACAATACAATCGCATATTGATCGCCCCATGGCACCTGAGTTAATGACTATTTGATGACAACATCTCTCCAACCGTATCTGGACTCCCTCTATAGTCGCACAATTGTCACTACCGTAGTCACAGTTTAGTCCCTATACCTTCCGACGACACTGCGTCAATTTTACGATTAACTATGTTGGTCATATAAATAGTCGTAACTCGCCAACTAATAATACGACTATGATATTTAGCAACTATGGATTGATGACTACCATATTTAGTCGTATGTTTGTCGTAAAACCCCGATCAACGACTATTCTGCGATTAAAAGTGCAGTCGTAAAAAAGATGTTTCCTTGTAGTGACGTTTTCGAAGAACTAAGCATTGTGAGATTCCAATGTTGTATTCACATGGATATCTAGTAAGTCTGATTTATATACCAAAAACCGATAAGCACTACATTGTGGGCATATCCGACGAAAATATAATCCACACTTTTTGGTTCGATTGTGACTTTTTCGGAGGTGGTACTGCTACGTTTTATTAAGGATATAATTTTTTGTAAGCAATGCTTTCCCCCCTCCCTCCCACATGTTATGGGCTAACCAAAATTTACAACATTGTATTCATCATTTCTTTTAGAGTTCGGTTCTTTCGTTTCGCAACTATATTAGACTCTGATGAAAAAGGAGCAACCATTTGGTGGATAATCTCATATTCTTGACATTTAACCGACCATTATACTTCCTCCTATGTCGCTTCTGACTATTCCAATAGTCTTACTAAGTTGATTTTCAACTTCTATTTTATATTCCTTAAACTTTTCGAGAGCTTCATCTTTGATTTTTAGCAAATAGATATAACAAGATTTTGTATGATCATCTATAAATGTCACGAATTATTTTTTCCACCTCTAGTTGGTACAAAATTTAAGTCACATAAATCAGTGTGTATTATATCTAAAGGTTCAGATATCCTTTCGACTTTGGGTGATGGTGTTTTTGTGAGTTTGGCTTGTACGCACACTTCACGTTTTTCTTTACTCATTTTGCATTTCAGAATTAGGTTCATGTTAATCAAACAATTGTTTATTTATCATTCACATGTACTAATATTCATGCCAAATATTAAAAAAAAAAACTCAAGCAAGTAAGCAATTGAATTCTTATTCATTTCATCAACGGTTAGAACAATTTTTGGATCAACATCTGAAACAACATTTTCAACAGTCTTATTCTTAAAGCTACTTGCTTTCATATTTTCCACCCTTGATGACATCCTGGACACACTTCTTCACAAGTCCTCCCGATGTATCTCCTTCCAAGGTACATTCCATACTTCTTTAGAATGAGGTTGTCACCCTCGAAGATCACATCAAATTTGGCCTTGCTCAGTAAGTTACCAGAGATCAGGTTCTTCCTCATGTGTGGGACATGCTTCACATTCTGGAATGTGAGCTCTTGTCCCAAAGTCATACGTAACACCACCTTCCCCTTTCCAGCAATTTTGGAGAACGATGTGTTTCCCATGAAGTGTTGTTCCTCTGACTTACTGTTCTGATACGTGGTGAACATTTTCTATCATTGCAGATGTGCGTTGTGGCACCAGTGTCGTACCGCCATTCACTTGGATTGTCATCGACCATGTTGACTTATGTTACCACAGCGCAAGGTCGTCTTCTGTGAGGTTAGCTTGAGACTTTTGGCCTTTTTCTTTGCTATGACAAGCATTGGCCTTCTAACAATTCTTACCACAATGGTGTAATTTTCCCTTAAAGAACTTCTTTCCAAATGGTTCAGGGGCGCCTTGCTTCTTGAAGCTTGTAGAAGTCGGCTTCAATGGAAACTTATCAATTTCATTGCCTTTTCTTTTGTCATTGGGCTTCCTTTGTGAACGGCCACATTCAAATTGTGCTCACGGATATGGATCCCGTTTTCCGTACGGTTTCGGTCCTCAGAGTTTAACCTCTGGATCAGGTCCTCCAGAGTCATCACCTTCTTTTAGGGCTTGAGGTAGTTCTTGAAGTCAATCCAACATGGAGGGACATTTTCAATAAAACTGTTCACCGTTAAGATTTGACAGATGGACATTCCCTCAGCAGAAACTTCCTGAAAAATTCGTTGGAATTCTTCCATCTGGTCCATGATGGGTTTCCAGTCCACCATCATGTTGTCATGGAATTTTGATGTCGCAAAATATTGAAAGCCAGCATCATCAGTTTGTATTTCTTTCCAGAGCTAACCACAAGGCTTGAAGGTCTTGTGGTCGCATTACAGTGCATAGAGATCTTCCACGAGCTGTCCTAAGATCCAAAATTTGGTCATTAAATCTTCTTGATTCCAAGCGTCCACTGTTCAAACAATGTGCACATCCACATTCCCTGGAAGAATTATCGTTGATCCTCTTTCAGGTACCTAAATAGGTGCATCACATAGAAAAAGTGCATATTCTTCTGCCATTTCTTAAGTCTTTTCGATCAAACTTCTCAGGTTTCAGTCCTTGGCACGAGACCTGAGGCTCATTTGGATCAGGAGACCCAACAGCCGGTACCACATCCACATGCGCCACATTTGCAGGAGGTGCAACTAACAGAGCTATGCGAGCAGTCTCCTCAGCATCAATGTTCATACCGTCGGTTGCCATGTTCCTAATACAACACAACAAAGCGAATCAGCTACTGATAAACCAAAACGTTTAATGCACAATCACTTATGCAAAACGCAAATACAAAAACGCGATTTAAAAATGCTATTTTTTTTAAGCAGTAAATAAAACATTTCACGTAAACACTATGGAGAGAATTCCTAAACCAAATCGCTAATCCTAAAAACGGATTGTATATGCGATTTACTAAATTATTTTGCTGAAACGCCCAAAGCAAATCGCAAAACCAATGTTTGAATCAATTTTGGAAACGATCCGTGTAAATGCTATAAAGAAAATCACAGATCCACAAAATACTTAGAAAATAGTGTTTATAAACCGCAACGTCAAATCCAATTAGAGGTATAGTGCTAAGAGTGGATTTTACTGAGTTAAGATTGTAGGCACTCGAATTTCCGGATATGAGGCGAGACTTGGTCTCTATCCTTAAATCGTTGATAATGTGATATTTCTGTGCCATTCTCGAGCCCCAAGATACAACTGTATCAATTCTTTTTCGCGACACTCGAAACATGAATCAGACGAACGATAGATAATACGATACTCTCGAAATATACTTACAATTTTAGAAAGAAGAGAGAGAGATAGTTTGGATTTCTCGCAGATAGAAAATTGATTAGAAGTGAGAGACGAGTTTCAAATATATAAGAGAGAGAGAGAGGTCGATTGTGCAAGGAGATTATTTCGCAGACGTTATGAAAATCCTCGTAACCGCAGCGGAAATATCTCAACCATTAACTTGCACATTTAGAATATTCAGTTGGATATTCATTTAACTTTTCGAACATTATCTTCAAAATATTTTGTCTTATTGGGCAACAAATTCTTATGAATTTTCTCCAAAAAGATACTCACGTTGGAGCCCCTCTAGAGGCTCATTCCACGAACCATGAACCATCCGGATGGCGGCGGCGCACACATGTGATCCCTTCTTTCTCTCTCCAAAGCCATTTAAACAAATGTGTTGCTATATCCAAATATATATTCATCCAAAATTTCTCCAACTTCTAGTGTGGGACAAATTTACTTCCCACCTAAGTTTGGAGAGTAAATGGCTTCACCCATTTATTTGGCCCATGCCCATTTATTTTCACATTCAGAAAATTTTATAAACCAAAAATATTTATTAATATTATTGAGCCAATATCAATTCCTTAGATAGATCGGCATTTACAAACAGCTTTGCTTTATCCAAATCTAGACAAGCAGCAATATCGAACTTCAAACCCTAATGTTCTCTCCCAAAGCCTCCCTGCCTTCAAGCACCTTCTCTCTCTTATTTCCTCTTCGGAAGCCGGCGTCTATTCCCGCTGCCGGAGAGGCTCCATCTCTTCTCTCTTTTATTGTTTCCCTTCTTTTTGATTTCGGCTTTGGCTCTCTTCCTTTTAAGTTTTGTGCTGTTTTGAGAGGCTTTTTATCATGTTACGGTGGCTCCTTCGCCTTCTTCTGAGCGACGGTTTATCGTAGCTTATTCTTTCCGGTGTCCTATCTCCCCTGCTCTCTTGCGGTGAAATAAAATCGGTTTGAACGAGATTTTTCTCATGTTCCATCGTTTGCGGCGGTGCTGGATCTGTGAGAAAGGATGTACTCCTCGACGGTCTTGGGTTTGGTCGTGGTTTGATGATGGGTTTTGGCGGTTTTGAGTGTTGTGGTTGGTGTCGTGGCCACCGGATCTGTTCTGGCCTCCGCCAGCCTGTAGCAGTAAGCTCCCCCTACCCATCAATGACCTTCTCATGTTTTTGTGTTATGTTCTTGGGTCTGGAGCTTTCCAGATTTGTCTTTGCGGTGGAATCACATACCTCTTTCGGAAGCCGGTGATTTTTAGGTTCTTACAAGATTCTTTCAACACTGGTCGCAGTCCTCTCTTTCGCAAGCTCGTATGTTGGAAGTTTTTCAATCCTAATTATCAATCTGATTTGTTTATTGATTTTCAAGTTTGTTCAACGGTAATTTCATAGAAGCTTTCTCCCTAAAAATTTGACAAAACAATTGAAGAAGAAGCTTTATCCTTATTATGAGAATTATCAAAAGGTATTAAAAGTAGAAGTCCGCCAGCTAGTGTAGGATTGGGAATGTCTGATTTTATATCTTGTTTCGGAAAAGATCAACATGATCTTGCTAGTGTGTCATTATCAATTGATTTCCTTGTGGAAATACCATTAGCTTCTCATTGTTCTTCATTTTGAAAACTTCTTCTATGATGTAATGTGTTCCAAATCATATTAATAAATAGTCTTAGAAAAAAAGACAAGCATAAATATCCGGATGCAACCTCACTTGAGCTCCTACATCACTCCTGATAAAGCTTAAGCCCTCCCATGAATAAATGTTTAGTGATATGTTTTTGAGGTGAACTAGAGAGGAATCTGCTTAATCTCGGCTCTTCTTCTTCCTCCACGTTTGTATTCTAATATTATATGACCATCGGGACGCTTGCGATATTCTACATTCCCTAACTAAGAATTTGAGACCTCACTTGAGCATCCATGATCCGAATTTCATTGTTTTAGAATCGACATCGAAAACATCTATTTTCGGTGGTTTGTTTCTTTGAGACCATATATTTTTAACTATAACATGTACTTTCGCTATATGAGAAGCTTATGAGAGAAATCTGCCTATCAAGAAGTAATCCTATAGAGGACTTGAATTATGAAATACATCATCGGAATTTCTATTGATCCCTGCCCATCTTTATTAGTTAGGCATTTCTTCACGATCAGCAACTTCTAGAGAGAGAGAGATAAGTGATCAACATTATATGTTCCCATGGGAATGACAGAAAGACGCCTGAAGAAAACGAGAAGAAACTAATCACAACCAAACCATGAAAGGTAAATGAACCAAAACATTATAAAATATCCTTTTACCATTTGCAGTCACAGATCTGGACTGGAGTAGAAAAACACTTCAGAAGATAGTGGAACTTCACAACTCTGTTCAGACACAATGCAATTTCTTTTTTATCAAGTAACCTAGCATAAATAATATTGTTCACAGAAATCATGGGCTTCCACCATTACAGGACACATCTTAAATTTTCTTTATATGGTTCACTCAATCCTTCAACCATATTGAGTCTAATATTCTAGAAGCAGGAATCAGTCTCCATCTGTTCATATCCTTATCTCAAATCCTATTCCCTACTTGCAGAGAAGCAAAAAACTACATCTTAAATCTTTTAAAAGGTGGAGAAAAGTGAATTATGATCCAAAAATTTAGGATTGCCCGCTGTAAGTGATACTTCCATATTTAGCAAGAGAGAAAGGCAGGAAGGAGAAGACAAACTGAAGATAAGTAAAAGGGAGTTAGGCTATCCGAAGGGAATTGGAGAAGGCCCATATAAGAAGCCCAATATCATTCAAACTTCACCTCGGGAATTACCTTCCTCCCACGCCAACGGCAATGATTTTGGAGACCGTACGAACTCATAGTAGCAGGAGACCGTTGTCCTGAATTACAGATTTGGAGTATTAGGAGAGAGGTGTACGAATCTGTGTGGTAACACGTGTGTGGTTCAAGTTCATTAGGGTTTTAGCGTTACGATACTCTTTTGACTATAAAGGGTTGTACGATGTAAAGATTAAATGTTAAGGAAAATATTTTACAGAAAGAATACTTGGTCTCTTTCTTGTTTCTCATATGGTATCAGAGCTTTAAGAAACCTTAACAGGTTCAGCTTTGGTGGCGGATCAAGATCCATATATGTTTCCCTCATCTATTCATGTGCCAAGTTCCGTTACTGTCAAGTTAAACGATAGTAACTATTTGTCCTGGAAAACTCAGCAAAAGTTTATGCTTCAAAGTCAGAAGCTCCTTGGGTTCGTCAATGGTGATACTCCTCCACCCACCCGAAGTGATTCAAGTCGGTGTTGGTGATGCTGCAGTTGAAGCTCCAAATGCACAATATGAAGTGTGGGTTTGTACGGATCAGCTTATTATGTCTTGGATAGTCAGAACATTGTCTGAGGAAGTTATTGGGTGTGTGTTTGGTCTCTGAGCCTCTCAAGAAGTCTTGCTTGCATTGGCAAACGACTTTAATCGGACCTCTCTTGCACTGCAGTATGAGCTCAGAAGGAGGTTGATAGGGTGTAAGTTTTAATACTATTCTATTGCAAGTGCACAGGTAATGCAATTATAGTATAAAAGGTATCGAATCCCACAGAGACTCTCGGTCACACGATAGATTATAGAATGTCAGGTTAAGCTAGGTGAAACAGAGAATAAGTAGTAAATCAAGCAGAAAAGTAATCTACTCGGACATAGCAATCATAACAGAAAACATAGTCAAAATAGATATCATAGAATAATCAAAGGAATAAGAACAGGGGTTCAAAATCTTCTCTCTGTTGAGTATCTTATCAGCCCTTAAAACTCTATGAATGTCTCTGAAAGTAAAATAAAGCGTAGCCTAAACAATGGCTTAAAAACCCTAATATAATGATCTAATCACGGCTGGGGCTTCTTTGTAATTATGAGAAACTTCTGGGCCAAGTTGCAATTTCCAAAAGTCTTCATTAAAGCCCCGAGAATTGTCTGATCCGCGTCTGCATCGATCGATGCCAAAGGTGCATCGATCGACACAAGTATCAAATATCGACAGTGAACACATCTCTCGGGCAAATGCTCCAAAATGCTCCAGAATGCACCATAAACTCCAAATCCGCTCCAAACGTGTCTAGACCTGAAAACATAGATAAAAGGACTACAAAGGATTCGATAAGAAGACATATACCATGGTTAAAAACCCTAAAATCCATGGTATATCAACTCCCCCACACTTAGTCTTTGCTTGCCCTCAAGCAAAACAGAGAACTAGAATGTGGTGAAGAGGTTTGAAAACTTTCAGAAACTCTTTTCATCTTAGAAGCAACATCACTCAGATTCTCCTTAGTAAGCCACTGAAAGAATCACCTGCAAGACATCAAAACCAACATATACTTCCCCCACACTTAGCAATTGTCCTGAGTAAACTCCACAATCAATCCAAAGCAATTCAAATTCACCCTACTGACTTCTATAAGCAATTAAGTGCGGTCTCACCTAAGGATTATCGATCAAAGGGCACATGGATTCTTACTCTGTTAGCTCTAGACCACCATACTATCTTTTTATGGTTTCTTTCTTCTCTTTTCCCTTCCTTAGCAACTGATTTTTCCCCATTGGGTATCATTTTTTTATTTTTTTTATCAGTGCTCATCCCGTTATGGGGTATACTTTGGACACATTCCATGGATGCACAGGAGGTAATAGGGGTCTCTACTACTCCCGCGACCACTTCGGAGCTACTAGCTCATCCTCAGTTTATTATTCTCTTTTTTTTATTTTAGGGAATGGGAGAAGGGAACCTTACTTGGACAGGTTTACAAGCTGTGTCAGAACTAACAGAGGAGTCCGACTCAAGGTATACCAAGCCCTTAGGTGAGAAAATTAAGTCAAAATTAATGGTGAAGTCAGTAAAGGATCTTCTGATACCTGAAGTGATGTGGGTGTTCTCAGTAGGCTGATCCGCATTGGGTTTTCTAATAGTCATAGATTGATCATGCAACTTCATCACAATGGTCACTTAAGTTCCTGCAAGTGCTGTCAACTTCTCAAAAATTCACTGTTTCCTATTTAGACTATTTTGACTTAATAAAACAAAATTTTTGAAAACAGGACTGACTCTAAGAAAATAAAAGCGTGCGTCAGTAGCTACCTCCCCCACATTTGAAACACACTGTCCCCAGTAGTGTCAAGCCCAGGATTGGTGAGAATAATCAAATTGAAGAACAATCCGAAAAGTTGCAGAACACTTACCTGTTGTCGGCCTGCGTCGATCGATGCCACAAGGGTGTTGATCGATGCAAGGCGAATATGCTCGCGGTTATTTAGATAACCGATGTCTGAAACGCAATCAAATTGGCTAATCAGAAATCGCATATGCATCGACCGATGCACTAGGTGTGTCGATCGATGCAGTGCGATTCTCACGACTCTTAACACACTCAAACAGAAAAATCAAAACACCAAAATCAAAACGAAAAATGAAAACAAAAACGAACCTAACAGTGGGTTGCCTCCCACTCAGCGCTTGTTTAAGGTCACTAGCTTGACCGGACGAACAACATCAGACTCCTGGAGGTTTCAACAGAGACTGTGAGTGCCTCTGCGAAAGTCTTCTCATCCAAGGTGGAGAGTAAGCTGTGTCGGTGTGAGCTCGTCCAAGAAAAGAAGGAATGTAATGATCTCCAGGATCTGAAACCAAAGTTCCACTCGTCTGCTCTCCCTGTCCATCCTCAATGCGAAAGGTTTGACCATCAATCTCTGGCATGCGCAACATATCCATCTCAAATTGTAGAGGCTCATCTCCCAGATAGAGATCAATCAGACTGTTCCTTACATCGATCACTTCCCCAGCTGTGGCTAAGAATGGTCTTCCCAGTATTAGAGCATCATCCTACTCACTGTCGTGCTTAAGTACCAAGAAATCTGTCGGAACTAAGTAGTTTCCAACTCTCACTGGGACGTCCTCAAGAACTCCTTCCGGAATCCTTATTGACTGATCAGCTAGAACAAGAGAGGTCCTAGTGGGTGAAAAACTGTTATCCCCAGCTTCTCTGCTACAGAGTATGGCATGAGACTTCCAGCAGCTCCTAAGTCACACAAAGAATGCCTAAAGCTATCCTCAAAGATGGAACAACTCAGCACAAATATACTAGGATCAGGTAGCTTCTTAGGGATCTTAGTAAGCAGCACATCACTGATCTGTTTAGGGACCACTATCACCCAATCCTTCAACATTTCATCCATTGGGGCAGCACCTTCTCCAAGTATCTCTGCACACAAGGGTGATATGGTGGATCATCAGATTGTGGAACTTCTTCCAACTTCTCATCCATCACTTCCAGCTGTCTAGCTGCATCGATCTCTTGTTGAGTTATCTCGGACACCCCAGGGAATAGTCTAATAAGTTCCAGATCCGTCTCTTCATAATGCTACGAGAAATAAGTGAAATTGTATGTCCACGACTTGCAACGATCGACGCAACAGGTGCATCGATTGATGCAGATGATTTTTTACAGATTCCACCCGAGATTTTTTCCTCAGTTTCTGATTTCTCAGGTTCTTCGACGAGTTCAGCTGTCTTTAACTCAAAATTTTCACTTTGGTGTGACCAATCATCAACATAAACTGACCAAGCCTTGATGTGGGTGTCCATGACACTCTTTCCTTTGACAGTGCTTGAAATCTGGCTCACCTGTGTGTCCAACTGCTTGACATGAGTACTCAAAGATTCAAACTTACCATTAAGATCCTCATAAACAGCGTCCAGCTTCTTGTTGAAGTCCACAACAGTCTTAGTCTGGCCCTCTAGAAACTGTTCCATCATTGCTTCCATCTTGCTCTCATAAGCATTAGCAGCAGGAGGCGTCTGATAAGAAGATGATCCATAGGTTCTCTGGTAAGAATTACCTTGCTGAAAAGGCTTTTAATAACTAGCATTCTGTCCAAATCTAGAAGAGTTTTGGTTGCTTGTGAAAGCACTCTTCTGTCCAGTATTGAAGAACTTGTTACCTTGCTGATTACTAAACCTGTTTCCTTGGAATCCATAGCCACCAATGTAGTTCACATCCTCTTCCTGGTGATCTTCTTCAGCTCCAAACACCTCAACATCCTGAGCAAAGTGAACAGCTTTCTTTGAAGTCAACAAACTGTGAACAGTGTCCAGCTTGCTCCTAATATCAGCTATCTCCAAATTATCTATCTTCCCACCAGACTCTTTCCTTCTCCTATCAGCAGTATTGGTGCTATTACTGCTCACCAAGTTATCAATCAATGTCTTAGCATGCTCAGGAGTCCTTGTGTTGAAATTTCCATTGCTGGAATTGTCCAACGCAGTCTGGTAGTGGAGATCAATGCCTCTGAAGAATATGCCCAGCAATGTCACTTCAGTGAATCCATGGTGAGGACAGTCTCGTTGGTACTTCTTAAACCTCATCCAGACAGTCTTAAGAGGCTTTGTAGGACCTTGGGTGAAAGTGATAATGTCCTGTCTCGACTGATCAGAGTGTGCATCATCATAAAAGTGCCTCAGAAACTCTCTCTTCACAGCATCCCAAGTAGTAAACTTGCCAGGTGCAAGTTACTTCAGCAAAGCTAAAGCCTCTCCAGCGAGAGAATAGGGGAACAGCTTAAGGTAGAGAAAATCATAGTTCACCCCATTATACTTCATCCCAGTGACGAAGTCCTCGAAGCCATCAATATGATCCATCGGCTGTTCATGTGGTAGACCATGGAATGGATTTTGCCTCAGCAGAGTGTAGTACACAATCTTGATCTCAAAATCATTCCTCTCAAATCCAGGAGGTACAATTGCGTACCGGTTAGCATAGAACTCATCCGGTCGGTTATAGTCAGCAAGAGTCCTCTCATTAGCAGCAGGAGGATTAACCATCTGCCTCTCACTTTCGGGTTCAGGTTCAGGGTCAGGTTCGGGTATCACGCGTCCCTCAGCATCTATCTGTTGTCCAGCAGCATTGTACGGATTGTTCTGTCGGTCTCTCAGAACACCCTGAGCATCAGGTATTAGAATCAAGCGCTCTTGTACCATCCTTGCTCGTTGACTTTTCCTGTTTGTTCTCTCAAGTCTAGCAAGTTCTTCAAGCCTGAGATTCACGAGATTCGAGTTCGGATTACTTCTGGTCTCACGTGTCTGCATAAACAGTCTGTAATCGCAGTGCGACGATCGATGCTAGGATGCATGATCGATTCAACTCAATTCGCCCTGCAACGATCGATTCAAAAGATGCGTCGATCGATGCTAAGCGAAAATAAGACCTGCGACAGAGAAAAAAATAATAATAATAAATTAGTAACTAAAAACAAAAATGAAAAACTTAGTCTAAACCCTAAGTTCAAATCTACCGAAGACTTAAAAGAGTCCCCGGCAACGGCGCCAAAAACTTGATAGGGTGTAAGTTTTAATCCTATTCTACTGCAAGTGCACAAGTAATGCAATTATAGTATAAAATATATCGAATCCCACAGAGACTCTCGGTCACACGATAGATTATAGAATGTCAGGTTAAGCTAGGTGAAACAGAGAATAAGTAGTAAATCAAGCAGAAAAGTAAATTAGATCGGTTGTAAGCAAGAAGCGAAGGCGTCAGGTCAAGGGAGTTCTCAGGAAATCAGGAACATAAGCTAATCAATCAATCGGGATCTAATTAAGAACTTTTCTAGAACTAGAATCACAGAATTATAACAGACCAACTTTCGTTGCGAATATTATCTATGTCTAACAACCTAGCAAGCCAACTTTCGTTGTGAATCCTAGAGTTCTAAAAAAGCATTAATCTCAGGTTTTTTCTTTGACAATTCTTCTAAGCCAAATTTCTTTGCGAATAGTCAAATTGCTCATCTAAGTTCTTTCTAGTTAATTAATCAACTTTCGTTGCAGAAATCAACCTAACATCAATAATCTAAGTGGCTACTTCAGAATAAGCATTAAGAACAACCCTAGATGAAGAACTAACATATATGAATACCTACAGATTGATCAACCTATAATTCTATGAAATCCCTAATGAGAATCCCTAACCTAACAAGAAATCTACTCGGACATAGCAATCATAACAGAAAACATAGTCAAAATAGATATCATAGAATAATCAAAGGAATAAGAACAAGGGTTCGAAATCTTCTCTCTGTTGAGTATCTTATCAGCCCTTAAAACTCTCTGAATGTCTCTGAAAGTAAAATAAAGCGTAGCCTAAACAATGGCTTAAAAACCCTAATATAATGATCTAATCACGGTTGGGGCTTCTTTGTAATTATGAGAAACTTCTGGGCCAAGTTGCAATTTCCACAAGTCTTCATTAAAGCACCGAGAATTGTCTGATCCTCGTCTGCATTGATCGATGCCAAAGGTGCATCGATCGACACAAGTATCAAATATCGAAAGTGAACTCATCTCTCGGGCAAATGCTCCAAAATGCTCTAGAATGCACCATAGACTCCAAATCCGCTCCAAACGTGTCTAGACCTGAAAACATAGATAAAAGGACTACAAAGGATTCCATAAGAAGACATCTACCATGGTTAAAAACCCTAAAATTCATGGTATATCAGAGGTTCCTAACAACAAACAATCGAGGTAAAGATCTAGCTACCTATGTGCATGAGTTTAAAAGTGAATGTGATCAATTAAGTTCTATTGGAAAGACAGTAGATGAAGCTATGAAGGTTTTAACGTTTCTGAATGGGATAAGCTGTGAGTATGATCCCATATCTACGGTCTTACAGAACTCATTGACCTGGTTTCCTTGTCCCAGCTACACTTATATTGTGTCAGAGGTCTCTAGTTTTGATTCAAAGCTGCGATCTAGAGAAGCAAAACCTGATGCAGTCCCGCACATGGCCTTTCAGACTCAGCAAGGATCTTTCTCAAATAATTACCGTGGGTCAAACAGAGGGCGTGCATCCAACAACATGGGCAGTAACAGAGGACGTGGTGGATTTATTACAAGAGGCTGAGGGTTTCTCAACAATTCAATACCTCAGGATGGATTAACAAAAACTACTCCACCTCAAACAACCGCCCTACATGTAATATATGTGGGAGAATTGGTCATACAGCCTTAAAGTGCTGGAATCGCTGGGATAACTCCTACCAGAGTGAAGATGTCCCTCAGGCATTATCAACTCTTCATGTGGCAGATCCCCATGGACAGGAGTGGTTTCCTGACTCAGGTGCAACTGCACACTGATAGGTCGTAAAGTTTTCCCTATTCTACTGCAAGTGCACAGTTAATGCAATCGTAGTATATAAGGTATCGAATCCCACAAGGACTCTCAGTCACACAATAGATTAATAGCAGTTCAGATTAAATTAAGCGAAGCAGATGTGAAAACAGTAAACTAAATAGCAAAGTAAATCGAGTGAGTTTGTAAGCAAGAAAACAAGGCGTTAGGTTTCAGGAGTTCTCAGGAAATCAGGAACGCAAGCAATCAATCTATCTAGATCCAATCAATAACTATTCTAGAACTCAAACACTGATATAGAATTAACCAAATTCCTTTGCGATAATTCTCTAAGTCTAAGTGCAGCAAACCAAACTTCCGTTTGCGAGAACTAACAGAATAAACTAGCATTAATTCCAAGTTTGATATGTTCACAATTAACCTGAACCAAACTTTCGTTTGCGAACAGTTTAATTGCTTATCTAAGTTCTTTTCAGTTAAATCAACCAACTTCCGCTGAATTAATCAACCTAACATCATAACTCTGATTAGCTACTTCAGATTTAGCATTAAGAACAACTTAGATAAAGAACTAGCAGATATAAATCTCTACAGATTAATTAAACTATAATTCTCTGAATTCCTTAATGAGAATCCTTCAACCTAACAGGTGATCTACTCAGACATATTCATCGAGACAGAAGACATCTTGAATAGAAAACCAAATATTATAATAATCAAACAAGAACTGGGGTTCAAAATCAAGTCTCTTTCGAGATCAGGATCAGCCCCTCAGGCTCTCTGAAAACAAGATAAAACTAAAGTAAAGCGTTGTAAAAAGCGTCCTCTAAACATTGGCTTAAAAACTCTATTTATAACCTAAAACACGTTTTGGGGCTTCTTTGTAAATATCAGGAACTTCTGGGCAGAATTGCAATGTCATCATTCTTCATCAAACCGTCGTTTGGCCCATCTCGCTGGTGCATCGATCGATGCTAGGAATGCAACGATCGATGCCTTTCTCTGTTTCGGACAGTGAACTCTATCTCTCGGCCAAATACTCCAATTAGCTCCAGAAGGTGCCATAATCACCAAATATGCTCCAAATGTGCTTGTACCTAATAAATACCTGAAAAGACTCTAAAACATAGTAAAAGACTCGATAAATAACACATATACCATGGTTAAAAACCCTAAAATCCATGGTATATCAACTCCCCCACACTTAGCTCTTGCTTGTCCTCAAGCAAGACAAAGAACTAAATGTAGTCAAGAGGTTTGAAAACTCTTCAGAAACTCATTTCATCTTAGAAGCTACAATACTCAGATTCCCCTTAGTAAACCACTGCAAGAATCAATCACAGGATATCAAGACCACAATGTACTTCCCCCACACTTAGCTCTGTCCTAGGTAAAACTCCACAATCACATTCAAGCATTCAAATTCTCCCTACTGACTTCTGCAAGTATTTAAGTGCGGTCTCACCTAAGGAGTATCGATCTAAAGGCACATGGATTCTTACCTTATCAGCTCTAGACCACCATACTATCTTTCTCTAGTCCCTTTCTTCTCTTTCCCTTCTTTAACAACTGATTTTTCCCCACTGGGTATCATTTTATTTTTTTTATCAGTGTTCTTCCCGTTATGGGGTATACTTTGGACACATTCCATGGATCACATGAGAGATAATAGTGTTTGCTACTATTCCCATGACCACTTCGGAGTTACTAACTCATCCTCAGTTTATTATTATTATTTTTTTTTACTTTATAGAAGGGGAGAAGGGGATTAAATAGGACAGGTTTACAGGCTGTGTCAGAACTAACAGGGAATCCGACATAAAGCATACCAAGCCCTTAGGTGAGAAATCTAAGTCAGTATTAAGGTTGAAGTCAGTAAAAGGATCCTCTGATACCTGAAGTGATGTGGGTGTTCCCAGTAGGTTGATCTGTGATGGGGTTTTCTAATAGTCATTGATAGATCCTGCAACTTCATCCCAACGGTTACTTAAGTTCCTGCAAGTCTTGTAAATCTTCTCAGAAAATCATAGTTTCTTACTTAAACAATTTTGACTCAATAAAACAAAAAATTTTGAAAAACGGACTGACTCTTAAGAAAACAGAAAACAAAAGTCAGTAGCACCTCCCCCACACTTAAGACACACTGTCCCCAGTAGTGTCCAGCGAAGGATCGGTAAAAAGAAAGAAAAATGGTTATTGGATGTTTTAGTTATGTCGGGTTTTACCTCTGTTCGCACAAGCATCGATCGTTGCACTAAGTGCATCGACCGTTACTTGGCGATTTTTCGTTGAGTGTCGATCGTTGCTCAAAGCAGCAACGATCGTTGCAATGCGCATATCGGATCAGACAGCTAGTTAGCAGGTTAGTCCATCGGTTTATGTCAATTTTTTAAAAACCTGCAAGCTGAGAACACTAGAAACACAGTAAAATCGAAGCAAAAGAAGTACCGAACAAAGTACAAATCATCCAAACATAGCAAATCCTAAATAAATGAAAAACAAAAGTGCAAGAAAAGATAAAAAGTCAGAATACAGAACCGAAAATATGGAGACTACTCTCACTCGCTCACATCATCTATCCCACCATACAGTGCATCGTCATCGGCTGCCTCAGCTGCGGGATCAGTATCAGTCGTGGGAGGAGGAGTCGGGGATCGTCGTCTGCGTCGAGAAGAGGGTACTGGCTGCTGAACCTGTGGTGGCCTCCTGCAGCTGCAAGTACGCATGAAGTTCCAAAATACTCGAAACATACCATCTGATCTCTCTCTCCACTCTGCCTCAGAGTATGCACCGTAAGGCATCGCAGGCTCTGGAAAGGGACCCACATCGTCGGCTGGGGCAGGCGCTGGCGCAGGAGTAGGGGCAGCTGAAGTCGAAGCTCGTGAGGAAGGCTCTCCCAGCGGATGATCCATGGTAGGCACTGCAAGTCGAGCGCTAGCGGGAGGGTGGAAACTCAAAGCATCAATGGTATCGATCCGAGTATACCTGGCAATAGGAAGATCGATGCCATACTGTGTATCCTCAGGGTCATAGTACACCCACACTCGCCCCTCCTTCAGCCACGTAGCACTCTGCAAGTGACTGAGATCCAAGAACTCGCGCTCAGTAACGCACTCTGTATCCCTCATAGGGATCCCGCAGTGTCTGAAAATAGGAGTGAGAAGACTCCCTACTGTCTCCTTGCGCGCGCCTTCATAAGGCTTCTTCTGCAGCTCGCAAAGATGATGAGCAAATACGGCTCCCAGGTTGACTTTCCTAGCCGAGTTCCGCACATCCGAACTCCTGAACTGCTCTGTCAGTCCTCTAAACAGGAACTCCAACTCGTTCTTGCGCATCTTGTTGGCCTCATGCTTGCACAATAGAGTGCGTCCCAAGATACGCAAGACATACCTGAGAACCGGATGCCTAACCTGAATAACAGGCGTAGTCCGTGAGTGATACCGTCCACCACCAATGTACTGCCAGAACTGTACTGCCTCTGCTGGTTCCCATGGAAGGGTCATGTCGGTGTGTGGCTGCTCAATGCTGAACCCATAAATCCTACAGATATCGAGAAGGGGCACTCGATACCTGGCGCCGAGACACATGAAGGTGAAAGTGCCTCCTCGAGCATCCATGTTGTCCGGGTTCGGGTATACAACCCTGCACGTGGCAAGCAACTGCCTCACAAGCTCTGGGTACAAATCGTAAGGCTGCATCGGCATTGTCCCTAGACCAATGCCTCTGCACAGCTCCATAACCTGCGTGTCTATGCCGAGACTCTTGCAGGTTGAGTAATCAGCAAACTTGGTTGGCGCTATCTCCATACCACACCAACCATTATACAACAAAGTGTCGTATTCGTCCCAGTACTCGTGTAGCGGCCTCTCTGTGAAATCATCAGTACCGAGCATCCTCTTAATAGAACCACTCCAGATGCGATCAGACTGAATCGGAAGTTTCTCTGGCCTTGGCCATGGTTGTCCTATGGTCGCATGAACCAAATGATACGGCTGTGGAGGATCTGAATCCCTGTGCAACCATTCCGGTGGCGGAATGTATTGTCGTGAGGCGCTTGCGGCTTGTGCTCGTTTCTTGCGTGGTTGATTCTGGGTTGCCATCTGCAAAACAGAAAATTTGAACAATTTAGTCTCGGCAACTCTCTGTCGAATCGTCGTGCAACGACCGTTGCACTAAGGTAGCGATCGTTGCAGGGCGATTCCGTGTAATCGAACATTTCCCCAGAATCGTCGAGTAACGACCGTTGCTCAAAGGCAACGATCGTTGCAGGGCGATTCTGGCCGCAACCAACAGTCAACAAAATTCGTTCCAAGTCATGCAATCAATCACACAATCGCCAACAATATATCATCTAGCAACCTAAATCATATCCATTTCAACGTGCATTCATCAATTTCGGCCAAAATTCCCAATTCTTAAAACCCTAAAAATTGAATCCGAAAATCCGAAAATCGAAGTGCATTACCTTGATTTTGTGAGAGATAGGTTGGGGAAATGGATTGGGATCGTAAAAACAAGCAAATAGCACTTGAAAACAAGAAATTTGACGAAGAAATGATGATTTTTGGGTAGAGGTTCTCGGTGTGTCGACCAAAGGAAATGGAGAAGAAAGAGAGAAAATAGGGTTTAAGGTAACTTACCTGGTCGTGGGTGCAACGATCGTTGCTTCTGGTGCAACGATCGATGCTTGTTGAACCAGATTGATTCCGGTTTAGCTCAACGTACCTTAATTTTCGATTTAAACCAAATGCAACGACCGTTGCACATGTGAGCAACGATCGTCACACGTCTCCAGACTTGTGTTCTGTATCTAATAACTAACAAAAACAACTAAAAACGTTAAATCCTAAGAAAAACACCAAAAATGAGAAAGAAAAATAATTAAACCGAACAGTGGGTTGCCTCCCACTCAGCGCTTGTTTTAAGTCATTAGCTTGACTTTTGGAAAGGAGGTCAAACTTATGGCGGTTTCAACAGAGACTTTGAGTGTCTCTGTGAATGCCTTATCATCCATGGTGGGGTGTAAGCAGTAGCAGCATGATGTCGTCCTAGGAATGTGGGGAGGAATGTAGGGTGGAATTGACACTTGGGTGTTTTAACGCTCTTTCCTGCATTCATAACAGTGGAGTCAGGAGGTTTAGACTTAGAGGATTTATGTTTTACCTTTGGCAAAGATTTGATGTTCGGAGCCTTCTGTTTATGAGTAGTTTTAGGCCTTGAAGATGTTAGAATAGGCTCTTGTGGAACCACCATCTTCTTGTCAACCACCAATGTGCACTGAACCACATTTGTAGATTTAACGGGAGCTTTCGGGAATGGTATCGGAGGTTTGTAGGCTTTTTCCTTAGCAGGTTCTCGAGATATGGGCGAAACTGGTTCCTCTCGGGATGCAACGATCGGTGCGTGTGGTGCAACGATCGATGCTGTCGTCTCAACTCGGGTTTCAACTACAGTCTCGGGTTTATCTGCTTCTCGGTCCATTCCAGCTATCTCAGATTCAAATTTCTCTTCTTGGCTTGGTCCCTCTTCAATCTGGACTATCCAAGTCAAAAGATCCATGTCAATCTCTGTTGAGTCAGGTGCATCGAAGCTTTCGAGCTCAGGTAATTCAACATCAAATCCCCCTCTGTCTTCCACAAATTCTACAGCCTTAACTGCTAGACATGATCCATGATCCATCTGTGTGTTATCCTGAGTGAGAAGGTTGCTGTCGTGAGCTTTTTGAGAATCCTTTGTTGGGGTAGAACTTGGGACTTGATCCATCTGTGTGTTCAGCTGCTTCATACGAATGCTCAAGGATTCAAATTTCTCATTCAAATTAGTGTACAGGTTCTCTAGCTTCGAGCTGAAAGAAGCTGTGTTCTGCTGTTGTCTTTCAATTGATTGCTCTAACATCATCTCTAGTTTGCTCCTTTGTGTAGGAGATGCCAGATGGGAAGTATAATTATGGTCTCTCGATCCTTGAGTGTGCCTAGAACCCTGTCTCTGCTGATGTTCCAAGGTATGTCCATAAGAGTCGGCTCCAGCCATGTAGCGTACCTCTGCACGCTTATCAGTTTCTGCCTCTGCTCGGAACTGTCTCTCCCTAAGTAAGATGTCGTGGATGTCATCTATCTTACTCTGCATCTCAGTTACTTGCCCAACCAATACATGGTAATCTGGTAAGATGGGGTTTCCTTCCCCATCTATTCTCTGACCTTTTGCGTTGCACATGTGACCCTCTTGGTCTCGTAGAACGCCGTTTTCACCGCGAATTAGAATCACAGGTTCCATGGCGCGGAACCTATTGAACGTCTCAGACCTCAGCATCGCTGTTCTCGCCTTGCGTCGATCGATACAATGTGAGCAACGATCGATGCAGTGCGAATCCCTGCGAATCCAAAAATCAAAAACGTGAGTAAACGAGAAAATTAAAAAGAATGCTTAGTCTAAATCCTAGTACTAAATCTATAGGTGAACTCAAAGAGTCCCCGGCAACGGCGCCAAAAACTTGATAGGTCGTAAAGTTTTCCCTATTCTACTGCAAGTGCACAGTTAATGCAATCGTAGTATATAAGGTATCGAATCCCACAAGGACTCTCAGTCACACAATAGATTAATAGCAGTTCAGATTAAATTAAGCGAAGCAGATGTGAAAACAGTAAACTAAATAGCAAAGTAAATCGAGTGAGTTTGTAAGCAAGAAAACAAGGCGTTAGGTTTCAGGAGTTCTCAGGAAATCAGGAACGCAAGCAATCAATCTATCTAGATCCAATCAATAACTATTCTAGAACTCAAACACTGATATAGAATTAACCAAATTTCTTTGCGATAATTCTCTAAGTCTAAGTGCAGCAAACCAAACTTCCGTTTGCGAGAACTAACAGAATAAACTAGCATTAATTCCAAGTTTGATATGTTCACAATTAACCTGAACCAAACTTTCGTTTGCGAACAGTTTAATTGCTTATCTAAGTTCTTTTCAGTTAAATCAACCAACTTCCGCTGAATTAATCAACCTAACATCATAACTCTGATTAGCTACTTCAGATTTAGCATTAAGAACAACTTAGATAAAGAACTAGCAGATATAAATCTCTACAGATTAATTAAACTATAATTCTCTGAATTCCTTAATGAGAATCCTTCAACCTAACATGTGATCTACTCAGACATATTCATCGAGACAGAAGACATCTTGAATAGAAAACCAAATATTATAATAATCAAACAAGAACTGGGGTTCAAAATCAAGTCTCTTTCGAGATCAGGATCAGCCCCTCAGGCTCTCTGAAAACAAGATAAAACTAAAGTAAAGCGTTGTAAAAAGCGTCCTCTAAACATTGGCTTAAAAACTCTATTTATAACCTAAAACACGTTTTGGGGCTTCTTTGTAAATATCAGGAACTTCTGGGCAGAATTGCAATGTCATCATTCTTCATCAAACCGTCGTTTGGCCCATCTCGCTGGTGCATCGATCGATGCTAGGAATGCAACGATCGATGCCTTTCTCTGTTTCGGACAGTGAACTCTATCTCTCGGCCAAATACTCCAATTAGCTCCAGAAAGTGCCATAATCACCAAATATGCTCCAAATGTGCTTGTACCTAATAAATACCTGAAAAGACTCTAAAACATAGTAAAAAACTCGATAAATAACACATATACCATGGTTAAAAACCCTAAAATCCATGGTAAATCACACACATCACCTCTGCCTCAACAGGTCTTCAGAATACAATCTCATACAATGGACCTGAGATTGTCATGGTTGGAAATGGTAATGCACTGCCCATTACTCATGTTGGTTATGTTGTGCTCACTACTTCAACAGGTGATATTTCTTTGCTAGATGTTCTTGTTTGCTCAAAGATACATAAACCTCTATTGTCTATTTCGAAGTTGTGTGCAGATTATCCTTGTGGAGTATCTTTTGATGCTAACTGGATTTATATCATTAATTTACAAACTCAGAAAGTAGTGACCAAAGGACCTCGACAAAATGATCTTTATGTTCTAAAGAATAAGGAGTTTGTTGCCTTCTACTCAAATCGTCAGGTGGTGGCTAGTGAGAAGGTGTGGCATCAATTACTTGGGCATGCAAACTTCAAGATTCTTCAGCTTCTGAAGCAAAGCAAGGCCATATCAACAAATAAGAGCAGCATCAATCCCATTTGTGAGCCTTGTCAAATGGGGAAATTTTAAAGCACTTTATTTACTTCTATCTCTACTACTATGGATCCTTTAGCTAAAATCCACTGTGATTTATGGGGACCAGCTCCTCTTGTATCATTTCAAGGATTTAAGTACTATGTTGTGTTTGTGGATGATCATTCAAGATATTCATGGTTGTTCCCTCTCAAAGCAAAGTCTGATTTTTTTTTCAAAGTGTTTGTCGGTTTTCAAAGACAAGTAGAAATCAGTTTGATAGAAAAATCAAGATCTTTCAAAGTGATGGGGGTGGAGAGTTTACAAGCACTCAGTTTCGACAACATCTAACTAGCAGTGGCATCCAACACTTAATGTCCTATCCCTCTACGCCTGAACAAAATGGTGTTTCTGAGCGTAAGCACTGACATTTGACAGAATTGGCTCTCTCCATGCTATTCCAAAGCAAGAGACCCTTCAAGTATTGGGTTGAAACCTTTTATACTGCCAACTATATTATTAATCTACTGCCTTCAATGTCTCAGTCATCTCCAAGTCCTCATGAGGTATTGTTTAAATTAAAGCCGGATTACTCCTTTCTCAGAGTTTTTGGGACAGCATGTAACCCATATCTCCGACCGTATACACAACATAAATTTGACCCTCGCTCTCTTCAATGTGTATTTTTGGAAGGGTATAGGTGCTTATTCCCACCTACAAGACGTATATATTTGTCTCGCCATGTTATCTACAATGTGGAATCTTTTCCGTTTGCTGATCGATATAAAAACTTTGTGATCCCACACTCCAATTCTCTACTTAAGGCTTGGCAGAGTACTCCTTCACTTGTGCCTATTCCTCGGCCTTTTCTTCCATCTGTTCCAGCACGAAGAGTAGATGGTACAGCACCACCTGTAGTACCGACCAATGATGTTTCATATATTATTATGGATCACGAGATGACAGAGACGCCTCCTCCCATCGCAATGATGCCACAAGAAGGTGATTTTCCAGACATACCTGAACCACCAGACTGTCCTCCAGTTGTAACAGAAGGATATGGACGAACTCACACAATGACAACACTTCTGCAACATGGAATCAGAAAGCCAAATCTGCGGTATGCGCTACTGACTTCCACAGCTTTGCCTCCTATTCCGAAGACAGTCACTGATGCTATGAAGAATGGTGGATGGAAGTTAGCAATGACTGAAAAAATAACAGCTCAGACTCTCAATCATACCTGGTTTTTAGTTCCTTTATCTCAAGGTATGAATGTGTTGGGATGTCGCAGGATTTATACGGTAAAGCTTCAAGCTGATGGGACGTTAGATAAACTTAAGGCTCGGTTAGTGGCAAGGGGTATGATCAAGAAGAAGGGGTGAACTTTACTGAAACGTATAGTCCAGTGGTTAGAACATCTACGATTTGTACTGTTCACAGCGTGGCAACTGCAAAGCAGTTGACTATTACTCAACTTGATGTAAAAAAATGTCTTTTTACATGGTGAGATTCAAGAAAAGATTTACATGTCATAACTTCCACGCTTTGTCGATTCTCAATATACACATCATGTGTGCAGATTGCACAAGGCTTTTTATGGTCTCAAACAGTCACCTCGGGCATGGTTCAACAAATTTAGTAACTTCTTGCTTGAATATGGCTTCTCTTGTAGTAATGCAGATCCGTCTCTCTTACTTATCATCATCCACATGATACTCTAATCTTGATGCTCTATGTGGATGATGTTATTCTTACAGGGAACAACAGTGATCTGATTGCCGTATTGATTCTTGAGTTAAGTCGACAGTTCTCTATGAAGAATTTCGGACAGCTGCACTACTTTCTTGGAGTTCAAGTAGTTCACACAACTACTGGTCTTTTCCTCAGTCAGACAAAGTATGCAGAGGAAGTTCTTCAACAGGCTGATATGGACACTTCTAACCCAATGCCAACTACCCTTCCCATTCGCTTGGATAGTGCATATGATGATAGTGAGCTGTTCTCTGAGCCATCTTACTTTAGAAGCATTGCTGGGAAACAGCAATACTTAACCATCACGTGACCAGAAATTCAGTTTGCGGTTAATTTTGTCTGCCAACGTATGCACTCTCTTGCGGTCTCGGATTTTGGGTTTCTCAAACGTGTTATGCGGCATATCAGAGGAACAGCAGAATTTGGCCTACATTTATTCACTGATAGTTCTTTCACATTGTCTGCCTTTAGCGATAGTGGTTGGGCTGGGTGTCGTGACAAAAGACGGTTAACAACTGGGTTTTGTGTGTTCCTTGGTTCGAATTTGGTTTCATGGTGTGCTAAATGATAACCGACTATTTCTCGCTCTTCCATATCTCGCAAGAGAGAAAGGCGGGAAGGAGAAGACAAACTGAAGATAAGTAAAAGGGGTTTGGGATATCCGAAGGGAATTGGAGAAGGCCTATATAAGAAGCCCAATATCATTCAAACTTCACCTCGGGATTTACTTTCTTCCCACGCCTATGGAAATGACGTTGCAGACCGTACCAACTCAGAGTTGTAGGAGACCGTTGTCCTGAAGAACAGCTTTGAAGTATTAGGAGAGGGTGTCCGAATCTGTGTGGTAACACGTGTACGGTTCAAGTTCATTAGGGTTTTACCGTTACCATACTCTTTTGACTATAAAAGGTTGTAAGATGTAATGATTAAATGTTAAGGAAAATCTTTTAGATAAAGAATACTGTCTCTTTCTTGTTTATCATACCCACTTACTCAAAGGATCAATAGTAAAATAGGTTATCCTTCAGAAACGGATATATAAAGAGAACAGAGACTGTATTATTATGGTACATGCATCGAGTGATATTCTTAACGATAGAAGATGAAACATATATTGAATGAAACCATTCCCTCCTTTTTCGAACATTGATATAGTGAGGAACAAACGGCGAATGCATGTAAAATAGACAAAACAGACAATAACATAAACAAAAAGGTTTTTCTTATTCACCAATCACCACTCTATACAGGTATCAATTACTTTCCCAGCAAGTAACCTAGCTTAATCAAGCGGCGAATTCTCTGAGCGATTTCAAAAGCGGAGCTCTAATAAAACAAGGCTCCATCGACATGGCCAGAACACACGGTGGGTCAGGAGCTGTGCGGTTCTTTGGATTATAGAGTATCCATGGCTTTAATACTCCAAGACTATGACCAAAATATCAAATTTGCCATGTAAATTTCCAGACCAATTCACGGGTTTACATATCAATCGGATAAATCCTTAAATAGCAAAATCCCACTTTAATAATTAATGTATATGAAATTGAACAAAAATAAATACTTATCAGAATTTCTAGAAGAAGCTTTCATCGTTGACGAGTTCGACATTTATAGATTTGGTAACAAAAGATTTGACCTAGTTTATTCCCCAAATGTGTGGAAAGAGATGCTCAGGGAAGACAGACTGATTTATTTTCCCGTCCATACTCAAAATGTCATCGTGTCAATAAACCTGGAAAAAAAATTAACAAAGATTCCTAATTTAAGGTGGCAGGTGATTAGATCTCAGTTACTATATTAACCGAGTTGACTAACACAGTCTTAGTCAAAGCACAGTCTTAGTCAAAGCATGGATTAGCTAAAAGATTTTTTGTGTTCCATATTCAAATAATTTAGAGTGTGGATATTGATTAGCAAATGAAAATTACACAAGTATTAATCGGTACTAGTTGTAAATGTGCCGGTAGGAACTCGCCGTTTTTCCCCGTATATAAAGCAGCAGATGTAAGAAGCAGAGCTTTGCCTTGAGTCACTGCCTCACTGGTGACTTCTTTATTTAGAAAAAATCACAACCAAGATTGCAAACGAATATACGAGAACACCAAACAAAAACCCCTAAGTGCTGACGAACTCTAAAACGTTATATAACATCAGAGAATGAGATTGGAGCTTTTGCAGCCGACACCTCTGCTTTCTCTTTCTCCAGCCGAGCTTCCATGTCTGGGCACTTATGCTTCAAATCCTTCAACACTTCCTCAATTACTCGCACTCGAGTCTCACCAGCCTCTTCCTTCTCTTTCTTTTCCGACATCTCATCAAGTTTCTTCTCCAACCAATCCAATTTAAATCCTGCGTTAGTCATGGATCCCAGTGCTGCATATGCCTCGGCCAGATCTGTAACACCCGTCCCTTCGATCCCAAGTCAACGACCCTTTGACTCCACAAGTCATAGTCCACAAACGTGAACCAAGTCATAAACTAAGGACCAACACGTAAATAACTGAAAAGGTTTTACTTTATTGAAGCGAAAAGCCGAGTCTTACAAGAAAACCGAACCAACTGAAATAGCTTAAACGCAAAACGGAAGAACCGCATAAGTCTCAACGATAAAAAGAGCAGAAGAGAAAGAAGGTAAATCCCGCTTCCCAAAACGTAACACCACACCGTCCGTCTACCCCTGCAACGCTCCAGGGTTACCTGCAAAACAACAACAAAGGAGGCCTGAGTACTTGGTTTACACCAATACCCAGTGAGGGCGGATTCTAGGAATACCGCTATCTCTACTTTAATCTAACACAGCAACAAGAAAACGAATCCAGGGTTAATAACACCCTGCACCCGCGCCCGGAGGCACACACAAACTACACCCACTCGTGCCTTCACACTCATGAGCATCCTCTGGCCCGTAGGCCCACACATTCCTTCTCTTTGGCCCGTCGGCCTTCCTTCTGGGGGGCTCGTCAAACCCCCGACGCCTTCTCAAGGAACGCATACCCCGGCAATGTATACGCCCTGCCACACAACGCCCTTTCGGGGGACCTACAACAGTTCTACCACACATAGCCTTCACACACAATCAACGTTTTCAGTTCAAGTGATAACCTAAGGTCTAGGTTCCGTTTTCAGTTTAAGCGACCACTTAGATTCTAGGTTTTCATCCATCACATCAACGCAAGTTCAACAACTAGATCTACACTACTTAGGAAGGACACTATTAAACGAGGTTTCGGTTCCCACTACTGCAGTAGATTAAAGAAAAGATCACGTTCGGTCCTCACCTTAGTCTAGATCTGACGAACGGGAAGTAGATCTGGGATTCCTGCACACAGATCTAGGTTTTAGAAGACAGATCTAGAGAAAAGAAGAACAGATCTAGCGTTTTGTCCAACAGATCTGGACAAACGACGAAGATACGGTTCAGATCTACCACTTCTATCCATCAGAAGCATAGATCTGAAACAGATCTGGGAGAAAAGGAGAGATACGGTTCAGATCTACAACTTCTATCCATCAGAAGCATAGATCTGGAGCAGATCTGAGCGAGAGAGAGACGAAATGGAAGATACGGTTCAGATCTACGATTTCTACGGATCAGATCTGATCTAGAAGCATAGATCTGAAGCAGATCTGGGATTTCGAAGAGGAAAAAGGAGTAGATCTGAGAATCCGGGAATCTCACCTTAAGAACGAGAAGGACGAGCGAATCTACACTCAAACGAATCGAGAAGACGGCGACTCGGGGCTCGGGATCGAGATCGGCTTCGAACGGCGATCTCTGGCGAGTTTTCCGGCGGTCCACGGCGGCTCCGGTCGGCGGCGCGGCGGCGAGCTGCGGCTGCTCCGGCGGTCGTCCGGCGGTCGGCGGCCGTCGGTCTCCGGCGGTCGTCGGTCGTCGGCTCCGGGCTGGTCGGCGGTGGCTGGCTGGCTCGGGGATTCGACAGAACTTCGTTGCCTCGGGAAATGTGCAGAAATGATGGGGCTGCTCCTCTTTTTTATAGGGAAATCTGCTAGGGCTTCCTGATCTGCTGGGTTGGGCCTTGGGCTTCTGGCCCATTCTCTCCCTTTCTTTGGGCTCAAGCAAAGGGTTTTGGGCTTCCTTCCCTATTCCTTTGGGCTCAAGTAATGGGCCGGGGATTGGGCCCTTACAATTCTCCCCCACCAAAAATGAATTCGTCCCCGAATTCGGTTCGCCCCTCGGTTCCGCAAACAACTCTGGGTGACTTAACTTGAATGGCTGCTCGGGTTCCCAAACATCGTCCTGAATTTCGTCTCTCTCCCATCGAACCAAAACCATCTTGGTTTTCTTCCCGTTGAACTCTGACTCCCGGCGGTCCACAATCTTGACCGGTTTGCTCGTCACTGACCAGTTACGGTGACATCTGATGGCGGCTTAGGTAAGATCAGCTCTGGTTCACGAACAACCTTCCGCAGAACAGACACATGGAACACGTTGTGAAAGTCTGACAGCTCCTGCGGTAACTCTAGCCTATACGCCACCACACCAACTCTCTCGACAATCACGAATGGTCCCATATATCTTGGTCTCAACTTTTTCAGCTTGCGGTTGGGATCGTTGCCCCGGAACGTTCTCATCTTAAGATACACCGCATCCCCCACTGCGAACTCCAAAGCTTTTCGGTGCTTATCCGCATAACTCTTCTGACGGTCATGAGCCTGTTTCAGGCGCTCCTTGAGTAGTTCCACTTGCTTGACAGTTTCTTGAATCATTTCCGGCTCCAAATCACGCCTCTCCCCCACCTCGGTCCAACATAGGGGGGTCCTGCAAGGTCGACCATATAGAGCCTCGTATGGCGACATGCCTATACTCCGGTGATGACTGTTGTTGTAGGCAAACTCAACCAATGGGAGGAACCTCACCCAGTTCCCTTCCCAATCCAACACACAGGCTCTCAGCATATCTTCCAATGTCTGAATAGTTCGCTCTGACTGTCCATCCGTCTGAGGGTGATAGGCTGTACTGAGGAGTACCTTTGTACCCATAGCCTTCTGAAAGGCCTGCCAGAAGATAGAGGTGAACTTGGGATCTCTGTCTGACACGATGCTAACTGGCGCCCCGTGCAACTTCACTATGCATTCGACATACTTCCGTGCAAGTGTCTCAGTCCCGTCCGTCTTCTTAATCGCGAGGAAGTGTGCAGATTTGGTGAGTCGGTCCACGATCACCCAAATCGCATCTTTCTTCCCGGTTGTCCTTGGTAGTCCGGTGACGAAATCCATGGTCACCATATCCCATTTCCATTCTGGTATAGGCAGCCCTTGTAGTAATCCGCTGGGGGCCTTCCTCTCCGCCTTAACTCGCTGGCAGTTTTGGCACTGAGAAATCCATTTCGCCACATCCCTTTTCATGCCTTCCCAGTGGTAGTATTGCTTCAGATTCTGATACATCTTGTGGCTCCCGGGGTGGATCGAGAACTGAGACTGATGAGCTTGCATTAAGATCCTTCTCCTCAACTCGCCATCCTCAGGCACACATACTCGATTCTTGAACATGATCATCCCGTTGTCTGCGGTGCGATACCCAATTACTTCTTTCTCGATCACTGACTGCAGGATTCTGTCTCGGGGTTGCGCTTCTCGGATCTTTCCTAATAGATCTGCCTGTTCCCAGACTCCTAACCTGGTGGCGCCCTCCTCGACGCTGGTAACGCACAACTGCAATCTTGATAATGCCACTGACAGTTCCTGTACTTCCTTGTTTTCAGAAACGACGATCTTCCTTCGGCTTAAAGCATCCGCGACCTGGTTGGCCTTTCCAGGGTGATACTCGATCTCCAAGTCGTAGTCCGCTAGTAGTTCCATCCATCGGAGCTGCCTCAAATTCAGCTCTCCTTGCGTGAAGACGTACTTCAGGCTCTTATGGTCCGTGAATATCTGCACCTTCTCTCCGTACAGATAAGCACGCCATATTTTCAACGCAAAAACCACCGCTGCTAGCTCCAAATCGTGGTTGGGGTAGTTAATCTCATGATTCCTCAACTGCCTTGATGCATAAGCGATCACCTTCCCTTCTTGCATCAAGACACACCCAAGTCCAACTCCAGATGCGTCTGTGTAGACTACGAATGGTATCCCCGGTCGTGGTAGTACTAACACGGGAGTGTGGGTCAACCGTTCCTTTAGTTGCTCAAAGCTCCGGGCGCACTTGTCTGTCCACTCAAACTTGACGTCCTTTCCGGTCAAGGCCATCAAAGGTTTAGCGATGCTGGAGAATCCCCCCCACAAACTTCCTGTAGTACCCTGCTAGTCCCAAGAAACTGCGAACGTCGGTTGCATTCTCCGGCTTTGCCCACTCGACAATGGCGGTGATCTTTTCTGGATCCACTGCTACACCGGATGCCTAGATCACGTGGCCAAGGAATCCAATCTCCCTTTGCCAAAAGCTGCACTTACTGAGCTTGGCGAACAACTGCTGCTTCCTAAGAGTATCTAGGACTATCCTGAGGTCCCACTCGTGTTGCTCCTTACTCCTCGAGTAGACCAGGATATCGTCAATGAAGACAATAACGCACTTGTCCAAGTACTCTCGGAAGACGTCATTCATCATCTTCATGAAGGCTGCTGGCGCGTTGGTCAACCCGAACGGCATTACCACGAACTCGTAGTGTCCATAACGGGTCCGGAATGCCGTCTTCTTGATGTCTTCCTCTGCGATCCGGATTTGGTGGTATCCCGAGGCAAGATCGATCTTCGAGAACCAAGAGGCTCCCTGCAGTTGGTCCAACAACTCATCGATTCTTGGGAGCGGGTACTTATTCTTGATGGTCACCTTATTCAGTCCTCGGTAGTCGATGCAAAGTCGGAAACTCCCATCTTTCTTCTTGACAAACAACACCGGCGCTCCCCACGGTGAACTGCTTGGTCGGACGAATCCCTTCTCCACCAGATCTTCTAGTTGCTTTTTCAACTCTGCCATCTCTGCGGGCGCTAAACGATATGGAGCCCTCGACACGGGTGTCGTCCCGGGCTCTAACTCTATCGTAAAGGCATCATTCCGTTCCGGCGGTGGTCCTGTCAATGGCGCGAATACGTCCTCGTATTCCGCAGCCACGGGAATGCTTTCCAGATTTGGAGCTCCTTCGTCCTTAGTCATCGTGATGGTTGCTAGGTACGCTTCGTTCCCTTTGCTGATTAGCTCCTCTGCTTGGATCATGGATATGACTGATATCCCTGTTCCCGTCTTCATTCCCTTGAAGACTGCCTTTCCTCCTTCCCGAGGAAAGGTAATGGTTGCCTTGGCACAATCCATTACTGCTTGATGCTTGGCCAACCAGTCCAAGCCTAAGATAACTTCGTAACGGCCCAATTCTATTCGCGCTAAATCCGCGGGTAGGTCGACTCCGTCCACCGTCACTGGCACTGCTTCGAAGATTCCTGAGCCCGTTACTTTCTCTGATCCGGCTGTCTCGACTTTCATGATCCGATCGATGTACTTTCCCTTAAAGGTCCACAGTTTCGTGAGCCGTGGGCTCACAAAACTATGCGTAGCCCCCGTGTCAAACAAGGTATGGGCGGCTACTCCCCCAACCACGACCGATCCTACACGTTTACTAGGCTAAGCTAATAGACCTTTGACTATTTCGACTACAAGAATCACACAAATAAGTAGGATTTACGTACCCGCGATCGGCTCCACTCCTCGGAGTGCTTCCGCAGCATACACTTTGGGTCCTCCGGCCTGACCTCCTGGCGGTGGCGGTGGTGGTGGCGCCAATCCTGCTCCCCCCTGCGGTGGCAGTGGCAGTATCCCTGCTCCTCCTTGCCCTCCCGCCCCATCCCGATTATTCGGATTTAGGCAGTACCTCGCGACATGCCCTCCTTGTCCACAATTGTAACACCTCAATCGCGGACATTCCCTCTTGTAGTGACCCATCTGCCCACACTCGAAACATCCTCCCTGTCTCACCTGCTGAAACGGCTGTGCTGGCTGCGGCTGTGCTTGCTGTGCCGGTACCGCTGGCGCTGCAGCAAAGGCCGTATCCCAATGCCTCTTGACTCCTCTGTTGTGCCCATTCTTGTGCTGCTTCTGCTCCTCTTCCCAATCCGTCTCAGTGTCAGCCGCTTTCTCGATCAGGTCGTTGATGTCGTAGTAGTCCCTCTGCTTGCAACGAACCTTGAGCTCAATCTTCAACCCAGAGAGAAACTGACGAATCAGCTCTCGCTCAGACAAATACCTCCCTGCAAACCTCCTCAGCCGGTTGAACTCCTCCCCGTACTGCCGTACACTCCGGTTTCCCTGGCGGAGGTTTCGGAACTCCCCTTCCAACCTGTCCATGGTCACTTCTGGGAAAAACTTCCGGTTGAATGCCTCACGGAAATCCTCCCAAGTCAGCTGGCGTCCCTGGGCGCTCCCCTGCACTCCTTCCCACCAAACCAATGCATCGTCCTTGAGATAGGAGGTAGCTATCTCCACACGAAACTTCCTCGGGCACCTAGCAGTATCCAAACTCCGCTCCAGCTTCCTCCTCCAGTTGTCTGCGGCAATGGCGCTGACACCTCCAGCAAAGTGATCCATCTGCATCTCCCTCAGATGCTTCAGCATGGTCCAGTAGGTCACTCCTGGCACCGCTCCTGGCACTTGCGGTGGTGGTGGTGGCGGGTTCACCACTGGTTGCGGCTGAACGAATCCAAACCCCATTTGAGCGGCTCCCGCTCCTCCAGCGTCCAAGCCAACTCCTCCTGGGGCGTTCACCGCTCCTTCCTGACCATTCCCAACTCCTCCTGGGGCTCCAGGCGCCCCGTTGACGTGCACCGGTATCGCTCCGGGTGCTCCTACCTCATTTCCTCCTGGTGCTCCTCCTACCTCTGCGGCAATGGCGGCTTGTGCCTGCTGAAGCGTGAGCATCTCTTGCAGAAGAGCGGCATCAACAGCTACCTGTCCAGCTCCCAATGCTTGTCCAACTTGGTTTCCAACAACCGGTCCTTGGGGTCCGTGCACACTGGTGGCACTGTGCGTCGATGAAGCCGGCACTGGTGCATCTTGGTTACGACGAGCTGGCGGGGTTCTTCTCTTTGGCGGCATCTGTTGCAAAAGAAGGACGATTTGAGTCAGTTAACGGCTGAACACTGAACCCACTTCCGGAGTGTATGTAAGGAGGAGATCGGAGTGGTGCCCCTAATATCTAGTTTTTAGAAATCCCCGTTTGAGAAGAATCGAGAAAGTTTGAAAACGGTTTTGAAAGATGGTTTCAAATCCGCATATAAATAAACTACCTAACCAGACAGGACTGGTTAGGCAACAACCTGGCTCTGATACCAAATTGTAACACCCGTCCCTTCGATCCCAAGTCAACGACCCTTTGACTCCACAAGTCATAGTCCACAAACGTGAACCAAGTCATAAACTAAGGACCAACACGTAAATAACTGAAAAGGTTTTACTTTATTGAAGCGAAAAGCCGAGTCTTACAAGAAAACCGAACCAACTGAAATAGCTTAAACGCAAAACGGAAGAACCGCATAAGTCTCAACGATAAAAAGAGCAGAAGAGAAAGAAGGTAAATCCCGCTTCCCAAAACGTAACACCACACCGTCCGTCTACCCCTGCAACGCTCCAGGGTTACCTGCAAAACAACAACAAAGGAGGCCTGAGTACTTGGTTTACACCAATACCCAGTGAGGGCGGATTCTAGGAATACCGCTATCTCTACTTTAATCTAACACAGCAACAAGAAAACGAATCCAGGGTTAATAACACCCTGCACCCGCGCCCGGAGGCACACACAAACTACACCCACTCGTGCCTTCACACTCATGAGCATCCTCTGGCCCGTAGGCCCACACATTCCTTCTCTTTGGCCCGTCGGCCTTCCTTCTGGGGGGCTCGTCAAACCCCCGACGCCTTCTCAAGGAACGCATACCCCGGCAATGTATACGCCCTGCCACACAACGCCCTTTCGGGGGACCTACAACAGTTCTACCACACATAGCCTTCACACACAATCAACGTTTTCAGTTCAAGTGATAACCTAAGGTCTAGGTTCCGTTTTCAGTTTAAGCGACCACTTAGATTCTAGGTTTTCATCCATCACATCAACGCAAGTTCAACAACTAGATCTACACTACTTAGGAAGGACACTATTAAACGAGGTTTCGGTTCCCACTACTGCAGTAGATTAAAGAAAAGATCACGTTCGGTCCTCACCTTAGTCTAGATCTGACGAACGGGAAGTAGATCTGGGATTCCTGCACACAGATCTAGGTTTTAGAAGACATATCTAGAGAAAAGAAGAACAGATCTAGCGTTTTGTCCAACAGATCTGGACAAACGACGAAGATACGGTTCAGATCTACCACTTCTATCCATCAGAAGCATAGATCTGAAACAGATCTGGGAGAAAAGGAGAGATACGGTTCAGATCTACAACTTCTATCCATCAGAAGCATAGATCTGGAGCAGATCTGAGCGAGAGAGAGACGAAATGGAAGATACGGTTCAGATCTACGACTTCTACGGATCAGATCTGATCTAGAAGCATAGATCTGAAGCAGATCTGGGATTTGGAAGAGGAAAAAGGAGTAGATCTGAGAATCCGGGAATCTCACCTTAAGAACGAGAAGGACGAGCGAATCTACACTCAAACGAATCGAGAAGACGGCGACTCGGTGCTCGGGATCGAGATCGGCTTCGAACGGCGATCTCCGGCGAGTTTTCCGGCGGTCCACGGCGGCTCCGGTCGGCGGCGCGGCGGCGGTCCGGCGAGCTGCGGCTGCTCTGGCGGTCGTCCGGCGGTCGGCGGCGGTCGGTCTCCGGCGGTCTTCGGTCGTCGGCTCCGGGCTGGTCGGCGGTGGCTGGCTGGCTCGGGGATTCGACAGAACTTCGTTGCCTCGGGAAATGTGCAGAAATGATGGGGCTGCTCCTCTTTTTATAGGGAAATCTGCTAGGGCTTCCTGATCTGCTGGGTTGGGCCTTGGGCTTCTGGCCCATTCTCTCCCTTTCTTTGGGCTCAAGCAAAGGGTTTTGGGCTTCCTTCCCTATTCCTTTGGGCTCAAGTAATGGGCCGGGGATTGGGCCCTTACAAGATCAGTCTTGGAGAGCTCGTGAGGCGACTGGCGCAGAGTCTCAATCAGACTAAGTAGCAAACTCATGTAACCCGTCCTAAGATTTGGGTTCTCTGTACGGAAACCAGTTGCAATCTCCGGGTGTCTCTCAAACAAATGACTCACAAATTCCATCTGAGAGTGAAAACAAAAGCATAAAGTAGAATCCATATTCAGACAACAATTTTAGGAGACAACAAAAAAATTTATGATACAAAACAGCAACACAAGCACTTGGGACTTACTGATAAAGCTAAAAACTGAAGGACTTCTACAATTTGGTTTATTCAAATTCTCTCTTATAAGTGATTCTCTAACACTTGGAGATGACTTTTAAGAACAAATCAGTAACACAAGCAAATATGATCATTACCCTTGCATTCACGTTGAGACTTTGGTGGGGGAAAAAAAACATCAGAGGTGAGCACTATCTTACTTGTGATGGAGAAACTTGAAACCCATTGACGTCAGCGACCTCGTTTCCCACTCGAGTTTCCTTGTGCAAGTCACTAGATCCCGTACCATAATCATTCATCTTTATCTTTTTCGTAGGTTGAGTTGCCTCTTGAGTTCCCTCTGATTCATCAGATTTTGCAATAACTTGAAGAACATCTACCTCCGCAACAATTTTGAGTTCATCATTCACAAGAAATCCACCATCTTTGGAATGAAGTTTGGTAAGTGGAAGAATTTTTAGGAAACCTAAGGAGGTAACATTCTGATCAAACCACCACGAGACATAATCTCATATGCCCCTATATCTCCATCAGTAATCTGAAATGTCCCTGTTATATTTTTATTGTCGAAATGACAATTTTACCATTAATGAATGGTTGTAAGGGCTTAAATATAATTAAACCGGTAAGTATTTGTTGAAAACAACGGTAGTTCAGTGGTTAGGAGCTCTACGCGCAGACCTGTGCGCGACGCACGCCCAGGGTTCGAATCCCACCAGCGTGGTAATACTACAAGTAGTAACACTGGTAATACCAGTACCACTGGAGGTAACACTGGTAATACCTCCAGTGGCACTGGTATTACTGGAGGTAACACTGGTAATACCAGTACTACTGGAAGTAATACTACAAATGAAGGTAATACTAATAATACAGATAACACTGGTAATACTAGTACCACTAGAGGTATCACTGGTAATACTGGTATCTAGTAATACTAGTATTACTTGAGATAACATTGGTAATGAAGGTAATACTGGTACAACGATTATTCATATAAATTAAATCAAAATGAGAAGGGCAAAATCGTCATCACAGGATTTCATTTAAAAAATGAAGGGCATGTAGATTAAGTGGGGGTATAAGAGATTAGATTCTGAGAAAGAGGGGCATATGAGACAATGTTTCAACCACCACTGGTTTACTTCTGTGAAATCAAGAAACATAGAACTCAGTACAAAATATGATTATTGAAGCCACTACAAGAAAACAGGCTTTTAGCAACTGCGTAAATAGTCGCTAATCTGTCGTCGCTAATTTTATTAGTCGCTATATTAGTCGCTAAATTGCGACTATTTAGCGACTATATATATTTTGTTGTAAGTAGTCGCTACTGAGTCGCTAAATTTAGCGACTAATATAGCGACTAATTTACGACTAATATGTGGTTATTTTAGCGGCTCATTAGCAACTAATAATAATAATAAATAATAATATTAATTTTAATATTTACTAATTAGATAATAATTAAATATTAATTAATATATTAATCTATAAACAAATAAATTTCAAAAATAATAAATACAAAAAGAAAATTATTATTAAATATTGAATATTTTTATTTATAAACAAAAGAGATACAGAGAAAATACAAAACAAAAAAATACATATACACACAAAAAAATCACAAATCAGAAAACGCTGACATCTCCTTCATCCGACTCAAACCCAGAAATCAGCTTGTGTTCTTCATCTCCTTTTCTTCAGAGATGCTTCGTCTGCATCTTCTTTGCAGATCCGGCAACGAAAGGAGGACGAAAATCGGGCTGGAGGAGATCTCACGACGGCAGCAAGAGTGGAGAAGCGGCGGAGAGTGGTGACGGCTGGTGGTGCACGGTGAAGCTTCGTCTGCATCTTCTTCGCAGATCCGGCAATGAAAGGATGACGGAGATCGGACTGGAGATCTCACGACGGCAGCAAGAGTGGAGAAACTGCGGAGAGTGATGACGCCTGGTGATGCACGGTGAAGATTTCCTCCTCAGCTGGTCTTCGCGTTCGTCGAGAGCGGTGGATAAAGGAGGGGAAACGGAGGTGGTGACTGGGACGTAAGAGAAACCGAAGTTGGTGGCTGAGATGTAAAGATTTTTGGTGAAGAGATTCTTTGTGTGTTTAGATCTACAATTTTGGGATTATTGTCTCCAGAGACCCTCCGTACTGGAAACAAATCTCATATGCCCCTCCATTTATTAGAATTTTTATTAACATTTTCTTTTAATCGAAAACAAACGAAATTACCAAAAGACCTTATGATTTTCGTTTAATTACATGGTAAACCAGACGCTCTACCTGAACAAACCGAAATCAGAATTCGGACCTTAAATGAACCAAATGAACCATAAAAATGTGGTTTACCCGATTTATCCGGGTCGGGTAACCCATAGAGTCGGGTTAGATCCGGATAATTCAAAAAACGGGACCTATCAAAAAAAAACTCCCAAAAACCCCCAATTCATCTCTCTTGAAATCGGGTACCTCTTTCCTTTCGATTCCCCCTCTTTCGACTTTCGATTCTCCACTCCCTCTCATCTCTCTCAATCTTAACTTCCCCTATTCTTCCTTCTCCTTCGAATCGAATTCAATCACGCGAACCCTTCCGTAAAACATGGCGCCCAAAACTCGTTTAGCCACCAAGAAAATCGAGGATAATCCCGACAATCCTCCTTCTCATCCGGCGATGGAGAGTGTTGTAGCAAGCCCTAAGAAGCCTACGAATGCTCCTCCTCCTCCTCCTCCTCCTCCTCCTCCTCCGGCGACGAAGAGCGGTGTAGCAAGGCTTACAACTACCACGAATGCTCCTCCTCCTCCGGTGAGCGATGTTGTTGGTACGACGACCACAAATCCGGTCGCTAATGTTCCGGGGAACCCTCCTCCTGTCGTTAATGATCTTTCTATGGTCCCTTACGAAAAACGAGAAATTGATCTCAAGAAAGAGAGCGAAGGAGATGAGAGTGAAGTAGAAGAGGATGAAGAAGATGATGACGAGGAGACAGAGAGCTCAGAAGACGGAGACGAGGTCGATTCACAGCACCCGAAATAGCAACCGCAACCAACCCAGCCGAGAGTCGAGGAGACAATAATCCCTTCAGATTCTATGGAAGAAGACGAGGAGGAATCCGAGAACAGCGGAGCTGCCCAATCGGTAAGTGTAAAAATACGTGTAAAACTAGTGAAACCAAGTATAACCAGGGAAACCGGTAAAACTAAGTATAACTTTTATAGTAAAACTTGGAAAACTGAGTAAAACTAAGCACAACCAAGTATAACTGTGTAAAACTAACAATGTATTACTGGAATAACTTGGTAAAACTATTTATTTTTGCAGGACTCCGGTGATGAAATGACAGCCATGCAACCTTTGAGAATGTACTTCCCCCCATCGGAGTACATGAAGAAAATAAGGCTATCAACGCGGTGCTTCTATATTGATTTTCTGGCCACTCTAGATTCATTGAAGCCTAAGCTAAGGACTACCGATAAGAAGTGGTTTGTAGAGCATCCGCAGTTCCAACATATCTTTCACCTGCCGAAACAAGGAAACCACAAGGTGATGGGCATGTGGATGCTACTCCTGCGAACCGCTTGCATCGAGAAGAGGATGGAAGTCTGGTTCGTGGTCTACGGCATTCCGATTCGTTATGGACTGAGGGAGCATGCACTTATCTCCGGGTTAGACTGCCGCAACTACCCTGTTGACTTCAAGCGTTTGGGAGGCCTTAAGTTTGTGAGGAAACATTTTGGGAACGCCGTAGTTAGAGTTCAAGATGTGAAAGACAAGCTTGAGAAAATGGGATCTTGTCCAGATAGAATGCAGATGATCGTTCTTTACTTCCTTTGCAACGTCCTCATCGGCCAGGCGAAGACTGGAAACGATGCTACTCCGGTGGTAGATTTTTTTCTCAGAGCTGTCGATGATCTTGACTTGTGCAGTAGTTTTCCTTGGGGCAGATTCTGTTACGATCATATGGTCGGTGAGATCTCTCACACAATGGACCATTTTAAAGGGGTTGTCAAGGAGAACAAATCGTGGCCGGTTCCCGGTTTCTGTATCCCTTTGGAGGTATGTACTTTTAAGTTTTTGGTTTGATTAAATGTTCTTGTGCTGATCTCTAACTAATATAGCATATGTGTGATGTCGTGAAGCTGTTAGCCTTTGAGGCAATTCCTGAGCTAGGGAGAAGTTTCCGTGAGCCGGTTGTAGGGGCAGACCATAACTGTCCAAGGATGTGCAAGTCGCAATTCAAGAGTAACTCAATGAGAGGGTTTCCTCTTTCAAGGATAAATGAAGACCTTGCTTTGGCTAAGTGTCCTCAGGGCATTGAGAACATCCTGCCAACATGAGATGGACATGAAGAAGCTCTTCTTGAGCGTTTCTATGAACAAAGTGATGTCCATGACCTTGACGATCATGTTGTTGATAGTTGGATGAAGCTAATTTCGGCTGGGAAGAAGGTTTTTTTCAGGTGATGTACGATGAGGAGAAGGCTTTCCGACATGTAGAGGAGGCAGAAGAGCTAAAAAACGTGAGGAAAAGAGTCCTGCTGCCATTGATACACCTGGAACTTCGAATACTTCTAATAGCGAACTTATTGTCATCATGAAAGGGATACAGTCAACTATGGAAGACGGATTTAAGCTGCTGCATGGGAAGTTTGACGAGATGGATAAGAGAGTCAGACCCATTGAAGAATACATGGATCATATGAAAGATCTAGAGATCCATAAGGCAGCAGAGAAGGCTCTTGGTAAACGAATGGTGGGGGATACATCCAATGCTCTTCAGAAGCGCAACACAAGGTCGAGGAAGGATTAGAACTTGATGTTAAGTTCTATGTTCGTATTTAAGTTGTTGTTGAAACTTGTTTTGGATTTAAGTTGTTTTGGAGTTGTTTTTTTATTATACTATGTTGGTAATGTTTGCGAGTAAAACTACGTATAACACGGTAAAACTACGTAAAACTACGTAAAACTACGTAAAACTACGTAAAACTATTTAAAACTGGTCCAACTAAGTAAAACTGGTATAACTAGTAAAACAATGTAAAACTGGTAGAACAATGTAAAACTGGTAGAACTACGTAAAGCTAGTCGAACTATGTAAAATTGGTAGAAGTAGGTTGTGCATTTAAGCAATATGATAAACTCTTAAACAAGTCTTAAACATCAGGACAACATTTGGAAACATTCTAATAACATTAAACACTTGTAGCCCATTTTCCTAGCAATTCCTTAATCTTTTCAATCTCTTCACCTCTTTTCTTGAGCGCCAATCCCAACTGCTCAATTCGATATTCGTGGCTTTCAATCTTCACGGCCTGGGAGTCCACAGTATCCCTTAAGATAGTGGCTTCTTCCACGACGCCCCTAACCCAAAGTTTCCGAATGTGTAGCCCATTATCCTGCACATAAAAACTCTCCTTAAACACCGAACAGAACCAACAAACACCAAATCATCATAGCTTACCCTAAACGCATTACAAACAAAATGTCTCTTTCCCACGTCAGGTTCAGGCTCCACAATGATTCGACCACCGCACGGGCATCTTGTCGGTATGCCATTGTCAACATCTGCGATGAAGCACATCCTGTCGTACTCCTTTTTCTTCTGCTTCATGTCACTATAGTAAGGATCGGCTTCGAATTTGTCTATGTCAAAGAGAATAGGGAAGAAGTTGAATTGAGAGAGTAGAAAATGAAATGGGAGAGGAAAAGAATTATTGAAAACCTCGTGAAAGGAGAGAGGACGAGGACGATACCCGATAAGGAGAGAGAAGGAAAAGTGGGAGTGAGCAGAAAAAGGAGGAAAAGTATATTCTTGGGGTTTGGGCGCCAAAAATATTGGTCAATTCTGAATTTTGCAGCCGAAAAAATTGTTAACTTTGAATTTTCCCGCTAAACAAAATTACACATAGTTTTACAGGAGTTTGTAGTTGTACAAAGTTTCTTAATAGTTTTACTTTGCCTGTTTTCAATATATTCAGTTTTACTGGAACTTTAAATTTGATTTTATAGTTTTACAGATTATTTTACACAATTGATCTACAAATCTAGTATTTTTACGTAATAATATGTAACATTCCTCAACTTATGAAAATGCATCCTCCTAACGTGTCCATTGGACGAAAAATGTTCTAGAGAGTATATGAACATTGTTGGTGGTTTCCAATCTGTGTAAAACTATGTTGATTGATTTTCATTCGACGTAATATAACCCATTGTCTTACACATAAAATGTGATCCTACAAGTTAAAATCTCTTATAGCTATATGTTTATTATTTTCTCTAATGATGTTCATTATACTTACGATAATCACTTAGTTTTTCACAGTTTTACACAGTATTACACAGTAACACAAGAGTATTGACATAGAAAACTCAATGCAGGAGTTCACCAAATAGAAAACACAAAGTTATACAGAGTGAAACAAAAGTACATTACAGAACCAAATCTTACACACAAAATCACTCACAATCAGTGTTTGAGTCATCTCCAAATAACAGCCTTGATAGTCTACCCCTTTTATTCTGTGTCCTTCGCCGTCTCCCTCCTTCTCCAGCTGATGGATATCTATGTACTCTCTTCCGACCCCTAGTTATCCTGTAAACCGGAGGTAGGATTTGCATATCTTTGATGTAATCTGGGACATTCCATGCAGAAATATCAGGGACAGCATAGATGGACCTATAATAAGCCAATGCCCACATCTCCGTCAAATAGTATTTCGAAATCAAATCAACGAGTCTTATTCTGTTAGCACTTGCACGAGCTCTATCGCACTTTTTGTATATTGTGTATGCAGCTAGGGCATGGAGACAAGTATACATCTGAATATTGAAGAAACCACAGAAGCAAGTTTTCGATTCCAAGTTCACCAAATAAACCTTTCCATCAATATCATCGACTTCATACTCGAGCTCGAAAGTGTTTACCTCCCTCACAGCTAATGTCTTAGCAATTGGCCAATTTTTATGTACGAAGATCTGGACCAAAGGCACGAGATTGTCTTTAGCATCTCCAGCTACGGCCTCTTTCCTATGCTTGTTAAACCAATCCGAAAATTTGCGAATGATAGTATCAAGCAGTGGCATTAAGGAGTACCTCCTCACATCAAGAAAAGTCTTGTTCAGACATTCCGCAGAGTTACTCGTGTCCAAGTTGTATCGTTTACCTGGAAAAAAACATCTTACCCATTTTTCCTTGACGGTAGTTTCCTCCACATACTTCGCGGCTGAAGGATATCTCCTCTTAAATGTCTCGTAACGACTGTAGAACTCATCCGCTGTGTGAGACCAACATATCTCATGAAACCTATCATTGACTACTGTTTTGTTTACATTCCCAGCACGTGATTTCACGTTTTGGGATAAATGCCATAAACAGTACCCATGGTGAGCTAGTGGAAACACGTTTGCTATTGCATTGATGAGGCTTTGATTTCTATCACTCACAAATACCAATTCGGACGAGTCGCCTATAACGCTTTTCAACTTCTCGAAAAACCATGTCCAACTAGGTGTATTCTCACCATCAAGAACACCGAACGCTATGGGATAAATGTGACGATTAGGATCCTGACAAATGGTGAAAACTAGTACACCACCATATCCGGTCTTGAGGAAAGTTGCATCAACAATTATCACTTTCCTCATGCATGCAAACCCTTCAATGCTAACTCCCAAAGCTATGAATAGATACTTGAATTTGTTTTCCTCATCCACTTCCACAACAGTTACCGTTCCAGGATTCACCTGTTCTAACACGTACAGATAACGATACAACATCTTGTAGCTATCTTCCGGGCTACCACGCAAATCACAAACTGCTTGAATTTTCCCTCTTAACGCCGTAGAGTAAGATATGTCTACGCCATATTTTCGCCTGACTAGATCAATGATGGTTCTAGGCTTTGGAGTTTCGAAGTTCCTAGGATATTCCTCACTCAAATACGATGCAACTAGCTGTGATGAGCCTTTCATACAATCAGCGCTTCCAGTTTGATCAACACGGTTGCATGTGTGCATATTCGTGTACGTTCTAATAGAGAACATATCCGAGTTCGGGATCCTTGCTGCTCGTAGACCCCATTTACATCTCTCAATAGAACATTTAACTACCCACCGCATTGTATCAGAATGTTGCGTAACATACTCAAAAGAGTTTTTAAATGCCAAACTCTCTACAAACTCTATAACCGCCTTCTTATCTCGGAATTCTTTATGCACAGTCAACCCTAAACCGTCTTCCCATGGCGCGACAAACTGACTACTTTCAACAACAGGTGGTACCTCACGATATTCATCACGCCTACCAGACGTATCATCCTCTTTCACCTGCTCTTCCTCTCTCATCTGCTCTTCCTCTCTCACTTGCTCTTCCTCTCTCACTTGTTCTTCTTCTCTCACTTGCTCTTCCTCTCTCACTTATTCTTCTTGACTTGCTTGACCGTTTTCAACAAACAACGGCACAACATTATCTCCTATTTCTCCGTTTTCAACAAAAAAATGTCAAGGCATTAGGTCCTACTTCTCCGATTTCATCATGGTCATAGTTTAAACCAGAAGAGCTTTTCCCCGCTCTCGACTGTTGCGTGGGCAGCTCCAGTCCAGTCACGACCTCCACACACAAAAAACTTCTACGGTTCTCTTTATCAGCGGTCATTAGATAACCACAAAATCTTCGTCATCAGAAATACTCATATGTTCCTCACAGCCAACAACCAACGGAATGTAACACAATTCCAATCTAACCTTATTCTCATCTAACGCATGCTTCTTGTAAAGCCTATGGATTACCATCTCCAAAGTTATCTCCTCTTTAAACACTAGGCTACACATGCGCCCCTGAAATTTATAATGGATGCACACACTCTCACTCATTTTATAGTTGTACAAAGTTTGTTATCAGTTTTACAGAAGTTATCCTCAGTTATACCAGTTTTACTAGTTATACCAGTTTTACGAGTTATCAGTTAAACATACATCGGTTATACTAGTTGTCCCCAGTTCTACAACAACATGAACACAAATTTGAATCGATTTCAAGATCATCCAATTACAACAACAATATACTCAATTCGTAGTCCAAATCAACCAAGAATCAATGGCTAAACAACAATGTAGCAACTCATCAGCTGAATCTACCAAAAAACAATCCAAATCATCCCAAACGGATCCCAAACCCATTCAAATTGAGCTGAATGCAGATCGAGGGGGAGTCACAAACCTCGGTGGGTTGACGGAGCACGACAGAGGCGGCGATTGGCAATCGGAGACGCGATGGCGCCGGCAAAACCAGTTCAGATAAACGGAGGGGATCCCAGAGGGGAAGCTCGGGATTCTATTTTTTTCTTCCAGAAAAACAAATCCTGATCTAATTCTCTTAAACCCAATTTCAACCCAATCCAATCATAACCAATTTCGGAACCAATTCCCCCATTCCAATTTCTGATTTCTAAACAACCAATTTCATAGTAAACCAAGGGCAAAAGCGTCAAACCACATTTCATTAAAGTGGGAAGGGTATGGGAGATTAGTTGGGGGTAGTGTAGATTTTTTTTAGAGCCATAAGGCTACACGAGAAGTTGTCCCAAATGTGTTTCTGAGTAAAAAAAAAAAAGGAGGTCTGAAGGTGACGGCTGTGTTTGTGGAGAGATGAGAGACATGTTAATTAATTAGGGCAAATAAGATCAATGGCTGAGATTTAAAAGAGCAAGAGATCTAACGGTTGATAAAGATGATTTGGGTGTTTTACTGAAATCAATCTGAACCCTTGATATATTTTAATCAACGGTTCACAAGTGTGATCCGTGTGACACAAATCTGACCAATAAAACAAATTTAAAGTATAATTAATATATAATAACCATAAAATAACTTTAAAATAACCAATAGTTAAAATAAAATTTTATTTTAACTTTTGTTTACATTACGTTTATTTATTTAAAAGTGTTAAATTTTATTTTGTGTATATATAGTAGTTAAATTATTGTTTAAATCTTTTAAGTTTATTATTAGTATTAAAAGATTAGTATATTAATAAAAAATCATAGACTTTTAATTTATTGTTTTAAATTAGTTTTTAATTAAATTTGTGTAAAATATACATTTTAATGGCTTTGATATTAGTTTTGTGTATATATAATCCATTTTATATTTTAATTTTATAATTTATGGTTAATTTGATGTTTGAGAATAACAATTAAGGGTTAGAGTTCATAATTTAGGGTTTAGGGTTTGTTTAGGGTTTAGGGTATAAATTTTATAATTTAGAGTTTTAGGGTTTGTTTAGGGTTTAGGGTATAGGGTATAAGGTTTTATGGATAAAGTTTAAGGTTTTAAATGTTGTACTTGATTTTAAATATTATATGATAATTAGAGTTTTAGTTATTTAAATTTTTGTTTATAATTTAGAGTTTTAGGGTTTGTTTAAGGATTAGGGTATAGGGTTTGAAGGTTAATATTTAAGGTTTTAAGTGTTGTACTTGATTTTATATATTGTATAGTAATTAGAGTTTTAGTTATTAAATTTTTGTTTATAATTTAGAGTTTTAGGGTTTGTTTAGGGTTTAGGGTATAGGGTTTGAAGGGTAATGTTTAAGGTTTTAAATGTTATATTTGATTTTAAATATTATATAGTAATTAGAGTTTTAGTTATTTAATTTTTTGTTTATAATTTAGAGTTTTAGGGTTTGTTTAGGGTTTAGGGTATAGAGTTTGAAGGGTAATATTTTAAGGTTTTAAGTGTTGTACTTGATTTTATATATTGTATAGTAATTAGAGTTTTAGTTATTAAACTTTTGTTTATAATTTAGAATTTTAGGGTTTGTTTAGGGTTTAGGGTATAGGGTTAGTGTTTAAGGTTTTAAATGTTGTACTTGATTTTATATATTATATAGTAATTAGAGTTTTAGTTATTTAAATTTTTGTTTATAATTTAGAATTTTAGGGTTTGTTTAGGGTTTAAGGTATAGAGTTTGAAGGATAATGTTTATAGTTTTAAGTGTTGTATTTAATTTTATATGTTATATAGTAATTAGAGTTTTATTTATTAGATTTTTGTTTATAAGTTAGAGTTTTAGGGTTTGTTTATGGTTTATGGTATAGAATTTGAAAAGTAATGTTTAAGTTTCTAATGTTGTACTTGATTTTATATATTATATAGTAATTAGAGTTTTAGTTATTTAAATTTTTGTTTATAATTTAAAGTTTTAGGGTTTGTTTAGGGTTTAGGGTTTGAAGGGTAATGTTTAAAGTTTTAAGTGTTGTATTTACTTTTATATGTTATATAGTGATTGGGTTTTTATTTATTAGACTTTTGTTTATAAATTAGAGTTTTAGAGTTTGTTTATGGTTTATGGTATAAAGTTTGAAGGGTAATGTTTAAGTTTTTAGGTTATTGTTTCAAAAGAGTAGATTTAGGATTTTGTCTCAACATTTTCGTCTATCTTTGTTGTTTGTGTGACTGAGGAGAAGTGAAGCCATTGTTTGTATATATATAAATTTTTGCGACTATTTTGCGACTGTTTCGCAAAATTAGTTACAAATTAGGTACAAAAGGCTTGGCACAATAAAAACGTGGTTTTATATCGTCTTTTGCGACTAAAAGAGAAATGGTTGAGCGACCCGCCGAATTTAGTCGTTATATAGTCGCTATTTAGCGACTATATAGCGACATATAAGTTGTGGTCGCAATTTAGCGACTAAAAAGCGACTTTTTCTTATTAGTCGCAAAATCAGTCGCAACTTAGTCGCTAGATAATCGCAAAATTTAGCGATTGTAAATTCAGTGGCAACTAGTAGTCGCAAAAAACCTGTTTTTTTTTAGTGAGCCATAAGCTAATAAAGCATAAGAATAATCACCTCGAGTTATGGAGGAATTTTCTGAAAATTGATTTACTACTTTGAGTGAAAAATTTGTGTGCCTTCTCCATCCAAGTGGCAATGATACATAATCGGCTACTCCAAGAAACAGAGACAAGCAATCAACGTTGGTTCCCTTTGGATAAACAATAAGACGCCTAGAGTCAAAAAACGAACAAAATAATTAGCAAAGGTGTGAACATTAGAAAACAAGCTTCTCCCTTACCATTTGCAGCCATCAATCAAATATATATCAGAGTAGATTTTATCAGATTGCAAAGAGGAGAAATCCTTAATCACCCAAGTGAACTTGTTATCAACTTTATGCACCATTGAAGACAGACTCCAGTCTCAACCGCACTACCAGAACATAAACCAATGAGAACACATCAAAAATCTAAAGTTCACGTAGAACTCTAACCGACAAAAAATTCAGAGGACTCTCAAACCAAAACTTATTACCCTTCAGAGACGTAAAGATAGAGAAACACAGACGCTGTACACCAACAGTGAAGAGATACATGATGAACTATTATTCGTACCAAACGCTTGAAACAACTTAAACTAGTTACATTAAAAAGAGAAAATGAAAACGTTTGTCCTTTAAACCAGAGAACTGTGGGGGAAAAGATGAAGTGATTACCCTTCAGACACGAATTCACGAAAGAGAGACGTAGACACTAAACTCTTACACTTCAAGACTACTTTAAAACATCGAGAGAAAGAAAGAGACAGAGGAATGCAAATCGTTTTTATTACTTCGAGGAGGAAAGTGATTCGGCTGGTATTGCTTAGGGAACATGAATTGAAAGCTAGAGTAACTATTGGTGCATGATTACAAAGCTACAGTAACTATTTGTAGTTTAAATGATTAACAGTTTCTCCATACATCACGACTCACCAAGGTATATGATTAAAATCGTATGTAGGAATAACAATATATTTAGAGGCAAATACTCTAACTAATGAACAGATGAAAAAGAATGCCAAAAAAGCCAAGACTTTTCCGGTAGCAAGTTAGACTTTGAATGGTAATTGCACTCACTGTGGATTAATCCGCAAATGGTTAATACCGTTTTTTTACTATTCGCATTTTTAGTTAAAAGCAGTGCAGACAAAAAATAATCAAAAAAGTCCGTTGCGGACTAATGCTAACCATTTTTGTGAAAAAATAAATTTGGTATGCAGCGGATTGTATCCGCCCCAAAAATAAGGTGTTCTAGTCAGCAGTTGATTTTGTCTAGAGTGACCGCAGTAACCATTCAAAGGCCTTAACTTAGTAACTATTGGTGCATTATTGATCATGCTTGATGCAACACAAGTCAAAGATCATCTAAAAGTCTTCAATCACATATGAACAATACCGGGAGACAAGATTGGTTAAAAGTTTTTATGTGACATTTCCTACTTGGTTCATCTTTTTGACTAAAGATATAGACAAAATTTTGAATTTGAATAGATTAGCCTCCAAATACCCTTGTTGTATGCCTATATATAAACATGTAATCTTATGAGTATACACTCTCTCTTTCTTGTTCATCATGTTGTTCATAATCTAACATAGTATCGGAGCGTAGTTTCATGATTTTATATTTCTAACTTACATTCTCGGGTTCTATGTTCTTAACCCTTCACCCTCCGGTTTTCCTCTTAACTCTTTCATTCTCTGGTTTTTCATTCTCTATGGCTTGTAATGTTCTTACTATTGAAAACTCAAGACCTATTGTTCTTCCATTGATTCTCAAGGTTCGAACTACTTGTTATGGTCAAGAACCATAAAAACTGTCTTGGGTTGGCGTGGTCTTTGGAAACATGTTTTGGAAGACAAAACACCAAATAAAGATGTTGAAGAAAATGAGGAGGATGAAGAAGCCACGACTGAAGAAGCCAGTTGGTTCGAAGAAGATAAAGCAGTTCTTGGCCTCATCCAAAATTATCTTGGACCATCCATTCTTGAAGCGTACTAGTTTGAAACCTCTAAAGTACTATGGAAAACTCTCAAAAATGTGTATATCAATGTTTCTAACTTGGTTCCTATTTTTGAAGTCAAGAAGGCTATCAATGACCTACGCCAAGCTGATATGGAGTTCACCAAGCATTTCAGGAAGTTTCTGTAACGCCCCGTCCGCCCCTACCGGTGAGTCACCCATCCCTCTATCGAGCTCGTGGGTCCCACCCCTGTCCGACGGTCGGTGCGTTATTTTGCGTAGGCCCGACCAAGTAATTTACTGACCCTGCATTCACCACGTGACCTTTTCCCATGTGTTTTGTCCTCACACACATGCTACCACGAATCACTTTCCGGAAGGTCACCCATCCTGGGACTACTCCAGCCCAAGCACGCTTAACTCTGGAGTTCTTTCATGAAAGTGACCGGAAAAGGTAAGTGCACTTGACCGAAAAAAGTAAGTGCATTACCGGAAGGACATTGCGGTCCACTTCCTGGAAGGGGACGCGCCTAACTGGTGGTTGTCAGTGGACAGACGCACCAAGGGTCTCATTGACTCGTTTGCGATCTTTGAGATCGAGTTCAACCAGAAGTACTTTCCAGCTGAGGCTTGGGATCATATGGAAGGCAAGTATCTGAACTTGGTCCAAGGCCGCAAGACGGTCCGTGAGTACGAGGCAGAGTTTGACCGTCTCAGACGTTACGTTGGACGTGATGTCGAGGACGAGCCGGCTCAGGTACGTCGTTTCCTTTGTGGCCTGCGAGTGGAACTGCGGACTCACTGCTCGGTTTGTTCCTACGAATCAGTCTCTGAGTTGGTTGAACAAGCTGCTACTGTGGAGGCCAACATGGCCGAGGAGAACCGCGTTGGCACAAAGGCACAGGACAAAGTGGCCAGCCGACCCGGGAAGAACCTAAATAGTAAATGGGATCAAGTGGGGGCTGATCCCCAGTCCTCTGACCGCACGAGATGTACCAATTGTGGCAAATATCACTTGGGGGAGTGTTGGAAAGCCGAGAAGGTATGTGTAAAGTGTGGCAGCAAAGACCATGAAGTCACAAGCTGTGCACAGAAGGGGCAAGAAAGGGTGACAGAAAGACCATTGACATGTTTCCAATGTGGAAAGACCGGGAATTACATGTGTGATTGCCCGAAGCTGCAAGGTGAAAAGCAGAAAGCACCAGAAGGAAACCAGGGACAAGAAGGTCGCACGGCCAAGTCTAAGGGCCAAGTCGGACGCCTCGAGTCTACAATCTGGTGAAGGACGCAGGCGAGGCCGGCTCCTACGACTCGATCACTGGTACGTCACTAAGACCTTCACTTCTTCAATTTTAAATTCATTGAATACATTGGGGAAAACGGCGGAACACTTAGACATTTGGGGGAATGTGTAGGGACCGTTACAATAGGTGGTGTAGAGGCACTCACTCTATTTGACTCTAGGGCTACACATAGTTTTGTGAGTCCTGGAATGATTGGAAAAGGCTTGTTCCAGAAGGAACAAACGGCCGGCCAAGGCATTGTAAATGTGGCCGGTGGGCAAGTGATGCTTATGTTAGGGTTAGTCAAGGACATTCCCGTCTCCATTGGGGGCGTGGACATTCCAGCTAACCTAGTAGTAGTCCAGCTTAAGAATCACGAAGTGATCTTAGGAATGGATTGGCTCGGGCAAAACCGAGCTACCATTGAATGCCACCGAGGAAGGGTGAAGTTGGAACGACCAGAAGGAAGGATCGTGTTCCAAGGAGTAAGACCAACTTCGGGGAGTTTGGTCGTCTCTGCTATCCAAGTAGAAAGGATGCTGGAAAAGGGATGCGAAGCATACCTAGCCACCATCACCACTAAGGAAGTTAGGCCGGAGACAAAGGGCGAGGAAATCCTAGTGTTCAAAGACTTTGGGGACGTGTTCATGGCCCTAGAAGGCTTACCTCATGACTGGTCTGATCCGTTCGTCATTGAGCTAGAACCTGGGACTAAACCTCTCTCCAAGGCACCATATCGAATGGCCCCAACCGAGATGGCTGAGCTGAAGAAGCAGCTGGAAGAACTACTAGACAAAGGCTTTATTAGGCCAAGTAGTTCTCCTTGGGGGGCACCCGTTCTATTCGTCAAGAAGAAGGACGGAAGCCTTCGGTTGTGCATTGACTACCGAGGCATAAATCGGGTTACTGTGAAGAACAAGTACTCGTTGCCTCGGATAGATGAGTTGTTGGATCAATTAAAGGGAAGATCGATCTGGCTTCAGGATGAAGGAATTTCTAGCAGATTCCTAATCCAATTAGGCAATCCTAGTCTGAATTCCGAGCCTAGGATCTAGGGTTCATGTAATTGAATCATTGGGATCTCAGAATTACCTGGTGATCAATGCAGCGGAAGTCTTAACAAGTAATCGAGATCTAGAGCGCCTCAAGTGCTGCGCCTCTACTGGTATCCACACGCACACAGAACTGGACAGCAGGGATGCTAGTGCCTATCAGAGATCTTATCTCCAGAGAGGTTTATTTTCTGTTTCAGGTGGCTATCAATTAGGTTAGATCAGTGTTTTGGTCGACCATATATCTTTATATATGTTGACTTAAACCACCCCGAAATTAACCAACAATCAAACCGATTTAATTTGGTAATCCGCGAGTCGTGTCGACCGACACACTCTATGTGTCGATCGACACGGTCGATCTGTGTCGACCGACATACATATTATGTCGATCGACACTGTTCCAGAAACTCGATATTGAATGCATATCTAATATGCATTCACCCGATCATTACATTAATGATCAACCTCATGTTCAATGTTCAGTTTGCTTAGGTGTGTGACCCTGTAGGATCATATAACACTATCAATGAGTTCTCAACTCATTGATCATAAGTGGCTTCTAGCAAAGCATTATGAGTACCCAATGTCATATGATTGTCTCATCTCGACAGTACGACTTTTACTAAGAGCAAGTACAATAGATTTCAGGACATTCCCAACAATCTCCCACTTGTACTGGAATCATCTATTCCTATAATCCCTTCGTCACTATATCTCGATCTGGCATAAGGCAAGATCCGTGTCATCCTTATTTAGCCAAAATCATGTTCATCGAATTCCGATTTATACTGACAAGACAACCGACTGACAATCACCTCGTTTGAGTGTGGCCACACATTTCTCAGTATCAAATCTTCGATGGGCCCTGCGATATTTATCTCCTGTTATATAGGAGGGACAATTCCCATCTTGTTCCATCCCTGTTCCTTCACACGCTTCATGATACGCCCAATCAATGTCTTTATGATCACCAGTTACGGCTGACGTTTGACAAAGTCAAAGCGGACCAATTCACATGCAAGAAAACATGATGAACTCAGGTCTAAGGACTATACTCTATAGTCGTAATGAAAACTCTCATGACACTTATATAACTATCCCGTAGAGTTCTCATCAGTGGGTCATGTCCGATCATGTGTTCTCTAACACATACCTATGTGATTGACTTTAATACTCTTATTAATGACTCCATGAAACTTAGTCATCAGTCACCTCACATACTAGTCTCACGTGGTTGTTAATGTCCCACTTTAACAACCTCGACCAGGGACAAACATAATTTATGTCATTTATTATTTATAGGGTTTCATGATCAAGTCACATACTTGATGACCTATAAAATGTCATAAATTACCTTGGGACTATTATTTAATAACCATTATCAAATAATACAGATGTCAGATTTCAATAACATAATCATATTATGTTTATACGAACATCATATCATAACTAAAATTAATAACAATGACTCCCACTAAAATTAAGATCACATCTTAAGACATCTAATGCCTTTAGCAGTAGCCTGACCCTCATTCGCCCTAGCTCAGCGTGTGTCGAAGGACACTGCGTCTTGCTAAGAGTAATACCAAGAGTCATTTCCACAAAGTCCTTCTTGGAATCATGCATACTGGATCTGTGTAAGAACTTATCACATAAGTATCTTGACACAATCCAATTAGCTTGTCTAATCTATCTCCATAGATTCTTATTCCAAGAATGTATATGGTTTCTCCCATATTTCTCATCGAAAAACAACTTTCGAATCAAGTCTTAACAGACTTATACAATGGAACTTCATTTCCGATAAGTAGTATGTTATCAACATACAATACTAGAAATGCAACTGCGCTCCCACTAGTCTTCTTGTAAACACATGTTTCCACTTCATTCATGACGAAATCAAACCTTTTGACTTCTTCATCAAAACGAAGATTCCAACTCCGAGATGCTTGCTTCAATCCATAAATGGATCGATGAAGCTTGCATATCTTCCTAGCTTCATTAGGATCAATGAAAACTTCAGGTTGTGTCATGTACACATCCCTTTCCAGAATTCCATTAAGGAAAACTGTTTTCACATCCATCTGCCAGATCTCATAACCATTATGAGTGGCGGTTGCTAGGAGAATCCGAATGGACATAAGCATGGTGTCTGGGATTAGGTTTCTTCACAGTTAATACCATGAATTTACTTGAAACCTTTTCCACCAGTCCAGCTTTGGACATCGCCATTCCGGATTCAGCGGCTTTCAGCCACTTTCAGAGTCAAGGCCCATCATTGCTACTTCAAAATTCGTAGGCCCGTCACTTTCAATGATCAGTAGATCACGACAATTGGTTACGAGAAATCCCAATTTCTCGGGTTCGTGACGGATCCTATTGGATCTACGAGCTTCAGTCTTGTGTTAAAAGTCACGCACATATCTCATATGTAGACTTTTACCACGATCTAATTAACCAAGATTTAAACCGTAGTTAATTAAATCATAAACAAAAAATTATTTTGGTTCGCGACCTGTGTCGATCGATGCAACTTTTGCGTCGATCGACACATCTTTAAAACTCGCTTTTGAATGTATATCTAATATTCATTCATCAGATCCTTGCAAACCTCAGGCACCACAGTTGCAGGTTCTACAACTCTTTGTAGATACAACTGCTGCTCTTCCTCATCGGGTTGAACAGTCTCCTGTGATTCTCAAATTTCTTCGAGTTGTACTTTACTCCCACTGTTCTTCTTGGAAAGAAAGTCTTTCTCAAGAGAACATAGTTCCGAGCAACAAACAATTTGTTCTCGAACTGGTTGTAAAAGTAACACGCCTTGGTTTCGTCAGGACAACCAATGAAGCAGTACTTACCGGATTTGGGTGTGAGCTTATCAGAGATTAAACGTTTTATATAAGCCTCACAACTCCAAATCTCCATGATGGATAAATCAGAAACATTTCCATTCCACATCTCATGTGAAATCTCTGTAACTGATTTTGATGGAACACTATTTAATGTAAACTCAGACCTTTCCTAGAGCTTATTCTTAGAAGGATAATGGAAGATCTAAGTGATTCATCATTGATCAAACTATATCTAATAAAGTTCGATTCATGAGGATTGAATTGTGAAACACTTTCACAATCTATTAGATGATCACTTAATTATTGACTTAAGTATTCACCTCCATGATCTCATCATAGAGCTTCAACACTTTTGCCAAAATGATTCCATACTTCATTCTGCAACTCTTTGAACTTTTCAAAAGATTCTGATTTATGTCTTATTAACAATACATAACCGTACCTACTGAAAATATCAGTAAAGGTAATGAAGTACTGAAAATTTCCTCTAGCATTACTGCTTATCGGCCCATATACATCCGTATGCATAAAGCCCAATAAGCCTCTGGCCCTTTCATTTTATCCGTTCGCGACCTGTGTCGACCGATGCACCGTTTGTGTCGATCGACACTACCCTTTTTCGAAAGGGGCCTTTGTCATTTTACCCAAAAAACAAGATTCACTTTACTCATTGTGATTCATAATCAGATGAGCCCAAAAGCCCATCACTATGGAGCTTTTGAATCTGTTTCTCATTTACGTGGCCCAAAATGACAATGCCAGAGAGAAGTTTGATATTAATGTTATAGTTAGGCACATTCTGGTTTATAACATAAAATCCATTCTTTAATGGATTGCTACTATAAAATATATCACTGTAATCAAATGAATAACACTTATTCTTAATTTGAAAACTGATATCCTTTCATATCCAAACAAGGATTAGAAATAATCTTTCTGCTCATAGCAGATACATAGTAGCAGTTTTAAGTTCAAAATATGCCATAAAAGGAAAAACAAATGAAATACTCCTACGGCTAATGCAGCAACTCTTGCTCCATTCCCACGCGTAGATCCACTTGTCCTTTCTCCATAGTCCTACTTTTGCTCAGGCCCTGCACATTTTCACAAAATATGAGTACCACAGCTGGTATCAAATACCCAATAAGTAGGATTATAAGAAGTAACATTTACTTCTATAACATAATACCTGAAGAAGAAGTCTCGTACGTCTTCTTCAGCTTCTCATAATCTTCCAAGAATTTATTGTAGTTTCTTTTCAAATGCCCATAACCATTACAATAACGGCACTTAACATCTTCAGAATGACTGGTTTTAACCTTAGGAGCTTGGCCAGACTCGCTTAGATTCACAATCGAGCTCGTCTTTCCATCACCTTTGTTCTTACCAAGTTTCTTAAACTTTTTACCCTTTTGTACCATAAGGACATTTGGGGTGTCCTTCTTTATGTTAGGTTCAACAGTCTTAAGCATCCCATGCAATTCAGTCAACGTCTTCGTCAAGTTGTTCATGTTATAGTTCATAACAAATTGATCATAGCTTGACGGCAGTGACTGCAGGATGATGTCAGTAGCCAACTCTTGGCTAATGGGACAATCCAGTTTCCCCAGGTTATCAATATAACCCATCATCTTAATGACATGAGGACTAACTGGCTCGCCCATTGGTAGCTTGCACTCAATCAGAGACCTTACCGTCTGGTATCTCTGAGTTCGTGCCTGCTCCTGAAACATACTTTTCAGGCCAGTGATCATCTCTTTTGGCGACTCCACGTACTCATATTGCTTCTGCAATTCCGAGTTCATGGTAGCCAACATGAGACAACTCACATCCACCGCATCATTAGAATGCTTATCCCAAGCATCCTTATCTGACTGCCAGGCATTGGCTCGGTACTTCTTAGGGAGAACTTTCTCAAGGACATAGTCCTTTTTCTCCTGCTTGAGAACAATTCTCAAGTTCCGATACCATTCAAGAAAGTTCGATCCATTTAACTTGTCCTTCTCAAGGACGGATCGCAGGGAGAAATTGTTACGATGGTTTGAGTTAGACATAGCTGGAAAACAAGGGAAGTTTTAGTTATGATGTTCAAGAAATGAGAAGTCTTAACAATTAAGAAAACTCCCATTATATTCAAACAATGTTTCCTCAAATGAATATAATGATCCAAGATCCATACTTCACTAAACTTGAGTGAGCCACTGGCTAACACCCAAATTTAGCTATCTAGGTAAGCAACAACTTTGCTAGTTATATCCAATATAACTCTTGGTTGTGGATCGACATCTCATGCCCAATCCACCTGATGTCTCTAGGCCCAAAACGATTTTGATAGCCCAGTCAAGTTAAACCAATCTTTTCAGTCATGTAATTGTTGACGCCTTGCACTGCAAGCCCATCAACACGATTACTTCCTGCCTTACTCATGTAATTGTGGACACCTTGCACTGCAAGCCTATCACTCAATGAAACGAGTCTTGACAGTCGACAAGATTGGAAAGACATCAAGTATCACTTGATATTTGATTGAGGAACGGAATCATTAAAACATTCAGTTTTATTATGTTTTAATTCTTATAATTAATTGATTTATCATGCTTTGGTTCTGTGATTGCAAGTTCCAAAACCCAATCATCGAATCTGATGTCGACTGACACTACTATAGTGTCGATCGATACAGAATAACCAAAAGCAATCCGCGATAACCGATCAATCCAATTGATCCGGTTTTGAGTAGCGGTCGGTGTCGATCGATGCTACACTAGCATCGGTCGATGCCAACCTAATCAAACCAATCGCAATTCAAACCATTTAACCAAGCTCGATAACCGGTACAATCCAATTGAACCGGTTCATCAATCTCGCGAGGTTTGTGTCGACCGACACAACTCTTGTGTCGATCGACACTAGGCGAAAAGTTTTTGTTCGGGTTATCCTTCTGTGTCGACCGATACCCGCTTGGTGTCGATCGACACAGGGCAATAATCCCTAATCGTTTTTCAAGTTAAAACCCTAAAACTAGATTTTAATCAAAAACGAATTTCAGCATGCTTGTATCAACTATACAGAGATCCAGATTCAACTAATCTAATCAACATGCTACAGATTCAATGGAACCCTAAAGCTCTGATACCACTGAAGGAATTTCTAGCAGATTCCTAATCCAATTAGGCAATCCTAGTCTGAATTCCGAGCCTAGGATATAGGGTTCATGTAATTGAATCATTGGGATCTCAGAATAACCTGGTGATCAATGCAGCGGAAGTCTTAGCAAGTAATCGAGATCTAGAGCGCCTCAAGTGCTGCGCCTCTACTGGTATCCACACGCACACAGAACTGGACAGCAGGGATGCTAGTGCCTATCAGAGATCTTATCTCCAGAGAGGTTTCTTTTCTGTTTCAGGTGGCTATCAATTAGGTTAGATCAGTGTTTTGGTCGACCATATATCTTTATATATGTTGACTTAAACCACCCCGGAATTAACCAACAATCAAACCGATTTAATTTGGTAATCCGCGAGTCGTGTCGACCGACACACTCTATGTGTCGATCGACACGGTCGATCTGTGTCGACCGACATACATATTATGTCGATCGACACTGTTCCAGAAACTCGATACTGAATGCATATCTAATATGCATTCACCCGATCATTACATTAATGATCAACCTCATGTTCAATGTTCAGTTTGCTTAGGTGTGTGACCCTGTAGGATCATATAACACTAGCAATGAGTTCTCAACTCATTGATCATAAGTGGCTTCTAGCAAAGCATTATGAGTACCCAATGTCATATGATTGTCTCATCTCGACAGTACGACTTTCACTAAGAGCAAGTACAATAGATTTCAGGACATTCCCAACACAGGATACCATAAAATCTCGATTGCACCTGAGGATGTGAGGAAAACAGCGTTTAGAACTCGGTATGGTCACTATGAATTTGTGGTCATGTCATTTGGTCTAACCAATGCACCAGCTGCGTTCATGAAAATGATGAACGGGGTCTTTCGGGAATGGTTGGACAAGTTCGTTATCATATTCATAGATTACATCCTTGTCTACTCCAGGAACCGGAAAGAACATGGTGAACACCTAAGGATCGTGATGGAAACCCTAAGAGAACAAAAGCTCTACGCCAAGCTCAGAAAGTGTAGCTTTTGGCAGAAGAAGATCGGTTTCTTAGGACACATTGTGTCAGACGAAGGTGTGTCGGTTGATCCAGACAAGATCCGATCAATTGAAGAGTGGCCGCGGCCGAGGAACGCAACTGAGGTTAGAAGTTTCCTCGGGCTGGCCGGTTACTATAGGCGGTTTGTCCAAGGTTTTGCAAGCATGGCTAAGGCTATGACTAAGCTGACCAGAAAGAACATAAAGTTCGAATGGACAGAAGCCGCAGAGAAGAGCTTTAAGGACTTGAAGGATATGTTGACCAAAGCACCTGTCCTAACACTGCCAGTAGACAACGTGCCTTACGTGGTTTACACAGTGCATCCCGGAACGGGTTAGGATGCGTTCTAATGAAGGACAGGAAGGTGATAGCCTATGCCTCAAGGCAGTTGAGGAAACACGAGGGTAACTACCCAACTCACGACCTTGAAATGGCCGCCGTGGTATTTGCACTTAAGATCTGGCGATCTTATCTCTACGAAGCAAAAGTGCAACTATTCACTGACCACAAGAGTATAAAGTATGTGTTCACTCAACCTGACTTGAATCTAAGGCAGAGAAGGTGGATGGAATTGGTGGCGGATTACGATCTGGACATCACTTACCATCCTGGAAAGGCAAACTTGGTCGCAGATGCCTTAAGCCGGAAGATAACCGAAGTGGCCGCAGAAAAGGATGCAGAGACCTTGATCGGATTGGTCCGGTCTTTGCACCTTAATGTGTTGTCAGTGGAAAACGAGCCACTAGGACATGGAGCAGCAGACCAGGCGGATCTGTTGATAAGGGTCAGGTTGGACCAAGAGCACGATGAAGAGTTGATGAAATCGGTTAACAACAACAACGAGTATCAGTTCACCAACAACGAGATGGTTGTGGTGAATGGTCGAGTGTGTGTTCCCGATGTAAAAGGCCTTAAGGAAGAAAGCCTAAGGATGGCTCATCATTCTAAGTTCTCTATACATCCCGGACAGACCAAGATGTACCAAGACCTCAAACGGTACAATCAATGGGTCAGGATGAAGAGAGACATTGCTGAGTGGGTGTCTAAGTGTCAAACGTGTCAATTGGTCAAGATTGAACACCAAGTCCCGAGCGGCCTGTTACAGAGTTTGCCCATTCCAAAATGGAAATGGGATCAGATTACGATGGACTTTGTGATCGGACTGCCGGTGACCCGGTTAAGGAGAGACACGATTTGGGTAGTGGTGGACAGACTGAACAAGTCCACGCACTTCTTAGCCATCAAGAAGACTGATGGAGTGGGTAAACTTGCCGAGAAGTACATTTATGAAATCGTGAGACTTCATGGTGTACCGGCAAGTATAGTCTCGGACCGAGATGGTTGGTTCACATCTTATTTCTGGCAAGCTTTTCAGAAAGCCCTAGGAACGAGAGTGAACATGAGTAAGGCTTATCATCCATAGACGGATGGTCAGTCAAAAAGGACCATACAAACGTTAGAAGACATGTTGAGAACATGTGTTCTGGATTGGGCAGACTCTTAAGAAAAGTATTTTCCCTTGACCGAGTTTGCTTACAACAACAGTTACCAAGCAAGCATCGGAATGTCACCCTATGAAGCGTTGTATAGGCGACCTTGCAGGACTCCACGGTGCTGGACGCAAGGGGGTGAATCAAGAGTCCTTGGGCCAGAGATAATAGAGGAGACTACCGAGCAAATCCGTTTCCTACGAGCCAATGAAAAAGGCGCAAGACCGCCAAAAGAGTTATGCGAACAAAAGAAGGAAAGACATCGAGTTCCAAGTTGGGGATGGTCTCTTACAAGCTAGACTTACCCAACGATATGGAAGCATTCCACAATGTGTTCCATATCTCACAGTTGCGCAAGTGCCTTTTGGACCAAGACAAGATTATGCCAGAGATCCCAGAGGATCTGAAGGCAAATCTGACCTTGGAAACGCGGCCCTTAAGAATTCTGGATAGGTTGAAAAAAGCAACCCGAAAGAAAGTTATCCAGATGGTGAAGGTTGAATGGATTTGCAACGGAGTTAAGGAGATAACTTTGGAAACGGAGAATAGAATGAAGGCCGACTATCCAGAGTGGTTTGAGAAGTTTACAAGAACGAACACCTTGGATCGGATTCGGGGACGAATCCATTTCAAGGGGGAGACTTGTAACATCCCCGAACCGGCCTAAGTGCCGTTCGGGCTGTTCATGGAACCAGAAGACAAAACTCACGATCCAAATAATCTATAAGAGTGTTCCATGGGCAGAACAAGGTCAAGCTCAATTGAACGGGATTTTGACCTAAAGGAAAAGGAGCTGGAAGCGTAGGGTTTAGCTCAAACAAGCTGGACGGCTGAGCTAAACATCTAAGGGACTGAAGTACCAGCTCAGCTCAGCTGGAGTGTAGAAGTGTGAAATCAGCTGATCAGCTAGTGTCACTAGCTAATAAGGTTTTCCATAAGCGAATGAACACCAATGGTCATTGTGTCCATTCGCAAGCCCAAAGACATCTCTTCCTTGGGGCGGTTATGGGCGAATATGAGGCTATAAATAGGACCATTGGAGGCCATTTTTGGGCACACACAACACCAGGGAAAACTCCCACAAATCCTCTAAGGCATAAGAAGCGATTTAGAGAGAGAGAGAAGAGAGAGAGAAAGGTTGGACAATTGCACAAGGAGGAATCGCCGGTGGTTTAGAGAGAGAAGCGGTTGGACAAGGGTTCTAGGCGAATTGGGAAGAAAGTAAATGACTTCCAAAGCGACTATGGACCATGGCAAGAAGCCAAATTCTTCTAAGGTTAGAATCCGCGTCTCTTTCTCTCAGCCACAGCCAAGCCGTTGGACCGGTGGTTGAGTGAGTTTAGGGCCGAATTGTTTCTTCTTCTTTTCTGGAAGTTTAGAACCGAGACAAGTCATTTTGACTTAGGATCGGCAAAGTTAACCCGAAAGGCCACGAACAGCCATAGGCCTTGATCGTGGTAAATCGCGGACTAGTCGGATGAGTAACGGGACGATCCGCGCGTAAGGCCAAGGATGGGCCGACGGACGAATTGACTGAACGGTACGTCTTGGGGGACGGTTGGCCGAAAGTCGATCACGTCCATTCGGCCGGCTTGCGCGTGAATCGGATCAGGAGAGGATCCGGGTTGGGATGTGAAGTCAGAACAGTCGGCTTGACGCAATTTCCACCACGGTCGAGATGGCCGAGTCGCGTAACGGCCGACAGAGCATCGTGGTAAGTCGAGCCTGTTCGGGGACAGACGTAACCGTTCGCGGTAAAGACGCGTCTGCTCATGGACAGTCGCAACTGTACGTTGATCGCTCACACTCGGACGGATGACGCGACTGGACTGACGCAGCACGATGATCGCGTATGGACTGGGCGATAACCGGCAGGGCTAGCGATCGCGGAATACCGAGCAAGGTAAAGACCTTCCTCGATCACGGCACGTCCGATAACAACCGGCTCCGCCATAGCGATCGCGGATGAGCGCAATGCACAGACGGTCAGGACATGCGTGCGGACGCGGAACGTGACTGAACAAGATCACGGCCGGTTTAGTATGCATGGCCGGCTATGGGAAAATTTGGCCGATTAGATGGAATTAGAATGGTATAGGCTTTTACGTGTGCATGGGGACAATAGGACATGTAGAACCGGTTAATGCTAAGTTGTGTAAAACGTACTAATATAAATGTGTTTATTGAATTGTGGTTTCAAGTAATGAAGATGATCACGGGGGTGATTCATCTTAGGCGCGGACACAAGGACCCAAGTGACGAGTGGTGTACTAGATAGACATTGTTAGGACCAAATACTTTATTAGCATAATGAAACTGAACCACATTGTATTTGGTACCTTTGAGTTATTAATAAAATGTTTATTTTTCTTTTATTGCTCTTGCCTTAGAATTGGATTGAATAAATGGAATGAATGGAACATAAGAATGCTTGAATATCGGTTTAGATTTGATTAATTCTGGAACGAATAGGGTTGAGGCTCCCAAACGAACCTCAAATTAGAACGGTTAAGTTAGTGAGACATCCGTCTCGGGCCTATGGTCGGGATGGGGTCTTTCAAGTTGGTATCAGAACATAATTAAGTTCATGCAAATTTGCTTCCCATTATCATGCGCCTTATATATATTTATATGTTATTAAGCATACGTCTATATAGTTATATGTTATGAAGTTTGGTAACATATAATATATGATGTATATTTATAATATATAATATATATAATTTGAACAATTTAAATATTCAATGTTATAGTTGGTTTGTCTCAAAGGGCTGATTGGATCCGAAAGGAATGTCAGATCCGAGACCTTACGTGTAGTCCGCAAGTCAACGCGTTTACCCATCGTTCGTGATCGGCGTTCTTAAACGCTCATCGTCTTTTATTCTCGGCTGATCTTGGCCAAGGTGAGGGCTATTCCATAACTCTTCGCTTTCCGTTTTAACCTTCTAATATAGCTAGTATAGTATCTAATGTGTTCCGTTTGTTTGGTAAGTCTATCTAGGATGTTTGTTAAATTGGAGATAGGATTATAGATGATTCAACCTCCTTGTTTGTGTTGCCCACTAAATTGTTTAATTGTTTGATGATTGTAAATATAAATATATATCTAGACGTAGTGTGATGGGTAGGGAGGCCGCGGGCGTACATGGAGTCAGTGAGGACTTCTGTATTTGAGCCGCAAGTGAAATTTTTATGAGGCCGCGGGCGTACATGGAGTTAGTGAGGACTTCTGTATTTGAGCCGCAAGTGCAGTCGTGGGTACTGGCAAGTCTTAGTCGATATATTGCTCGTACCTTCAGAGATCGATAAATCCTCTTTGGGGGGTGTGGGCGATCACTTAAGTCGCATATGACCTTTTCTGCTTGGGCACTTTAGGTGCCGTGATTGTGCTTGTTAGACTAGGTTATATTCGGAGTGTTAGGACCGAGTCCGCGGACTTGCGTTTTAACATCCCATACCTCACTGGGCGACTCCCCTGTTGCTCACCCCTCTTTCTTTCCCTCCTTCCAGGTGAGCATGATGAGTAGATGGACGCTTAGCTGGATCGGTGCTTTGGGATTTTATCGCGTTTTCCGCATTTTGTTTTAAACGTTGTTTTATGAACTTATTTCAGTTTATTGCATTGTTGGATTAGTTGGTTCATTTTGGTTATTTATTGAGTTATTGGAGTTACTTGAGGTGTACGGTAGAGTTCGTGACACGCTGTCTCGGGAGGAGGAGACGGGTGTTACAGTTTCAATCCTTGTGGACTGAACATGAGATGCTAAGGTCAAACACCATGGATCTTAAGGTTCTAAATGAGAGGAATGTGCAAGATAAGGTGTTTGGACTTCTGCTCACCCTGAACTCAAGACTATAATGGCCTCATCAAGCACATCTTGAGAGAAGACAAGCTTCCAAGACTTGAAGATTTTTCCTCTCGGATCCAAAAGGAACAAGGCTCCATTGGACTCTTTGGTGGGAAAGGAGAAATTCTAATGGCCAAAAAGGGAACATACAAGCATGAAGAAAGGAAGCCTTGGGGATTGTGACCATTACAAGAGGAAAGGACATACTAAGGACAAGTGTTGGATTCTTCATCACATCTCAAACCAAGCAAGTTCAACGAGTCAAGAGCCAATCCCTCTCATGAACCCACATATGATCCTAGACAAGCTGTCTCATCAACAAAAGGAGTAATAGCCATGAATTTTTATGTGGAGTATGTGAAGAAAAGTGACTTGGAGGCTCTTATCAAAGCATATGCCTCAAAGGAATCCAATATCACCTTCTTTTCTCATAAACATTCAGTTTTCTTGTACCAGACTCGGTGCTTCTCATCATATGATTAGTAATCATAGTCTTCTTAGCAACATATAATCTGATATAGGAAATGTGATTAGAGCTAATGTGATGGAATTCCAGTATAAGGTATTGGAATTTGAAACTATTGAACAAGGACTCTAAAGCAAGCATTTTTCATGCATAAGTTCTGAAACACCCCGACTCGGCCTTCCTAGGCCGCGTTCGATGCGTTCCAGTGGTCAGGCCAAACCCAGGCCTGAACCTCCCTAAAAACCCGTCCTATTTAAAATTTTCCTTTAGGAACAAGTATTCCTCGAATCTACTAATTGACTCTTAGTCTTAGATCCTTCATACTTAAGATTACGCAGCGGAAATCCTTAGTTAATATTTTTATCGTTTTTCTAAAGAACGATCCATCCATGAACCCCTTACGACCTTATTAGGTTTCCTTAAAACTCTTTCGAGGTTCCATTCTTATCTATCCGTTCTAACAACCTAAGCCTTTACTTAGATTGTTCCAATCAGCTTATTCAGTTCTATTCTTCCTTTTGTTCAATTGAGTACATGAACTCATACCTTAGCCATTTTGACGAAGTCGGTGAGAAGCTAGCTTGGCGTCCAGCTTAACTCGTTTGATCCTCGAACTCTTAGAACATACCTCCCTTGAACCTAGTCGTTCAACCAACCATCCCCACATGACAAGGCGCAAAAGAGGTCTTTTAGTTCCTTCCTTTGACCACCTTTTCATCTCGATCATGCCTTAGCTCGTTTTCCCTTTATCACTCGTTGGCTTGACTTAATCCCGTTTGCTTCCTGCATCATTTCCTCTTAGACCGATCCAAGTCCTTAGGAACGATCGCTTCACCGATCGCCCTCAATATCGCCGAGTCATTGCGATCAGATCATGGTCGGACTGATTTCCTTATCACTTCCGCGGATGGCCTGATCCGTGGTTTGAACCGTCGGCCGCGACCCAGTTCCTCAGACTGTTCGATCGCTCCGCACGCGTTTCTACCATGCGATCATGTCGACTCTATCCGCGGTCCAACCCAATGTCATCTTGCTATCTCGTACTTAACCGTGGTTGATCTTCTCGATCAATCCAAACGGTTTATTGGACATGAATCCGTCAAGTGTACTGAACCCGTCAATTGCCATGACTTTACGCGATCGCTCGGGTCGTACCGAGTGTCTCTCGGTCGTACCGCGATCGTCAGTCCATTAGCGCAACGGCTTGACGTAACGAGGATACGGCAGCATCGCCGAGCGTACTCAGCAACACTCGTGCGTTCCTGTTCGTTACGTCATCTGTGTCACGCCGCGATCGCTGTCCAACCGGACTGGCCGCACGTTCAGATTGTTCGCGATCTTTGAACTGTTGCGTCAGTCCGCGAAGAGACGCGACCTTTCGCGAAGAGACACGACCGTCCGTGAACAGTCGCAACCATCCGCTTGGATCGCGATCAGTCTGCCGCGACCATCCTGCCGCGATCATCCTGTCGCGATCGTTCCACCGCGATCAGTCTGACGCGATCACTCTACCGCGATCAGACTGTCGCGATCCCGTAACCACTTGACGTGACGAGAAATAGGCTGCGCTGACGAGCGTATTCGGCAGTGTTCGTGTGTCTTGTCTGTCAGTCCGTACGCTCCATGCCGCGATCGCTGTCCATCCGGCTGACGCATGTTCCGATCGTTCGCGATCCCTGAACGGTTGCGTCAGTCCGCGAAAGGACGCGACTGTCCGCGTAAAGGTGCGACGTCCGATCGGCAGACGCGACCATCCGGAGATGATTCACGGCCGCTTCCATGATCGTACCGTCCAACCGTGTACCGCGTACATATTCCCGATCGCCGATCTTACGTCAAGGCGCCATCGACCGAGACTGCGTCCGTCTGCCAAGTCTGCCGTATGCGATCAGCCTTCCTACGGTTTTACGTCCATCCGGACGACCGTTCGGTAGCGCATGATCCATCGGCTTATCACGCTTGGCTGGCAGTCGATGCGCGCATCCTATCCGTCAGACCGCGCCTAACCACGATCATGGCCCATGGCCGATCGAGATCTGTTGGGAAGGGCACGCCGAATCTTAAGCCAATTTATGGCTTAACATCCGGTCTATTTCCAGATTAGAGAAGGAGAGAATAGCGTACGCGTCAGTCCGTTTGATCCAACTGTCGGCCGAGCGGTTCGCCGCGGCCGTGGTTGATCCTTAAGGCCGATCACCACCCTTGGATGAGGTTGTGGTCTTGCCGTGAGTTTTGATGCATCTCCGGCCATCTTAAACCCTTTCCCTCCTGCTTAACCAACACCAAATCCGAACTTACATTCGCCGGCCTTCCCTCTAGAATCCGCTCTCTCTCTCTCTCTCTAGAACTCTCGCAATTTAGGCTTGTGCCTTTGGAAGAATTTTGGATGTTTTTCCCTCTTTTCCCGGCATGCGCAATTTGGCCAAGGAATGGCCTATTTATAGGCTTCCTTGGCGCCAACTTCCTCCAAGTGAATGGTCATGAGTTGTTGGCCGAAAGGTCACAACTTCTCTTGGTGACCATTCGCTGGTAACCGCTTGGTCAGCTAGTGTCACTAGCTGACCAGCTGACCCAACACTTGAACACTCAAGCTAGCTGGGTTGAGCTGGTTGCCAGCTGACCTAGCTGACCAGCTGGACTGTTCAGCTTGTTTGAGCTGAACACTTCCCCTCCAGCTGCTCCTCTTTAGATCAAGCTACTTTCCAGCTGAGCTTGACCTTCTCCTGCCTATGGAACAATCTTATTGAGCTTGAACTCAATCTTATGGTTCCATAGACTGTCCAAACGTATAGGGTGTGTTCAGACTCCCGGTTCCGGGATGTTACAAAGTTCACCTTTAATCTAGTATCGGTTAAGAGAGAAACTAAAGACCTAAATTTGTATGCTATCTTTGGTCCTAGTGATGTTAATTTTCAGGAGAGTACTTAGAAAAGGTGGAACCAAAGATGAATTATATGTTCTTAAGAAAATATCTTCCAGGACCAAAAAAACATCTTCAAGCAATCAAAATTTATCTTTTCTTAGTTTTTGCAAATGCCATGTGGCATGGTGGATTAGGTCATCCTCATGATTGTGTCTTTGAATTGTATGTTGCCGAATGTTTCTATTGATTACTCTAGTTGTGAGGCTTGTATCCTTGGTAGACATTGTAAGATTGGTTTTCCTAAATCATATACCATTTATAAGCATTGCTTTGATTTAGTTCATTCGGATGTTTGGAGGCCACCTTGCATTTCTAGGGATAATAACAAATATTTTGTGACCTTCATCGATGAAAAATCTAAATATAATTGAGTTACTTTATTCCCTTTTAAGGACCGTGTGTTTCATTAACTTCCAAACTTATGTGACTAACCAATTCAATGGTAAGATCAAAGTGTTTAGGTCAGGTAATGGAGGTGAATCAAGTCATAGATTCAAGGAGTACTTAGATAAGCATGACATCATACACCAAACAAGTTGTCCTTACACACCACAACAAAATGGATTGGTTGAAAGAAATAATATGCATCTCATGGAAGTAGCAAGAATGATGTTTCACACCGATGTACCAAAGAGGTTTTGGGGAGATGCAGTCTTGGTCTCTTGCTACGTAATCAACCGCATACCAAAAAAGTATAAAGGACTCTTCTCCGTTTGAGGTCCTTAAAAAAGTTAAACCTTTTATTGACCACTTACGTGTTTTGAATGTGTTTAATTTGTATTAGGGCAAGAAGGACAAAGAAAAAATCCAGAGGCCAATAACACTTGGTGTATGTTCCTTGGATACTCAACAACTCAAACGGAGTACAAGTGTTATGATACTATCAACAGCCGCACAATTGTATTTCATGATGTCAAGTCCATGAAGGACAAGGATATTATGACAAGAAGGATTAGGAAATCTTGAAAAAAAAAATCTATCTAGTTCACCATCTGATTTTGCCACTAGCCTACGGTTCCTTTTTAATCATATTGGAAACCATGAACCTCCAAGGCAAATGAATGAGGAAGGCAACTCACCCAACAACCATGTTAGTGTTGAGGAATCAGTAGCAACTGAGTTAGAAGACCATATTCATATTCATGAGGAATAAACATAACTATTTCAACCCCAAAACCAAGAGGAATTGTCCATGGGAGAAAGAGTCTATCCATCATGAAGAAGTATAAGCGGTTATTGAAGAGGTTGCTCAGGCACTAAGAATGAGTACTAGGATCTCGATTCTGGTATTTCTCTGTCTCGCTTTGGTTTGGGGACTTGTTTTTGTTCCTGCTCTTGGTTTAAGGTATCTTGTGGTTGTTTAGCTAGAGGTTTTTGATTTCGGGCTCCTTTTGGATGGGTAGAGTTTTTGCAAAAGGATGTTTAGACCGGGTCATTCTCTCCGACTTTCGCTTTATCCTCTGCTTTATCCTTGTTTTTGGCTTTGTTATGGGCTATTTGGTCGTCTCTTCTCCTTTGTTCTTCTGAAGTTTCTGGTTTTGAAGGTTGTCTGAGTTTTGTTTTGGGCTCCGTTCTCTGGATTTGGTGCATCTACATGTCCCTCTCTGCTTCTTGATTTGCTTGAGTTGGGTTTTTAGTGTCGCATTGGTTCCGACTTTTAGTTCTTCTCTTGTGAGGACGTCAATGCACTTTGGTCGGTAGATGGTTGGGTTCAGGTCGACGAGTGTCTGTGTGTAAGATCTGACGGTCTTAGGTCACAGGTTTACCCTTTCGGAGTTCAAGGGTTTCTGTCCTTGTGCTTAGTCTTTCTTCATCGCTGCTCTCTAGTTCGTGCGGGGAGTTTAGTTTCTTCTTAGGTCATCTCGAGCTCAGGCTTGTATATGCTCGGAGACTAGTTGGACGTGCTCAATGTTTTTTTCTTATTCGGTTTGTTTCAGCCCGAGTCTGTGTTTCTCAGCCCCTCTTCGACGTCAAAATGGTTCTATGGGAGATTGTTTGACTGCGTTTGGAGCTTTGTTTTCGTTTATTTGCTTTAGTCTTAAGCTCTTCCAGTTGTCAGCTTTATCTTAGTGTTTAGTTTGGATTTCAAACTGTCTCCTCTTTTGAGGCTTTTGTTTGTGGAAGGTGGTTTGTACCTTCTCGCCTTAGTTTCCCGTAAAAGTCCCGGGCTATGTTTCCAGTTTGTTCCGGCTTTGGGTTTTATTGTTGTAAACATGGAAGTTTTAATATAATAATATTTTAGAATAAAACAAAAAAAGACCTTAGGGATGCGTCTATGGTCCAAACTAGTTTCAGATATTTCTCGTATTTTTATTTTCTTTTACTAGAAAATTAGTGTATGATCCGCGTAGAGCGCGGATGCTTTTTAATTATAAATCTAAAATTTATATTACACATTTTAAAAACTCTATTGTTTTGTGTAGATTTTAATTTTTCTTAAATGTTATGGTGTAGATATTTGATTTTAGTTTTAATGTTTTACTTTTGAAATATTTGATTTTTTTTTTGTTTTTGGTTCCAATTACAATTACGATTATCAATTTTATAGTTTTAGAAATTTATTAAAAAACTTTTAATTTTCGATTTAAAAATTTTAAGTGAAATTTACTCAGAATAACTCTTATTTGTTGAATAATTACTAAACTAACTTCCGTCAAAATTCATTTAAACAAAAAGATATAAATAGACAGAAAAACTTGATAACATCTAAATAATTACGTCCATGCCATTTGTACTAAAAAAACATAATTTTATTTAGTGTTAATCTTATTAAAAAAAGAAATTCATTGCTCAGAAAAGAAAAAAAGAAATATGATACACCCAGAAAAAGAAACCCTATTCCCTGCAACTCGAACCCTCGGCCGTAGATTCTCCATTGTTTGAGCTCCGCCGTAGAAGTCTCCGCCGTGGAGGTCTCCGACTTAGAGGTCTCCGCCGTATAGGTCTCCGCCCTTGAAACTGTGTTGTAAACGTCTCCGCCGATAACAGGTTGTAAGCTTTTTGGGCTTCTTCTTTTGCTTCGATTGGAGTCCTTAATCATATATTTCCTGTTAGTTTCTCCCACTGTAGTTTGACAACTTTGAAATTGAAGCCAAATTTGAATGTGTTTCCACAGAAAATTGTTCTTCACAAATTGGGTTCTGGTTTGAATTACTGTTTGGGGTTAGAGGCACAAAGATCACGAATTAAGAAAATTGATGTCGTATGCCTTCAAGCATATGTTGGGGTTGATTTCTGATAGGTCACGATTATGGGTTTATCAAGAAATGAAGAAAGAGGTGAGAAATCAGAAGAATGGAGATGAGAGGATTAGAGATTAAGGATAAACATCCTGTTTTTGATTGTAAATGATTCGATGATCGTTTCCCTACAACATCAACTTGCTAAATATGAAAGTCAAAGGGCTTAAGACACATAACAATAACAGCCCATAAAGTTAATAAACTAAGCCCATATTAAACGGTATTAGAGACTTATCAATACCGCCCTCTTGAAGAACCACCTTGTCCTCAAGGTGGAAAGAATTGAAACAGCAAGACGTTGACTAAGTGGCATCTGGTTTTGCTCCATCTCCAACGAACTGGTCTCCATGCGGTCTCTTCTATCCAATCTTGAATTAGAACTTCAATTAGATTCCAAAACCTTGAAGCTACTATGCAAGGGATTAGCTCTGGTGGTATTGGAGTATGTAACCATTCATAGGTGAAAACTCTGAACCGAGAGTTTCCGAATGGTCTCGAGGTGAGCTCGACCAACCTAGTTTCTTTACTATTTAAGAACTCCAAAATAGAACCTCCATGACAGATTTCCAGAATCTGTTTCACCTTAGTTGTTTCCTGCATTTGGAATGCGTAAGGTTACAGAAAAGAAATTAGGTGTTTGCATCCAATAAACTCTACCAAATTTCTTTTCTGTAACCTTTGAGCATCACTTTTCAGAATGCACCATTCTCCCTCATTGAGTAAAACGAGCTTGTATTCAAGGTGGATTGCTGCATATTTATCCAAGACAGTGCTGCGAAAGTCGTCGGAGACTTCACCACACGTCAGACCATTTGCTCTGATAAACACTGCCGAATCAGCTTCATGAAACTCTGGTAGCGCCAATTCCCTGCTCTTTACTCCCATGATCATTGGTGCACCATCATCAGCTCTTCTCTGATTTGCCCGCTTGATACAACTCTCTTTAATCAATGAGCTGATCACTTTCTCTTTCCCATAACCACCCGTCTTCTCTGTCCTTGACAGCCTTATGTTGGATATAGCTTGGAAGAATTCTTGATTGCTCTGCATCTTTTTCAGGTCAGGCTTCAGCTCTGCAGTATCTACTTCACACTCGCTAACATTTTTCCTAAGTCGGAGCTCCTTAAATGATTTTCCATCCGGCTCCCACACTTGATTCAGAGAAAGCTCAGACATATCATCCTTACTTTGTGTCTTTCTTATATCTCTAAACATCATTCTCGACATACCATTACTCACCCTTTGAAGACCCACCTTGTCCTCAAGGTGGCACATAACAACATCACCAAACTTTATCGTCAGTTCATCCTTATCTTGTAGTGTGAACCCCCATCTAATCATACTTGCCCACTGTTGTAAGTCTCCGTTTGATCTCTCCATTTTGCTGAACTGGAACCCTTTATGTATTTTACCCAACATCAAATCCAGAACAGGAACATGACCACAGCGTAGCTTGTCAATCTCATAGCTCTCACTATTAACAATTCCCGTAATACCCCACTGAACTTGGCCAAAACATAATCCCCCTGGATCCCACAAACATTCATCCCATACTTCTAGATCAAAATCATATGATACCCCAAGGCTAACATTTTGATTTCCAAAATAATAGCTAAACAACCCTTCTAGTTGAGTTATTCTACTAACAACTCAACTCCAAGCATGAGCAAGTACCTTGTTTCTTGAAACTGGAAGCCACTCGATTATGTAGGTTGCACAACGGTCAAGAATCACTCCTGGTGAAGAATTAGAAACTTGTGAAGCTACTTGAATGAAAAATTCTGTTGCTCCATTTCTGTCCAAATCTGGACATGTCGACGGGACCGAGACTAGACGAGCTCTTCTATGATGGTTAAGTTCGAGCTTTGTACAAACTCCACCTATATTGCTTTTATACAGTTCTTTAAATGATGTTACAAAATCTGTAACATCACAGTGCTCAATGAACCTGTGGAATCGCTTGTTTGGAGTTTCCTTATTCTCTCTTACTTCCCCATAGGCCACAAACAACTTAAGGAGCTCATCATTTGCTACTGTTATGCCCACATTGATAATCACAAGAGTTCCTTGATTCATATCCTGCTCTGATTTGGAAAAGCCATGGAGAGCTGTAAGCTTGAATTTGAATTTCCAGGACTTAGGATTCTTAGTATTCAGCCGCTTTATGTCATGAGCACTAGTGGTTTGGTCAAGCAGTACACACATCTCTTCGCCAGGAACAACTTTTTTAGCAAACAAGATTTCAAGTCCATGATCAATACGTGACTGCAATTGCTCATTTCTCAGTTCTCCTGACTTAGAAACCCATACCATACGTGACTGAAACCCATTTTTCCTCCATTCCCAGTTATAGCAAACACTGAAATCATTCCTAGGAGCATGAAGAAACTCGATACACTCGGTTATCCCTTCTTCAGTCTTATTTCCAAGACACAGAGGAAATGGTGGAGCTATAACAACCTTAGTGATTCTTTCTGAATCACTCTCAACTTCCATAACCATTTGATCCTGAGTAACGCCATCATTACCATCTGTTTTCTCTTGAGCAAGAGTCTTATTTCTCAGCCATTTCTGCACTTTTCCAAGGCGTTTTCTATACTTTTTAACGGACAGAGACCCACAACACATACATAATTTGTCAGACATGTTGCCATTGTTGCGTTCCTCTTCCTAGATCCCTTCTCGCACTCGAATCTGCGTTTCATCAACCTTGTGTTAACTCTTATAACCCTCGCATAACCCTTGGACTTGGTTGAAGAAACTTGGTCTTTTCTCCACATCTTTCTTTTCCTAAACTTGTAGTTCCGATCTGTGATACGAGACCTTTGACCGTCTGCTGCCGTCGCAAGTGTCATCCACATCGAGTCAATAACCACTAGAGTAGTCTGGTTTTCGCCGCACACCAGATGTTCGACCATATTCCTCAGAGGCAGATTCAGCTGCTCTTCTACCACACAGCTTTTCTGTGCGTCTCCTTTAACCAAATCGATGGAGACCTGCAGATCTAGCACAGGCTCTAACAGCTCAACCTTCTCAAGCTGTTTAGGCTCGGTTTTGAGTAGCTTGAAGTCTTCTTTGGCTTTTTGAAGTGATGAGTGCATCCGATCAACTCTGGCATAAATCTCCTTGAGTAAGTCGATTTCTGCATCACTGAATCTCCTGGGAGTAAACTTGAGCTCTGATTCCATGATTTAGTTGCTAACCACAATGATTAAACTCTCAATGAAAGTACCACTTGATAGGTCACGATTATGGGTTTATCAAGAAATGAAGAAAGAGGTGAGAAATCAGAAGAATGGAGATGAGAGGATTAGAGATTAAGGATAAACATCTTGTTTTTGATTGTAAATGATTCGATGATCGTTTCCCTACAACATCAACTTGCTAAATATGAAAGTAAAAGGGCTTAAGACACATAACAATAACAGCCCATAAAGTTAATAAACTAAGCCCATATTAAACGGTATTAGAGACTTATCAATTTCTTTGCAGTGATACATGAACCTGATGGTCCTACACCACATTCACCGTTCAAACATTCTTCTATACCCGCTACCCTGAAGAAACTCTTCAACCTAAAGTCGCACTTCCTTACAAAGAGAGATGCATGAGCTGGTACATTTGAGAAATACTTCCATATCCGAGACTCTCCTCGCCAAGATTGCCCAGGTCTGTTTCATTCTCTACCTAATCTTTCAGTCTATTACATGATTTTGAGTTTCTTGGTATTCATATGCCATATGTTGCTTGCTCTATCATGCATCTCAGTGCTGCGTGGTTAAAGCAGTTAATATAGACAGTTGCAGTTGGTTGTATTTGATGGTCATATTTGTGGTTGAAAGATACGCCTTGAATGTTGATACATTGGGGAACTATTAGTGATGTAGCTTTGTAGGTATATCAATGTTAATTCATGTCACGAAAATCAAAATTTGCTTCTTAATCTGGAATAACAATAATGGAAAAAGCACTTATACTTGAGATTGGCTTCATAAATATCTGACCTTGATGACGTCTTACTCCTTTGTAAACTGTGGAATATAATTCTCTAATTGTCATTTCCTTTTGCGACATGAACGAACACATAGAAACTGGCAGAAGTTGAACGATCACTAAGGCCATGGGGAGCAAAAGAAGACACAAAGCTCTCAGAATTCCAGGTGGAGCTGATCCAACTCGATTCCCAACTCGTTGGAGACCATCTCTTGAATTCATATTCAGACATTGGGAAGAACATGACAGTAAGTGAAGGCAACAAATACGTAGAGGATGCTGTTCAGAAGTTTCTAGAAGCATGGAAGGATGCACTGGAAGCAGGAGCAGACGAAAACACTATAGTCACTATGAGATCGTCTCTGACGACCAGGACCAGTCTCAATGAAGGGACCAACAAGTATGTTGGAAATTATTGAAAAGATCTATGAATCAAGAAATGAATTATATGTAAATAGATGTGGCCTCCACATGTTCCAACTTTACTTAAATGCATTTGTGATGTGGAAAAAATTATTGTGATGTGGAAAAAATTATATACTTTGTATGTAATTTAATGGATCAAAGGACATGTTAAGGATATGTAGCTCCTGAAGGCCTCCATCTCCATATGTGGAACGGACTGGAGACTTCTTGTAATACTAATATTTATACTTGTCCAAAAATTAAATAAAAAACATTTATGGTTATCATAAACGTCTTAGTAATTTTCTTATCCGATTCACCAAGCCTTTCTTGAAAGCTTGAGTTTCATGTGAACATATGATAATTAAGAAGAAAGTCAAATATGTTATCATTTAAATTAGCAGGCTTGCAGACGTAGATCCTTTAACTTATAGGAAAACAATCTGAAAGTTTCAAAGATAAAATCTGAAAACAAAATCCCACTTGCAACTACCCTAAAATAAAGGAAAGAAGTTCATAACAAGAATAACATAAGATGCGTTGCACCAGAAGAGCTAGGCGACGTGAATCTAATTCTTTACATTAGGGTTTTTTTCCTTTTTAAATCCTGGTTTAATTTAAATTACGGTTTGGTTTTATTAATTACATGGTTTATCTTAAAATTAGATTTTGGTATAATGGTTAATTAAGCGTGGTTTGGTTTGGTTTAGTAACAATCATTTAAGTCTGTGGTCAAAAGATTAAACAAATCTGTAAAAATGAAGTAAGTTTGTCGCTATAGTCTAAAACAAATCTATGAAAATTTAAAAAATTTGTCAATTTTAGATAAATCTGTGATAAAAGAAGTAATAAATCGGTCGAAGCCTTAATAACTCTGTCAAATCTAGATAAATTTGTGGTCAAAGAAGAAATAAATTCGTTGAAAACTTAATAAGTCTGTCAAATTGGTATAAGTTTGTCGCTAAAATAAACAAATCTATGAATCCTTAATAAGTCTGTCAAATTGATATAAGTTTGTCGCTAAAGAATAATAGATTTGTTTAAACAAATTTGCGAAAACCTAATTAATTCAGTCAAATTTAGTTAAGTTTGTCGCTTAATTAAAAAAAGTCTGTTGTTAATAAGTCTGTTGTTTCACGTAACGACGATTAAATAAGTCTGTGAAATGGCAATTTCGTAATATTTTAATTTTTTCTGCTGAGTTGAAAAATATAGTAATGGCATTTTTGTAAATATTATTTTCGAGTACAAATGATTTAGGGGCAAAATAGGTATCAAAAACTAATTAATAATTAAAATAAAATTAGAGTTAAACTAGTAATTAACTTATAAATAAGGGTCTAACTAACTTTTTCCCAAATTTTAAATTACTATAGTTAAGATATTTGATTTTTTATTGTTTTTTCTTTGAATTTCATTTTTTTTGTTTTGAGTATTTTTGAAATATTCTGAGTTAGATTTTAGTTAACTGAATTTCAGCTATGATTTTATAATTAAGCTTTAAACTTTATATTTGAATAAAATTATTTTACCAAACTATACAATATAATTTTCTTTATTTATTGTAGAACTATTCTTTCTTTTGGGTTATTAGGTGAGATGTATCACATATTTATTTCACTTGAAAATAAATAAATAAAAACTAAGCACAATTTGTTTTATAAAGCTTTATATTTTCTAAAATAAAATTTTATAACTTTATTATATTATAAATTTGTTATCTTTGATTAAGTTTTGATTTTAAAATTTAAATACTATAGTTTAGATATTTTGTTTGTTTTTTTACTTTGGAATTCATTGTTCTTCTTATTTCGAATCTTTTAAAAATATTTTCCGAATTTAGGTTTTATTCATTTGATTTTAATCTACTACTTTAAAATTTAAAATTTCAAAACTTTATATTTGAATCATAATTATTTTATTAATTATAATATAAGTTGCTTTTATTTATCGTATAATTAATTTTCTTAAAGATAAAACTGTTTGTGTTTTTTTTTTGAATAATGTCTATTTGTAAATTTAAAGTTTAAGATATGAAACAATTTTATTTTCTTATATATATTATATATTTTTAAACTTTTGATAAGTTCTAGCGATGATCTTTTAAATTGGATTTTGTTTTTATATTTTTTTTTACTTTGTATGAAAATATATTTATGAAAGTTATAATTTTGATAATTCATTTATTAAACTTATATTTTAGTTTTTTTATAATAAATATATTAATTTTTCTTTTTAAACCGTCTTGAAATTGTCTACATATTTTACATATTTTGATGAAACAAAGTATAAAAATCTGTAACTATAAAAACATCAACTTATCTCACTATTTGATTGAATAAAGTATACTATTATTTTTAGTATTTTAATTTTATCAAGCTAAAAATATATCAACTTATTTTAATATTTTAACTTTTAGAAATTTAAAATTTATATTTTAAATTTTTTTTGAAACTTATTAATCTTTCATTTGATTTTTCAAAGTTTTTATTTTCTATTAGTTGAAATATATTCAAAATATATTCATTTATGTTAATATATATTTATATTTAACAACTTTTGTTTTTATTATTTATAAATTATTGATGTATTAAATTATTTATTTATATATCATATGCTTTAATATTTAGTATGCAAATATTTAATATTTTCATACTAAATAAATATATTATTTTTTGAAAGTTAATTTTTGACACATGGATGTTAAAATTTTGAAAGTTAAATATATTATAAACTGTACGATTTTGTTTTATACAATATTTGATTTTATATAATTAAATTTTAATAAAATAAAATAGAGTATTCCGTCAAATTTTCATAACAAATAAAAATAAACTTTAAAAGAACAACTCTAAAAAACTTGGTTGTAGATCTAATTTTTAAAATTCTAACTTTATAAATCTTCATTTTACTAATTAAAAATTAATTTAAGTACTTATTTTATAATATTTACTTTTGATTTTTTTTGAAAACAAGAATTTGAATTATTTTGTGTACGATTACTATAATTTAATTTTATATTTTATAAAAATAATTTACGTATTAAATTATATAGTTATATTTATCATTTTATTTAAAAAAATTATTTTGCTTATATATATAGATATCATATGATTTTATAAGTCAAAATTTCATTAATATTAGTTTATAATAATATTTTATAGTAAAATAATTATTGTTTTTTAAGTTTTGGAAAGTGTATTAAAAGATTTGATTATGCCACAAAAAATAAAAGATATAAAAATATTATGAATTATTTAATTATAAATTGATATGACAATGTTGTTCTTAATGAATATTTAGATATCAATATCATATCATGTAAATAACACATAAGGTAAATGTTATTTCATATTGTACTTATATTTTAGTAGATTAGATTTACCATTTCATAACAAAGAATGGATACGAAAATAATCCATTTTCTCTTGTTTCAACTTGTTGTTTTTGAAAAAATGAAATTAAGTAAACGATTTGGGCCTAATAAATAATTTTGAGTTAGTAAGAACACCTTTAATGATGAGTTTCTTAACATGGGTTTCTCACTAATATTATATTAGTACTAAGAGTTATCACGTGCTACGCGCAGATTTTGTTTTCAAATTTGATATATTATATTTTGTATTGTGTATTAGCAATGTTTTGATTTTGTATCAATTTTTCATTCTAAAATCTAGTTAACATTATTAGTTAGATATAAAGCTTAGACATCATATTCTTAACTTTTAATGTGTTAGTTGCTGTTTTTATTTAATATTTCCTTGTTAAAATTAAATAATGTAAATTGTAATAGTTTAATGAAATATATTTGATCATGCTATAAATATGTTTATTATTTTTACATGTAAATATTTCTTTTTAGGTTTTGTTTTTTACAATAGATATTTTCACATATTTTATTAAAATTTTGAATAAAATTCTGTCATATGATAATATGTTATAGTACATAAATTAGAGATTGTTGTTGTTTAAAATTTTATTGAGTGATTTAGTGGTATTTGTTGCTGTAGTGTTGCTTTCTATTAGAATAATAATATATTAGAGTAGAGTATATAGTTGGCCGAATGTATTAGGATTTGTTACATCAATACTATTAGAAAATTAGAGTCTTTAGGAAACTAACCTTTAGGACATGTATTATTTACAGTTTGTGCTATTAGAGATTTAAGAGTGTTTTAATATTCATTAACGGTAATTAAAGAATATAACAATTTCTCTACTATCTATGTTTCCAAACAAGACAATTACTAAACATGTATCAAAACAAGTTAAATATAATGGGTTTCACTTTTTTAATTAATTAAAAAATATATATATATATATAAACATGAAACTATTAAATCAATTGATAAATATAACTAAATAATTTAAACATCAACTATTTTGTATATATAAGATAATATTTTTTAATTATGATTATATTCAAAATTCAAATATAATATATTTTAATATCTTCTTTATTTTTTATTTCAAATATAAATATTTATGTTTATATAATAGTAAAATTTTAAAATTATATTAAATTAATTTATTTCGTAAGCATTTAATTTTACGATTGCATTTTTAGCGGGTTGGTACATCATATTGCAAAATATTTAAACTATTATAAGAGCGGGTTGAAAAATAAATTAGCCAATTTTGAATTCTAAAAATGAACTTTGCACGAGTTTAAAACAAATATATATATATATATATATATACATATAAATTCAAAATCATATATTTTAATTTAATAAAAATATCAAAATTATTCAATATTAAAACTTATAATGCAAAATCGCTATTTCAATCTCTTTATCTTTACGATATACTTCTTCTCAAATAACACACAATTTTTTTTTAAAACCTAAATTATTAATTTATTTTTATAATGCGGATTAAACAATTATAAACAAAATTTGATTGCATAATTATAAATTTTAATTACTAATAACAAAATAAATATAATTTAAATTTGTAAACAAAGTAAATCCGCGCTTTCTAAGCGCGGATCAAAATCTAGTTAGACTTTTATATTTTTTTTTTTTTGAAACTAACATGAATTCATGTTTTTGAAAAATTTCAAAGTGAATATTATAAAAATAAATATTTAATTAGAATTAATTAATTTTTAATTAGTAAAATAAAGATATAAAAATTATAATTTTAAAAATAGATCTATACCTATTTTTTAGAGTTGTTCTTACAAATTTAAAATATATTCTTATTAGATATGACAGAAAAATTTGGCGAATTAATCTATTATTTAGACTTTTATATTTTAATCCCCATATTTTATGACTCTCGAGGTGCCATAAACATAGTCGCATATAAACATAAGTAGTAGACTCTGAATAATTGTGTGGATGACAATGTATAGTTACAGCTCCTAAGAAATTCAAACTACATTAGAATCACCACAAGAACATGCATCCTCTATTGGGGTGGTATAGTAGGGAAGGGTATAAAGAGATGCTCACTTTCCTTCTTCTCCCACAAGATAGATTGCGCTTAGCAGCTTGAACACTTCATCAAACTTCTTATTTGCTATCTTATAAGCAACTGAACAGAAATAAACTCTATTTCAAGTGATTGACAAATTAAGTACTTAGAGAATATGGTCATGACAATCAACTTCAAATCCATTTCCATTCTTATACCAACAGGCTCAATAACTAACGCTGAAGTAAACCACATCGCCAAAAGGACACATAGCCAGAGAACATAAATTTATGCATAAAAATACCAAGCCTATACATTCTAAATTATTAATTAGAAATCAATACCACCCAGTACTACATCATGTAGTAAACACTTGACAAAAAAAGAGAATCAGAACGGGCAATTTATTATTAGGAAAGGACTATGTGCTCTAAGCCTCTAACAATATTCCTGAGATAAGCTAAACCAAAAACAATGTTTAACACAATGACAGATTAGCCTGCGAGGAACTTTAAAATAGCTATTTGGATTACGAACATACCATCTTTGAGAGGTGTTCCTTTTTCCTGCAATATCGAAAGTAACTCATAGACAAATTTTACAAATAATACGCTATATAGACCAAACACATAAAATGATTGGCAAACCTTTTCAATAGATTTTCGCCAACAGACATGGCGATCAGAGTAAGGAGTCTTAGGTTCAATATCCTTCTTTTCTTCCTCGCTCTTTGTCTTCCGGCGAGCCTTTTCGTTCTTCCCTTCCCCACGCTTGCTAGACTTTTTGCTATCTTCATTTTCAGCTTCCCTCTTTTCTTTTTCATCCAAGCTATCATCTTTTTCATATTCCTTCTCGTCCTTTGCCTCCTCCTCTTTATCTTCTTTCTCATCCTTGTTTTCATCTATATCATGTTCATCCCCGCCTTACCATTTGTTTTTCTTATTCTTCTTCCACTTTCGGCTTATCGACCTCATCGTGTTTCTATTATTTGTTTGCTTATGTCTCTTCACTTCTTCTTCTTTGTTTGTTTTTTCCTCTTTCCCATCTTCAGCCAGTTGTCCTCATTCTTTTCCACTGGTGTCTCTACTTTGGTGCTTGACGACATTGTCCCCCTTGTCTCCGCAGACCAAATTCTCTTCCTCTTTGATGTCTTCCTTATTCTCTCTTCTTTAATTAACATTTACGTTCCCTCCTTCTAGTTTCTCCTCCTATAATTTATAAGGAAAATTAAGAAATACTGTATTTTGAGCTTCCCTCCTTCTAGTGTCTCCTCCTATGATTAAGAAATATTATTGAAGATATGTTGAGCGTCTTAATTACAATGGCAACTAAAACAGAACAAAGATCTCAATGACAATGCACCTGTTTTAATGGTGGTTTTCAAGCAAGCTTTGTTGGAAACATTCATCGCTTGTGTCTCCTGAGATTCAAGTCTACACAAGATTCATAGCTTCAATAACTTGTCCAAATACAACATGCTTGTTATCTAACCATGGAGTCTGCACAAAAATAAGAAAACAAATATCAGACTTTAAAGTTAATGTTTTTGCATATTAAAGTTACAAACTTGAAACATTTCATTTCAGAGTTTAAGATACATATCTTACCAGTACATAAGACACAGAAGTTTTCAACTTTTTTAGGGCACAACATCTCCAAACAGACCCATGACAATTCTTCCAGCGACTTCACCTACAATTTCCACATCAAACTAAACCTTGTTTGTCACTTTCCCATGAAAAGTAATATACAATACATTCGGCGGCTATTTGTTAGTACAAATAAATATTGCGGACAGAAATGATAAATCACAATAACATTCTTAAAGTAAAAGGCGAAGAAATTTTAGGAGTAAACTAAATAGAACCAAGAGATATATACGAACATATAGCCATGGCATTTTGGGAAGACAACTGAATTGGGCTCATAATATCTTATTGAATCTATAAGTAAAATATTGGGAGATGTACCATCAATCAGTTGCTTCTGTCTAATTCCAGGTAGCTCGTAACCTAAAGAGGAAAAAGAAATTGTTACTCTGCCGCATAATTTATCTGTTACAAACTACTCCAGAGTTATGGAGAAAGATATGTTGATTACTTTCTTTGTTTACAGTTTCTTCGTGTTTTGTTAAGGCGATTTCCCAAGGTCTGTGTGATTCTATCATATTCTTCCTCACTAATCACCAGCTTTGGAGCTGCTGCTCCATTTTCTGTTGCTACATCATCATGAATGTTTAGTTATGGTTCTTTAGATATTAAATTAAAAGGAGTTAGAGAACAAAGAACATATCCAGCCGTGATTTTGCTTTACCTGAAGTTGCAAAAGCAAGTTGCTTGGCTGCACCATTCTGTTGATCTTCCTCTCCATTACCACCGGCATCCTATGACAATGTTTGGAAGACATGCGTCCAAGAGTTCACACAAGTTGGCAGAAACAAAAGCAGAAACTGCTATACTCTTATAGATATGGTATATTAAAATAAACCTTTTCAGCAACAGATGCAAAAGCTTGAAGCTGGCAGTTTCTTTCTTCATGTCTTTTCTACACTATACACATCTCTGTTTCCAAGTTCTTTTCCCTTTTCTCTGCTTCCTAAACAAACAACAAAAAGGAAGCCAAATCATCTAAGAGCCCAAACACATCTGTAATTTGCTCCTGGCACGTCTAAAACAATTACAACATCACATGCTCTCTCTCAGCTCCAAATTTGTGAGAACTTGTTTGTTTGCATGAAATGAATAAGCCATGTTATGTTACTTGCTGACATCGAGGGCAAGAATCGGGTAAGTCTTTCTGAGAGAAGGTAAGCAACAGTGGCGGAGCCGGAAACTTTTTATACCGGGGGCAAAAAAATAATATCAAACAAATATTTTATAAAATATCGAAAAACTACAAATGGACTCTACGTATACTTACACCTTGAAATCTTATTTTTATCACGATTTCATTTGTTACATCTTCAAATATATTTTTTCGATAAAACATATAAGACAATTACTTAGAAATTAATCACCGATGCGATTCCATAAAACTGTCTTGACGATCTTCATTCCTGAAAAGCATCTTTCAGCGGTCGCAGTAGCAACATGCAAAGTCAAAGCTAAGTTCAAAAAGCCTATAAACCAAAAGATGAGAAAGATGTTTCCTTGTTTCTACCATCACCCACGACAAATCTCCAAGATTTTTCAGATCAACAAACATTTTATCTTTGATTAGGATGATATCTCACTATTCCTTTTCTTTCACCGCGATCATAAGGCAAATCATCTAAATCAACATCATCCGTCAGAGTTTTTTTTTTCCAGGTTCAGAAATCGTTCCATTATTTATCTGATAAAATAAAAAGTTAATCTATTTGTAGATACAAACCTTAAAATATTTAGATTATAAACATAAATCCTAAATATTTCTATGAGTTTAAGTTATGAATGATAATTATATGTTTTAATAAAAGGTAAAGTATGACAAACCAAATCTATTATATAATGAGAGTCTTTCTCTCTCACTTACTTATGCTATCCACGTGTCCTTTTTAAAATTTATTAATGGGTCTTAACTTAATTATAAACAAGTCAGAAGCCCAATATTCAATTAAGCCCATGTCTCCCGTCTCATCTTCCTCCTCTCCCCCATTGAAATAGCTAATCTCTGTAAGGCAACTCCATTAATTGCCGATCTTTTTCGACTCCCTTCCTTTGTAATCACTGCTTCTGCTTCAATCGCATTCAATTTGCCCTAACCATCCACATACCAGACGTTTCAGAAAGTTCCGAATTAATATAAATACCACATACATAACCACGAATCATCTTCGTCGCCTCAAGATTGCAGCTTCAATATCTGGAAGTGAGGAGACTCAAAGACTTGGCGAAGAAGCACTCCGAGTTTATCAGTTACTCGATCTATCTTTGGACTCAGAATACCACTGAGAAGGAGATCAGTGATGAGGACGAACCAAAGAAAGAAAATGAAAGAGGAAAAGGAGAAAGACGGTAAGAAGAAGAAAATAAAGGAAGTCTCTCACGAGTGGGAACTCATCAACAAGCAGAAACCGATTTGTAGAGAAAGACTGAAGAGATCACCAAGGACGAGTATGCTCCTGTTCCCGTTAGGTATGATGTACTCAGTTCGTTCATCCCCTGAAAACGGCATCTCGGGCTAATCGCTCACTGACTTCTTCTCATAGCTATTGGATTCGAGCTTAGAGCACATCAAAATATGGGCTTCAATTGATTTCAGCGATCAACATTGGAAATCAAAGTACGAGAGAGACATCAAGCAAACATTCAGCATCCCAAACGTCAAAGTCTTCCCAGATGCAAAAGCAATCATGTCGCCATTTCGTCTCAAGATGAGGTTAGTTACATAACCACTGTTAACTTGCAATTCCAAGTTCGAATGAATCATTCGAAGGAAGATTTTGTTGGTGATGAAAAATGGCATGGATAAATTAACAACAATGATAAAGACATAAAGCCCTTCTCAAGGTGATTGGTGAGTGAGATTAGTTTTGGTAATTGGATTTGATTAGTTTGGGGTGCATCTCTTTATGTTTACATATATTATACAGTTAAACGTGTGAAAAGTAAAAAAATTTGATGCAGTGGTGATACAAACAAAGAGTATGGAGTTTATGCCCTTCCCTTTATCATTGTTTCTTACACTCAACACCATTACGTGGCTCTTCTACGATCTTGCTATTAAAGACTTATACCTTGCGGTGAATCTTTTTCTTATGATACTAAATCTTCGTGAAACCCTAAGTGTTGTTCCTCTGCTTTTATATAGATCAGAACCTGTTTATTCACCCAGTTTGCATTATATAGATTTTATTACATCTCATTTAACAGGTTGTGGAGGTTCCAAATGTCTCTTGGGAGGATATTGGAGGTCTTGAGAATGTTAATAGAGAGCTACAAGAGGTTAAAATTGTTACTACATCCTTTGCTTTCCATCTAAATTGTTTGACTTTGAGTTCTAAGAACTAATCAATGCTTTTTTCTAATGTAGACTGTTCAACACCATGTGGAGCATCCAGAGAAACTCGATTGCTGCAAAAGAACTGTGATTGGGGCTGGTGACCAGAGACTTCCGGGATTTAATATGACAAAGTGACACCATTTGGGTTGTTTTCCCATGACTTGCACGAAGAAGTAATGGCTACTGCTTCTAAAAGCCACTGTCTTATGGCTCGTGTGCAACAGCTCGAAGCTGAATTCCCTTTCATTGAGAATGCATTATTGTGCCAGACTGATCATTCACCAATCTTTTCTAATAAAGGTCAGACAAGTTCCCCATTAATCCTTGATTTTGTGGTATTAGCTTGATTGATTATAATCCAAAGCAAGGCAATAAAATATAGCTTAGTGATTTTCAAGATTTTATGCCACTGGTTCGTGGAATTACCTCTGTGTAATAACATATTTCGTGCTCAATGTGCATCTTGACGAATTTATCCAAAGCATTATATCTTGCCAGTGTTGTTGTTTCTTTGCAATGAACATTCATGATTGGTCAGCTATGTTGTTCAATTATTTGAAGCGACTCTATAACTCTACTTCAGGTGTGGAATGGCATTCAGATCTATAACTGGAGCAGAGTGTGGTTACTGGTTACACGTGGTGACCTACCCTGATGCGTAATTGATTCTTATGAGGAATGTCGGGGTCCCCCACGGCCCCAAGTCTATTTCTTCTGGACTAGTATGATTAAGGAGAGTGAATAAAATGTAACTAATTGACTAGATACATAAGTTGCATTTTTGCGTTTTCTAGACAAAAGTTTCCTTTGGTTCACCGAGGTTTTTTTTTAGCTCGGTTAGTTGTTGTAACGTGTGTGTGTGTGTGTGTTTTTGTTTTTGTTTTTATTCTGAAGTTTACACATGTTTGTTACAAGGGAATGACAAAAGAGAATGGCTCAAAACAGCAGTAGATGGTGGTGTCCTATAGGATGTGTGCTTCTCTTCAAACATTCCAACATCATGGGTGTCTCAGGCGCGTATGGAATAAGGCTTTTGTCATGTCTCTTCTCTCTAATACCATCATACTAGATGTAAGGGCATGACCGTTACTATGGTGCTCAACGCTGGTGATGAGTATCTCGAAATCATCGATCTTCCCTCGGAATATGTATCTGTTTCACCTAACAGTTATCTCCTTTTCACTTTCTTCTGGTTCGCACGGAAAGAAGAATTAGCAGCCCACTTCTTTGCCTGGATTTAGTGCTTCTCACAGACGGTCTTGCTTAGTCCAATTACTATATTGTCAAACTAAAATTCAAACTACAATCCCAAATCCAAATTTCCTACGGAAAAAAGCAGAAGGAGTGTGGAACAAGAGAGTACTAAGGAGAGCTGCACAGCTAAACAAACCCTAATCGGAAAATTCTGATAACACACACAATCAAACATTGAGCAGTGAAATCAGTAAAGAGGGATATAAATACAAGGTATAACAGATTGGTATATGTATAAAATAAAAGTGTGTACCAATTCAAATGCAGAACATTTTAGTTAAGTCAAAATCACACATAACACACATGACCCCGCGCGTGCGCGGGGGTTGGCTACGCCTAGTGAAAATAAAACATAAAAAGTAAAGGATATAAACCGGAATTTCAAGCAAAGGTTGTTTGGTAAACAGACGCAGACGAGATGAAGATAAAAAAAATTGGCTAGTGAATTTAGGTTTTTCTAATATATTAATTAACTAGTATTTAATTGAAACTTATTAAAATTATTAGTTTTCTATTATATCAATTGGGCTTAAATAGAAAGTTTAACCCATTAAATCTAAACTTTAATTAAACCTATTAATTACATAACCAGATTTCAAATTCTAATTTTGTACTAATGGTAAGGAGTCAAAAAAAAATTTCATGGGGTCAAAATTTTTTTACCTAAGAAAAAAATAAATGTTTTTAAGAATTGGTGGGGTCAGCTGACCCCCCACCCTTGGCCCTAGATCCGCCTTTGGTAAGCAATTATCTGCAAGTCAGATAATAGCGACAAAGTTAGATGGAATGCATTCAGAAATATTGAATACAAAACCCAAAAGTACTAATCGCTTCGATCACCGGTAAATGAGATCTCTGATGAGTTCAAAACCTACCTCGGAAATCCCAAACGAAGAATCTCGGGATACGGAGAAATCAATTTGAAACCCAGAAACCGGGTTACAAACTTCATCGTTTTCGATTTCGAAGTTTCTTCATATATGTTCGGTCTCCCCGGCTTGGAACGCAGAAACCTTGAAACGCTGGTGACGAATTCAATCTAGAAACAGACCCACGAGAAAACCCAATCGACATGCAGAAGCAAATCAGTATCGTAAATTGGCAGATATTATTTTATTATGGGTAATAAATTAGAAGCCTTTTAGTTAAAGAAAAACTAGATAAATTAGATCTGTTGTTAAAACAAAACGATGGCTTAGAGGTTTTTTTATTTTTTAACTATGATTAGATGCTGATGTGGCATGATTCTGGAGTAGTTCCTTCCTCAAGGAGCACCTTTTATATATAGTATAATTTTCAATTTAGTTTCATTAAACAATAAAAATTTAAAAAAAAAACAATTAAACCAATCAAGAGATGACATAACATGTAGAGTTTTTAAGTTTTTTTTTTCTGTTGAGTTTCTCATTAGAACCCTTTTCTCCCTCGCTCCTCATTTTTCATTTTTATTATTTTAATACTTATAAACTCATTGTAATTATTTTAGAACCCAATGATGGGGGTTGTCCTAAGACTAAATACCAAATCCGAAACAAAGTAAGGTCCTTTTTGATATTTAGTAACCCCATGAGGAATATAACCAAAGAGAAAGAGAAGATCACATTTTGAAATACTTTTTGACCTTAAGTCAAAGTCTCGTCTACTCTTCCATAACCTCTGATACTCTCAACTCTTATTCTTTTAATGCTATTCCAATTTTGCCATTACTGATTTAACAACAAAACAAAACAAAAATACAATTAAATCAACCAATCACATAGCAGTTTCTCTCTTCTTTGATCCCTCTCTCTTCTCTTTCGCCGGGTTCATTCCCTGTCGTTTTCAATCCTTCCCAAATTCTTCCATCCGCTTCTCTTCGAGTTCCTGTTATATATCAAGATAATCCAGGTTAATTCTTCTCCTTTCTTCTCGTCGTTCTTCTCTTTATTCTCGTTTTTATCTTAAATCCCTAGTTTAGGGGAATTGAGCTCTTATATCCACCATTAAATTTAGTTTGGGGGGGGGGGGAATTGAGCAGACCCGAATTGAGCAGACCCGAATTGAGCTAGATTTGAAATTTTGGGTTGGAAATTAACGAACATTGGGTTGGTAACCATGTTTTCTTGGTGGATTAAGCAACTGAATTGATAATTAATTGAAATCATATGTTTAATCGTCCTGAATCGTAGGTTGGTTATCATTTTTAGTCTGAAGAAAAAGTAGCTTAACTTAGTAAAACTTGGTATTAATAGAGTCGTAGAACTGGTAAAACTATGTATTGATAGCATGGTAGAACTGGTATAACTTGGTAATACTACAATAATAGAACTGGTAAAACTTGGTATTACTGTTGGAAATATGAGAGTCCTAACGTATATTTTTATGTCATTTTCAGAAGAGGATGAGTTCTCCATTCACAAACATACATTTTGATTATCAAGGACATTATTCAAAGACCGGAGATGACTATGAATGGATTCCAAGAAAATATCGGTTGTATGGTATATCGTTTAAGACATCATCTATGGAAGAGATAACGTATTCGTTTTTTGTGGATACGATACACATAAATATTTTGATAAATGATTCTACGAGGAGGCTGAATTTGAGTTATATTGCATTGGTAGTGAAACCTCAAAAGTAATCATAAATTTTTGATGAGAAGGATGTTTATGTGATTCTAACCTCTGTGGATAAAGAGCAACGAAGAAGTGTTTTGGATGTAGAGGTTATCACAAATTAGGAAATATTTCCGATGGCCGATCAACTTTCAAGAGTAGCAAGGGGCAAACGAGATGGTGGGAGTTATGGTGAGATTATTTCTAGTGCTCGGGATAATATTGGGGTAATAAATTCTTGTATGCTACTCATGATACTGGCGAGGAATCAACAGAACAACCTCATGAGCCGACTGAGCCATTAGAGAATGTTGATATTGGAGATGGTGATATTGTACAACATGAAATAAGTATGATTCTAGTATAGTTGAATTAGTTGAACTTCTACAGGTTGTGGAAGAGATACAACATTTAGATGAATGGGAAGATGGTATGGGTTTGGAAAGGTGAAGAATTTAAATGTAAGAAGATGTGAAGTATTTGGTTGATAGAGCCGCAAATGAGATTTTTTTTGGAATTTTAGTAGCCAATTCATATACGAGTCGATAAGTGGTGAAATGCGGTGAAGAAAAACAAGGTTGCAAAGGGCAGTTGAGAGTTGCAAAGGTTATGAATTCAACCATTTTCTTGGTTAGAACATACACGAAGATGCATTCATGCTCTTGGACAAGTTCAAGAGGTGTAAGCAACAAGAGGAAAGGTATATCAAGGTTAGTTGCCAGCATCTTGAACGAAGACTATCCTAATACTCCATGTCCTAAAACTATCGTCAAGCTTGCCCAAGGAAGAGCCGGTGTGGAAGTGTCGTACTCTACGGATTTTAGAGGGAAAACCTAGCTATTACTGATATTTGTGGTAGTCCAGATGAAGGTTTCAAGATGTTGCATTCTTATTTGCATATGTTTGAGAAGGTGAATCATGGAGCAAAAACAAGTTTGCTTTTGGATGAAGGAAAAAGGTTTATATCTATTTGTGGATTTGGGAGCTTCCATTGAAGGGTTTCAAGCGATGAGGAAAGTGATCATTGTTTATGCAACTTTCATTAAGAATGTATATGGAGGTGTTCTATTTTTTTCCACAACGCAAGATCCGAATCATCACCACTACCCCCATTGCTTTTGCTATAGTTGATGGTGAAAATGAAGAAAGTTGGAGGTGGTTTTTCAATACGCTGAAAACCGTTGTACCGGATAGTTCTGAATTGGTGTTTACTACTGACAGAAATGCAAGTCTCATGCAGAAAATAGCTCAGATGTACCCTCTCTCGGAACATGGTTATTGCATCTATCATTTGTCCCAGAATGTGAAAGGATCAATTTTCACGTGAGCAAAGATGAAGTTGGAAAACAAATTAGGGAAATTTCTCGGTTGTACATGGAGGCTGATTTCCTAAAACAATATGGTGATTTTAGGAACATGTATCCTCAAACAGCTGCATATCTTGACAAAAGTGTAGAAGTGAAGAAATTGGAAAGGTCCTATTTTCCTTGTGCAAGGTACAACATAAACACCTCTAATTGTGTAGAGTATAAATGCAATTTTCAAGAAGGTGAGAAAGTATCATTTGCTACATATGATAGATGCAATTGTTACAAAATTGGTTGAGTGGTTTAACAGTCACATGAAAGATTATGTTGTTGGATCGAGCACACGAAAAATTGGTGCCTCTTGTGGAGGTTTAGTTGCACGTTAGATGTGTGATTACGTCCAAACATACGGCGAATGAACTTAACGGATACGAGCTTGAATATGGTGTTATTGGAAACGGCGAAATTACTTATGTGGTGTATTTAAGACATATAACCTGCAACTGCAAGCTCTTTGATATTGTCAGGTACCCACGTGTCCATGTAATAGCTGCTACTGTTAAATTCTTTGCGCATGAAATTAGGCCAACGGACTTACATGATTTGTATGATTTGTGTTCGCCTTATTGCATGGTAGACTTGTGGGTGTTGGATTATACAAGGACAATTTTTCCAGTTATGTCTGAGTAGATTGTTCCGGAAGATGTCGAAAAATTGTACCATTTACTTTCGAACTATACGAAAAAGGGAAGAGTTCAAGAAACTAGGTTTCCGTTAGTTGGGGAACCACGACAGAGAAAGAGCAAGAAAGTGTCAAACAGGGGCTTGGAAAGCTGGTTCCAGTGGGGAACCAAGAGGATATGAGCCAAAATTAGTTTGTATTTGTTTTTCTTAAAATTTGCATTTGTTTGCGTCTGTGTAACTTTGAATAATTTGGTAAAACTAAGATTTGTAAGACTATGATTCGTTTGAAATATTCAATTTTTATAATAATGTAAAATATAACAATTATAATGTAATGCAAACAAGATACCTATTGTTTAAACAAATTGAACATTTGTATAATTTTAAAGGTAGTTATTGTAAGTTTAAATGTTAACAATGAAAGATCATATACTTATTTTCATATTGTTTAAGTAATTGCACTTGTAAAACTTTGGAATAAATGATGTAATCGAGATGGTAAAACAAGACATAATTTGGTAAAACTTAGTATTTTGTTGGTGCAAATTTGTTCATAGTTTTATCATTTTAACCAAAGTATAAAAAACAAACGTTTTTAACAAGTAAACGACATCGATAGTAGGTACCAAAATATTCATAACCAAAGTATTCATAACCAAAACATAATTCAAACAAAACATAATTAAGGATAGTAGGTACCAAGCATAATTAAATCCGACCTTACCTTACACCAAAACATAATTCAGACATAACTTAAGTTCTACAAGATATCATAACTCAAACATTAAACTTTACTTTGGTTGGGTCAATTCATCATCAGTTGGGTTTGTTTCCACGTTCTTTCCTCAAGTAATCACGGGACTCCTATGCACGATTGTAGACCCTTTCCCCTTATTTATAAGCTTCACCATCTTTGTAGATGGTTCCTCAATTGGTTCTACCGCTCTCTTCGTTCCTTTTGTTTCCTCTTTCTTTTCCTTCTCGTATCCTTCTTTGTCTTCCTGAGATCCTTTTTTTCCTTCTTCTCTTTGCCTCTCTTCTCCTTCTTCTCTTTGTATTTCTTCTCCTTCTTCTTACTGGCTCTATTTCTTCCCTTTCTTTCCTCTTTCTCCTTAGCACCACTAGCCTCACCGTCCATGCCTAGACCATCCCACCATCCCCAACCTCACCACCATCCATGTTTTTGACAGTTTCCTCTTGAGCATCACACTCAACCCCTTGATCATCACCATCTTCAGCTTATCATCGGTCTCTTTCAGGTACGACTCCTTCACACCCTACCTAAACCACCTATTCCATTGTTACATAGTCTACTTCTAAGTGCATTCACCTCTGATTCCATAGCTGATAACCTACCATCAACCTTCTCAGAAATATCCTTAAACTTATCTTCAAAAAAGCGTCACTAGCTGACACTCTATGTAAAATAATCCATCCTTGATTAATTTATGAATATCAGTAGCATTACCAGCAGCATGAGTCTCTTCTAGATGCTTCCCAGCCCATGTGTCCTTGCCGCATCCTAAATAGCAGGACGATCTTCTCGAGGATTTTCCTGAGATGCACGAGCAGCCACATCTTGGTCCAAAAAGAGGTCGGCTGAAGAGAGGCCAGATTAGGAACATCCCGCGAAGAAGGCGGCCAAAACGGGTAAACCGGTCAAGGAGACTCTTGTTAAAAAGACGGCTACCGACAAACCTACCAAGACCAAAGCTCTTAACCCATGGAGACGGTTTTACTCGGAGGAGGGAGACATTACCGACGCCAATTCCGGTGAAAAGAAGCCTTTTATTTCTCGCAAGGAGGTCGTCATGGTCCTTCCTCGTAGCTCGCTGAGAGATGCGGATGTCAGCGCCCGGCCTTCGATCCATAACTTCGCCTACCAGTATGAGAGCGAGGTCCCTTTTGTCGAAAATGCTTGAGCATGCTTTGATATGCTTACGTGTGTGAGGGTAAATGAGTCGAATTGGCCGCCTTTAAAGGAGATTATGCATTCCGAGGCGATCCTTAATTTAAAGCAGGCCGAGGCTGTAGTAAGTTTTTCTTATTCTTTATAGAGCCTTCTTCCGGGGGTTTCATCTGTTTTTCATCTTAATAAAGACTTTGCCTTTCAGATGATCGCGGCGTCGAATCGCGTAGCCCTCGAAAGCGCTTGGGATTTTTAGAAGATGGTCGATGCAGTGAAGAGGAGAGACGACCTCCTCGAAAAGAGGAAAAAGGAAAAAGAGGCGCTGGAGGCGAACAACCTGGTTATCGCGAATAAACTCCATGAGACGGAGGATATACTGCGCCTAGCTGATGAGAAGGCGAAAGCAGAGATAGCCAAGCACCATTCAGAGATGAAACGTCAGCAGAAGTTCTGCGGTGAGCTGGTCCTAAAAGACAGGAATCGCGTTGAAGCCGCAATGAGGGCGAAGGCCCAATCCTACTTTGTCCTCTTCCAGCATTTTTTGAAGGACCAAGAAGATGCCACCGCGCTAGAGATCGAGAAAGTTTAGATAACCGGCTTGAGGAAGTGTTTGCTGAAGCTTAGCGGAGAAGGCGTGCCGATTCCTGGGTCGTCCCAGGACCAACTTACCGCTGACGAGGTCGCGATTGATGCCAAGGTTGATGCTCTGAACGTTGTGAAAAAGAGGAACTAACATTCGTCCTCTCGCCAACTCGACATCCTCTCCTGGGATCCCTTCACCGCGACTCGCCGCCCCGTGTTCCGAAGGATATTGACGAGTTCGGGACTAACCGTGGGGTTATTCCTCCCAACCTTATCCAGCCGACTAATAATCCAGAGATTGCGGTTCAGGATGGCACATTGAAAGTGGTGCAGGATGCGAGTGAAGTCGAGAAGGTAAACGAGCCAGAGAAGACGTCGGCGAGCGAGGCCGGGGCCGAGTGACTTTCTTTTTTTAATGTATTTTGTAATTATGTCGGCTCTATGTATCGAAATTTTTTGTGGTTTGTAAGCTTCTCCTTTGCTTGAAGGAATTACTCTTGGATTTAAAGTGTTCTCTTATTTTTAGAGTATTTTTGTTTTGCACATAATCGGACCATTCTATATTTTCAACTCATTTGAACGAATCGAAACGAACAGCGATTGGATTGTGTTTTATCGTAGAACAGCTCTTTTACAGGGATTTTCGTTCTGCTAGGTTTTAATGGCTGCAAGGCTTATTCGTGCTCGGCTTACTCGTTCTAGGGACATGCGAATGTGCGAGGCTTAAGTGCTCAGCTTATTTGTTATTGCCCACCTCAAAGAACATATGGGTAAGGACCCGATTTTTTCGATGCGAGACGAGTCTCAGCTTTTTCTCACCGCCATATGCATCTCGCGTGCCAGGAAGACCACACTCCTGGCCAGGGAGCGTGATTCTGATAGTGTGAGTCTTATTGGGTGCCCGGCTTATGGTCAAGCAGTGTATCGCTTGACTTTGTGAACTAAGGAGATCGACTTTCTGCGAATATAGGAATCTGGCTATGCGAACTAAAAAGCTCGGCTTTCTGCGAGCTTTTTAACTCGGCTTTTGCGAACTTAAAAGCTCGGCTTTCTGTGAGTTTTTGAACTCGACTTTTGTGAACTTAGGAGTCCGGCTTTGCGAACTAAGAAGCTCGGCTTTCTGCGAGTTTTTTTAACTCGGCTTTGGCGAACTTAAGAGTCCGGCTTTGCGAACTAAGATGCTCGGCTTTCTGCGAGTTTTTGAACTCGGCTTTTGCGAACTTAGGCGTCCGGCTTTGCGAACTAAGAAGCTCGGCTTTCTGCGATCTTTTGAGCTCAGCTTTCTGGACAAGTGCTTAGCTTGTCATGAAGTTAGTAGGTTTAAAAAAGAGATAATAATAGCTCGGTATAATTTAAGGCATAAATTGAAGATATAATAATAACTCGGTATAAGTTGAAAAGAAATAATAGCTCGGCATAAGTTGAAAAGAAATAATAGCTCTGCGTAAGTTAAAAAGAGAAAACTAACTCAGCGTGATGATAGTGTTGACTCTACTTGAGGTGCTTTTATCTCGACATGGGCTGAAAGATAAGAATTTTATTAAGTTTGTGATTGTGCCGATGAAGGCTTCCTACGTATCTTCCGAGGAAGAATCAAGTCACTCGTAGCTCATACATAGTATATATATATATATTGGCACCGAGGTCAGGCCGCCGTCTAGAAGTACTCTTTCAGACTTGATGAATTACATGAATGCGGTAAAGCTTTGCCCTTCATTGATTCGAGCTCGTAGACGCCGGGTTTGACGACTTTCGTTATCTTGTAGGGTCCTTCCCACTTTGCGCCGAGTTTTCTTGCTCACCATTCTTTGGTGTTCTCATAGACTTTGCGAAGCACGTAGTCGCCGAGTTGGAAATGTCATTCTCGTACGTTTTGGTTGTAATACCGAGTTGCGAGCTGTTGGTAGTTTTGGATACGGAGCAATGCCTGATTTCGTTATTCCTCATTTGATCAAGGGCATGAAGTAGCATCTTTTCGTTGATCTCGTTATGTTGAGGCATAAGAGCTTGTCGAATAGTATACATGTTTGCTTCTTCTGGGACCATTGCTTCCACGCCGAATGCTAAGGAAAACGGGGTGACCCCAGTAGCGCGGCGAGGAGTTGTTCTGTGCGACCAAAGAACTCCGTCTAGTTCATCAGCCCAAACTCCCTTCTTGCTTTCGAGACGCTTTTTGATGCCGTCAATGATGATTTTGTTGGCGGCTTCAGCTTTTCCGTTTCCCTGGGGATATCTTGGTGTCGACTTGCTGAGCCTTATGTCCCATTTTTTTGCAAAATCCTTGAAACAGGTTGGATGTGAATTGTGATCCATTATCGGTGACGATCTCGTAAGGCAATCCGTATCGACATATAATGTATTTCCAGACAAAGTTCTGAACTTGGACGTCGTGGATCGATACTTATGCTCTGGCTTCGATCAACTTTGTGAAGTAGTCGGTCATGATCAGCAGGAAGCGCCTTTGATTGGAAAGTAGCAACGGCCCAACGATGTCCATTCCCACCTCATGAATGGATAAGCCGCGGTGGACGTAGTGAGAATTTTCGTAGGTCGGTGTATAAATGGTGCATGGCGCTGACATTTCTCGCACTTGTTGGAATAGATCTCGCAATCGGCTACAATATTCGGCCAGTAGTGACCATCAACTTGATTTTAAGAGCGAGAGACTTGTTGGATCGTTTGGTGTTAATCCTGATTCAATTCATCAGATTAATAGATCCTAAACATGCCAGATCTAGGTTCTCTTGCTAGAAACATAATAGATCTCACCTGTTACCTTTTTGTGCAGCGGAATGGGAGGTAATAGTCAGAGATCAGCAGAACCACCAAGGGATGGATCCTCCAAAGGCTCACACACGCAATCACAGAAAATGGCTGCTAGACCGAGCTGAGGGAGGCCGCAGAGAGAGAGAGAGAAATCGCGGCTGGGTTAGGGTTAGAAGGAGACTCAGACTTAAGTTTTATTTATAAAACTTGTCTAGTTCCTTTTGGGCTTTTGGGCCCAAATACCAATCTGATTAAATCCCTTGGATTTAATCAGACCCATTAATCTCTCTCTAAGTACGACAAATGCCTGGCACTTTTACCGTACTTCTGCTAAGCCGTTCCTACACATTTTCCTGTTAGCTTAGGCGTGTGACCCATATGGGATCATATAATAAAGGCAATAAGTCCAAGACTTATAGATCATGAGCGGACTCTAGCAAGCCATCATGACCCCCAATATTATATGACTTATGTCTGATCATTGACATACTCTTACTTTCTAGAGACAGTACCGAGATTACTGGACACAATTCCAACAATCTCCCACTTGTACTGGAATCTCTGTATTCATAATCCTTTGTCTCAATATCTCGATTAGTCATAAGGCAAGATGAGTGTCATCCTTATAAAGCCTAATCTTGTTCATCGGACTCTGATTTGATACTGACAATCCAAACGACTCGGGACAGTCCGTTTGAGCATGGCCATGCATTTTCCAGTATTCAAATCTCCGATTGGCCTAGAGATATTCACTCCATTTATATTGGAGGGACAAATTCCGTCTTGTTCCATCACTGTAAACTACTCATTTCATAATGTACCCAAACAAGGTCCTTATAACTTATCGCAGAACGACAGCGTTAGACAATGATCAAAGTGCATCAGTCCATGTGCGGTCACATGCATGCGAACTCAGGTCTAAGGACTATACTCTATAGTCGTAGTAAGAATCTCTTATGACACAGATATAAATATCCTGAAGAGTTCTTATAATCGGGTCTTGTCCGGTCGTATGTACCCTACATACACCTATGTACTGACTTTGATGCCGTGCATCTATGACACACTGAGACTTTGTCATAAGTCACATACCAATCTAATCTCACACGGTTGTTGGTGTTCCAATTTCAACAACCTTCGACTAGGGACAGGATGATATAATCCATCTATCAAATATAGGGTCTCACGATCAAGCTAAATGACTTTGATAACTCAAGATCAAGTCACTTACTTCGATGACCTATAAAATGGTTCATATCATTTTGGAACGATTATTTCATCACAGTTAAAATAATCTTGAAATAATAATTTCATTAAACATAAGAAAATGTTTTACAAGAACATATCAAATAACTAAATAAAGCCCCAAAACTCCCACTCAAATTTAGATTACATTTCAATGTTTCTAATGCCTACAGCTTCAGTCAGATACTCGAGCTTAGGCCTTGGGAGTGGCTTTGTCAACGGATCAGCGACGTTATCATCTGTCTGAACTCGGCTGATCTTGACTTCCTTTCTATTAATGATGTCACGTATCAAGTGAAATCTTCTTAGAACATGCTTGGATTTCTGGTGTGATCTTGGTTCCTTTGCCTGAGCTATAGCACCATTGTTATCACAAAACAGTGCCAGAGGCTCAGCCGCATTTGGTATCACACCTAGTTCAATAATGAACTTTCGTATCCAAACAGCTTCCTTCGCTGCTTCTGAGGCGGCGATATATTCAGCTTCTGTAGTGGAATCAGCAACGGTGTCTTGCTTGGAGCTTCTCCAACTGATTGCACCGCCATTCAGACAAAAGATATAACCGGACTGTGACCGGAAATCATCTTGGTCTGTCTGGAAACTTGCGTCCGTTAATCCACTGACTTTAAGCACATCACTTCCACCGTATACCAATAACTTGTCCTTAGTATGTCTTAGATACTTCAGGATGTTCTTGACGGCAATCCAATGGTTTTCTCCTGGATTTGACTGGTATCTACTCGTCATGCTCAATGCATAAGCAACATCAGGACGAGTACAGATCATGGCATACATGATAGATCCTATTGCAGATGCATAAGGAATATTCTTCATGCGCTCAAGCTCAGCAGCCGTCGTAGGGCTCTGCTTCTTGCTTAGCGTTGTGCCATGTACCATTGGCGTGAAGCCCTTCTTGGAATCTTTCATGCTGAATCTTTGTAGGACTTTGTCAATGTATGAATCTTGACACAAGCCTATCAGCCTTCTAGATCTATCCCGGTAGATCCTGATTCCAAGAACGTATGCGGCTTCACCCATGTCTTTCATGGAAAAACAACTTCCAAGCCAGTCCTTTACCGACTTCAGCATTGGAACGTCGTTTCCGAGAAGCAGTATGTCATCAACATACAGAATAAGAAATACTATCTTGCTCCCACTAGTTTTCTTATACACGCATTGTTCTTCTTCGTTTCTGATGAAGTCAAATTGCTTGATCGCTTCATCAAAACGAAGATTCCAGCTCCTCGATGCTTGCTTCAATCCATAAATGGATTTATGAAGCTTGCATACTTTCCCAGCATTCTTTGGATCTATGTAACCGTCAGGTTGTGTCATATACACATCCTCTTCCAGAATTCCATTCAGGAAGGCGGTTTTCACGTCCATCTGCCAAATTTCATAATCATGAAAAGCTGCAGTTGCTAGTAGAATCCGAATAGATTTCATCATAGCCACTGGGGAATAGGTTTCATCGTAATCCACACCGTGAACTTGTCTGAAACCTTTTGCCACCAACCTGGCTTTATAAATCTGGACATTTCCATCCACGTCAATCTTCTTCTTGAAGATCCATTTGCACTCGATGGCTTTTACACCAGCGGGTAAATCAACCAACGAAAACACTTGGTTGACCGACATGGAGTCCATTTCGGAATCAGTGGCCTTGCGCCACTTCGAGGAATCTGGGCCCATCATGGCTTGATTGAAGTTCGATGGTTCATCACCATCAATGATCAAAAGATCATGACAGTTAGTCACGAGGAATCCTTGATATCTCTCGGGTTCGTGACGGATCCTCCCGGATCTTCGAACTTCAGGTACTACAGGTTCAGGCTCTACAATTTCTTGTAGGTCCTCCTGCTGCTCTTCCTCATTAGGTTGAGCAGTATCCTGTTCATCTTGAATTTCTTCAAGCAGTACCTTACTCCCACTGTCTTTCTTAGAGAGAAACTCCCTCTCAAGAAAGTTACAATCCCGGGCAACAAAAATCTTGTTCTCGGAACGTAGATAGAAGTAATAAGCCTTGGTTTCTTTCGGATAACCAATGAAGTAGCATTTATCAGACTTTGGTGTAAGCTTGTCTGAGATTAATCTCTTGACATAGGCTTCACAACCCCAAATTCTTAGATAAGACAGCACTGGAGCCACTCCAGTCCATAATTCATATGGTGTCTTTGCTACTGCTTTTGATGGCGCTCTATTTAGAGTGAACACTGCTGTTAGCAGAGCATATCCCCAAAGGGATATTGGAAGGTCTGTGTGACTCATCATAGATCGAACCATATCCAATAAGGTCCGATTTCTCCTCTCAGACACACCATTCCATTGAGGTGTTCCAGGAGGAGTGAGTTGGGACACGGTCCCACACTCTCTTAGATGATCACTGAATTCTTGGCTTAAGTATTCTCCTCCTCGGTCGGACCGAAGAGCCTTAATGCTTTTGCCAAGTTGGTTCTGTATTTCATTTTGGAATTCTCTGAACTTCTCAAAAGATTCAGACTTATGTTTCATTAAATAAACATATCCATACCTACTGAAATCATCAGTGAAGGTAATGAAGTACTGATAGTTTCCTCTTGCATTTGTGGACATTGGGCCACACACATCAGTGTGTATCAGGCCCAATAAGTCACTGGCCCTCTCGTTAGGTTTATTAAAGGGGGCCCGTGTCATTTTGCCCATCATGCAGGATTCGCATTTCTCACATGACTCAAAGTCAAATGAGCCAAGAAGTCCATTCGAATGGAGCCTCTTGATGCGTTTCTCGCTGATGTGCCCTAAACGACAATGCCATAGAAACGTTCGGTTCTCCTCATTAGGTTTGAACCGTTTGGTATCAATGTTATAAATTGGCGCGGATTGATCAAGTATGTAAAGCCCATTCGTAAGAGGGGCACAACCATAGAACAAATTGTTGCGATTGAAGGAACATAATTTATTCTTAACTGAAAAATCATAACCTTCCAAATCCAACAAAGAAATTGAAATAATATTTCTGCTTATCGCAGGTACAAAATAACAATTATTGAGTTCTAAAATCAATACCGAAGGTAAAGACAACAAGTATGTGCCTACAGCTAGTGCAGGAACTTTCGCTCCATTCCCAACTTGTAGCTCCACTTGTCCTTGCTTCAGCCTTCTACTGTTGCTGAGTGCCTGCATATTAGTACAAATATGAGCCCCACAACCAGTATCCATAACCCATGAGGTATTATCAGAAGTAGTTGTATTAACTTCTATAACAAAAATACCTGATGAAGAAGTCTCGAGAGTCTTCTTCTTCAATTTCTTTAGACCTTCTTGGAATTTCTTACATTCTCTCCTCCAATGCCCTGGTTCTTTACAGAACCTGCAGATGTCAGTAGGCCCAGCCTTAGACTTGGGCTTGGGCTTTGGCGTGTCCTTGTCCGAGACTTGGACAGCCTTAGCCTTTCCCTTATCCTTAGCAGAGGATTTCTTAAACCCCTTGCCCTTTTGCACCATAAGCACATTGGGGTCCTTGGCGGTTTTCCTCAAGTTGGGCTCTGCAGTCTTGAGCATTCCGTGAAGCTCAGGCAATGTCTTACTCAAGCCATGCATATTAAAGTTCAGAATGAACTGATCATAGCTTGCAGGTAAAGACTGCAGAACGATGTCGCAGGCAAGTTCCTGGCTGATAGGGCAGTCGAGTTTCTGAAGATGATCGAGATAACCCATCATCTTCAAGACATGAGGACTCACTGCCGCATTTGCAGCCAACTTACAGTCTAAGAGGTTCTTAACTGTCTGAAACCTCTCAGTCCTTGCTTGCTCCTGAAAAAGCGATTTCAGGCTTGCCATTATCTCGATGGGTGACAACACACTCTCGAACTGCATTTGCAGCTCAGCAGTCATTGTCGCCAACATCACGCAATAGACATCATTTTCATCTGACGAATGCTTTTCCCAAGCATTATGCAGAGTCCTGGCAGCATTGTTAGGAGGCCTCTCGGGGAGGGGATCACGAAGGACATAATCCTTCTTCTCCTGCTTGAGGACCAGCCTCAAGTTCCTTGACCACGTCAGGAAGTTCGTTCCAGTCAGCTTCTCCTTCTCGAGAACAGACCGGATTGAGAATGTGTTTTGAGTGCTTGTAGTAGTCATAGCTGAAATATAATATAAAAAGGTTATTAGTTAATATGTTCAATATGATTAATCTCGTATTAAATTTAATATGATTAATCACGCATTATATTCAATAACATAAGTTACCCTCAATAGAATATAATGATTCCAAGATCCACATATAACTAAGATCAAAGTGGGCCACTGGCCATCACCCAACCTTAGCTTATATCGGTAAGCCCTATGTCGGCTAATTATATCCGTGATATAACTCTTGGTTGTGAATCTGGGCCCGAGGCCCAATCCACTCTGATGTCTCAAGGCCCGGGACTCCCGATGGCCTAGTCAAGAAAACCAGACTATACAGTCATGTAATCATTAATGTCTGGGACTCCCAATGACATTTATGAATCACAAACCGTCTTATCCACGCAAAAGTAGATACCCTCACACTGTAAGGCCATGAATATAATTGAATGGGCTTCGACAGCTGACATAGACTGGACAAGACATCCAACGCTTGATATTATTTGAGGTTTGTAGGTTTATTTTAAAATTTCATTCCCAAAATAGAAGATTACTATTTTGGGAAACTTTCCATTTTGGGAAACCTACTAATTTTGGAAACTTTCTAAAATTGGAAACTTTCTAAAACCGGAAACTTTCTAACTTTAGAAATTTCTTTAAAATCCAAAACATGCAAATCTAGAAACTTCTATTTTAAGAAACTTTCTAATTTCAAAATTTCGGAAACTTTAATTTAAAATCGATTTTATAATTTTATAAAATAAATTTTAAATTAATTCTGAAGAAAAGACTCAAATAATTGGCCCAACTGTTTTAACTTCTTGGCCCGAGGCCCAAGAATTGGTCCATGTCCAAGACATAACCCAATTGTCCAATTAAATGACATAACCGGTCTGGTTCATTAAAATTGGTCTTAACCAAAATTAATTACTACGATGACCACAATTGTCAACCGGTTATTTACTAAACCGGATTTTCTCAATTTATTTGGTCCAACCAAATCAAATTAGAAAATCCTGGTTTAGGCACAAAATCCAATATTTCGACTTTGGATTTCTTATCCCGGTTTAACCAGAACTTAATAAATTTATTAAGTCTGTTTATTAAACCAAGACGATTAAGTTTTTAATTGTCTTAAACCGAACCACCACAAGCCTAACCGAAACCGGTTCGAGCCAAACCGAAAACGACCAATTAGGTCACGGCCGCAAGCATGACTGCGATCGTGCATGATCCGGACAGCCGCAAGCCTCATGATCGGGACGGGCTTGGCTTGTGATCGGGACGGGAGCATGATCGTCGAGTCGGGTCGTTGGCTTCACACGATCGCCGAGCGATCGGGACAGCAACACACGCGAGCGGGACGATGGCTTCACGCGATCGCCAAGCGATCGGGACAGCTCTCGGTCACGCGGGACGGGCAAGACGCGATGCAAGCATCTGCCTTGCGCCTCACGGTCGATCGATCCGACTGGCCAACGCGATCCATGCTATCGATCCGTGATCGATACATGCGATCGGCTTGGCCGATCGGTTCAACACTTGGCCGATCGCAATCCAAGTCATATAGCTTAGTTTTTGCGATTTCAAATATGTTTAGGTTTCAATTCCTTGTTGCTTAAGTGATTTCTCTTATCAGTAGATTGATTCAAAACACTTCTTAAACAATCCTAAACAAGATTCTAAACAAGAAAAACCACAGAACCAATGGCTCTTATACCACTGTTGGATCGTTTGGTGTTAATCCTGATTCAATTCATCAGATTAATAGATCCTAAACATGCCAGATCTAGGTTCTCTTGCTAGAAACATAATAGATCTCACCTGTTACCTTTTTGTGCAGCGGAATGGGAGGTAATAGTCAGAGATCAGCAGAACCACCAAGGGATGGATCCTCCAAAGGCTCACACACGCAATCACAGAAAATGGCTGCTAGACCGAGCTGAGGGAGGCCGCAGAGAGAGAGAGAAATCGCGGCTGGGTTAGGGTTAGAAGGAGACTCAGACTTAAGTTTTATTTATAAAACTTGTCTAGTTCCTTTTGGGCTTTTGGGCCCAAATACCAATCTGATTAAATCCCTTGGATTTAATCAGACCCATTAATCTCTCTCTAAGTACGACAAATGCCTGGCACTTTTACCGTAATTCTGCTAAGCCGTTCCTACACATTTTCCTGTTAGCTTAGGCGTGTGACCCATATGGGATCATATAATAAAGGCAATAAGTCCAAGACTTATAGATCATGAGCGGACTCTAGCAAGCCATCATGACCCCCAGTATTATATGACTTATGTCTGATCAATGAATTTAAGAGCGAGAGACTGACCTCCAGAATGATTTCCGCAAGCTCCTGAGTGTGTTTCTTTGAGAACCCGGCGGATTTCGTCTCCATATATGCATCTGAGGAGGACTTTGTTGGCCGAGTATTTGTAAAGGATGCCGTTGTGTAGCGTATATCGCGCACTTTTGACTTTTAGTCTTCGTGCAGCCTACTTATCCTGGGGAAGTTTCCCTTTCGTTAAGTATGCCAGAATCTCTTCTCGCCAATCTGCTTCTTGATCCATTAGGAGTGCAATGAGATCAGCATGTTTGACTTGACTGTTGTCTAGACCGACTTGATCACCTGATTGTCTGATCGTAAGGACAGTGTTATCGTAGGACTCTTCGTGATTACTTTCTGGTGGCGAGATGCTTGGTACGTGAATTGTTTCTACTAGAATTCGTCGGCAGAGATCCGGTGTTGATGCCAGACACGTGAGTGCGTCACCCGGCGCATTTTCTTTTCTTGGTATCTGAAATATATCAAATAACTCGAAAGAACTGGTACGTTCTAGTGCCGCCTTTCGGTAAGCTTCCATCCGCTCATTTTTAGCCTCGTATTCTCCGTTGACTTGATTCGCGACGAGCATGGAATCACAATGCTAGGAGATGTCGCACTCCGATTTCTCTAGCTAGTCTTAGGCCGACTATCAAAGCCTCGTACTCTGCCTTATTGTTAGATGCCGTAAACCCAAGTTTGAATGACTGTTCTAGTATCTCGCTGGTTGGTGATACGAGACATACTCCTACCCCGGCTCCTCGTTTTGATGAAGCACCGTCAACAAGCAGTTTCCAGTTTTTGTCTTCTATCTGAGTATCGACATTCAATTCTGGTGATCGTTCCACAAGGAAGTCGGCTATTACCTGAGACTTGGCAATTTTCCTATTTCACTAATCGATATCGTACTCGTTGAGTTCTACTGCCCATTTTGCCAAGCGACCGGATTTTCCTAGACTATGTAAAATCGTCCGAAGAGTTTGGCTACTTAGCACGGCAATTGAGTGAGATTGGAAGTAGGGGCGTAGATTTTGTGCCGAGATAATGACTGCGAGGGCCATTTTTTCCATCGCTGGATATCTTGTCTCAGATCCGTTCATCGTTTTGCTCACATAGAAGATTGGATTTTGTTCTCCTCGATCCTCTCGAACTAGGACTCCAGAGACTGCAATTGTTGAGACCGCGATGTACAAGAAAAGCGTTTTGTCGTTTTCTGGTTTCGATAATATCGGCGGGTTTGATAGGTAGTCTTTAAGTTGGATGAACGCCTCTTGACACTTGTCATCCCATAAGAACCTTTTGTTTCCCCGGAGGAGTTCATAGAAAGGCATGCATTTTTCTGTCGAACGAGATGTGAATCTGTTCAGGGCGGCTATGCGGCCAGTTAGACGTTGTACCTCTCGGGTATTCCTGGGTGATGGTAGGTCGACTATTTCCGAGATCTGTTTCGGGTTACTTCTATCCCTCTTTGAGTGACGACATATCCGAGGAATTCTCCTGATGTTACGCCATACATACATTTAGCCGGGTTAAGCTTCATTCCATATTGGTTGAGGATGTTAAAACATTCTTTCAGATGCCCAACGTGTTCAGATGCGATTAAGGACTTAACCAGCATATCGTCGATGTATACTTCCATTGTTGTGACAAGCTGATTTGCGAACATCTGGTTGACCATTCATTGATATGTAGCGCCTGCGTTCTTAAGGCCGAATGGCATAACCTTGAAGCAGTAAGTGCCGCATTCCGTTATGAATGTCGTTTTCTCTCGGTTCATGAGAATTTTGTTGTATCCCGAAAACGCATCCATAAATGAAAGAAGCTCATTTACAGTTGTAGCTTCAACAAGTCGATCGATATGTGGCAGGGGAAAATTGTCCTTTGGACAGGCCTTGTTGAGGTCCGTGAAGTCGACACAGACTCTCCACTTTCCATTTTTCTTCTTCACAACAACAGGGTTGGCTAACCAGTCAGGATACTTGACCTCCTGAATAGAATTAGCGTCGAGAAGCTTGTCGACCTCGTCGTTGATAGCTTTAGCTCTTTCGGGACCGAGATTACGCCTCTTTTGCTTAATTGGCTTTTAAGTCGGATCAACGTTGAGTTCATGGGTTGTGATAGAAGGATTTATACCTTTCATGTCCTTGACTGACCAGGTGAAAGTCGATACGTTTTGCTGTAAGAATGTGATCAGCTCGTTTTTGATATCGTTTGGCAATTCTGCCCCGATTCCTACGCATTTGCTTGCATCAGAGTCGTCTATGACGACTTGTTGAATGAGTTCTCTTTCTGGGCCTTTCTTTCTTTGCTCCGCATTGATCATGCATGACGGCACCCTCATCTTGTGTTCTCTCACGAAGCACGACCGACTTGCCCTTTGGCATCCCTTAACTATTTGGATCCCCTTAGGTGAGGGGAATTTTAGGCATTGGTGATAAGTCGAGGATACCGCCTTCATGCTATATAGCCAAGGTGTCCTGAGAATAACATTGCAAATAGTCGGCTTGTCAATGACATGGAACTTTACCATTTTGTTGACTCCGCCAGCGTAGACAGGCAGCTTGATCGTTCCAATTGTGTACGTCGTCTCACTTGTGAAACCGGTGAGCGGCTTGGCCTTTTGTTTGATGTCTTCTTCTTTGATTTCCATCTTTCTTAATGTATCTAAGAAGATTAAATCGATAGAACTGCCTGTATCAACCAGGATCCGAGATACCTGGCAGCTTCCAATGAGAAGCTCGACCACTAACGGATCGTTATGAAGATAATGGGTTCCCCATAGATCTTGGTCAGTGAAAATTGCGGGGAGCTCGTCAGATAGGATCAGCTGAGGTGCGTTTTGTGCGGCCAATGCCATGTGCTCATATATTTTTATCGATCGAACCGAGTCATTCACAGAAATCAAGCCTCCCATTATCATGTTGATTCTTCGTACTGCTTAAGGAGTTTCTTCTTCATCTTCCTCTTGATCATCACGGTCGCATTTTAAAGTTATGCTTTTAATGCGGCGTTGCTGCTTGCCTTGCTTGGGTGCTTGATCATTAGCCTGCTCTTCCCTCGTTGCAATTCTTCTCTTAGTTCATCGACTGACGCCTTGATCTTACCGCTTGCGAGTCGGGCATACAACGCATCTTTGAGGGTCCGACACTCTGAGGTGTTGTGTGAGGTGGTGTTATGATACTCGCAATACTTCTATGCTGATTCAGGCGCGGTTTGCGGCCCCGCATCCTTGTCTTCCTTGCTCCATTTGTTCCAAGGTTTCGACGGTCGTTGGTTCCCAAGTTGCCGACTACCATTGTCGTCTTCGTTCCTTTTTCATAATGTTGTCTAGGTTCTCGTTCTTCCTTTTTATCGGTATGTTTGGTGGTGCCGAATTTCTTAGCCAAGACCACCTTTTTCTCTTCCAGCTCGATGAACTTGTTTGCCCGATGGAGAGCGTCTTCGATGGTTAGCGGTGGGTTGAGAAACAGATCTTGGTAATAGGGGATTTCGTGCCATACGGCATTCGTTAGAGTCGCGATAGTGAAATTATCTGGGGCTTATGGTCGCGTGACGGTCGTCTTAAATCAGTATATGAAGGCCCACAACGTTTCCTTCGTTTCTTGCGTTATGGACATCAATGCGTTTAGCGAGGTGTCCCTGTTCACATAAGCAAAGTGGTGTCTCACGAATGCTCGTGTAAGGTTGGAGAAGCTGTTGATTGATTCGGGCGGAAGCCAAGAGAACCAAGGCAATGCATCTCCTTCCAGAGTTTCAGCAAATAGCTTCCAGAATTTCTGGGGCAGATCCTTTGACGCTGTGAACCTCGACCCATAGTTCCTTGAGGGTATCTCTGAGCTCGATCAACTGTTTCTCGACCTCGCTGTGGTTTGATCCCCGAACAGGCGTTTTGTGGGCTTCCTTGTGGGACGTGCCTCTCTCGTGGCGATGGTAATCCCGATGCGAGTCATGCTCACGATGCGAGTCATGCTCATTCGTGGTAGTCCAGATGAAGGTTTCAAGATGTTGCATTCTTATTTGCATATGTTGGACAAGGTGAATCATGGAACAAAAACAAGTTCGCTTTTGGATGAAGGAAAAAGGTTCAAGTATCTATTTGTGGATTTGGGAGCTTCTATTGAAGGGTTTCAAGCGATGTGGAAAGTGATCATTTTTGATGCAACATTCATTAAGAATTTATATGGAGGTGTTCTAATTTTTGCCACAACGCAAGATCCGAATCATCACCACTACCCCCATTGCTTTTGCTATAGTTGATGATGAAAATGATGAAAGTTGGAGGTGGTTTTTCAATACGTTGAAAACCGTTATATCGGATAGTTATGAATTGGTGTCTACAACTGACAGAAATCCAAGTCTCATCAAGGAAATAGCTCAGGTGTTCCCTCTTTCGGAACATGGTTATTGCATCTATCGTTTTTCCCAGATTGTGAAAGGATCAATTTTCCACGTGAGCAGAGATGAATTTGGAAAAACAATTAGGGAAATTGCTCGGTTATACACATAGGCTGATTTCCTAAAACAATATGGTGATTTTAGGAACATGTATCCTCAAGCAGCTGCATATTTTGACAAAAGTGTAGAAGTGAAAAAATGGGCAAGGTGTTATTTTCCTTGTGAAAGGTACAACATAAACACCTCTAATTGTGTAGAGTATGAATGCAATTTTCAAGAAGGTGAGAAAGTATCATTTGCTACCTATGATCGATGCAATTGTTACAAAATTGGTTGAGTGCTTTAACAGTCATAGGAAAGATTCTGTTGTTGGATCGAGCACACGAAAAATTGGTGCCTCTTGTGGAGGTTTAGTTGCACGTTAGATGTTTGATTACGTCCAAACATACGGCGAATGAACTTAACGGATACGAGCTTGAATATGGTGTTATTGGAAACGGCGAAATTACTTATGTGGTGTATTTAAGACATATAACCTGCAACTGCAAGCTCTTTGATATTGACAGGTACCCACGTGTCCATGTAATAGCTGCTACTGTTAAATTCTTTGCGCATGAAATTAGGCCAACGGACTTACATGATTTGTATGATTTGTGTTCGCCTTATTGCATGGTAGACTTGTGGGTGTTGGATTATACAAGGACAATTTTTCCAGTTATGTCTGAGTAGATTGTTCCGGAAGATGTCGAAAAATTGTACCTTTTACCTTCGAACTATACGAATAAAAGGGAAGAGTTAAGGAAACAAGGTTTCCGTTAGTTGGGGAACCACGACAGAGATAGAGCAAGAGAGTGTCAAACAGGGGCTTGGAAAGCTAGTTCCAGTGGGGAGCCAAGAGGATATGAACCAAAATTAGTTTGTATTTTTTTTTCTTAAAATTTGCATTTGTTTGCGTCTGTGTAACTTTGAATAATTTGGTAAAACTAAGATTTGTAAAACTATGATTCGTTCGCAATATTCAATTTTATAATAATATAAAATATAACAATTATAGTACAATACAAACAAGATACCTATTGTTTAAACAAACTGAACATTTGTATAATTTTAAAGGTAATTATTGTAAGTTTAAATGTTAACAATGAAAGATCATATACTTATTTTCATATTGTTCAAGTAATTGCACTTGTAAAACTTTGGAATAAATGATGTAATCGAGATGGTAAAACAAGTCATAATTTGGTAAAACTTAGTATTTTGTTGGTGCAGATTTGTTCATAGTTTTATCATTTTAATCAAAGTATAAAAAACAAACGTTTTTAACAAGTAAACGACATCGATAGTAGGTACCAAAATATTCATAACCAAAGTATTCATAACCAAAACATAATTCAAACAAAACATAATTAAGGATAGTAGGTACCAAGCATAATTATATCCGACCTTACCTTACACCAAAACATAAGTCATGTCATAATTCAAACATTAAACTTTACTTTGGTTGGGTCGATTCATCATCAGCTGGGTTGGTTTCCACGTTCTTTCCTTAAGTAATCACGGGACTCTTATGCACGATTGTAGACCCTTTCCCCTTATTTATAAGCTTCACCATTTTTGTAGACGATTCCTCAATTGGTTCTACCGCTCTTTTCGTTCCATTTGTTTCCTCTTTCTTCTCCGTCTCGGATCCTTCTTTATCTTCCTCAGATCCTTTTTTCCTTCTTCTCTTTGCCTCTCTTCTCCTTCTTCTCTTTGTATTTTTTCTCCTTCTTCTTATTGGCTCTATTTCTTACCTTTCTTTCCTCTTTCTCCTTAGCACCACTAGCCTCACCGTCCATGCCTAGAACATCCCACCATCCCCAACCTCACCACCATCCATGTTTTTGACTGTTTCCTCATGAGCATCACACTCAACCCCTTGATTATCACCATCTTTGGCTTATCATCGGTCTCTTTCAGGTACGTCTCCTTCACACCCTACCTAAACCACATATTCCATTGTTACATAGTCTACTTCTAAGTGCATTCACCTCTGATTCTATAGCTGATAACCTACCATCAACCTTCTCAGAAAAATCCTTAAACCTATCTAAAAAAGCGTCACCAGTTTACACTCTATGTCAAATAATCCATCCTTGATTAATTTCTGAATATCCGTAGCATTACCAGCAGCAGGAGTCTCTTATGGATGCTTCCCAGCCCATGCGTTCTTGCCGCATCCTAAATAGCAGGACGATCCTCTCGAGCATTTTCCTGAGACGCACGAGCAGCCACATCTTGGTTGAAAAGCTCTTCAAACCAGATTGTTTTATTTTTCTTAACCATAAGCATGTTCCAACCATCAATGATAGGATCATCCACATCATTTTGATATATCATGGTTTTTACCTGTTTTAGACCATGATATATGTGTGTTTTAGAGTCTTTTGGTGTTTCTTTAGAGTATTTTACAGGTGTTATTAGGTACTAGCACGTTTGGAGCGAAATTGGAATTATTAGAGCTTTTTGGAGAATTTTGGTGCTTTGACCCGAGAGATAGAGTTCACTATCCAAAACAGAGTAATGCATCGATCGACACACGAGCAAGATGGGCCTCCCTCGGCGGTTTTAATGAAGAATGAAGATATTGTAGTTTTGCCCAAAAGTTCCTGATAATTACAAAGAAGCCCCAAGACGTGATTAGCTTATTTAATTAGGTTTTTACATCAGTTTTTAGACACACTTTCATACTTTGAGCTTATAATTTTTTTAGAGATTGGGGCTGATCTAATCCTGTACTGTTTTCTGCTTTTTGGAGAAGATTTCGAACCCCTTTACTCCTTTATTCTCTTTTATGCAATATGTTATTTCATTGATTATGTTTTCATATTCTATGTCGGAGTAGATTCATAGTTAGGTTTAGGGATTCTCATTAAGGATTTTATGACTTGCTAGATTTATCTATTTCAGTTAAGGATTCATATCAATAACTGTTCTTCGATCTAAATTGTGCTTAACACTAGTTTTTAACCTGATCACTTAGAATCTAGATCTTAGGCTGTTAAATTAACACGAAAGTGTGGTTTAGAATCTGAACTATTTAGGTTGAGAAATTGAATTATTCGCAAAGAAATTTGGTTTAATTGAATTGTGAACATATCGAACTTAATCTTTAAGCTAGTTTAATATGTTAGGAATTACAAAGACATTTGGATTTCTGCAATTAGACTTAGAGAATTCTCACACGAAAGTTGGTTAATTCTATATCCGTGTTTTGAGTTCTAGAACTATGCTTAATTTGATCATGACTGAATGATTTGTCTGCTTGTCTGATTTCCTGGGAACTCCCTAGATTTAGCGATTTTAGTTAACTGCCTACAACAAACCTTGCTACTGATTTACTTTCCTGCTTTGTTTTTAGTTTCTCACTACATTGCTTTCTCCTAGTTTTCACTTGACTGTTCTTAATCTATCGTTGCCCAGAGTCCTTGTGGATTCGATACCCTGAAGTACTACAATCACATCATTGTGCACTTGCAGTTGGAATAGGGATAAAACCTGAACCTATCAGGTTTTTGGCGCCGTTGCCGGGGACTCTTTTGAGTCTTCGACAGATTTGAACTTAGGGTTTAGACTAGGATTTTTTTTTTAGTTACTAATTTTCTCTATTTTTCTCTGTCGCAGGTTTAACAATCGCATAGCATCGATCGTTGCATCTTTTGTGTCGATCGTTACAAGGCGAATGGAGTTGAATCGATCGTTGCACCTCTAGGATCGATCGTTGCACTGCGATTACATACGGTTTATGCAGACGCGTGATACCAAAAGTAATCCGAATACTAATCTCGTTAATCTCCAACTTGAAGAGCTTGCTAGACTAGAGAGGACTAACAGGAAAGTTCAGAGAGCAAGAATGGTTCGAGAACGTCCGATTCTGATACCTGATGCTCAAGGTACCCTGAGGGACCGACAAAATAATCCGTACAATGCTGCTGGGCATAGGATTGATGCTGAAGGGAATGTGATCCCTGAGCCTGAACAAGAGAAAGAGCAAGGCAAAGGATAAGTACAAGGCCAAGAGGAGAGGCGGATGGTTAATCCTCCTGTTGCTAATGAGAGGACCTTAGCTGACTATAACCGTCCGGATGAGTTTCATGCTAACCGGTCAGCTCTTGTGCCTCCATGTTTTGAGAGGAATGACTTCGAGATCAAGACCATCTACTACTCTATTCTGAGGTAGAATGCTTTCCATGTTTCCCTAATGAGCAGCCAATGGATCATATTGATGAGTTTGAGGACATAGTCACTGGGATGAAGTATGACAGAGTGAACTATGACTATCTGTTTCTCAAACTCTTCCCCCTACTCTCTCGCTGGAGATGTTGCTGCCTGGCTGAAACAACTTCCACCTGGGATGTTTACGACTTGGGATGCTGTTAAGAGTGAGTTTCTGAGACACTTCTATGATGATGCTCGCTCTGATCAGTCGAGACAGGACATTCTCACTTTCTCCCAAGGTCCTATAGAGCCTCTTAAGACTGCCTGGATGAGGTTTAAGAAGTACCAACGAGACTGCCCGCATCATGGATTCACTGAGGTAACATTGTTGGGCATTTTCTTTAGAGGTATAGATCTCCCATACCAGACCGCGTTGGATAATTCCAGCAATGGAAATTTCAACACTAAGTCTCCTGAGCAAGCCAAGCAACTGATAGACAACTTAATAAGCAGTAATAGCTGCAAGACTGCTGATAGGAGAAGGAAGGAATCTGGTGGGAAGATAGAAAACTTGGAGATAGCTGATATTAGGACCAAATTGGACACAATTTGTAATCTGCTAGTTGGAAAGAAAGCTGTCCATTTTGCTCAAGATGTAGAAGTGATCAATGCTGAAGAAGATGGTCAGGAAGAGGATGTGAACTACATTAGAGGATCTGGTTTCCAAGGAAACAGGTTTGGAGGACAACAAGGTAATAGGGTCTTCAATGGTGGACAGAAGAGTGCTTTCGCAAGCAATCAAAACTCTTCTGGCTTTGGACAGAATGCTGGTTTCCAGAAGCCTTTTCAACAAGGTAATCAGAGGACTTATGGATCTTCCTCTTACCAAACACCTCCTGCTGCTAATGCTCATGAGAGCAAGATGGAGAGTATGATGGAGCAGTTACTGAAAAGTCAGACTAAGAATGTTGTAGACTTCGACAAAAAAGATAGGTGTTGTGTATGAAGAGCTGAATGGGAAGTTTGAATCTTTGAGCACACATATGAAAGAGCTTGATGCTAAGGTTGCGAGGACTGCTGGATATGTTCAGAGGCCAGATGGATCTCTTCCGGGACGGACTGATGCTAATCCTAAGTATCAGTGCAATGCAGTGACATTGAGAAGTGGTAAGGAGCTCTTTCCTGCCCACAAAACGCAGTTAAGGGTCGAGGAAATCGTGGAGATTGAAGAAATGGAAGATGAGATCCGTGGAATTCGTAATGCATCGATCGACGCACCTCAGAAACGGTCGATGCAAAGCGAAAATAAAGACCCAGAAGTCGTAACACAGTCGCCCAACAACGATCGACGCAACACTAGCAACGATCGACGCAAGGCGACTGTAGAGAGCACAGACGCATAAAATCCAAAGAAGTCGAATGAAAGGGTCTACAAGCCTAAGGTACTGATAGGGTCTGGTTTTAATCCTATTCTACTGCAAGTGCACAGTTAAGTGATTGTAGTATATAGGGTATCGAATCCACAGAGAATCTGGTCTCGATAGATTAGAACTGTAGAGATTTAAACTAAGAAGAAGGCAATTTGTAGTAAACTAAATAGCAAAGCAAGAAAGTAAACAAGTAGCAGATTATCGGTGGTGAAAGCAGTCAATTAAAGGCGCTAAGTCTAGGATGTTCTCAGGAAATCAGACAAGCAGACAAATCAATCAGTCATGATCTAATTAAGCACAGTTCTAGAACTCAAATCACGGATATAGAATTAACCAAATTTCTTTGCGAGAATTCTCTAAGTCTAAGTGCAGCAATCCAAATTCCTTTGCAATTACTAACAGATTAAACCAGCATTAATTTCAAGTTCGATATGTTCACAATTAAACTAAACCAAATTCCTTTGCGAGAAGTTTAATTGCTCAACCTAAATAGTTCAGATTCTAAACCACACTCTCGTGTCGTATTTAGGAACCTAAGATCTAGATTCTAATTGATCAGGTTAGAACTAGCATTAAACTCAATTTAGATCGAAGAACATTCTATTCATGTGAATCCTTAACTGAATTAAACAAGTCTAGCAAGTCATGAAATCCTTAATGAGAAACCCTAAACCTAACTATGAATCTACTCAGACATAGAATATGAAAGCATAATCAATGAATTAATAGAAATCATAAAAGAGATTAAATAAATAAAGGGGTTCGAAATCTTCTCCAAAATAAAGTGAAGTACATGATCAGATCAGCCCTAATAGCTCTAAAAACTCCCTGCTCTTAATTATCAAAGCGTATCTAAAATAAACACCAAAATCCTAATTATATAGGCATAATCTCGGCTGGGGCTTTTTTGTAAATACTGGAAACTTCTGGGCCAAAGTGCAAAATCTTGAATCTTCATTAAACCGCCGAATCGGCCCAACTTGCTAGTGTGTCGATCGACACCAAAGGTGTGTCGATCGATGCATGATCTCAAAATCGGACAGTGAGCTCAATCTCTCGGCCAAGCACTCCAAAAATCCCCAAAATGCTCCAATATCCCCAATTCTGCTCCAAACCTAATTATACCTGTAAAAGACTCTAAAAGAACACAAAAAACACTAAAACACAATTATATCATGGCATAAAACCGGTAAAAACCATGATATATCAACTCCCCCACACTTAGCCTTTGCTTGCCCTCAAGCAAAACAGAGAACTAGAATGTAGTGAAGAGGTTTGAAAACTCTTCAGAAACTCTTTTCATCTTAGAAGCAGCAACACTCAGATTCCCCTTAGTAAACCACATGAAAGAATCAACCTGCAGACATCAAGACCAACATATACTTCCCCCACACTTAGCAACTGTCCTAAGTAAACTCCACAATCACATTCACGCATTCAAATTCTCCCTACTGACTTCTGCAAGTATTTAATTGCGGTCTCACCTAAGGAGTATCGATCAAAGGCACATGGACTCTTACCTTATCAGCTCTAGACCACCATACTATCTTTCTCTAGTCCCTTTCTTCTCTTTTCCCTTCCTTAGCATTATGATTTTTCCCCATTGGATATCATTTTATTTTTTTTATCAGTGCTCTTCCCGTTAAGGGGTGTACTTTGGACACATTCCATGGATGCACAAGATATGAAAGTTGTAGCTACCATGACCACTTCGGAGTTACTAACTCATCCTCAGTTTATTATCTTTTTTTTATGGAAGGGGAGAAGGGAACTAAATAGGACAGGTTTACATGCTGTGTCAGAACTAACAAGGGAATCCGATACAAAGTATACCAAACCCTTAGGTGAGAAATCTAAGTCAGCATTAAGGTGAAGTCAGTAAAAGGATCCTCTGATACCTGAAGTGATGTGGGTGTCCTCAGTAGGTTGATCCGTGTCTGGGGTTTCTAATAGTCAAATATTGATCTGCAACTTCATCCCAATGGTTACTTAAGTTCCTGCAAGTGCTGCTAATCTTCTAAAAAAATCATTGTTTCTTACTTAAAAGTTTTGACTCAATAAAACAAATTTTGAAAAATTTAACTGACTCTAAGAAAACAAAAGGAAAGAAGTTAGTAGAACCTCCCCCACACTTAAGACACACTGTCCCCAATAGTGTCAAGCGAAGGATTGGTTAAAAAGAAAAGAAAAATTTGTTAAAAGGATTGGTTGAGTTCTGTCGAGTTTTACCTCTGTCGCTCAGGCATCGATCGTTGCACTAGGTGCATCGACCGTTGCTAGGCGATTTTCGTGTGTGCTCGATCGTTGCTCAGGACCGCAACTATCGTCACAATGCGATCACCTCTCCTCGTCGTAATCTCCTTGCAACGACCGGTGCAAGAGTGCATCGATCGTCACACATCTCCAGACTCGAGTTCTGTATCTGAAACTCAGCAAAAACAAACAAAAACGTGAAATCCTAAGAAAAACACCAAAAATAAGAAAGAAAAACAACTAAACCTAACAGTGGGTTGCCTCCCACTCAGCGCTTGTTTAAGGTCATTAGCTTGACCGGACGAACAAGATCAGTTTGCTGGAGATCCTGACAGAGACTTTGATTGCCTCTGTGCAAGCCTCCTCATCCATGGCGGAGAATAAGCTGTATCAGAATGATCCTGCCCAAGAAAAGATGGAGTAAACTGCTCTCCAGGATCCAAAACCGTAGTGTGACTTGACTGCTCATCATCTCCATCCATAATGGTGAAGGTCTGTCCATCTATCAGTGGCTTTCACAGCTTGTCCATCTCAAAATGCGGCGGCTCATCTCCCAGGTGGAGGTCTATCAGACTGTGTCTAACATCTATCAGTGCTCCCGCTGTAGCCAAGAATGGTCTCCCAAGTATCAACGCATCATCAGGATCACTGTCATACTTCAGCACTAAGAAGTTTGTTGGAACTAAATAGTTTCCAACTCTCACCGGGATGTCCTCAAGGAGTCCTTCAGGAACTCGTATAGACTGATCAGCTAGGACAAGAGAGGTCCTAGTAGGAGAAAAATCTAGCATACCCAGCTTCTCTGCCACAGAATATGGCATAAGACTTCCAGCAGCTCCCAGATCACAAAGAGAGCGCCTAAAACTATCCTCAAAGATAGAACAACTTAGCACAAAAATCCCAGGATCAGGCAGCTTCTTGGGAACCTTGGTCAACAGCACATCACTTATCTGTTGAGGGACTACAATCACCCAATCTTTCAGCTCTTCATCCAAAGGCAACATCTTGTTCAAGTACTTCTGCACACATGGGTGATAAGGTGGATCATCAGATGATGGAGTTTCTTCCAACTCTTCACCAATCTCCTCCAGCTTCTTAAGCTCTTCAATCTCCTTCTTAATCACTTCAGACACTGAGGGATATGATCTAATGAATTGTGCATAAATCTCCTGTTGAGTAATCTCAAAAACTCCAGGGAATAAGCGATCAAGCTCCAAATCTGCATTAATGCCTTCAACATTCAGCGAGTCTGTCTGTTCACGACCTGCATCGACCGACACTAGGGGTGTGTCGATCGATGCAACACTGTTTTCACATTTTTCACCCGAGAGAATTTCTCCAAAATCCGAAAATTCAACCTCTTCTACTAACTCAGCTGTGCTTAGCTCAAATCCTTCACCTAGGTGAGATCCATCATCAATGTACACAGACCAGGCCTTAATATGGGTGTCTGCCACTCCTTTTTCCTTCATAGAACTGGAAATCTGATTCACCTGAGTATCCAACTGCTTCATATGAGTGTTCAGAGACTCAAACTTTCCATTGAGATCCTCATAGACAACATCCAACTTCTTATTGCAGTCCACAGAAATCTTGGTCTGACTCTCCAGCAGCTGTTCCATCATTGCCTCCATCTTACTCTCATGAGCAGTGGCAGCAGGAGGAGTCTGATAAGATGAAGATCCATAGGTTCTCTGAGTACCTTGTCCAAAAGGTTTCTGAAAACCACTAGTCTGTCCAAAACCAGATGAGTTCTGATTGCCTGTGAAGGCACTCTTCTGTCCTCCATTGAAGAACCTGTTTCCCTGCTGATTACCAAATCTATTACCTTGGAAACCAAATCCTCCAATGTAATTCACATCTTCTTCCTGAGTGTCCTCCTCAGTCTGAATTACCTCAACATCTTGGGAAAAGTGGACAGCCTTCTTACCACCCAGGAGATTGCAAATTGTGTCCAGCTTAGATCTAAATTCAGCCATCTCTGAATTCTCTACACTTCCACCAGATTTCTTCCTCCTCTCATCCATAGTCTTGAAACTGTTGCTGCTCACTAAGTTCTCAATCAACTGCTTAGCTTGTGCATGAGTCCTAGTGTTGAAGTTTGCATTACTGGAGTTATCCAGCGCAGACTGATATGGAAGATATATGCCTCTGAAGAAGATACCTAGCAATGTGACCTCAGTGAATCCATGGTGTAGGCAGTCACGCTGGTACTTCTTGAATCTCATCCAGGCAGTCTTAAGAGGCTCAGTAGGACCTTGGGTAAATGTCAGAATGTCCTGTCTGGACTGATCAGAGTGTGCATCATCGTAGAAGTGACGCAGAAACTCACTCTTCAGGGCTGCCCAAGTATCAAACTGCCCAGGTGGCAGTTGCTTCAGCCATGCAGCAGCGTCTCCAGCGAGACTGTATGGAACGAGCTTGAGAAACATATAATCCTGGAAAACTCCATCATACTTCATGCCAGTGATTATATCCTCAAACTGATCATTGTGATCCATAGGCTGCTCCGTGGGATGACCATGGACGGCATTCTGTCTCATCAGCGAGTAGTAGATGGTTTTGATCTCAAAATCATTCCTCTCAAAACCAGGCATCACAAGAGCTGACCGGTTTGCATGAAACTCATCCGGTCTGTTGTAGTCAGCTAAAGTCCTCTCATGGACAACCATCTCTCTACCTTGGGTCTGTCTTTCGCCTTAGTTATGCTCCTGTTGCGGTTGCTCAGGAGGATCAGGGATTATATTCCCTTCAGCATCAATCTGATGCCCATCAACATTGTACGGATTGTTATCTTGGTCCCTCAGGGTACCTTGAGCATCAGGCATAATGATTACCTTTTGTACCACAATCCTTGCTCTTCTTTCTCTTCTGTTAGTTCTCTCTAGACGTCCAAGTTCTTCAAGTCCGAGATTAACGAGGTTCAGGTTCTGATTACTTCGAGTTTCACGCGTCTGCATAAACTGTATGTAATCGTCAAGCAACGATCGATGCTATCAGTGCAACGATCGATTCAATCTCAGAATCGCCTAGTGACGATCGACACAAAGGTGCAACGATCGACGCAAAGCGAAATCGGTACCTGCGACAGAGAAAACAGAGAAAAATTTAGTAACTTAAAAAAATAAAAACAAAACGAAACAAAAATAAAAAAATACTAGTAAAAACCCTAAGTTCGATCCTATCGAAGACTCTAAGAGTCCCCGGCAACGGCGCCAAAAACTTGATAGGGTCAGGTTTTAATCCCATTCTATTGCAAGTGCACAGTTAAGTGATTGTAGTATATAGGGTATCGAATCCACAGAGACTCTGGTCTCGATAGATTAGAACTGTAGAGATTTAAACTAAGAAGAAGGCAATTTGTAGTAAACTAAATAGCAAAGCATGAAAGTAAACAAGTAGCAGATTATCGGTGGTGAAAGCAGTCAATTAAAGGCGCTAAGTCTAGGGTGTTCTCAGGAAATCAGACAAGCAGACAAATCAATAAGTCAGGATCTAATTAAGCACAGTTCTAGAACTCAAATCACGGATATAGAATTAACCAAATCTCTTTGCGAGAATTCTCTAAGTCTAAGTGCAGCAATCCAAATTCCTTTGCAATTACTAACAGATTAAACCAGCATTAATTTCAAGTTCGATATGTTCACAATTAAACTAAACCAAATTCCTTTGCGAGAAGTTTAATTGCTCAACCTAAATAGTTCAGATTCTAAACCACACTCTCGTGTCGTATTTAGGAACCTAAGATCTAGATTCTAATTGATCAGGTTAGAACTAGCATTAAACTCAATTTAGATCGAAGAACATTCTATTCATGTGAATCCTTAACTGAATTAAACAAGTCTAGCAAGTCATGAAATCCATAATGAGAAACCCTAAACCTAACTATGAATCTACTCAGACATAGAATATGAAAGCATAATCAATGAATTAATAGAAATCATAAAAGAGATTAAATAAATAAAGGGGTTCGAAATCTTCTCCAAAATAAAGTGAAGTACATGATCAGATCAGCCCCAATATCTCTAAAAACTCCCTGCTCTTAATTATCAAAGCGTATCTAAAATAAACACCAAAATCCTAATTATATAGGCATAATCTCGGCTGGGGCTTCTTTGTAAATGCTGGAAACTTCTGGGCCAAAGTGCAAAATCTTGAATCTTCATTAAACCGCCGAATCGGCCCAACTTGCTAGTGTGTCGATCGATGCATGATCTCAAAATCGGACAGTGAGCTCAATCTCTCGGCCAAGCACTCCAAAAATCCCCAAAATGCTCCAATATCTCCAATTCTGCTCCAAACCTGATTATACCTGTAAAAGACTCTAAAAGAACACAAAAGAACACTAAAACACAATTATATCATGGAATAAAACCGGTAAAAACCATGATATATCAGGTACCTTTTTCCCAAGAACTCCAAGAAGGCTAAGAACGATAAGCAGTATGCCAAATGCAAGGAGATCATTAAAAAGGTGAAGATTGAAGTACCTTTGATTGACTCTATGGAAACTACTCATGTGATGAAGAGATGTCTTAAGGACTTACCGGCTGGGAAGTGGTCTAATGAGGAGAGTGTAATGATGATCACAGAAGTGTGTAGTGCAGTGATTCAGGGCAGGATTCCCGAGAAGTTGAAAGATCTAGGAAGCTTTGTGTTGGATTGTGTTATCTACAGGGAAAGATTTGAAAGATCTCTATGTGATCTCGGTTCTAGTGTGAACCTTATGCCATTCTCTGTTGCTAAGAGACTTGGGATGACTGACTTCCTACCCACTAGGATATCACTGGTTTTAGCATACAGAACAATCAGAATTCCCGAATGAGTATTCGAAGATGTGCCTATAATGATTGGACAATGTGTGATTCCTACTGATTTTGTGGTTCTGCAGTATGGAGAGGAACCAAAGGACCCACTGATTTTGGGTAGGCCTTTCTTAGCTACTGCTGGTGCGATGATTGACTGCCAAAAAGGTAAGATAGTTCTGAATGTGGGTGATCTGAAGATGAGCTTTGATATGGACAAATTGGTGAAGAGACCAACCATCGATGTACAGACCTTCTATGTAGACACACTCAGTGATTTGGCTGCCGAATATTTTCATAAGACACATGCTGAGGATCCGCTGGAGATAGCCTTACTGAGTTCTATAATGGAGCTGGAACACCTGCAAGACGAGCCCGCAATCTGCTACGCGAGGCTAATGGACTCTGCTGATCAAGTAATGCAAGTGGATGTATCTGACGCGACATTGCATCGATCGACACCTTCAGGGCATCGATCGTTGCATGTCGACAGAGACTGGGCAGAGGAAAAAGCTCTGAAGATTGAGCTGAAATAAATTCCATCCGGGCTAAGGTACGCATTTCTTGGACCTAATTTAACTTATCCAGTGATTGTTAATGCTAGCCTGAATAACGCATAACTCACTTTACTGCTAAGCAAGCTATGCAAGCATCGCAAAGCTCTCGGCTATTCTCTTGATGACATTTTAGGTATCTCTCCGGAGCTGTGCATGCATCGGATACATCTTGAGGACGAGTCTAAGACATCAGTTGAGCATCAGAGGAGACTGAATCCTAACCTTAAGGATGTGGTTAAGAAGGAGATTATGAAACTCCTAGATGCTGGAATTATCTATCCAATTTCAGACAATGATTGGGTGAGTCCAGTCCATGTAGTGCCTAAGAAAGGCGGAGTTACAGTAGTGAAGAATGAGAAGAACAAAGCTGATTCCTACAAGGACTGTGACTGAACACCGGATGTGCATAGATTACAGGAAGCTCAATGCTGCGACGAGGAAGGATCATTTCCCTTTACCTTTCATAGATCAGATGCTGGAGAGGTTAGCAAATCACCCTCACTATTGCTTCCTCGATGGATATTCAGGCTTCTTCCAGATCCCCATCCATCCATAGGATCAGGGAAAGACTACTTTTACTTGTCCATATGGCACATTTGCATACCGCAGGATGCCTTTTGGACTTTGTAATGCACCAGCCACCTTCCAGAGATGCATGATGTCCATATTCACTGATATGATTGAGGACTTTATGGAGGTGTTTATGGACGACTTCTCAGTCTACGGGTCATCCTATAATGAGTGCTTGGATAATTTGTGCAAGGTACTAGCTAGATGCGAGGAAAAGCACTTGGTTCTTAATTGGCAGAAGTGCCATTTCATGGTCAGAGATGACATTGTACTTGGACATAAAGTGTCTGAAGCAGGGATCGAAGTAGACCGCGCTAAGATTGAGGTAATGACCAGCCTTCAGGCGCCTGATTCTGTTAAATCTGTGAGAAGTTTTCTTGGACATGCTGGTTTTTACAGACGGTTCATCAAAGACTTCAATAAGATTGCTAGACCACTAACTGCTTTGCTGTGCAAGGATACCAAGTTTGAGTTCAATGCAGATTGTCAGACTGCATTTGAACATATCAAGCATGCATTAGTGAGTGCTCCTATAGTTCAGCCACCAGATTGGGATCATCCTTTTGAGGTTATGTGTGATGCCAGTGACTACGCTGTAGGAGCTGTTCTGGGGCAGAAGAAGGACAGAAAACTTCATGTTATCTATTATGCCAGCAGGACATGAGATGATGCGCAAAGAAACTATGCCACTACAGAGAAGGGGTTGTTGGATGTTGTCTTTGCATTTGAGAAGTTCCGCCCCTATCTTGTTGGCTCCAAGGTGATTGTACACACTGATCATTCAGCCCTGAAGTATCTGATGCAGAAGAAAGATGCTAAGCCAAGATTGTTGAGATGGATTATGTTGCTTCAGGAGTTTGACATTGAAGTGAAGGACAAGAAGGGAGTTGAGAATGGAGTTTCTGACCATCTTTCAAGGATGCTGGTTGAGGAAGACGTACCCATTAATGATTACTTGCCTGAGGAGAACGTCAATATGATCAGGACAGTGTTTCAGATGGATTTGGACAGAAACTTGCAAAACTGTCGGATTAATCGCCTTGCGTCGATCGATGCAACATTTGTGACGATCGATGCATGTGCCGAGACTGCGACGATCGATGCTACCTTGTGCGACGATCGTTGCAGTGCGGATATGAACCCAGAACCTTTCACGGTTCAAATTGGATATTATGTTTTCGAGGTAGATGCTGTCGCAACCACCGATCGACCTTGGTACGCAGATATAGCTAATTACCTGGCTGCAGAGACTGAACAAGATGATTTGAAGGGGTATGCAAAGAAGAATTTATTCAGGGATCTTAGACGATACTACTGGGATGAACCTTATCTCTACAAGCACTGTGCGGATGGTCTTTACAGGAGATGCATTGCTGAATCAGAGGTTCCAGATATCCTATTCCACTGTCATGGATCAGATTATGCTGGACATTTTGCTACTTTCAAGACTGTGTCTAAGATTCTGCAAGCAGGTTTCTGGTGGCCTACAATGTTTGTGGATGCTCATTCCTTTGTTTCTCAGTGTGATGCCTGTCAGAGGAGAGGGAAAATCAGTAAGAAGCATGAGATGCCTCAGAATTTCATTCTTGAGGTTGAGGTTTTCGATTGCTGGGGCATAGATTTCATGGGTCCTTTTCCCTCATCCTATGGGAATAAGTTCATATTGGTTGTTGTGGACTATGTATCTAAGTGGGTAGAGGCAATAGCTAGCCCAACCAATGATTCTTCGGTGGTTATTAAGCTGCTTAAGATCATCATATTCTCTAGATTTGGTGTACCTCGGATAGTAATTAGTGATGGAGGATCTCACTTTATTAATAAAGTCTTTGAGAAGCTGTTGAAGAAGCATGGAGTTCATCACAGAGTTGCTACTCCTCATCACCCTCAGACTAGTGGACAGGTCGAGGTTTCTAACAGAGAGATCAAGGAGATCTTAGAGAATACAGTTGGGAAGACAAGGAAGGATTGGGCAGCAAAGCTAGATGATGCACTATGGGCTTACATGAGTGCATTCAAGACACCACTTGGGACCACTCCATTCCATCTTCTGTATGGAAAAGCATGTCATCTGCCAGTAGAGCTTGAGCTCAAGGCAGCATGGGCTGTAAAGCAGATGAACTTCGATCTTAAGTCTGCTGCAGAGAGGAGATTGGTGCAGCTTAATGAGTTAGATGAGATTAGACATTTTGCTTATGATAACTCAAGGCTGTACAAGGAGAGGACCACGGCTTATCATGACAAGAAAATTGTCTCTAGACAATTTGAGCCTAATGATCAGGTACTTTTGTATAACTCTCGTTTGCAATTATTTCCAGGTAAGCTGAGATCAATGTGGTCTGGTCCCTTCACAATCAAGGAGGTACATCCTTATGGAGCTGTCGTTCTGATCAGCCAGGAAGGTAAGGAATTTACTATGAATGGACAGAGAGTAAAGCATTATTGGGCTAAGGCCGAGATTCCAGGAGGTCAGATTTTGCCTCTGGATGTTGCACCCTCTGTCTGATTGAGCTAAAACGTCAAGCTATTGACGCTAAAAGAGCGCTGAGTGGGAGGCAACCCACTGTTTTGTTTTTGCTATTCATTTTTGGTATTTTGATAGGATTTTACGTTTGTTTTTGGTTTTGGTGAGTTTTGTCTGCAGGTCTCAACAGAATCGCAATGCAACGATCGACACGGTCCTGTGTGTCGATCGTCAAACCACGAAAATCGCATTGCAGCGATCGCTGCGGTCCTGAGCAACGAACGACACATGACGAAAATCGCATTGCAACGGTCGTTACATTTATGTAACGATCGATGCATGAGCGACATAGGTAAAATCAGACATAACTTAACACATCCATTAACATTTTTCTTTTACCAATCCTTAGCTTGACACTACTGGGGACAATGTGTTTCAAGTGTGGGGGAGGTGGTACCGACTACTATCTTTCTGTTTTCTTAGAGTCAGTCCGTTTTTCAAAAAAAATTGTTTTATTAAGTCAAAACAAGTTTAAGTAAGAAACAATGAATTTTTGAGAAGCTAACAACAACTTGCAGGAACTTAAGTGACTATTGGGATGAAGCTGCAAGATCAATTTATGACTATTAGAAAACCCAACACGGATCAACCTACTGAGGACACCCATATCAATTCAGGTATTCAGAGGATCCTTTACTGACTTCACCCTTAATTTGACTTAATCTTCTCACCTAAGGGCTTGGTATACCTTGAGTTGGATTCCTTTGTTAGTTCTGACACAGCTTGTAAACCTGTCCGAGTATGGTTCACTTCTCCCCTTCCATAAAGTAAAAAAAAAAGTAATAAACTGAGGATGAGCTAGTAGCTCCAAAGTGGTCACGGGAGTAGTAGCAAATACTATTACCTCATGTGCATTCATGGAATGTGTCCAAAGTACACCCCTTAACGGGAAGAGCACTGATAAAAAAAAAAAATGATACCCAATGGGAAAAAATCAGAATGCTAAAGAAGGGAAAAGAGAAGAAAGGAACCAGAAAAAAATAGTATGGTGGTCTAGAGTTGACAAAGTAAGAATCCATGTGCCCTTTGATCGATAATCCATAGGTGAGACCGCACTTAATAGCTTATAGAAGTCAGTAGGGTGAATTTGAATTGCTTGGATTAATTGTGGAGTTTACTTAGGACAGTTGCTAAGTGTGGGGGAAGTACATGTTGGTCTTGATGTCTTGCAGGTGATTCTTTCAGTGGCTTACTAAAGGGAATCTGAGTGTTGTTGCTTCTAGGATAAAAAGAGTTTCTGAAAGTTTTCAAACCTCTTCACCATGTTTTAGTTCTCTGTTTTGCTTGAGGGCAAGCAAAGGCTAAGTGTGGGGGAGTTGATATATCATTGTTTTTACCGGTTTTAGACCATGATATAAGTGTGTTTTAGAGTCTTTTGGTGTTTCTTTAGAGTATTTTACAGGTGTTATTAGGTACTATCACGTTTGGAGCGGAATTGGAGTTATATGAGCTTTTTGGAGCATTGTGGTGCTTTGACCCGAGAGATAGAGTTCACTGTCCAAAACAGAGTAATGCATCGATCGACACACATCGTGCATCGATCGACACACGAGCGAGATGGGCCTCCCTCGGCGGTTTTAATGAAGAATGAAGATATTGTAGTTTTGCCCAGAAGTTCCTGATAATTACAAAGAAGCCCCAAGACATGATTAGCTTATTTAATTAGGTTTTTACATCTGTTTTTAGACACGCTTTCATACTTTGAGCATAGAGTTTTTTTAGAGCTTGGGGCTGATCTAATCCTGTACTGCTTTCTGCTTTTTGGAGAAGATTTCGAACCCCTTTACTCCTTTATTCTCTTTTATGCAATCTATTATTTTATTGATTATGTTTTCATATTCTATGTCTGAGTAGATTCATAGTTAGGTTTAGGGATTCTCATTAAGGATTTTATGACTTGCTAGATTTATCTATTTCAGTTAAGGATTCATATAATTAATTTTTCTTCGATCTAAATTGTGCTTAACACTAGTTTTTAACCCGATCACTTAGAATCTAGATCTTAGGTTGTTAAATTGACACGAAAGTGTGGTTTAGAATCTGAACTATTTAGGTTGAGCAATTGAATTACTCGCAAAGAAATTTGGTTTAATTGAATTGTGAACATATCGAACTTAATCTTAAAGCTAGTTTAATCTGTTAGGAATTACAAAGACATTTGGATTTCTGCAATTAGACTTAGAGAATTCTCACAACGAAAGTTGGTTAATTCTATATCCGTGTTTTGAGTTCTAGAACTATGCTTAATTTGATCCTGACTGAATGATTTGTCTGCTTGTCTGATTTCCTGAAAACTCCCTAGACTTAGCGCTTTTAGTTAACTGCCTACAACAAACCTTGCTACTGATTTAATTTCCTGCTTTGTTTTTAGTTTCTTACTACATTGCTTTCTTCTAGTTTTCACTTGACTGTTCTTAATCTATCGTTGCCCAGAGCCCTTGTGGATTCGATACCCTGAATTACTACAATCACATCACTGTGCACTTGCTGTTAGAATAGGGATAAAACCTGAACCTATCACATTCCAGCCAGTTTCAAGATCCATGGTTCTCCTTAAAACTAGCTCAATGGGAGATGGCTCCAAGACACTTTGAATCTCTTGCAAATGTAAGAAGAAATAATTTCAAAATAACCCCAATTATACAAGAATTTAATAAAACATAATTTAATAAGTATGATATGTACTAATCTGAAATACTAAAACCCCTCGTCCCAGCGATTTTGTACCTCATTTTTCACATACGCGGACAATCATCATCTGCACCTTGAACATTTTCTCGGAAATGGTTATTCAGAACTGGAATGACCTCAAAATCTAGGATTTACAACACAAGATAATTCAAACAGTTAATTTCGTACCAATTCAGACAACTAAAACAACTAAAAACGATTAAAAATGATTATACAAATATTGTTACCACCAAAGGAATAATATATGCAGGAAATACCCATGAAGACTGCACCACTCCTCCTGAATGGTCCATGAAGTGCAAGATGTCTTTGATATTCTCCTCGAATGACAAACGCCCTCACGGAAATATTTTGCACATGTCAAGATCATCTACGACTCTAAGGAAGAAACTCTCTATAGAATGTGCTCATTTTCCTGTCTTCTTCTTCCCAAGGATCACACTGGATAAGAAGTACAAGACTGTCATCTTCAAACGATCCTTAGAAAGCTTTTGTTTCCCTTTCAGAGTTGGGAACATCTTCTCAACTTCTTCATATGTAACCCGATTAATTCTAAAAATATTTTGAAACAAAATCTGAGCCATCATGGGTTTTATAATGGTTTCGATAAGAGTGGCAGAATATCCCGGATATCAGTGCATGCTCCCTAAGAGAATAGCGGATTGGAACCTCATTGACAATAAATAAAGCCTCCATCTTCTTATCCACACCTGCGGTCCTAACGAGAAGCATCCACATTCCCATCCATTTGGAGCTTGTATTCTTACCAATGTGGAAGAAGTGTTTGAATTGTAGGTGCTCATTGAACCATTGCAGCTCTTCTTTCTCGAGAATACCTTCTATAGTCTTCAAGGCTTTAGAAATATAACACTTTGACGAGAGCTTTATTTTCTTGACATACTCAGTGGGAGGGAAAAACATCTTCGTAGGCTGAATTGGTTCCGTTTCATCCTCTGAATCTTGCACACAAGAAAAGTTCCAGCAAGTTTCACCAAGCTGGGCGAAAAAGTTCCACCAAGTATTACCAAGTAGTGCGAAAAAGTTCCACGAAGTATTACCAAGTTGTGGGAAAGGTTCTACCAAGTATTAACAAGTTCCGCATTTTTCAAACCGTGTCAAATTATACCAAGTTGTACACATCCGAATTACAAAATTATAAACATGCAGTGGGTTTCGATGTCTAAAATCCAATTTTCCAGTAGTATCAAACAAGCTATATTAAGTTATCACCCAATTCAAAGTGGGATCCTTTCAATTTCCAAAAGTACAGTTATACTAGGTTTAACTTGGAAAGAAATACGTACCGCTTTCGTTTCTTCCGAATCAACATGTTGTTCCTCACTGATCTGTTTCTCATCTTCTTCGTGAAATCCTAAACTCGGACGACTAACTCTCGAAACTTCCTCCTCCTCCTCTTCTTCGTGAAATCCTAAAATCCTAAACTCTTCATCATCCTCTTCCTGATATCTTCCTCAGTCTCCTCATTCTCTTCATCCTCTTCTTCCTCATCCTCAGATTCCTTTTCAAAATCCACTTTCTTCTCGACTTCATCGAATTCCTTTTTTACTTATTCTTCGAGATTATCCTCTTCTTCGTGAGTTTCCTCTTCCAAGTCGACTTCGACTTCCTTTTCCACTTCCTTTTCTACAAATTTCGATCCAGCCTGTTTCCTCTTTGAATTTCTTCGCAAAGTCGGATTCTTTGTTTTAGGCGCCATGAGAATGTCTAATTTGATGGTATGAAAGGGTGAAACCGTGGGGACTGCGAATTTAGGCTTCTCAATAGCTTTTGGTTTCGATTTCGAATTGGGAGGGGGATAAGCAAAAGTCGGTTTGATTTTTAAGAAAATAACAGACTTCAATTAGATTAAAATGGGTCGGATCCGGATCGACCCGATAACCCTGATTTTCAGTTATAAATAATTGAAAGTCTTCTAGTTTTACTATTGTTTACGTATTTTCAAATTTAACAAAGAAAATTAAAATCAAATTCTTAAGAGCTTTGAGACTTTGGTATCTGAGAATTTGATCCAGAAAGAGATCATCAAAGTATCTAATCTTTAAACAGGTTTCTTCTTCTATAGTTACTCCAAAATGAAGTTGAGTTCTACTCCAACCATATTGCATTTTGGATTAAAAATGGAGTGATGACTTAAAAATGGAGTATTACTTGTCTGTTTCGGACTATTTCCACTGGGACTGCATTTTCTACTCAAAAACTCTATGTTAGAGTAAATCTTTTCTAATGGACTGTATTTTTAACTCCAAAATGAAATAAAAAAAATGGAGAGATGGTCTGAACAGACAAGAAATCTCTCTCTCTCTATCTCTCTCTCTCTCTCCTCTTCTTCACAAACAATTAGGACAAAAGTGTAATGGCCCAAAACCATGATCCAAAAAATTTTAAGGAAAAAGGAGAAAGCCAAAGCCCAAAACCCATTTCTTTTAATGAAAACCCTAGCCTCTTCCTTATAAATAGAAGCCCCTATCTTACAAAAGTATGAAGAAGAAGCCTCTGGCGAAGCCCTGTCCCTCCGGTGAGCCACCAGCGGTGGCCAGCCATCTCCGACAAGCCACCATCGTCTGATCTTCCCTTCTCTTCCATGGATCTCTCTTCGTCTTTCTCCCGGGTTAAGTGATTCTCCATCCTCCATTGATTATCCTCCTTTTCTTCTTTCTCTTTCCTAGATCTGATCCTCTGTGGTGTTAGATCTGAGATCTAATCTCGTTTCTTAGATCTAACACTTTTCAAAACGCAAATCTAAGATGGGAGCAATTCCAGCCGAATTATTGAATCGCGTTTTCCCGTTGATCCGTAAGGAACCACGGAACGCACTGAAAGTGATTGTAAATATCTGTATTTGTATTGATGAATTTACTGGCGTTAAATAGCCATTATCGATACAAGAGTTCAGGAATTGAATAGTAGAATATCCGGACTGTTACAACTAAATATTAACAAGATATGTAAACATAGGTAACAGAATATGTGAATATTTTATCACCCTTCCTCAGTCACATTGTCGGGTTTCCTGACGTTGAGGCTCGAACGAAAGTCATTGTGTAACGACGCCGGGAGACCCTTAGTAAAGATGTCTGCCTATTGCAGCGACGAAGGCACATGAAGAACGCGAACCTGACCAATCGCCACCTTTTCTCGCACAAAATATATGTCTAATTCGATGTGTTTAGTGCATTGGTGTTTGACTGGATTAGTAGAGAGGTATACGGAGCTGATGTTTTCGCAATACACAACAGAAGCTTTGAAAATCGGCCGGTGCAGCTCAACCAGTAGGTTCCTTAGCCAAGTTAATTCCGAGACTGCAATTGCCACTCCTTTGTATTCTGCCGCTGCACTAGAACGAGAAACCGTGGGATGTCTTTTTGCAGACTGATATATCATGGTTTTTACCCATTTTAGACCATGATATAGATGTGTTTTTAGTGTCTTTTGTCTTTGTTTAGAGTCTTTTACAGGTTTAATCAGGTTTGGAGCTAATTGGAGATATTTGGAGCATTTTGGGACTTTTGGGACGTTTTGGCCGAGAGCTTAACTCACTGTCCGATTTATTGATCATGCATCGACCGACACACCTTGTGCATCGGTCGACACACTAGCGAGATGGGCCGTACGCGTCGGTTTAATGAAGATATGAAGATTTGCAAAGAAGCCCAAGATAGTTCCAGTATTTACACAGAAGCCCCAGCCGAGATTAGGCCTATATATAGAGGATTTTGGTGTTTATTTTACTTACGCTTTCATAATTAAGAGCAGAGGATTTTTAGAGCTTTTGGGGCTGATCTGAACCTATTACTTCATCTGTATTTGGAGAAGATTTCGAACCCCTTTTACTATTATTCTTTTATGCAATTTATTCATTCTATGATTATGTTTTCATTATCTATGTCTGAGTAGATTCCTAGTTAGGTTTAGGGTTTCTCACATAGGATTTCATGACTTGCTAGACTTGTTCAAATTCAGTTAAGGATTCAAACTATATCTGTTCTTCAATTTAATTGTGCTTAAGGCTAGTTCTAACCTGATCAATTAGAATCTAGATCTTAGGTTGCTAAATACGTCACGGAAGTGGGGTTTAGGAATCTGAACTAATTAAATTGGGCAATTAAACTTTGCGCAAACGGAAGTTTGGTTTAGGATAATTGTGAACATATCAAACTTGGGATTAATGCTAGTTTAATCTGTTAGTTCTCGCAAACGAAAGTTTGGTTAGCTGCACTTAGACTTAGAGAATTATCGCAAAGGAATTTGGTTAATTCTATATCTGTGTTTTGAGTTCTAGAACTGTGCTTAATTAGATCCTTGCTGAATGAACTGTCTGCTTGTCTGATTTCCTGAGAACACCCTAGGCTTGACGCTTTTAATTACTTGCTTCCAAAACCGTTAATCTCTGCTACTGATTTACTTTCTCGCACCGCTTTTAATTCAATCACATTGCTTATTTCTAGTATTAGTCTCTACTGTTCTGATCTATTGAGACCAAGTGTCCCTGTGGATTCGATAACCCTATATACTACTTTGACATTGCTGTTCACTTATAGTTTAGAATAGGGATTAATTCTTGACCTATCAAGTTTTTGGCGCCGTTGCCGGGGACTCTTAGAGTCTTCGATAGGACCGAACTTAGGGTTTTTACTAGAAATTTTTCTTTTTGTTTTTGCTTTTTTTTTTTCGTTTGTTTTTATTTTACTAACTTTTTCTCTGATTCTTTCTGTCGCAGGTACGAATTTCGCCTTGCGTCGATCGTTGCATCCCTTTGCGTCGATCTTCACTAGGCGATTCTGAGATTGAATCGATCGTTGCACTGATAGCATCGATCGTTGCTGGACGATTACAGACAGTTTATGCCAACGCAGAAAACTCGAAGTAATCCGAACTCGAGCTTGCTTAATCTCGGACTAGAGGAACTTGGACGTCTAGAGAGGACTATCGGAAGAGAAAAGAGAGAGAGAATGGTTCGAGAACGTCTGATCTTGATACCAGATGCTGAAGGTACCCTGAGGGACCAAGATAACAACCCGTACAATGCTGCTGGGCATCGGGTTGATGCTGAAGGGAATGTCATCCCTGATCCTCCTGAGCAACAGCAACAGGAGCTGAACCGAAACCAGGGTCAATGACAGGCCCAAGGTAGAGAGATGGTGGTTCATGAGAGGACACTAGCTGATTACAACAGACCTGATGAGTTTCATGCAAACCGAGCAGCTCTAGTGCTTCCTGCTTTTGAGAGGAATGATTTTGAGGTAAAGACCATCTACTACCAGCTGATGAGACAGATTGCTTTTCATGGTCTTCAAGCAGAGCAGCCTATGGATCACATTGACAAGTTTGAGGACATAGTCACTGGCATGAAGTATGAAGGAGTATGCCCGGACTATCTGTTCCTTAAGCTATTTCCGCACAGTCTTGCTGGAGACGCTAGTGCATGGCTGAGACAACTGACACCTGGTCAGTATACTACTTGGGCAGCCTTAAAGAGTGAGTTCCTGCATCACTTTTATGATGATGCGCGCTCGGATCAGTCCAGACAGGACATACTCACCTTTTCCCAAGGAGCTGTGGAGCCCTTGAAGACTGCCTGGATGAGATTTAAGCAGTATCAGCGTGACTGTCCACACCATGGATTCACAGAAGTACAGCTGATTGGTATTTTCTTCAGAGGCATAGATCTCCCTTATCAGACTGCGCTGGATAATTCCAGTAATGCTAATTTCAACACCAGGACTCCTACACAAGCTAAGCAGTTGATTGAGAACCTGATTGGCAGCAACAGTTGCAAGACAATGGATGAAAGGAAGAAGAAATCTGGTGGAACTGTAGAGAATTCTGATATAGCTAATATAAGATCCAGATTGGACACAGCCTACAATCTCCTGACAAGTAAGAAAGCTGTCCACATTGCCCAAGATGTAGAGGTGATTCAGACTGAGGAGGAAACTCAGGAAGAAGATGTGAATTTCATAGGAGGTTCTGGTTTCCAAGGTAATAGATTTGGTAATCAACAGGGGAACAGATTCTCCAATGGAGGACAGACTGGTGGTTTTCAGAAGACCTATGGACAAGGTACTCAGAGAACCTATGGATCTACATCCTATCAGACTCCTCCTGCACCTACAGCCCATGAGAGCAAAATGGAGGCTATGATGGAACAACTGATTGAGAGTCAGACCAAGATTTCTGTGGACTGCAACAAGAAGTTAGACGCTGTCTATGAAGACCTCAATGGGAAATTTGAGTCTATGAGCACTCACTTGAAGCAGTTGGACATTCAGGTAAACCAGATGTCCAGCTCACTGAAGGGAAAAGGAGTGGCAGACACTCATGTTAAGGCCTGGTCTGTGTACATTAATGATGGATCTCACCTAGGTGAAAGATTTGAGCTAAGCACAGCTGAGTTGGTGACAGAACAAGAATTTTCGGATATTTGTGAAAAATTCTCGGGTGAAATCTGTTGCAGTGCGTCGATCGATGCAACATCTGTGCCGATCGATACACCAGTCGGGATGGCAACGATCGATACATCCTTAGTGTCGGTCGTTGCAGGGCGTGAATGGACAGAACTGTCGGATGATAATGGCATAGATGCTGACTTGGAGCTTGATCGCCTGTTCAATGGAGCCTCTGAAATTACTCAACAGGAGATCTACGAACAGATTTTTAGACAACACTCCTCAGTGTCTGAAGTGATTAGGCAAGAGATTGAAGAGCTGGAGAAATTAGAAGGGATTGGTGAAGAATTGGAAGAAATTCCAACTTCTGATGATCCACCTTATCATCCATGTGTACAGAGGTACCTGAACAAGATGTTGCCCCTGGATGATGATCTGAAAGACTGGGTGATAATAGTTCCTCAGCATATTAGTGATGTTCTGCTAACTAAGGTCCCGAAGAAGCTGCCTGATCCTGGAGTCTTTGTACTGGATTGTTCTATCTTTGAGGATAGTTTTAGACGCTCTTTGTGTGATTTAGGAGCTGCTGGAAGTTTGATGCCTTACTCTGTGGCAGAGAAGCTGGGTATGTTGGATTTTACTCCTACTAGGACTTCTCTTGTCCTAGCTGATCAGTCCATACGAGTTCCTGAAGGACTCCTTATGGACATTCCGGTGAGAGTTGGAAACTACTTAGTTCCAACGGACTTCCTTGTGCTGAGATATGACTGTGATCCGGATGAAGCATTATTGCTTGGGAGACCCTTTTTGGCTACAGCAGGAGCGTTGATTGATGTTAGGAACAGCTTGATAGACCTCCATCTGGGAGATGAACCACTGCACTATGAGATGGATAAGCTGCGAAAGCCACTGATAGATGGGCAGACATTCACCATAAGGGACGCAGATTTTGAGCAGCCTGATCATACCATGGTTATAGATCCTGGAGCACATTTCACTCCATCTTTTCTTGGACATGAGCATTCCGCAACAGCCTACTCACCACCTTGGATGAGGAGACTTGAACAGAGACAGAAAAAGTCTCTGTCAGGACCTCCTGGTACTTGAAAATTCCCATCCGTCCGGTCAAGCTATTGACCTTAAACAAGCGCTGGGTGGGAGGCAACCCACCATTAGGTACTGGTGTTTTTCTACTTAATTTTTGGTGTTTTTGTTAGGATTTTACGTTTGTTTTTGTTTCTGGTGAGTTTATGTTTGCAGGTCTCGGTTAAATCGCAGTGCAACGATCGACGCACTTCTGTGTCGATCGTCACAACACGAAAGGAATCGCATTGCAGCGATCGTTGCGGTCCTGAGCAACGATCGACTATACACGAAAATCGCCAAGTAACGGTCGATGCACTTAGTGCATCGGTCGATGCCTGAGCGACAGAGGTAACCCGACAGACATAATTTCACCTTTTCAATTTTTTTTATTTTCTTTTTACCGATCCTTCGCTGGACACTACTGGGGACAGTGTGTCTTAAGTGTGGGGGAGGTGCTACTGACTTTTGTTTTCTGTTTTCTTAAGAGTCAGTCCGTTTTTCAAAAAAAAATTTGTTTTATTGAGTCAAAATTGTTTAAGTAAGAAACTATGATTTTCTGAGAAGATTTACAAGACTTGCAGGAACTTAAGTAACCATTGGGATGAAGTTGCAGGATCTATCTCTGACTATTAGAAAACCCCATCACAGATCAACCTACTGGGAACACCCACATGACTTCAGGTATCAGAGGATCCTTTACTGACTTCAACCTTAATACTGACTTAGATTTCTCACCTAAGGGCTTGGTATACTTTGTGTCGGATTCCCTTGTTAGTTCTGACACAGCCTGTCAACCTATCCTATTTAGTTCCCTTCTCCCCTTCTGTAAAGTAAAAAAAAAAATAATAAACTGAGGATGAGTTAGTAACTCCGAAGTGGTCATGAGAATGGTAGCAAACACTATTTTCTCTCATGTGATCCATGGAATGTGTCCAAAGTACACCCCATAACGGGAAGAACACTGATAAAAAAAATAAAATGATACCCAGTGGGGAAAAATCAGTTGTTAAAGAAGGGAAAGAGAAGAAAGGGACTAGAGAAAGATAGTATGGTGGTCTAGAGCTGATAAGGTAAGAATCCATGTGCCCTTTGATCGATACTCCTTAGGTGAGACCGCACTTAAATACTTGCAGAAGTCAGTAGGGAGAATTTGAATGCTTGAATGTGATTGTGGAGTTTACCTAGGACAGTTGCTAAGTGTGGGGGAAGTACATTGTGGTCTTGATATCCTGTGATTGATTCTTTCAGTGGTTTACTAAGGGGAATCTGAGTATTGTAGCTTCTAGGATGAAATGAGTTTCTGAAGAGTTTTCAAACCTCTTCACCATGCTTTAGTTCTATGTTTTGCTTGAGGGCAAGCAAAGGCTAAGTGTGGGGGAGTTGATATATCATGGTTTTTACCCATTTTAGACCATGATATAGATGTGTTTTTAGTGTCTTTTGTCTTCGTTTAGAGTCTTTTACAGGTTTAATCAGGTTTGGAGCTAATTGGAGATATTTGGAGCATTTTGGGACTTTTGGGACGTTTTGGCCGAGAGCTTAACTCACTGTCCGATTTATTGATCATGCATCGACCGACACACCTTGTGCATCGGTCGACACACTAGCGAGATGGGCCGTACGCGTCGGTTTAATGAAGATATGAAGATTTGCAAAGAAGCCCAAGATAGTTCCAGTATTTACACAGAAGCCCCAGCCGAGATTAGGCTTATATATAGAGGATTTTGGTGTTTATTTTACTTACGCTTTCATAATTAAGAGCAGAGGATTTTAGAGCTTTTGGGGCTGATCTGAACCTATTACTTCATCTGTATTTGGAGAAGATTTCGAACCCCTTTTACTATTATTCTTTTATGCAATTTATTCATTCTATGATTATGTTTTCATTATCTATGTCTGAGTAGATTCCTAGTTAGGTTTAGGGTTTCTCACATAGGATTTCATGACTTGCTAGACTTGTTCAAATTCAGTTAAGGATTCAAACTATATCTGTTCTTCAATTTAATTGTGCTTAAGGCTAGTTCTAACCTGATCAATTAGAATCTAGATCTTAGGTTGCTAAATACGTCACGGAAGTGGGGTTTAGGAATCTGAACTAATTAAATTGGGCAATTAAACTTTGCGCAAACGGAAGTTTGGTTTAGGATAATTGTGAACATATCAAACTTGGGATTAATGCTAGTTTAATCTGTTAGTTCTCGCAAACGAAAGTTTGGTTAGCTGCACTTAGACTTAGAGAATTATCGCAAAGGAATTTGGTTAATTCTATATCTGTGTTTTGAGTTCTAGAACTGTGCTTAATTAGATCCTTGCTGAATGAACTGTCTGCTTGTCTGATTTCCTGAGAACACCCTAGGCTTGACGCTTTTAATTACTTGCTTCCACAACCGTTAATCTCTGCTACTGATTTACTTTCTCGCACCGCTTTTAATTCAATCACATTGCTTATTTCTAGTATTAGTCTCTACTGTTCTGATCTATTGAGACCAAGTGTCCCTGTGGATTCGATAACCCTATATACTACTTTGACATTGCTGTTCACTTGCAGTTTAGAATAGGGATTAATTCTTGACCTATCACAGACCAAGACACAATATTATGTCCAAGAAAGACACAATATCCAGATGTTGACCTCCTAGTATATGGACATCCTGCCCAATCGGCATCAGAGTAAGTTGTGAGATGATCAATAGGACTTTTATGACATGAATTCCATATGTCAAAGTCCCTTTAATGTATCTAATAATTCGCCTAAGGGCATGAAGATGAGGCTGTCTAGGATCATGCATATAAAGGCAAATCTGATGGGCAGCATACGAGATATCTGGTCTGGTGAAGGTAAGATACTGTAACGCTCCAGCCAGACTGCTATAAAATGTGGGATCAGGTACTAGTTCTCCATCGTCTAGTGAAAGCTTGGACTTCAAGTCAACAAGTGTAGTGATTGGCTTGCAATCAGTCATGCCATCTCGATCTATGAATTCTTGGCTGTATAGAGATTGGCTCAGGAAGAGGCCCTTGTCGTTTAACTCAGCTTTAAAACCCAGAAAATGATGCAACTTTCCCAAATCTGTCATGGGAAATTCTGATTTGAGCTGATTCTTTAAGAGACCAAGAAGATCCATAGATGATGCTGTCAATATTATATCATCTACATAAAGTAGAAGGTAAGCACACTCTCCCTTATGTCGAAATATATATAGCGACGAATTTGTGCGGCTGCAAACAAAACCAACAGATGTGATGAAACGATTGAACCTTGAATTCCAAGATCTGGGTGCCTGCTTTAAACCGTATATTGCCTTTTGTAGCTTGCATACATGATTATGGAACTGATGATTCACAAACCCAGGAGGCTGGTGCATGAAAACAATTTCTTCCAAATATCCCTGTAAAAACGCATTTTGCACATCCAGCTGCTGAATTAGCCAGTTCAATATAGTCGCTATGCGGAGCACACAACGTATCATCGCAGGCTTGAAAACGGGACTAAACGTCTCTGTGTAATCAACTCCTGCTTCCTGCGATTTTCCATTAGCAACTAACCGAGCCTTATGACGAGACAAAACACCATTAGCATCATATTTGTGTTTAAATAACCACATAGATCGCATAATATTCGTATTATCTGGACAAGGTACAAGATGCCAAGTCTGTGTCTTATTCATAGCACCAACTTCTACATTCCAGTTTTCATCTGAGAGAGCTTGAATGTGACTTTTAGGAAGCGGAGACTATTTTTTGGCTATGAGAGAAAGGATCTTTCTAGGCTTGGAAATGCCTGATTGTGAACATGTTTTGATTGACGAAGGAGCACGAAACATTGGGTCAACAAGAGCTGGACGATGCAAGGCTCGCTGTCCAGGAACAGTCGAAGATGGAGCTGAGAATGGAGCCTCGAGAATCGCTTGAAACGGGGGAGATGATTCTGCTGTGTCATCCAGAAAGTTATAAAATGTGGTGGAGACTGATTTTTCAGCAACATGGAATTTATCTTCGTCAAAGAAAACATGACGAGATATAATTATCTTTTTAGTTTTCAAATCCATGCAACGATACCTTCTATGCTGAGAAGGATAGCCCAAAAACAGACATGGAGTGGATCGAGGTGAAACCTTTGTGAGATTGGAATGATTCAGATTCGGGAAACACAGGTAACCGAAGACGCGAAGATGATCATATCTCGGTTGTTTGTGGAAGAGAAGAGTCTATGGAATATGGTTCTTTATCGATTTCGAAGGGGATACGTTTAGCACATGAGTCGCAACATGAAGAGCTTCCACTCAAAAAACAGTAGGAAGACGAGCCTGAAACAACAAAGATCGTATCACATTGTTTATGGTTCTAATCATTCTCTCTGATTTACCATTTTGTTGCGATGTATGAGGGCAGGAAAAACGCACATTGATGCCATTTTTTCAGAAGTAGAGATGAAATTGATCATTATTGAACTCACGACCATTATCACATTGAAAGCTTTTTATTTTGGCATTGAATTAAGTGTGAATATGAGCTGAGAAATGAAATTTTTTTGAGAATTCGTCACAAATACGAAGAGGATAAACCCATAGATAATGTGTGTAATGGTCAAGGAACATAACATAGTAACGTATTCCGCTCATACTTGATATTGGTGAGGTCCATAAATCAGAACGAACAATTTCGAAAGGTTATTGAACAGAAGAAGTCGAAGAAAAAATGGTTGTTTTATTGATTTTCCTAAATGACAAGAATCACAAGTGAAAGAAGCAGGCCCTTTATTACATAATGATGAATCAGACGAGATGATAGAATGAATAGAAGATGAGCCGATGTGAGAAAGCCTATTGTGCCACAAGTGAGGTGTCGCAGCAAGAAGTGCAGTAGAAAGAGCCAGTGACTTATTGAAAGATGCTGGAAGAGTATAAAGATCACCGGATGAATCACAACGGAGAAGAACTATTTGGCTTGGAAGGTCCTTCACAGAAAAACCGAAAAGATCAAATTCCACAGAACACCAATTATCCTTGGTAAATTTGCGAATAGAAATCAAGTTTTTCACAATATTAGGAGTAACAAGGATATGATTAAGAGATAAAGGGCGACTGTTTGAGCTGAGAGTAGCTGAGCCAATAGAAATGGCAGGAATAGATGAACCGTTACCTACTATGACTGTATGTTTGGTGTTATGAATAAGATCAGGACGGAGCGTACCTGCATTTGATGTAAGATGCGCAGATGCTCCTGAATCCATAAACCAGTCTGCAGCAGATGGGTCAGCAAGGCAATCACTGGTGTACGCCTGTGACGGTTGATGGAACTCAACGAGATTGGCCTGTTGTTGTGGGCTGATTACACCAGGCTGTGCACCATAAAACTGCGACGGTTGTGGCTGAGACCACATCAGATATGGCTGTTGCCACTGCTGCATTGGTGACGACCAGTACATTTGTTGTCCCTAGTTGTTACGGTAATTGTTGTACGAGTAGTTGCCTCGTCCTCTACCGCGATTGTTGAATCTGCGTTTTCCCTTGTTATTGCCACCATGATGACGCCCTTGATCTGTTTGTTGTGGTGATGAAGTAGGCTGAACAGAAGCAGTGAGAGTCGTTGTTGAGAAGGACGTGTCCGTGTGAGTAGCAGTTGCACGAGTGTGTTTCTTAAGTCTTGTTTCTTCCCACTCGAGCATGGATTTTTCAAAATCAAAGTTGGGGAATGGCTCCTTATGTTTGATAATGTTATCAAACTTTTCATTTAAACAATTGATCATGTACATCACGAGAGTCCTCTCTGTCAATGGAACATCCACATTAGCTAGGCGGTCGGATATGGATTTCATCTTCTGGCAGTACTCTTGGATGGACAAATCTCCAAGCTCCAGCGTACGCAATTCGTTATCCAGCTGAATTGCCCGAGCTTCTTTGTTGTTGAGGAACTGATTCTCAACCTGGAGCCACAGATCTCGTGTACTCCCCGCCTGTTTTGAAAGCGGATTTGAACAGGGGCTGCGCTATGGTTCCATACAACCACATCTTAACTATCCCGTCACGCTTATGCCAGGCTGCATCATTCGCACCGTTCGGGATCACCTTGCCGTCGAGATGGCCCGAGACTTTGGGCCGAATGGAGAAGTTTGTATACAAACGGACTCGGAGCATCAAGGTCGAGAATCACTGGAATGTTATGTTTGATGTTAGTTACGCCAAAACATCGTTCATGATTCCAGCCACCATTTATGAACAACAGAGTTTTATGCGAAGAAGAAAAAGAAAAGAAAAGGTCGAAGAAGAAAGCAGAAGAAAGAGGTGAAGAAAAGGTCGAAGAAGAAAGCAGAAGAAAGAGGTGAAGAGAAGGCTCAAAAGCTAATGCTCTAATACCATGAAAAGTGATTATAATTCTCTTAATTTGTATGTGTGGTAGAACTTCTCTAGGGCTTTGTGTGTAGGGCGCGTATAACGGGTTTTGGTACGCGTCCTTGATCGTCGGAGGAGGGCCCTGACGAGCCCTCCCGTGGTGGTGTGTTGTGGTTCGATGGTCCGGGCCGTTTGTTTGCTGTGGAAAAGGCGTAATGGCCGGTCCGTGGGGTGCGGTTAGGAGAAGGCAACCCTAGGTCCGCAACCATGGACAAGTAGTTATTCGTAGGTTGATTGTAATGTGCCTTCGGGCATTGCGTACAAGGTGATGTTAGCTTATAAATTGTTTCGTAGTTGTGTGGCGTAAGCTGGGATCGCCGATTACTTAGTCCGTTCTCATTGGGTAACTGTATTTGAAACAATTATCCAGCTTCTCTTTTCCTTTCCCGTGCATATTCCCTCCTCGTAGGTTCGGATGCAGGATTGACGATTGATCGATGCTATTGGTGGATTTGAACCGAAGAAAGCGCGCAGATTCCTAGGATCAGATGGTTGAACTCTTCCGGTTCAGTGGGTGTCCTAAAGCCGCTTCTCCAGTTCGCTGGAGAGGGGTGTTACAAAAAAATGTTTCATTCGTTATTGAGTTTTTGTTTCTTTCTCATCTTTGAGAATCTCCGTACGTAAAAATCTTCAATCTTCGTGTATGTTCTTCGTCTTCTCTTGAACTGATTTCATATCTGATCCCAATTAGCGAATTTTCCCAACTCTAGTTGATTCCACACAAATCCAAAAAATTGGCAACTTTTAGTTTCCTCTAGGAGCTAATTGAATTTCAAATTGACAAAACGGTTCTGTTTCAGGGTTTGTAATCTGCAAGACACAACAATGGTTGAGCGAAGGAAGATAACTCATAATCGTAACAGCAGAGACGATAACAACAACAACAGGAATCAAAAGAGAAGACTTTCATACGAAACCGAAGAAAAATCAACAAAGACGATCTTATGCCCTAGTGGAGTCATTGGAAGCGTAATAATAGGCAAAAGTGGGAAAGTAATCAACATGATTAGGCAAGAAACAAGAGCGAGAATCAAAGTCGTTGATCTGTTTCCAGGTTGTAACAATCTATTGCACGATCAAGGACAAGAAATACATTGTCGATATAGAGAACGGTGACAACGACCAGATCATCCCTTTGTGTTCTGCTCAAGATGCTCTGCTTAAAGTCCATCACGCAATTGTTACTTCTTTAGCTACTGATGCTGAGAATACTAAGATAGATAGAGATGATGTTAGAGAATGTCATCTTTTAGTACCGTCTAGTCAGTGTTCTAATGTGATTGGTAAAGCTGGTTCGACGATTTAGAGAGTTAGAAGTAGAACCGGAGCTAATGTTAAGATTGTCTCAAAAGATCCTTCACACACTTGGCAATATTGTTTTGGTTAGTATCTCAAACCTTTTTGCTTATTCTTATCTATTTCTTTGATCAATGTTTTTGTTTATTCTTATATCGGTTAGATATCTGGAGAGCCTGAATCCGTAAAGAAAGCACTTTTTGCTGTCTCTGCTATCATCAGTCCTCAAGAACAGATTCCTCTGGATGCAACTGTTCAAGAAGTTCCTGCTAGTATTATAATTCCGTCGGATTCTTTCTATCTATCCGCAAACCGGTTTATACCCGAATCAGGTTCCTATCTTGCAGCATGGTGCCAATGTTCCATTGTTTATCGGCACACTACCACATGGTTATGGAGAAACCGCAACGAATCAAATGCCGGTTTTCTCTTCTTCTGCTCTTCCTGTGGGTTTTGGCGGCCGTGTTATCGGGAAAGGAGGATCAACCATTAGGGGAATAAGACAAGCAAGCGGGTCTCTTAATGAGGTTAATGACTCAAGGGCAAGGGTGAATCATGATGAAGACTGTGTTATCACTGTAACTTGTACAGAGTCTCCTGATGATTTGAAGTCTATGGCGGTTGAAGCTGTTCTTTTACTTGAAGAGAAAATTGATACACTCAAGGCCTTACAGCCTCCGATCCTTTATCAGTATGGCCGTAGGAAGAAAGCCCAACAAGCTGGAGAAAGTAGCAAGACGGCGCTAAATGACGTGGAAAGCAGCTTCTAGAAGTGGGAAGGAATAAACATAGGCACGTGATCTGTTTTCAGGTTGTTGTACGTTGTCATTGGAGTATAAGAGAGAGAGAGAGACGTTTGTAACAGACCATCGAATCATTCATCATCTTATTGGAGAGAACCTCTCTCTGGTAATTGGTGATTTGATCAATAAGAGTTTGCTTTCTTTGAATATCGTTCGTTTATACAAGTTTGCCAATCTATAAACGTAACACTTGGTATCAGAGCAAGCGACCTGCGACTGTGGAACATGGCTCCGGCGGCGAAGAAAGGAGAAAAGGAAATGGAGGTAGCGATGGAGAGCTTGCGTGATGATGTATCGCGAGTTCCGATCCTCGAGAGAGAGGTGGGTGATGTCAAAGGAGGGCTATCCGTGGTCAGTAGAGAGGTGGCGGAGCTCAAGGGAGACATCGCCGACGTCAGGAGTAGCGTTGAGGGAATCAACAAGAAGATGGGGCTGTTGGATCTCATCGCACAGAAAATGGGTCTGGTGGAAGATCAAGAAAGGAAGGAGAAGCAGGGTGCGATCCCGGAAGCAACGGCGTTTCCACAGGACGTCCGCTTCCAGCTGCGATCCTCCCACGCTCACGGGAAACAAATCGATATGGGGGACACCAGTGGAAACCCATTTTCCCAGGGCCACGATGGACGACGTAGAGGGAGTGATGGCAGTGGTGTCTTCTCACGGTCGAGGGAGGAGTACGATCGTGGGTATGACGACCAGCCACATCCGATACCACCGTGGCGATACCCGGAGGAGCATCGGGGTCCATTTACACGACGGTTGGAGCTTCCTGTATTCGACGGTGAGAAAGCTGATCACTGGGTGTTGAGGGTAGAGCAGTATTTCGAAACCGGGAATTATTCCGAAGAGGAGAAGCTTCGATCCGTTCGAACGTGCTTTGATGACGATGCTCTGATGTGGTATAGATGGGAACGAGCTCGAAATCCGTTTCGGAGTTGGGAGCAGATGAAATCCCGGATCCTCGAGCAGTTCTCGGCCTTCCCAAACTCTTCCGCCGGCGAGCAACTCCTAACTCTACGTCAGGAGGAATCAGTCGGGGACTATTGCAGAGATTTCATCTCGTTGGCGGCGAATGTACCAGATTTCTCCGATCAGGTACTAGAGATAGCATTCCTCACGAGACTGAAATCACGCATACGGGCCGGAGTTAAGATGTTTAAACCGCGCTCGTTGGGAGAGACGATGAGCACGGCCAAGATGGTGGAAGAATGGTCGGGTCAGTCGGAGGCGATATCGGAGTTCTCTCCTTCAAAGGCTTCACGGCCCAACGAGGGAAAACAAGCGGCCCAATATAAAAGTGGAGGAGAAGTACATGGGCCTAGAAACCCTAAGCCCAAATATCAGTCTAATCAGACGACTCAAGCAGCGGCGCCGTTGAACAAGAACTCTAACAATCACGGTAGATTGAAAGCTCCTTTCCGTCGATTGACTCCTGCTGAAGTGGCGAAGTGGAAATCAGAGAGACTGTGTTTCAAGTGTGATGAGCCGTATCGAGTGGGACATGAGTGTGTTAACAAGGAGTTGCGAGTCTTGATGGTGTCCGAGGATGGAGCAGAACTCGAGCTCGGCGAACAAGAAGAGGAACCCGGTGAAGACGGAGCTCCGGATTATCCCGAGCTAGCGGTGTTATCTATGCAATCGGTGGCGGGAATCTCGTCACCACGCACAATCAAGCTTCGCGGTACCATCGGTGAAGAAGAAGTGTTGGTACTCATCGATAGCGGCGCTTCCCATAATTTCATATCGGAGGCGTTGGTCCGGAGACTTGGTTTAAAAGCGGTGAACACGGAAGGGTATGGAGTGTTAACCGGAACCGGCACGGCGGTACGGGGCCATGGCATATGTCACGGCGTTAAACTAACCATCCAAGGTTACTCTGTGGAGACAAGCTTCCTTCCTCTCCAACTAGGGAATGTGGACGTGATTCTCGGTGTCCAATGGTTAGAAACGTTCGGGGAAATGAAGATTAACTGGAAGCTGCAAATACTCAAACTCCCTGTGGAATCTGGGGTGGTGGAAATCAGGGGAGATCCGAGCTTATGCAGTTCTTCAGCTTCACTCAGAGCTTTATGGAAGGAGATAGACAGACAAGGAGGAGGAGTGATGATTGAATATAACCTGATGCAAGCTGATTCTATAAAGAAAGGGGCTGAAACACCAGAGTATCTCCAACCGCTGCTGGAGGAGTTCACTGGAATTTTTGAAGAGCCTACAGGGTTGCCGCCACAACGTAGCAAGGATCACGCCATCACTCTACAAAGTGGGACTAACCCTATCAGCGTGAGACCATTCCGGTACCCTCACGCTCAAAAGACAGAGATTGAGAGGCAAGTAGCATTAATGCTGTCGGCTGGGATCATACAGGAGAGTGGGAGTCCATTTTCCAGTCCGGTGCTACTGGTCAAGAAGAAGGACGGAAGTTGGCGTTTCTGTGTCGACTACCGCGCTTTGAACAAGGTCACGGTGGTTGACAGTTACCCAATACCGATGATAGATCAGCTGTTGGACGAGCTACAAGGTGCAGTGATCTTCTCCAAACTCGACCTACGGTCCGGATACCACCAGATCAGAGTACGGGCTGACGACATACCAAAGACAGCATTCAGGACACACGACGGCCATTACGAGTTCCTCGTTATGCCCTTTGGTCTGTCTAACGCACCCGCCACATTCCAGTCGGTTATGAACGAGGTATTCCGACGACACCTTCGCCACTTTGTTTTGGTGTTTTTCGACGATATACTAGTGTACAACAAGACCAAACAGGATCATGAGGGCCATTTGAGAGTAGTATTGGGATTGCTAAAGCAACATCAACTCTATGCCAATAGAAAAAAATGTCAGTTTGGCAGCTTGGAGATTGAGTATTTGGGGCATGTGATCTCAAGAGGAGGAGTTGCTGCGGATCAGAGTAAAATTACAGCAATGGTTGACTGGCAGCAACCAAGAAATGTCAAAGAGTTGAGGGGATTTCTCGGTTTAACTGGTTATTACCGGAAGTTCGTCAAAGGGTATGGGGAGATTGCAAGGCCTTTGACGGCACTGCTCAAGAAGGATCAGTTTAATTGGAGTCCGGCAGCTACTGAGTCTTTCAACAGGCTGAAGTTGGCCATGACGACAGTACCGGTCCTCGCCTTGCCTGACTTTACTCAACTATTTGTAGTAGAGTCAGATGCTTCCGGAACAGGGCTAGGAGCCGTGTTGATGCAGCAGCAAAGGCCCTTAGCTTACTACAGTCAGGCGCTGACGGAGAGACAACAACTGAAATCTGTATACGAGAGGGAGCTTATGGCTATAGTGTTGGCCATCCAAAAGTGGAGACACTACCTTCTCGGGAGGAAGTTTTTGGTTCGTACGGATCAGAAAAGTTTAAAGTTCCTCTTGGAACAACGGGAAATCAACCTAGACTACCAACGATGGTTGACGAAGTTACTCGGGTTTGATTTTGATATTCAGTATAGACCAGGGTTGGAAAACAAAGCCGCGGATGCACTCTCTCGCAAGAACGTGCAAGCAGAACTCTATGCTCTCACTCTGCCCACAGTCATACAGTTGGAGGAAATTTGTGGAGCTGTGGATAAGGACCCAGAGCTTCAGAAACTGATTCAGGAGTTGAAACAGAGTCCTTCTTCACACCCTGACTTTGCAATGGTCCAGGGTAGGTTGCTACGTCAGGGTAAGTTAGTCCTGCCCCGTGGATCCCATCTCATTGGAGTGATATTACAGGAGTTACATGATGGGAAAATGGGAGGACATGGAGGGGTCCTTAAGACTCAGAGGCGTGTATATGACATGTTTTATTGGAAAGGCATGATGACCGATATAAGGAAATATGTGGCTGGCTGCCAAGTTTGTCAAAGGTACAAGTACTCTACACTTGCACCAGGGGGATTGTTGCAACCATTGGCCATACCGACAGCAATTTGGGAGGATATTGCAATGGATTTTGTTGATGGTCTTCCCAGGTCCGAGGGCTTTAACTCCATTTTAGTCGTGGTAGATAGGCTGTCGAAATACGCCCATTTCATTGGACTTAAGCACCCATACACCGCCACAGATGTGGCAATGGCCTTTGTGCAAGAGATAGTCAAGCTCCATGGTTTTCCTCGCACCATTATCTCGGACAGGGACCGGATCTTCCTCAGCCAGTTCTGGAAGGAGCTATTTAGATTGTCGGGCACCAAGCTATGTCTGAGTACACCGTATCATCCTCAGACTGACGGGCAAACTGAGGTGACCAACCGCAGCCTGGAAGCTTACTTACGCTGCTTTGCAGGGGATAAGCCAAGGGGATGGTATCAGTTCTTGCCGTGGGCCGAGCTCTCTTACAATTCATCCTACCACTCGGCCATCCGCATGACACCATTCCGTGCAGTATATGGACGTGACCCACCAACGCTGATCAAATATGAAAACGGGTCCACGTCCAACGCTGATCTGGAGGAACGTTTGAAGGAACGAGATGGAGTGTTGGAGCTGCTCAGGGGTCACATCCACACAGCTCAACAGCTCATGAAGCAACGTGTGGACAGTCACCGCCGGGACATACAATTCCAGGTGGGTGACATGGTCTTTGTGAAACTCAAACCTTACCGTCAACGTTCCTTGGCCCGGAAGATCAATGAGAAGCTGAGTGCTCGCTTCTATGGACCGTATGAAGTATTGGCCCGTATAGGAGAGGTGGCGTACCGTCTTAATCTCCCGGACGACTCAAAGGTACACCCCACTTTCCATGTTTCTCAGCTGAAGAGGGTGATTGGAGCTGTGGATCAGGTACAACACATTCCCAGTCTCATCTCAGCCGATGGTGTGTTAGAAGCTGAACCAGAGGCATTCTTGGGGACTAGGACACATCCGGTTTCAGGACAGGAAGAGGTCTTAATCCAGTGGAAGGGGTTACCAGTCCATGAAAGCTCTTGGGAATGGAGGAGTACAATTCAGGGTCAGTTTCCTCACTTCGACCTTGAGGACAAGGTCAATTTCAAAAGCGGCGGTATTGATACACTCAAGGCCTTACAGCCTCCGATCCTTTATCAGTATGGCCGTAGGAAGAAAGCCCAACAAGCTGGAGAAAGTAGCAAGACGGCGCTAAATGACGTGGAAAGCAGCTTCTAGAAGTGGGAAGGAATAAACATAGGCACGTGATCTGTTTTCAGGTTGTTGTACGTTGTCATTGGAGTATAAGAGAGAGAGAGAGACGTTTGTAACAGACCATCGAATCATTCATCATCTTATTGGAGAGAACCTCTCTCTGGTAATTGGTGATTTGATCAATAAGAGTTTGCTTTCTTTGAATATCGTTCGTTTATACAAGTTTGCCAATCTATAAACGTAACAAAAATTAACGATGAAGATGAGAAGAAACCTAAAATGCAACTCCTTGTACCTTCTAAGGTAATAGGATGCATTGTAGGGAAAAGTGGCTCAATCAGGAAAGAGAATAATAAGCCTAAGTGTGCGGATCCAAATTATGAGCTCGGTTAGGTAACCATTCTTAGAATCCATCATTTTTGCTTTACTCAGTTCCTCCTATAATGTTTGATTCTTTTTGTTTATTTTTCATTTAGATATCGGGTGAAGCAAGCAATGTAAGAGATGCTCTTATTCAGATTTTTTTGAGGCTTCGAGAGACTGGTTCCAGGAACCAAGCTCCTGCAAGATCTCAGAATAGTAGTTTCTTCTCTTCGGGCAGGAGTAATGCTGCTCTTGCACTTCCTACATCTTTCTTGTCTTCTGTTCCGCAAGTTGCTTCTGTAGATTTTGATAGGAAACCAGAAACCGGCATGCTTTCTTCGAGCGGTGGACTCTATGGTTATGGAAGTTTTCCGGTAACATTGCCTGCTTCTCCTCAAACAGAAATATCTCATTTTTTATGTTTACTGTATCTCATATGTTTTTATACTTACAGGTGGGTGCTGTGTTTAAAATAGCGCATTGCGGTTCATGGCGATGAACTCATCGCAAAACACAATTATAAACGTTTTTTACAGTATATTGTTAGTTGCTTTTCAATTTCGTTCATGTAGGAATTGTTAGGTGTGATAGTTGTGCTACAAGATAACAAACAACTGAATGTATAGTGTTCCATGTACCAGTTTATGTTTAGTTTTAGACTTTTTCCTGCCGCCATCACATACTAATCTATACACAACTTTTACACAGAAGGTTAATGTTTTACAGTTTTTTTAGGACTATACATAAAGTGATCTATGATTTATAAAACCTAATTAGCACTCCCTAAAACCTTTACTTTCCTATAAAACGACTTATTTATCCATATTTAGTCGTCTATTGTTACGTTGCGTTCGCAATGTCGAGGCATCGCCATAACAGTTATGGAGGGTGGGTGGGTAATAACAGTTATGGATCCAGTTCTTTATACTCATCTAATATACATGGAGGGTAAGTTTGCAGCTAATACGGAGAACTTGGTTTCATTTTTAGTTTTGTTATTTCGACTTATCATGTGCATTCACAGGTTGCCCAAGTCTACTACCATGGAGATTCGAATTCCTTCCAATGCAAAGGAGGAGGCAACTTGGATAACATAAGAAGGGTTTGTTTCATTAACCTTTAGATTTTTCCCTTCCCCTTTCCTCTCTGATCACAATATAGCCTCGTTCGTCTCTTCTTCTTTCTTTCCAATATTACATTTTCACATGATATGTGCCCTCTTTTCTTTGCTCTCTCTCTCACTCTCAGATATCAGGAGCTATCATAGAAATTTCTGATTCCAAATCTTCTCATGGTGGTCGCATTGCTCTCATTTCCGGAACACCTGAACGGAGGCTTTGCTTAATCCTCTCTCTGCTTATGGAATATGCTCTCCTTTATGCTTTAGTCCAAAGCAGTCCTATCTTGCAATCTCATCATCTGAAATTTAATTATTTTACCACAGTCAGTAGCTGCTTCATCATCCCATTCTCTGTTCGTGTTTTCTTTTTCTTTTTCTTCCCGGTACATATCCCGTGAGCTCGGACCATCTCTATATGTTCATACTTGATCATGATCTGATAGTGCTTGTAGCATACTAGGTTATAAGTAGATGGATTTTAGCATTAGAACCCGCAACGTTAAAGCTTTGATGATTGTGTTGTGTTTTTTTCACCCTAGCTTTTACGGGTCTTGTCACTTGGCCGTGCCATTTTCCGATTCGAAATCCGCAACATGAAGAGCTTTTTTTTTTTATTGTTTCTTGTTTTTGCGGTCTGATCACTTGGCCTTGGCATTTATCTGACAAAACCTAGGGTTCCAACATATAATAACTAGGTTACTAGAAACCCACAACATTTTTTCTTTTCTTTTCTTTTCTGCGGTTTAGTCGTTTTTCGAACAGCTTGTTGGAGTAATAATTAGCACTTTTTCCAAAAAGCCCATTCAGGAATTTGGCTCGGCCTTATAAGGAAAGTAGGTTTTAAATTCAAGATAAACGGTGACCTAACTCGGCTTAATATCTCGATAAGATTAGGTACAAAAGCGGATGAAGAATAAGGAAAGCGGCGCGAGTGAAGAGACGTACCGAGATAGGCGATATATTCAAGTCGAGATATTAGGAAAGATTCGTTTTAATCTCATTTCTCCATTATTCGATTTAACCGACTTTGTAAACCTATAAAAGGGGATCCCATCATTGAATAATACACACGCTTTCATAATACAATCGCTTGAGAGATTTCAGCAAACCGATTTGACATAATTTCTCTCCGGCGACTTAAACACCTCTCTTTGCCGCTTTATTCCATCTCGAAAACCTAAAGCGAAACCATAATTTCCATATTCTCACCGTGTTCTTAAAATCCTCTTTTAGAATCCCTTGATAAAAACCCTAAAACTCTTGCTATCTTAGGATAGACCGAGTTGAGAATCAACAATTGGCGCCGACTGTGGGGATTTCTAGAAGAAATTGCTGAGCGAGATGTCTGGAAATCACTGCGATATTGATCCGGACGACAACCCCAGGGTTGAATCTGAAAGAAGTGATTACGAACTGAGTGATCACGATGATGAAAACGCGGCACCCAACGGCAAACAGCCACGAGGTGCCAAGTCAACAAAAGTTCGAGACGACGGTGAACGTATCCCGCCACTCGACAAAACGGCGGAACAAGTCGACAAGGACGATGTTCTAGCCACTTTGATAGCCAAAATCGATTCCCAGAACGATTTGATAAAAGAATTTTCGGAAAGAATCGACCTGTTGCAGTCTGAGCACGACCGAATTCGTTCAGACCATCAGTCGAGGAAATCCAAACGCGACGTCCCTCCGAAGGTAAAGGACAAAGTCGCCAAACGACTGACCTATGAAACACCCGAAGGAGATCGTCAAGAGCGAAACCAAGATCACGAACCCAAGAAAAACTCACGCCAAGAGCGCGATGAGGGGGATAAGTATGAACGGGGCTCGCATCGAAAAAGCGACTCGGGTGAACCCAAGCGAAATTCACGTCGACGACAAGACGACTCCTATCACGAGCGGTACTCGCCCAGCAGAGACCTAGATGAATACGAGCGGAATAATTATGAATCTCGGCACGACTGAGGTTCGGATCACAGACGGAGTTCGCATCGTGAGAATGACTCGCGCCGGGATAACCATCGCTACGAGCGAGGCACATCCCACGAGGAAGTTCATGAAACGCATGTTCGCGGAGAAAATCGTAACCAAGTTGAGAAGCAGTTGACCGAGCTCAGAGACACCCTCAAAGAACTAAAGGGAGAGGTTCATAGCGTCAAAGGATCTGCCCCAGAGATCGACCGAATCATCGAAGAGACTCAAAGGACACCTTTCACTTCGCGCATCACGAATACATACATCCGTCAAAAGGAAAAGCTCAGACTGCCGATGTATAATGGGACGAAGGATCCCGCCGCTCACTTAACGCTTTCAAGATGATGGCGGCAAAAGCACGGTTCTCGTCAACTAGGGAACGCGACGTCGGCTTTTGTCAACTATTCGCTGAAACCCTGGAAGGAGATACACTGACTTGGTTTTCTCGGCTTCCGCCCAAATCGATCGACAAATTCTCAGACCTCACGAGAGCATTCGTAAGGCATCACTTTGTCTACGTGAACAAAGATACTTCGCTAAAAGCGCTGATGTCCATGTCGCAAGAAAAGAAGGAAACACTGAGAGCCTTCATAGATCGGTTCAAGGCAACCATGACGCGAGCAGAAGCCCCAGATAAATTCACTATCGGGTTCTAACAAACGCCGTCTGGCACGAATCACCTTTTTACCAGGATCTAGTCGTCAACCCGCCATTGACCATCGAAGACGCCCTTCATCGAGCAAATAAATTTGTAGAGCTGGAGGAGAAAAAGGTGGCCCTAGTTAAGAAATTCGGCTCTGTCAAGCATACCGATAAAAAGGAGGACAGAGAACCAAAGCAACATTACGACAAGGGGACAAATACAACAATGGTTGTTGGCAACGCCGGTAAACATCGTTCATCAAAACCTTGGAACAAATGGAGCAAGGAGGACAAGGAGACGGCACCGCAAACTGTTTCCACACCGGAAGAAAAGTATTGCGAGTACCATAAAGCCACCTCGCACAATACTTCGGAATGTCGAAACCTCAAAGACGCATTGTATGCCCGACTCGCGAGTGGAGAGATCAAAGCGACAATAGACGAATTAAGCGAAGAATCGCAATGAGTTCGAGAAGAGCAAAAAGTCGAAGGACAAACGCCCAAGAAAGTCAAACAACAGCGGTGCATTCAAAGCATAGCTTTAAAACGCGACCGAGATGAGGAAGAAGAAGACGAAGAGGAAACTCCTAAAGCCGTACGAAGAATCAACATGATTATGGGCGGCCTAATCTCCGTGAATGACTCGGTTCGGTAAATCAAAGGATATGAACGCATGGCGCTAGCCGCGCAAAATGCACCACAGCCGATTCTATCCGACGATCCCCCCTGTCATTTTCACTGACCAAGATCTTTGGGGAACCCATTATCCTCATAACAATCCACTGGTTGTTGAGCTCCTCATTGGAAGTTGTTAGGTATCTCGGATCCTAGTCGATACAGGTAGCTCAATCGATTTAATCTTTCTAGATACGCTTAAAAAGATGGAGATTAAGGAGGAGGATATCAAGAAGAAGGCCAAGCCGCTCACCAGTTTTACAAGCGAGACGACATACACAATTGGAACGATCAAGCTACCGGTTTACGCAGGGGGAGTTAACAAAATGGTAAACTTCCATGTCATCGACAAACCGACCATTTACAACGTTATTCTCGGCACCCCATGGCTGTACAGCATGAAGGCGGTATCCTCGACCTATCATCAATGTCTGAAGTGCCCATCATCAAAGGGCATCTAGACGGTTAAGGGATGTCAAAGAGCAAGTCGATCGTGTTTCGCAAGAGAACGCAAGCTGAGAGCACCGTCGTGCATGATCAACGCCGAGCAAGGCAAGAAGGGTCCCGAAAATGAACTTGTTCAGCAAGTCGTCATAGATGACTCTGACGCAAAAAAATGCGTAGGGATCGGTGCGGAGTTACCAGAAGATATCAAAAAAGAGTTAATCGCTTTTTTGCAGCAGAACGTCGCGACTTTCACATGGTCAGTCAAGGATATGAAATGTATCAATCCGACAATCACAACTCACGAACTCAATGTTGACCCGACTTATAAGCCGATTAAGCAAAAAAGGCGTGAGCTCGGTCCCGAAAGGGCCAAAGCCGTCAACGATGAGGTGGAAAAATTACTCGATGCCGGCTCGATTCAAGAGGTCAAGTACCCCGACTGGCTTGCCAACCCGGTCGTCGTCAAGAAGAAAAATGGGAAGTGGAGAGTCTGTGTCGACTTCACGGACCTCAACAAAGCATGTCCAAAGGATAGCTTTCCTCTGCCGCATATCGATCGGCTTGTCGAAGCCACAGCTAGAAACGAGCTACTTTTGTTCATGGATGCATTTTTAGGATACAATCAAATTCTCATGAATCCAGACGATCTGGAGAAGACGACATTCATAACTGAACGCGACACTTATTGTTACAAGGTCATGCCGTTTGGCCTTAAGAACGCCGGCGCTACATATCAACGATTGGTCAATCGAATGTTCGTAACCCAACTCGGCACGACGATGGAGGTATACATTGACGAAATGTTGGTTAAGTCCTTAATCGCATCTCAGCATGTCGGCCATCTGAAGGAATATTTTAACATCCTCAACCGATATGGAATGAAGCTTAACCCGGAAAAATTTACGTTTGGAGTAACATCGGGAGAGTTCCTCGGATACGTGGTCACCCAAAGAGGGATATAAGCTAACCCAAAACAAATCTCGGCAATAATCGACTTACCATCTCCCAAGAACACACGAGAGGTACAACGTCTAACCGGTCGCATAGCCGCCCTGAAAAAATTCATATCTCGTTCGACGGATAAATGCCTGCCTTTCTACGAGCTCCTCCGGGGAAACAAGAGGTTTGTATGGGACGACAAGTGTCATGAGGCATTCATTCAGTTTAAAGAATACTTATCTAACCCGCCAATACTATCAAAGCCTGAAAACGGCGAGACACTTTTTCTGTACATCGCGGTCTCAAGAACTGCAGTCAGTGGTGTCCTAGTTCGAGAAGATCGAGGGGAGCAAAAGCCGATCTTTTACGTGAGCAAGACGATGAACGGGGCCGAGACCAGATATCCCGCAATGGAAAAACTGGCTCTCGCGGTCGTTATCTCAGCACGGAAGTTACGACCTTACTTCCAGTCACACTCAATTACCGTGCTGAGTAGCCAGCCTCTTCGGACAATCTTACACAGCCCAGGACAATCTAGCCGCCTGGCGAAATGGGCAGTGGAACTCAGCGAGTACGACTTCGAATACAGAAATAGGACAACCGCCAAATCTCAGGTAATAGCTGATTTCCTCGTAGAATTATCACATGAATTAGATGTCGATACTCAGGTAGAAGACAAGAACTAGAAACTATTTGTTGACGGCGCTTCATCAAAACGGGGAGCCGGGGTAGGAGTGCGTCTCATATCACCAACCGGAGAAGTACTAGAACAATCATTCAAATTGGGTTTCACGGCATCTAACAATACAACCGAGTACGAGGCTCTGTTAGCCGGTCTCAGACTAGCTAGAGAAATCGGAGTGCGACATCTCCTGGCCCATTGTGACTCCATGCTTGTTGCAAATCAAATCAATGGAGATTACAAGGCTAAAAACGAGCGAATGGAGGCTTATCGAAAGGCGGCGTTGGAGCTTACCAGCTCTTTCGAGTTCTTTGATATTGTCCAGATACCGAGGAAAGAAAATGTCCCAGAAGATGCACTCGCATCTCTAGCATCGAATCCCGACCTCTGTCGACGAATCCCAGTGGAAACAATTCACGAACCAAGCATCCCGCCGCCCGAGAACAATCACGAATAATCAACCTCTGATGATGTTGTCCTCACAATTCGACAGGACGGCCAAAACGATATGTGTCACGATAATCGGGTGAAAGGTACCGACCTCATTGCACTCCTAACAGACGACAATGAGGATTGGCGACAAGAGATAAGAGCATATTTGACGGAGGGGAAACTTCCCGAGGACAAGTGGGCCGCACGACGACTTAAAGTCAAAAGTGCGCGATATACGATACATAACGGCATCCTTTACAAGTATTCGGCCAACAAAGTCCTTCTCAGATGCATACATGGAGACGAAATCTGCCGAGTTCTCGAAGAAACACATTCAGGAGCCTGCAGAAATCACTTTGGAGGTCGGTCTCTCGCTCTCAAAATCAAGCTGAATGGTCACTACTGGCCAACTATGATAGCCGATTGTGAGACCTACTCCAACAAGTGCGAGAAATGTCAGCGCCATGCACCATTCATACATCGACCTACAGAGCTACTCACCACGTCCACGGCGGCTTATCCATTAATGAGATGGGCAATGGACATTGTTGGGACGTTGCCGCTTTCCAATCAAAGGCGCTTCTTGTTGATCATGACCGACTACTTCACAAAGTGGGTCGAAGCCAAGGCATATGTAGCAATCCACGACGTCCAAGTTCAGAACTTCGTTTGGAAATACATTATATGCCGATATGGATTGCCTTACGAGATCGTCATGGACAACGGATCGCAATTCACATCAAACCTGTTCGAAGGATTTTGCAAAAAGTGGGATATATGGCTCAGCAAGTCGACACCAAGATATCCTCAAGGAAACGGACAAGCCGAAGCCAAAAACAAAACTATCATTGCCGGCATCAAAAAACGTCTTGAAAGCAAGAAAGGAGTTTGGGCTGACGAGTTGGATGGAGTCCTTTGGTCGCATAGAACAACTCCTCGCCGCGAAACTGGGGCCACTCCGTTTTCCTTAGCCTTCGGCGTAGAAGCAATGGTCCCGGCAGAGGCGAACATCAATACTCTCCGCCGATCTCTTATGCCGCAACATAACGAGATCAATGAGAAGATGCTGATTCAAGCCCTCGATACAATAGAGGAATAACGAGATCGGGCTCTGCTCTGCATCCAAAGCTACCAGCAGCTCGCAACTCGGTACTATAACCAGAAGGTCAAAGAGCGACACTTTCAAGTCGGCGATTATGTACTTCGCAAAGTCTATGAGAACACCAAAGATTGGAGAGCAGGTAAACTCGGCGCAAAGTGGGAAGGACCCTACAAGATAACAAGAGTCGTCAAACCCGGCGTTTTTGAACTCGAGTCAATGAAAGGCAAAGCCTTGCCACGCTCATGGAATTCAGCAAGCCTGAAAGAATACTTCTAAGACGGCTAGTCTATCACGGCGCCAAAAAAAAAAAATCCTCTGTATGAACTACGAGTGACTTGATTTTTTCTTGGAAGATACGTAGGCAGCCTTCATCGGCACCGTCACAAATCTAATAAAATCTTCATTGGTCCGCGAAAGCCGAGTCCTAACTCGCAATCAAAGCTGAGTCCTAACTCGCAATCAAAGCCGAGTCCTAACTCGCAATCAAAGCCGAGTCCTAACTCGCAATCAAAGATGAGTCCTAACTCGCAATCAAAGCCAAGTCCTAACTCGCAATCAAAGCCGAGTTCTCACTCGCAAATCAAAAGCCGAGCTTCTTAGTTCGCAAAAGCCGAGTTAAAAACTTGCGGTAAGCCGAGCTCCTTAGTTCGCAAAAGTCGAGCAATACACGCCTTGACTTTAAGCCGAGCATCCAATAAGACTCGCATCATTAGCATCACGCTCCCTGGCCAGGAGAGTGGTCTTCCTAGCACATGAGGTGCACATCGTGGTAAGGAAAAGCCGAGATCCGTCTCGCACTAAAAAACCGGGCTTGTACCCGTACGTCCTCTGCGGAGGGCGATAATAAAGAAGCCGAGCACTTAAGCCTCGCACATTCGCCTGGCCTTTGGACACAAGCCGAGCACTCATAAGTCTCGCAAATTCTAAAAACTAGCGGGACGAAATAACCTTCCTGCGATAAAACGCTCTGATCGATATTGAATTTAATGCAATTAAAACGGATTAAAAATGAATAAGACCGATTATACTGCAAAACTAATTCGTTTAAATACCTCCCTCGAACGGAGGACCAGTCTTACAAAAACCATAATAAATTTTACGTAGAACCGATATACAAAAATTATAAAAAGTCATTCGTCCCCAGTTGACGATTTCTCTGTCTCATTAACTTTGTCGGCTTCGCTTGCCTTAACGTTTGCATCATGCGCTGTAGACACACCATCTAAAGCCGCGATCTTCGAGCTAACTGACTGATATATCATAGTTTTTACCTGTTTTAGGCCATGATATAAGTATGTTTTAGAGTCTTTTGTCGTGTCTTTAGAGTCATTTATAGGTGTTATTAGATACATGATCGTTTGGGAGATTATTGGAGATAATGGAGCATTTTGGGCATGTTTTGGAGCTTAAGCCGAGAGATATGATTTCACCAAGTCTGGACGACCAATGCATCGATAGATGCATCGTTTGCATCGATCGACACACTTCTGCGCCAGCTCATTAATGAAGACTTTGGAGAATTACAGTTTTGCCCCAGAAAGTTCTAGTATTTGCAAAAAGACCCTAAGCGTGATTAGGCCTTTATAATTAGGTTTTTGGTGTTTAGTTTTAGATAAGCTTTCATACTATTAGCTTTTTAGAGAGAGAGACCGAGAGGCTGATTGTTCTTGTACTCCTGAGAGAAGATTTCGAACCTCTTTTACTCTTACTCTTTGATTTTTATGATATCTATTTATTCATTGATCATGTCTAAGTAGATTCATAGTTAGGTTTAGGGATTCTCGTTAGGGTTTTCATGACTTGTTAGATTGATTTATCAGTTAAGGAATTCATATCTTTATTTGATCTTCAACCTGAATTGTGCTTAATACTAGTTTCTAACCTGATCACTTAGAATCTAGACTCTAGGTTTATAAATTGACTCAAAAGTGTAATTTAGAATCTGATCTATTTATGTTGAGCAATTTAATTATCCGCAAAGAAATTTGGTTTAATTGAATTGTGAACATATCAAACTTGCACTTAAGGCTAGTTTAATCTGTTAGGAATTGCAAAGAAATTTGGGTTTCTGCTAATTAGACTTAGAGAATTCTCGCAACGAAAGTTGGTTAGTTTTATATCTGTGTTTGAGTTCTAGAACTGAACTTAATTTGATCATGGCTGATAGTTTAATCTGCTTGTCTGGTTTCCTGAGAACTCCCTAGACTTGACGCTTTTAGTACCTTCTTACAAACCACTCTTGCTATTGATTTACTTTCTGTTCTGATTTACTGCTTATTCTCTGTTTCACCTAGCTTAACTTGACATTCTACAATCTATCGTAAGATCTAGAGTCTATGTGGATTTCGATACCCTATATACTACTAGCTCACGTCTGTGCACTTGCAGTGTAGATCTAGGGATTAAAACCTGATTGTATCAAGTTTTTGGCGTTGTTGCCGGGGACTCTTTTGAGTCTTCGATAGATTTGAATTTAAAGTTTAGACTAGGTTTTTCGTTTTTTATTTTTGTTACTAATTTCTCTGTTTTTCTCTGTGTTTCGGGTCTGATATCGCTTTGCATCGATTGACGCATCTTTTGAATCGATCGACACAAGGCGACACCCGAGTTTAATCGATCGTTGCATATTAGCATCGATCGTTGCACTGCGATTACCGACGGTTTATGCAGACGCATGAGACCAGAAGTAATCCGAACTCAAATCTCGTGAATCTCAGGCTTGAGGAACTTGCTAGACTAGAGAGAACAAACAGAAAAGGTCAACAAGCAAGGATGAATAACAATCGCTTGATTCTGAGACCTGATACTGAAGGTGTTCTGAGAGACGACCAGAACAACCGGTACAATGATGCTGGGCAAAGGATTGATGCTGAGGGACGTGTGATCCATGAACCTGCGCCTGAACAGCCTGAAGGTCAAAGGCAGATGGTTAATCCTCCTGCTTACAATAGGACTCTTGCTGACTACAACCGACCGGATAAGTTCTATGCTAACCGGTCATCAATTGTACCTCCTGGCTTTGAGAGGAATGATTTTGAGATCAAGACTGTCTACTACTCTCTTCTTAGGCAGAATCATTTCCATGGTCTCCCACACGAGCAACCCATGGATCATATTGATGATTTTGAGGACTTCATCACTGGAATGAAGTATAATGGGGTAAACTATGACTATCAGTATCTCAAGCTTTTCCCCTATTCTCTCGCTGGAGAGGCTGCAGTTTGGTTGAAACAACTTCCATCTGGGAAGTATACTACTTGGGATGTTGTGAAGAAAGAGTTCTTGAGGCACTTTTATGATGATGCTCGCTCTGATCAGTCGAGACAGGATATTCTTACCTTCACCCAAGGTCCTACAGAGCCTCTTAAGTCTGCTTGGATGAGGTTTAAGAAGTACCAACGTGACTGTCCTCACCATGGATTCTCTGAAGTGACGCTGCTGGGCATATTCTTCAGAGGCATTGATCTCCATTACCAGTCTGCATTGGATAATGCCAGCAATGGCAATTTCAATACAAGGACTCATGAACAGGCTAGGACTTTAATTGATAACTTGGTGAGCAGTAATAGCACCAAGACTGTTGATAGGAGAAGGAAAGAGTCTGGTGGAATGATGGATAATCTGGAGATTGCTGATATCAGGAACAAGCTGGACACTGTTCATAGTTTGTTGACTGCAAAGAAAGCTGTCCACTTTGCTCAGGAAGTTGAAGTGTTTGGAGCTGAAGAAGATCACCAGGAAGAGGATGTGAACTACATCAGTGGCTCTGGATTTCAAGAAAACAGGTTTGGAAATCAGCAAGGTAACAAGTTCTTTAATGGTAGACAGAAGAGTGTTTTCACAAGCAACCAGAACTCTTCTGGATATGGACAGACATCTGGTTATCAGAAGCCTTTTCAGCAAGGAAATTCTTATCAGAAGACTTATGGATCATCCTCATATCAGACACATGCTGCTGCTAGTGCTCATGAGAGCAAGATGGAAGCAATGATGGAGTAGTTGCTGAAGGGTCAGACTAAGACTGCTGTAGACTTCGGATATATCATGGTTTTTACCGGATTTAGACCATGATATAAGTGTGTTTTAGAGTCTTTTAGTGTTTCTTTAGAGTCTTTTACAGGTGTTATTAGGTACTAGCACGTTTGGAGCGGAATTGAAGTAATTGAAGCTTTTTGGAGCATTTTGGTGTTTTGACCCGAGAGATAGAGCTCACTGTCCGAAACAAAGTAATGCATCGATCGACACACTATGTGCATCGATCGACACACGAGCGAGATGGGCCAAACTCGGCGGTTAATGAAGAATGAAGTATTCACAGTTTTGCCCAGAAGTTTCCAAGAATTACAAAGAAGTCCCAAGACGTGATTTAGCTATATAATTAGGTTTTTACGTCAGTTTTTAGATACGCTTTCATACTTTAGAGCTGAGAGTTTTTAGAACTATTTGGGGCTGATCTGATCCTGTACTACATCCTGTTTTTGGAGAAGATTTCGAACCCCTTTACTTTTATTATCTCTCTTATGATATCTATTTATTCATTGATCATGTTTTCATTATCTATGTCTGAGTAGATTCATAGTTAGGTTTAGGGATTCTCAATAAGGATTTTATGACTTGCTAGATATAATTAATTCAGTTAAGGATTCATATCAATAGATGTTCTTCAAGCTAAATTGTGTTTAATGCTAGTTCTAACTTGATCACTTAGAATCTAGATCTTAGGTTGCTAGATTGACACGAAAGTGTGGTTTAGAATCTGAACTATTTAGGTTGAGCAATTGAATTACTCGCAAAAAAATTGGTTTAATTGAATTGTGAACATATCGAACTTGATTGTTAATGCTGGTTTAATCTGTTAGGAATTACAAAAACATTTGGATTTTTACAATTAGGCTTAGAGAATTCTCACAACGAAAGTTGGTTAATTCTATATCTGTGTTTTGAGTTCTAGAACTGAACTTAATTTGATCCTGACTGAATGATTTATCTGCTTGTCTGATTTCCTGAGAACTCCCTAGACTTAGCGCTTTTAGTTAACTGCTTACAACAAACATTGCTACTGATTTACTTTCTGTTTTGCTTTTAGTTTTCTAATCACATTTGCTTTCTCCTAGTTTAATCTTTTCTGTTCTAAATCTATCGTTACCCTGAGTCCTTGTGGATTCGATACTCTAATTACTACATTGATATTGCTGTGCACTTGCAGTTAGTATAGGGACTAAAACTTACACCTATCAAGTTTTTGGCGCCGTTGCCGGGGACTCTTTGGAGTCTTCAATAGATTCGAACTTAGGGTTTTTACTAGGATTTTTAATTTCTTTTGTTTTAGTTACTGATTTTTCTGTTTCTTCAGGTTTGAAATTCGCCTAGCATCGATCGTTGCATCCTTTTGTGTCGATCGTCACTAAGCGATTGGAGTTGAGTCGATCGTTGCACTCTTAGCATCGATCGTTGCACTGCGATTACAGACGGTTTATGTAGACGCGTGATACCAGAAGTAATCCGAATACTAATCTCGTTAACATCCAACTTGAAGAGCTTGCTAGACTAGAGAGGACTAACAGGAAGGTTCAAATAGCAAGGATGGTTATTGAACGTGTGATTATAATGCCTGATGCTCAAGGTACCCTGAGGGACCAACAAAACAATCCGTACAATGCTGTTGGGAAATGGATTGATGCTGAAGGGAATGTTATCCCTGATCCTATACCTGAACGGCCCCACCAACCGCCACAAGGCCAAGGACAAGGTCAAGGTAGAGAGATGGTTGTTCATGAGAGGACCTTAGCTAACTATAACCGTCCGGATGAGTTTCATGCTAACCGGTCAGCTCTTGTACCTCCTGGTTTTGATAAGAATGATTTCGAGATCAAAACCATCTACTACTCTCTTCTGAGACAGAATGCCTTCCATGGTTTCCCTAATGAGCAGCCAATGGATCATATAGATGAGTTTGAGGACATAGTCACTGGGATGAAGTATGATGGAGTGAACTATGACTATATGTTTCTCAAACTTTTCCCCTACTCTCTCGCTGGAGATGCTGCTGCCTGGCTGAAACAACTTCCACCTGGGAAGTTTACTACTTGGGATGCTGTTAAGAGTGAGTTTCTGAGACACTTCTATGATGATGCTCGCTCTGATCAGTCGAGACAGGACATTCTCACTTTCTCCCAAGGTCATATAGAGCCTCTTAAGACTGCCTGGATGAGGTTTAAGAAGTACTAACGTGACTGCCCGCATCATGGATTCACTGAGGTAACATTGCTGGTTATTTTCTTTAGAGGTATAGATCTCCCATACCAGACTGCGTTGGATAATTCCAGCAATGCAAATTTCAACACTAGAACTCCTGAGCAAGCTAAGCAACTGATAGATAACTTAGTAAGCAGTAATAGCTGTAAGACTACTGATAGGAGAAGGAAAGAGGCTGGTGGGAATATAGAGAACCTGGAGATAGCTGATATCAGGAGTAAGTTGGACACTGTCTGCAATCTCCTAGCTGGGAAGAAATCTGTCCATTTTGCTCAAGATGTAGAAGTGATCAATGCTGAAGAAGATAGTCAGGAAGAGGATGTGAACTACATTGGAGGATCTGGTTTCCAAGGAAACAGGTTTGGAGGACAGCAAGGTAATAGATTCTTCAGTGGACAGAAGAGTGCTTTCACAAGCAATCAAAACTCTTCTGGCTTTGGACAGAATGATGGTTTCCAGAAGCCTTTTCATTAAGGTAATCAGAGGACTTATGGATCTTCCTCTTACCAAGCACCTCCTGTTGCTAATGCTCATGAGAGCAAGATGGAGAGTATGATGGAGCAGCTGCTGGAAGGACAGACTAAGATTGCTGTGGACTGCAACAGGAAGTTAGATGCTGTTTATGAAGATCTCAATGGGAAGTTTGAGTCTCTGAACACTCATGTGAAGCAATTGGACACTCAGGTGAGCCAAATTTCAAGCTCTATTAAGGGAAAGAGTGTTGTAGACACCCACATTAAGGCCTGGTCAGTGTACATTGATGATGGATCACACCTAGGTGAAAGATTTGAGCTAAATACAGTTGAACTGGTGGAAGAGGCTGAAAATTCTGAATTTGAGGAAAATCTCTCGGGTGGAATCTGTGAAAAATCATTTGCATCGATGATCGATGCACCCCTAGCGTCGATCATTGCACGTCGTGGACATACAGATTCACATGGTTTTTATGGCATTGATGCAGAGACAGATCAAGAGCTTAATCGTTTATTCCCTGGAGTGTCTGGGATAACTCAACAGGAGATTGATAAGGTCAGACAGTTAGGAGAGATGGAAGAGAAGTTGGAAGAAATTCCACAATCTGATGATCCACCTTATCACCCTTGTGTACAAAGGTACTTGGAGAAGATGCTGCCAATGGACGAGATGCTGAAGGATTGGGTTATAGTGGTTCCTCAACAGATAAGTGATGTGCTGTTAACTAAGATCCCGAAGAAGCTACCTGATCCTGGGATATTTGTGCTGATTTGTTCTATCTCTGAGGATGGTTTTAAGCGCTCTGTGTGTGACTTAGGAGCTGCTGGAAGTCTCATGCCATACTCTGTGGCAGAGAAGCTGGGGATGATGGATTTTTCACCCACAAGGACCTCTCTTGTCCTAGCTGATCAGTCAATAAGGATTCCGGAAGGAGTTCTTGAGGACGTCTCAGTAAGAGTTGGGAACTACTTGGTTCCGACAGACTTCTTGGTGCTTAAGTACGACAGTGAGCAGGATGATGCTTTGATACTGGGAAGATCATTCTTAGCCACAGCTGGAGCAGTGATTGATGTGAGGCACAGTTTGATTGATCTCCATCTGGGAGATGAGCCTCTACACTTTGAGATGTACATGCTGCGCAAGCCGCTGATTGATGGGCAGACCTTCACCATTGAGGATGGATATGGAGCGCAGAGAAGTGACACTTTGGTTATGGATCCTGGGGAACATTTCACTCCTTCTTTTCTTGGACGAGCTCACACTGATGAAGCTTACTCTCCACCTTGGATGAGGAGACTTGCACAGAGGCAATCACAGTCTCTGTCAGGATCTCCAACAACCTAATCTTATTCGTCCGGTCAAGCTAATGACCTTAAACAAGCGCTGAGTGGGAGGCAACCCACTGTTAGGTTCTAGTGTTTTTCTTTCTTATTTTTGGTGTTTTTCTTAGGATTTCACGTTTTTATTTTGTTTTTGCTAAGTTTTTAATACAGAACACTGTCTGGAGATGTGTGACGATCATTGCTATATGTGCAACGGTCGTTGCAGGGAGATATGACGAAGAGATGGGATCGCCTTGTGACGATCGTTGCGGTCCTGTGCAACGGTCGTTGCAAGTGGTTCAATTGAAAAATTAAGGTACGCGTGCTAAACCGGAATCAATTTGGTTCAACAGCGTCGATCGTTGCACATATGCATCGATCGTTGCACACACGATCCAGGTAAGTGACTTAACCCATCTTCTCTTCTCTTTTTGCCCATTTCGCCCTCTGTACAACCGCGACTCCTATACCCTAAATCTCTCAAATCTTCATCATTTTCTCTGATTCAAAGCTTAATTCTACTTATTTTCACACTCCCTATCTATTTCTCTAACCTATTTGAAGCGATTCCAAGGTAAAAGCTCTTAAATTCGTCATTTTCGGTTCTAGGGTTTAGAAATTAGGGATTTTTGGCTTTAAATTGATGATTCCGTACTGAATTAGACCTGATTAAGGTTGGTTGGTGATGGTATTAGGCTGTATGTGAGATTTTGGAACGGATTTAGAAACGTTTTTGAGGATTAATTGTCGGCTGTGAAATCGCCCTGCAACGATCGACGCACTTGTGCAACGGTCGTTGCATTGCGATTCCACAAGGAGTTTCTGCCGTGACTTATATTGTTTATTTTCTTGCAGATGCCTCCTCGACCAGCTCGAAAACGTAGAGCTACCACAGCAGCTGCAGCTACAGCTCATCATCCTCCGCCAATTGAGTGGTTTCCTCGAGACTCGCCATATCCTGAGCCCTATCAGAGAGATCAGGAAGCCATACAGCCGCCCTGGCCTAGAGCGGATAAGGAGCTGATTCCGACAGATAAGGTCTGGGGTATGGAGATTGATCAGTTGCTCAAGACCGACACTTTTACAGAGAGGCCACTACTTGACCATTGGGACGAGTTTGATACATTGCTCTACAATGGTTGGTGTGGCATGACGCTTAAGCCGACCAAGTTTGCGGACTATTCGACTTGTAAGAGTCTAGGCATCGATGAGCAGGTTCTGACATTGTGTAAGGGCATTGGTCTGGGGACAATGCCTATGCAGTATTATGAGATGTATCCTGATCTGGTGAGACAGCTGTTGGCCACCTGCAGAGTAATTTACCTTGACCCAGAGAGCAGGAAGGCTTCGGGAGGTTTCTTTACCTTCATGTGCTTAGGAGCCAGGTATCGGGTTCCCCTTCTTGATATATGTTGGATTTATGGATTCAGCACTGAGCCTGCGCGTATTGGTATGTCACTTGAGTGGGATGTGCCATAAGCTCAGTATTTCTGGGACTGTATTGGCAATGATCGGTATGACTCGAGGACGACGAAGGTGATCCAGGTTAGGCATCCTGTTCTCAGATATGTCTTGCGCATCTAGGGATTTACTCTGTTGTGCAAAGCTGAAGCCAACAAGATGCGTAAGAATGAGCTGGAGTTGCTTTTCATTGGGTTAAGGGAGTAGTTTTCTGAGACTGATTTGAGAGATCCCACCAGAGGACTCAACTTAGGAGCTGTCTTTGCTCATCACTTATGCTCACTGCAGAAGAAGCCATTTGATGGGAAGGACACTGAGACAGTATGGAGTCTGCTTACTCCCATTTTCAGGCATTGCAGGATTCCCTTAGAGGGTACAGAGTGCAATGACATCAAGGAGTTCCTTGATTTTACCCACCTGTAGAGTGCTACATGGCTGAAGGAGGGACGTATATGGGTCTATTATGACTCCGCTATGAAGTGCGGTATAGATCTTCCTGCTGCTGGTCTGACACAGATTGATACGCTGGATGCCTTGAGATTCCAGCCTCCTACCAGAGATCAGCGCAATGTGCCTATGATGGCTCATCCGCTGGGAGAGCCTTCTACACGCCCTTCTACTTCATCTGCGCCTGCACCTTCTGCCTCTGCTGATGATTTTGGTCCTTATCCCGAGCCTTTGATGCCTTTTGGTGAGATGTCTGAGGGAGAGTGGAGAGAGCGTGAGGATGGTATTCTACGGAGCATCTGGAACTTCATGCGTACCTGCACTTGCAGGAGACAGCCGTAGATACATCATCCAGGACCTTCTCGTCGACATAGACAACGATTTCCGACTCCAGAGGTTTCCAGCGACATTGATCCATATGCTGGCATAGATGACGAGTGAGAGCAGTGGCTTCTTTGGACATCGGTTCTGTATTTTCTTTTTCACTTTTCTCTTGCATTTTTCTTTTGATTTCTTTTGATATTTATGTTTGGATGATGTGTTTGCTTTGAGACTATCAGTTGCTTTGATTTTGTCTATTTGCAGTGATTTTCAGCTTGCAGGTTTGAAATTTGACAATTTCTCACGGACTAACCTGCTAACTTGCTGACTGTTCTCGGATATCGCAATGCGTCGATCGACACAACCTTGTGTCGATCGTCACAATACGAAAATCGCATTGCAGCGATCGTTGCAGTCCTGAGCAACGATCGACACATGACGCAAATCGCCTTGCAATGGTCGTTACATTTATGTATCGATCGATGCATGAGCGACATAGGTAAAAATCAGACAGAACTTAACACATCCATAACATTTTTCTTTCTTTTTACCAAACCTTAGCTTAACACTACTGGGGACAGTGTGTTTCAAGTGTGGGGGAGGTGGTACTGACTATTATCTTTATGTTTTCTTAGAGTCAGTCCGTTTTTCAAAAAAAAAATTGTTTTATTGAGTCAAAACAAGTTTAAGTAAGAAACAGTGAATTTTTGAAAAGATAACAACATGTTGCAGGAACTTAAGTAACCATTGGGATGAAGTTGCAGAATCTATCTATGACTATTAGAAAACCCAACACTGGTCAACCTACTGAGGACACCCATATCAATTCAGGTATTCAGAGGATCCTTTACTGGCTTCACCCTTAATTTGACTTAAATTTCTCACCTAAGGGCTTGGTATACCTTGAGTCGGACTCCTTTGTTAGTTCTGACACAGCTTGTAAACCTGTCCGAGTATGGTTCCCTTCTCCCCTTCCATAAAGTAAAAAATAAATAAAGTAATAAACTGAGGATGAGCTAGTAGCTCCGAAGTGGTCATGGGAGTAGTAGCAAACACTATTACCTCCTGTGCGATCCATGGAATGTGTCCAAAGTACACCCCTTAACGGGAAGAGCACTGATAAAAAAAAAAATGATACCCAATGGGGAAAAATCAGAATGCTAAGGAAGGGAAAGAGAAGAAAAGGAACCAGAAAAAGATAGTATGGTGGTCTAGAGCTGATAAAGTAAGAATCCATGTGCCCTTTGATCGATAATCCTTAGGTGAGACTGCACTTAATAGCTGATAGAAGTCAGTAGGGTGAATTTGAATTGCTTGTATTGATTGTGGAGTTTACTTAGGACAGTTGCTAAGTGTGGGGGAAGTACATGTTGGTCTTGATATCTTGCAGGTGATTCTTTCAGTGGTTTACTAAGGGGAATCTGAGTGTTGATGCTTCTAAGATAAAAAGAGTTTCTGAAAGTTTTCAAACCTCTTCACCATGTTTTAGTTCTCTGTTTTGCTTGAGGGCAAGCAAAGGCTAAGTGTGGGGGAGTTGATATATCATGGTTTTTACCGGTTTTAGACCATGATATAAGTGTGTTTTAGAGTCTTTTAGTGTTTCTTTAGAGTCTTTTACATGTGTTATTAGGTACTAGCACGTTTGGAGCGGAATTGAAGTAATTGGAGCTTTTTGGAGCATTTTGGTGTTTTGACCCAAGAGATAGAGCTCACTGTCCGAAACAGAGTAATGCATCGATCGACACACTATGTGCATCGATCAACACACGAGCGAGATGGGCCAAACTCGGCGGTTAATGAAGAATGAAGTATTCACAGTTTTGCCCATAAGTTTCCAAGAATTACAAAGAAGCCCCAAGACGTGATTTAGCTATATAATTAGGTTTTTACATTAGTTTTTAGATACGCTTTCATCCTTTAGAGTTGAGAGTTTTTAGAACTATTTGGGGCTGATCTGATCCTGTACTACATCTTGTTTTTGGAGAAGATTTCGAACCCCTTTACTTTTATTATCTCTTTTATGATATCTATTTATTCATTGATCATGTTTTCATTATCTATGTCTGAGTAGATTCATAGTTAGGTTTAGGGATTCTCAATAAGGATTTTATGACTTGCTAGATATAATTAATTCAGTTAAGGATTCATATCAATAGATGTTCTTCAAGCTAAATTGTGTTTAATGCTAGTTCTAACTTGATCACTTAGAATCTAGATCTTAGGTTGCTAGATTGACACGAAAGTGTGGTTTAGAATCTGAACTATTTAGGTTGAGCAATTGAATTACTCGCAAAGAAATTTGGTTTAATTGAATTGTGAACATATCGAACTTGATTGTTAGTGTTGGTTTAATCTGTTAGGAATTACAAAGACATTTGGATTTCTGCAATTAGGTTTAGAGAATTCTCACAACGAAAGTTGGTTAATTCTATATCTGTGTTTTGAGTTCTAGAACTGTACTTAATTTGATACTGACTGAATGATTTATCTGCTTGTCTGATATCCTGAGAACTCCCTAGACTTAGCGCTTTTAGTTAACTGCAAGAAATCTTGCTACTGATTTACTTTCTGTTTTGCTTTTAGTTTTCTAATCACATTTGCTTTCTCCTAGTTTAATCTTTTCTGTTCTAAATTTATCGTTACCCTGAGTCCTTGTGGATTCGATACCCTAAGTACTACATTGATATTGCTGTGCACTTGTAGTTAGTATAGGGATTAAAACTTACGCCTATCAACTTCAAAAAGAAGCTGGATGCTGTGTATGAGGATCTCAATGGGAAGTTTGAATCCTTGAGCACACATGTGAAGAAGCTTGATGCTCAGGTTGCGCAGACTGCTGGATATGTTAAGAGGCCAGATGGATCCCTTCTCGGACGAACTGATGCTAATCCTAAGTACTAGTGCAATGTAGTGACACTGAGAAGTGGTAAGGAGTTTCTTCCTGCTCAGAAAAGGCAGTTGAGCTTGGAAGAAATCGTGGAAATTGAAGAGATGGATGATGAGATCCGCGAGTTTCGCAATGCATTGACCGACGCACCTAAGCAACGATCGATGCAAGGCGAAAATAAAGATCCTGAACCTAAGCTCGACGCAGAGGTCGTAACAGAATCACCTAGCAACGATCGATGCAACACTAGCAACGATCGACGCAAGGTGATTGCCGAGAGTTCAAACGCAAAAAAGCTGAAGAAGTCGAATGAAAGAGTCTACAAGCCTAAGGTCCCTTTTCCTAAGAACCCCAGGAAGGCTAAGAACGATAGGCAGTATGCTAAGTGCCAAGAGATCATTAAAAAGGTGTTGGTTGAAGTGCCTTTTGTTGACTCTTTGCAGACTACTCCTGTGATGAAGAGATGTCTTAAGGACTTACTTGCTGGTAACTGGACTGATGAGGAGAGTGTGATGATGATCACAGAGGTATGTAGTGCAGTGATTCAGGGCAGAATTCCTGAGAAGTTGAAAGATCCATGAAGCTTTGTGTTGGATTGTGGTATCTACAGGGACAGATTTGAGAGATCTCTACGTGATCTTGGTTCTAGTGTAAACCTAATGCCTTTCTCTGTTGCTAAGAAGCTTGGGATGACTGACTTTATGCCTACTAGGATCTCATTAGTCATAGCTGACAGAACGGTCAGTATTCCCGAAGGAGTGCTGGAAGATGTGCCGATAAGAATTGGTGAATGTGTGATTCCTATTGACTTTGTGGTTCTGCAGTATGGAGAAGAACCAAGGGATCAACTGATTTTGGGTAGACCATTCTTAGCCACTGCTGGTGCTATGATTGACTGCAGAAAGGGAACTATAATTCTGAATGTGGCTGATCTGAAGATGAGTTTCGATATGGACAAGCTGGTTAAGAGACCAACCATCGACGGACAGACCTTTTATGTGGATACTCTCGGTGATTTGGCTGCGGACTACTTTCACAAGACACATGCTGAGGATCCACTGGAGAGAGCTTTATTGAGCTCTATAATGGAGCTGGAGCATCTGCAAGACGAGCCCGCAATCTGCTATGCGAGGCTAATGGATTCTGCTGAGCAAGTGATCCAGGTAGATGTGTCTGACGCGACGTTGCATCGATCGACACCACCTGTGCAACGATCGTTGCATGTCGTCAGTGACTGAGCAGAGGAAAAAGCCCCGAAGATTGAGCTGAAACAACTTCCATCCGGGCTAAGGTACACATTTCTTGGACCTAATTCGACATATCCAGTGATTGTTAATGCTGGTTTGAACCCCGCATAGCTCACTTTATTGCTAAGCAAGCTGCGCAAGCATCGCAAAGCTCTTGGCTATTCTCTTGATGACATTTCAGGTATCTTTCTGGAGCTGTGCATGCATCGGATACATCTTGAGGACGATTCTAAGACATTTGTTGAGCATCAAAGGAGGCTGAATCCTAATCTTAAGGATGTGGTAATGAAGGAAATCATGAAGCTCCTAGACGCTGGGATCATCTATCCGATTTCAGACAGCGATTGGGTTAGTCCAGTCCATGTAGTGCCTAAGAAAGGTGGAGTTACAGTAGTGAAGAATGAGAAGAACAAGCTGATTCCTACAAGGACTGTGACTGGACACCGGATGTGCATAGATTACAGGAAGCTCAATGCTGCGACAAGGAAGGATCATTTCCCTTTACCTTTCATTGATCAGATGCTGGAGAGGTTAGCAAATCACCCTTACTACTTCTTCCTCGATGGGTATTCAGGCTTCTTCCAGATTCCCATCCATCCAGAGGATCAGGGAAAGACTATCTTTACTTGTCCATATGGAACATTTGCATACCGCAGGATGCCTTTTGGACTTTGTAATGCACCAGCCACCTTCCAGAGATGCATGATGTCCATATTTACTGATATGATTGAGGACTTTATGGAGGTGTTTATGGATGAATTTTCAGTCTACGGGTCATCTTATAATGAGTGCTTGGATAATCTGTGTAAAGTGCTAACTAGATGTGAGGAGAAGCACTTGGTTCTTAATTGGGAGAAGTGTCATTTCATGGTCAGAGATGGCATTGTTCTTGGACATAAAGTGTCTGAAGCAGGGATCGAAGTAGACCGCGCTAAGATTGAGGTCATGACCAGCCTTCAGGCACCTGATTCTGTGAAGTCTGTGAGGAGCTTTCTTGGACATGCTGGTTTCTATAGACGGTTCATCAAGGATTTCAGTAAGATTGCTATACCACTAACTGCTTTACTGTGTAAGGATACCAAGTTTGAGTTCACTGCAGATTGTCAAACTACATTTGAACAGATCAAGCAAGCATTAGTGAGTGCTCCTATAGTTCAGCCACCAGATTGGGATTTACCTTTTGAGGTAATGTGCGACGCAAGTGATTATGCTGTAGGAGCTGTTCTGGGGCAGAAGAAGGACAGAAAGCTTCATGCTATTTACTATGCCAGCAGGACACTAGATGATGCGCAAAGAAACTATGCCACTATAGAGAAGAAGTTGTTGGCTGTTGTCTTTGCATTTGAGAAATTCTGCCCCTATCTTGTTGGTTCCAAAGTGATTGTACACACTGATCATCCAGCTCTGGAGTATTTGATGCAGAAGAAGGATGTTAAGCCAAGATTGTTGAGATTGATTCTGCTGCTTCAGTAGTTTGACATTGAAGTGAGGGACAACAAGGGAGTTGAAAATGGAGTTGCTGACCATCTGTCAAGGATTCTGGTTGAAGAAGACGTGCCCATTAATGATTTTTTGCCTGAGGAGAACGTCAATATGATCGGGACAGTGTTTCAGATGGATTTGGACAGGAAGTTGCAGAACTGTCGGATTAATCGTATTGCGTCGATCAATGCAAGATCTGTGACGATCGATGCAAGTATCGGGAGAGCAACGATCGATGCTGCCCTGTGCGACGATCGTTGCAGTGCGAATACGAACCCAGAACCTTTTAAGGTTCAAATTGGACATTACGACTTCGAAGTTCATGTTGTTGCGACGACCACTCGACCCTGGTTTGCAGATATAGCTAATTATCTAGCTGCAGAGACTGAACCAGATGAGTTGAAAGGGTATGCCAAGAAGAAGTTCTTTAGAGAGCTCAGACGATACTATTGGGATGAGCCTTATCTCTACAAGCACTGTTCGGATGGTCTTTACAGGAGATGAATTGCTGAATCAGAGGTTCCATATATCTTTTTCCACTGTCATGGATCAGATTATGCTGGACATTTTGCTACTTTCAAGACTGTGTCTAAGATTCTACAAGCAGGTTTCTGGTGGCCTACGATGTTTAAAGTCGCTCATTCTTTTGTCTCTCAGTGTGATGCCTGTCAGAGGAGAGGGAAAATCAGTAAGAAGCATGAGATGTCTCAGAATTTCATTCTTGAGGTTGAGGTTTTCGATTGCTGGGGCATAGATTTCATGGGTCCTTTTTCCTCGTCCTATGGGAATAAGTTCATTTTGGTTGTTGTGGATTATGTGTCTAAGTGGGTGGAAGCAATAACTAGTTCAACCAATGATTCTTCGGTGTTTATTAAGCTGTTTAAGACCATCATTTTACCTAGATTTGGAGTACCTCAGATAGTGATTAGTGATGGAGGATCTCATTTCATTAATAAGGTCTTTGAGAAGATGCTACAGAAGCATGGAGTTCATCACTGAGTTGCTACTCCTTATCACCCTCAGACTAGTGGGCAGGTCGAGGTCTCTAATAGACAGATCAAGGAGATCTTTGAGAAGACAATTGGGAAGACAAGGAAGGATTGGGCAACAAAGCTGGATGATGCACTATGGGCTTACCGGACTGCATCCAAGACGCCGCTTGGGACTACTCCATTTCATCTGCTGTATGGAAAGGCATGTCATCTGCCAGTAGAGTTTAGCACAAAGCAGCATGGGCTGTGAAGCAGATGAATTTCGATCTTAAGTCTGCTGCAGAAAGGAGATTGGTGCAACTTAATGAGTTGGATGAGATTAGGCATTTTGCTTATGAGAACTCAAAGCTGTACAAAGAGAGGACCAAAGCTTATCATGACAAGAAGATTGTCTCTAGACAATTTGAGCCTAATGATCAGTTACTTTTGTATAACTCTCGTTTGCAATTGTTTCCAGGTAAGCTGAGGTCAAGGTGGTCTGGTCCTTTCACGATCAAGGAGGTACGCCCTTATGGAGCTGTCGTTCTAATCAGCCAGGAAGGTAAAGAATTCACTGTGAATGGACAGAGGGTGAAACATTATTGGGCTAAGGCCGAGATTCCGAGAGGCCAGATCCTGCCTCTGGATGATGCACTCTCTGCCTGATTCAGCTAAAACGTCAAGCTAATGACGTTAAAAGAGCGCTGAGTGGGAGGCAACCCACTGTTAGGTTCGTTTTTGTTTTCGTTTTTTGTTTTGTTTTGGTGTTTTTGATTTTCTGTTTTTGTGTGTGTTCAAAGGCGTGAGAAAAACAGGCGGAATCGCAATGCATCGATCGACGCACATAGTGCATCGGTCGACGCAGTTGCGATTTATGGTTTGCCGATTCAATTGCGGTTCAGACACCGGTTATCTACTTAACCATGGGCATAATCGCCTTGCATCGATCGACACCCTAGTGGCATCGATCGACACAGGCCGACGACAGGTAAGTGTTCTGACCCTTCTTCGGTTTGTTTTCATTCCGATTTCTTTTCTCACCGATCCTAGGCTTGAGACCACTGGGGACAGTGTGTTTCAAGTGTGGGGGAGGAAGGCACTGACGCACGTTTTTTTTTCTTAGAGTCAGTCCAAAACAGTTTTATCGAGTCAAAACAGTTTAAGTAGGAAACAATAAATTTTTTAGAAGTTAACAACACTTGCAGGAACTTAAGTAACCATTGGGATGAGCTTGCAAGATCAATCTATGACTATTAGAAAACCCAATGCAGATCAGCCTAATGAGGACACCCACATCAATTCAGGTATTCAGAGAATCCTTTACTGACTTCACCCTTAATTTTGACTTAATTTTCTCACCTAAGGGCTTGGTATACCTTGAGTCGGATTCCTCTGTTAGTTCTGACACAGCTTGTAAACCTGTCCAAGTAAGGTTCCCTTCTCCCCTTCCTTAAAAAAAAAGAGAATAATAAACTAAGGATGAGCTAGTAGCTCCGAAGTGGTCGCGGGAGTGGTAGAGACCCCTATTACCTCCTGTGCATCCATGGAATGTGTCCAAAGTACACCCCATAACGGGAAGAGCACTGATAAAAAAAAATAAAATGATACCCAATGGGGAAAAATCAGTTGCTAAGGAAGGGAAAATAGAAGAAAGGAACCAGAAAATGATAGTATGGTGGTCTAGAGCTAACAGAGTGAGAATCCATGTGCCCTTTGATCGATAATCCTTAGGTGAGACCGCACTTAATAGCTTATTGAAGTCATTAGGGTGAATTTGAATGCTTTGGATTGATTGTGGAGTTTACTCAGGACAGTTGCTAAGTGTGGGGGAAGTATATGTTGGTCTTGATGTCTTGTAGGTGAATATTTCATGTGGCTTACTAAGGGGAATTTGAGTGTTGCTATTTCTAAGATGAAAAGAGTTTCTGAAAGTTTTCAAACCTCTTCACCACATTCTAGTTCTCTGTTTTGCTTAAGGGCAAGCAATGGCAAAGTGTGGGGGAGTTGATATATCATGGTTTTTACCTGTTTTAGGCCATGATATAAGTATGTTTTAGAGTCTTTTGTTGTGTCTGTAGAGTCATTTACAGGTGTTATTAGGTACATGATCGTTTGTGAGATTATTGGAGATAATGGAGCATTTTGGGCATGTTTTGGAGCTTAAGCCGAGAGATCTGATTTCACCAAGTCTGGACGACCAATGCATCGATCGACACACCTCTGCGCCAGCTCATTAATGAAGAATTTAGAGAATTGCAGTTTTGCCCCAGAAAGTTCTAGTATTTATAAAAAGACCCCAAGCGTGATTAGGCCTTTATAATTAGGCTTTTGGTGTTTAGTTTTAGATACGCTTTCATACTATTAGCTTTTTAGAGAGAGAGACCAAGAGGCTGATCATTCTTGTACTCCTGAGAGAAGATTTCAAACCTCTTTTACTCTTACTCTTTGATTTTTATGATATCTATTTATTCATTGATTTGTGTTTCATTGATCATGTCTGAGTAGATTCAAAGTTAGGTTTAGGGATTCTCGTTAGTGTTTTCATGACTTGTTAGATTGATTTATCAGTTAAGGAATTCATATCTTATTTGTTCTTCAACCTGAATTGTGCTTAATACTAGTTTCTAACCTGATCACTTAGAATCTAGACTCTAGGTTTATAAATTGACACGAAAGTGTAATTTAGAATCTGATCTATTTAGGTTGAGCAATTTAATTATCCGCAAAGAAATTTGGTTTAATTGAATTGTGAACATATCAAACTTGCACTTAAGGCTACTTTAATCTGTTAGGAATTGCAAAGAAATTTGGGTTTCTGCTAATTAGACTTAGAGAATTCTCGCAACAAAAGTTGGTTAGTTCTATATATGTGTTTGAGTTCTAGAACTGGACGTAATTTGATCATGACTGATAGTTTAATCTGCTTGTCTGATTTCCTGAAAACTCCCTAGACTTGACGCTTTTAGTACCTGTTTACAAACCACTCTTGCTATTGATTTACTTTATGTTCTGATTTACTGCTTATTCTCTGTTTCACCTAGCTTAACTTGACATTCTCTAATCTATCGTAAGATCTAGAGTCTCTGTGGATTTCGATACCCTATATACTACTAGCTCACGTATGTGCATTTGCAGTGTAGATCTAGGGATTAAAACATGATCGTATCACTGACTGAACATGACTAGCAGGAACCGCCTCCGTTTTATATTTTATTTTAGTATATTTTTATTCTATATTCTCTGTGTACTTTTCATTAATATATTTTTTTTTCATTTTTATCTCTTTTGTCAAAACAATTTTAATTATTTATTTCTATATTTTTGAATTTATTATAAACGTTATACATTTAGTTTTTTATGATTAATTCGTATTTGAAATATTTTATTAATATATCTTAACTATATATTAATTTTAGTTTAGTTATGAGTTTGTTTAATATTTTGGAAAAATATTTTTGTTTGAGCCATATTTATAATTTTTTGGTTTACTCAATTAGTATGTTTATTATTTGTAATATGTGGCGTGAAATTTTTTTCTAATTATTTTTTGGTTCCACATGTACAGTATCTTTTTTTCATATATTTGTCCATTATGTTTTTTATATTTTTATATAATTATTTGTTTACTAAAAATTATTGAGTTCTTATTTTTTTCATTTTTTGTAATATATTTATTTCCATTTTAATTTTATATTTTCTTTCTCTTCGACTAGTTATTTTTTATATAATTTAAAAATTATATAGTTTTCTAGATTTTTTCAGAATTGAAATATGTAATTACACAGAATTTGTAGTAGTGAGATTTATATATGCATAAATAATTAGATTTTTAATTTATAGATTTAATATCTTTATAAATATATGATATTAATTGTAGCACCCGTCCCTTCGGATCCAAGTCAACGACTCTTTGATTCTACGAGTCATAGTTCACAAACGCGAACCAAGACATAAACTGGGAACCAACACTTAATAACTGAAAAGTGTTTACTTTATTGAAATAGAAAACCGAGTCTTACATGAAAACCAAACCAACTGAAATAGCTTAATCGTGAAATGAAAGAAAACGCATAAGTCTTAGTAAATTAAAAAACAAGAAGAAAAGAAAGAAATCCCGCTTCCCAAACAGAGCACCACACCGTCCGTCTACCCCTGCAACGCTCCAGGATTACCTTCAAAACAATCAACGAAGGAGGCCTGAGTAATTGGTTCAACACCAATACCCAGTGAGGGCGGATTCTAGGAATACCTTTATCTCTACTTTAAACTAGCACAACATCAAGAAAAGAGTCCAAGGTTATTAACACCTTGCACCCACGCCCGAAGGCACAAACAATACTACGCCCACTCGTGCATACACGCTCATGAACCTCTCCCAGCCCGAAGGCCCACACAACCGGCTCAACCGGCATTTCCTCGTTGGCCCGTCGGCCAGTACTCTTAGGGGGGGGGGGCTTGCCAAAACCCCCTTTCGACGATACAAGGGTCGCGTACAAAAACTCGATATATGCGAGCCGCCAAAAAACACCCTTTCGGAGGACCTACACGGTTCTATCACGCATAGCCTTCATGTTATTCTAAGGTGACTTAAATCTCAAGGTACTGCAAAGGGGCTTTTCTTGAGTGACGGTTTAGTTTCTCCTTGTATCGAGAGAATGAAAAGATCTCGTTAGGGTTTCTATTGTCTATTGTATCGGGTTTTGGGGCAGTATATAAAGGGGTCCAAGGGTTTGTAAATATTAACACACGAAATATAGAAACCTTAGACAAAAGGGTATTTGCCTCAATATTGTTTTTCTCTAAGTATTCCTGATATACCATGGATTTTAGGGTTTTTAACCATGGTATATATCTTATTTGTCGAGTCATTTACTATGTTTTGGAGTCTTTTAGGTGTGTTTACAGGTCTAGGTACGTTTGGAGCGGATTTGGAGATTATGGCGTATTTTGGAGCATTTTGGAGATTTAACCCGAGAGATAGAGTTCACTGTCCAAAACAGAGATCTGCATCGATCGACACAACCTGTGCATCGATCGACACACAAGCGAGTCAGACAATTCTCGGCGATTTAATGAAGAGTTTGGAAATTGCACTTTGGCCCAGAAGTTTCTCATAATTACAAAGAAGCCCCAGCCGTGATTAGACCATTATGTTAGGGGTTTTAGCCACTTTTTTAGGCTACGCTTTCATACTTTGAGCATAGCGATTTTAGAGCTTTTGGGGCTGATCTGAACCTGTATTGTTTCCTGCTTTTGGAGAAGATTTCGAAACCCTTTTATTCTTTACTCTCTTTTTATGATATTTACTTATTCATTGATTTGTGTTTCGTTGATCATGTCTGAGTAGATTCATTGTTAGGTTTAGGGATTCTCATAAAGGTTTTCATGACTTGTTAGATTAATTTATCAGTTTAGGATTCATAACTTAATTGTTCTTCAACCTGAATTGTGCTTAATACTAGTTTCTAACTTGATCACTTAGAATCTAGAATTTAGGTTATTAAATTGACATGAAAGTGTGGTTTAGAATCTGAACTATTTAGGTTGAGCAATTTAATTATCCGCAAAGAAATTTGGTTTAATTGAGTTGTGAACATATCGAACTTGCACTTAAGGCTAGTTTAATCTGTTAGGAATTGCAAAGAAATTTGGGTTTCTACTAATTAGACTTAGAGAATTCTCGCAACGAAAGTTGGTTAATTCTATATATGTGTTTGATTTCTAGAACCGTGCTTAATTTGATCATGACTGATAGTTAATTTGCTTGTCTGATTTCCAGAGAACTCCCTAGACTTAGCGCTTTTAGTACTTGCTTACAAACCACTCCTGTTACTGATTTACTTTTTTTGCTTGCTATTTAGTTTCTAATTAATTTCTCCTAGCTTAACTTGATAATTCTGAAATCTATCGTAAGGTCTAGAGTCTCTGTGGATTTCGATACCCTATATACTACTGTCACGTCTGTGCACTTGCAGTATTAACTCTAGGGATAAAACTGAGCATATTAATTCCGTAAAATGGTCTCTCTTCCAAGGTTCACTCGAGTTTTCACAACACTTCACACATAATCAACGTTTTCGATTTAAATGATTACCTAAAGTCTAGGTTCCATTTTCGGTTTAAGTGACAACCTAAGTTCTAGGTGCTTTTCAATCACATCAACGAAAATCATCCGCTAGAACTACGCTATCTAGGAAAGACGCTATTAAACTAGGATTCGATTCTCAACACTGTAATAGAATAAAGAAGGAGATCACGTTCGGTCCTCACCTAAGTCTAGATCTGACGAACGGGAAGTAGATCTGGGATTCCTGCACATAGATCTAGAGTTTTAGACGACAGATCTAAAGAAAGAGAACGGATTTGGGGTTTTAGCCAACAGATCTGGACAACCGAAGAAGATGCGGTTCATATCTACCACTTCTATCCATCAGAAGCATAGATCTGAAGCCGATCTAAGCGAGAGAGAAAGATACGGTTCAGATCTACAACTTTTATCCATCAGAAGCATAGATCTGAAGCAGATCTGAGCGACAGAGAGAGACGAAAAGGGAGATATGGTTCAGATCTACAACTTCTACGAATCAGATCAGATCTAGAAGAATAGATCGGAAGCAGATTTGGGGTTTAGAAGAGGAAATCGGAGTAGATTTGAGATCCGGGAAACCTCACCTTAAGAACGCGAAGAACGGAGGGCTTTGCACTCAAAAGAAACAAGAAGGCGACGACTCGGAGTGCGGGATCGGAAGCGAGCGATCTCCGGCGAATTTTCCGGCGGTTCGCGGTGGCTCTGGGCGGCGACTGGCCAGCGGTCACGGCAGCGGTCGGTGCTCCGGCGGTCGTCCGGTCGGCGGTTGTCAACGGTGGCTGGCCGGTGGTCGTCGGCGGCTGCTGGCTGGTCGTCAGTCGTCGGTCGGCTCGGGACACGGGCAGAGCTTCGTTTTTTCGAACTTTGTGCCAAATGAGAGGGGCTGCTCCTCCTTTGCTAGGGTTTTCCTTCCCCTCGGGTTGGGCCTTGGGCCATCGGCCCATATCCTCCTTTCCTTGGGGCTTAAGCAATTCTCCTTGGCACTTTTCCCTTATTTCTTTGGGCTCAAGTAACTCTTCTTGGGCTTTTCCTTTGGGCCCTAGTATGGGTATGTTACAATTCTCCCCCACCAAACAGGAATTCATCCCTGAATTCGCCCCATTACTAGACTCTGGGAACAACTCTGGATGGCTCAACTTAAACGGCTGCTCGAGTTTCCAAACATCATCATGAATTCCATCTCTCTCCCAACGAACCAAAACCATCTTGGTTTCCTTCCTATCGTCCTTGGTAATCCGGTAACGAAGTCCGTGGTTACCATATCCCATTTCCATTCTGGTATAGGCAACCCTTGCAGCATCCCGCTGGGCACCTTCCTTTCCTCCTTGACTTGTTGACAATTCTGGCACTGAGAGATCCATTTTTCCACATCTCTTTTCATACCTTCCCAGTGGTAGTAACTCTTCAGAGCATAATACATCTTCACGATCCTCGGGTGAATCGAGAACTAAGACTGGTGTGATTGCCTCAGGAGCTCCTTCCTTAATTCCTCAACTTGAGGTACGCAGATTCGGTTCTTGAACATGATCGTCCCATTGGTCGCGGCGTGATACCCGATTACTTGCTTCTCGACCATGACCAATAGGGTTTGGTCTTGAGGTTGGGCCTCTCGGATCCTCCCCAGCAAATCAGCTTGATCCCAAACTCCCAGCCCGATGACGCTTTCCTTGATGTTGGTAACGCACAACTGTAATTCTGAAAGAGCTGCCGAAAATTCATGTACTTCCTTATTCTCCGACACGATGATCTTCCTTCTGCTTAGAGCATCAGCCACCTGGTTGGCCTTCCCAGGGTGATACTCGATTTCAAGATCGTAATCTGCTAGCAGATCCATCCATCGGCGCTGCCTCAGATTCAGCTCTCCTTGAGTGAATACGTACTTCAAACTCTTATGGTTTGTGAATATCTGCACCTTCTCTCCGTACAGATATGCACGCCATATCTTCAAAGCGAAAACCACTGCTGCCAGCTCCAAGTCGTGGGTGGGGTAATTAATCTCGTGCTTCCTCAACTGCCTCAATGCATAGGCGATCACTCTTCCTTTTTGCATCAATACACACCCGAGTCCAACTCCGGACGCATCTGTGTAGACTACATACGGTATTCCTGGCCGTGGTAGTACTAACACTGGAGTTTGAGTCAACTGTTCCTTTAGTTTCTCAAAGCTCTGGGCGCACTTATCCGTCCATTCAAACTTGACATCCTTACCTGTAACACCCCCGACCCATTCTATAGATATAGACGACTCGTAAGTGTCACAATGCGATAGCCGGAGACAGCCAATGCCTAATATTCCTAAGGGATCCGAACACTAGACAAAATCTGGCCACGACTATCACACCTCTTGGCTTCGGCCTAAGGCTTTTACCACCCGTACCTAGACCTCGAGTTGTGTTAGCTCGGACTGAACAAATATCATGAGCCCAAGCGTGCCTTTTTAACAAAACTTATCTTATATATTAACTTTTGGAAAGTAAGAGATTACAAACAACTTTATTATACATCGGCCATGGCCTACTGCCCAAAAGATAATATACATTAGTTCACACACATTTTTACAACTGCCAACAAAAACTACTCATGTGTCCTAACGTTCCGTTCCAACCCCTAGCAAGCCCGTCTATTGGTTACCTGCAAAACAAATGAGTCATGAGTATTCTAGCAATACTCAGTGAATCTTGGGATCTACCCAAACGTTAGTCCTCATCCCGCCCCAAAGACAAAGAGCATTGAAACATCACATATAGCCGAAGCAAAACAATATGCAATATCCGTAGTATGCATTCATCTATATCTCATTCGTTTACAAGTTCAGAGGCCTCCTAGATGCATCCAACACTTCCCCCATTTGGTTACTGGTGGCTCCTTCCGACCCCTCACAGTCAGCACCACACTCAATGCCCGGCCAAGGGAGCGACCCGAGTACCGTCCGAGCTGCTCAGCCAAGGGTGCGACCCGAGTACCGTCTGAGCCGTCTCCTATCACACAAGGAGGTACCCAAATGGGAGTGCCAGAAGCATCCTCCTAAACCATAACATGCAACGATTTCCGGAATGGGTCTCAACCAATCCCGTACTTATGCATATCACGCAATACATAAGCATATCCACACATATGAATTAAACATTCATCATACTCAATAATCAACCATCATATATACCATAAACCTCCATCCGTGGGTTTATATAAACCGGAAAAGATAGCACCGCCGTGCATATCTGTTGGATTGTTCGGTTGATCCTGATTCAATTCTCATATTGATATCAACCTAAACATGCATCAGATCTAGGTGTTTTTATTTAGAATCATAACATGATCTCACCTTTTACCTGTTTGTTGCAGCGGAATTGATGAACAGGTCAGAGATCAGGGAGATACACCAAGGGATGAATCCTCCAAAGGCTCACACACGCAATCACAGGAAACTGGCTGCTAGACCGAGCTGAGGGAGGCGCCAGAGAGAGAGAGCTTTCGCGGCTGGGATTAGGGTTGGGAGAAAGAGGCTTTGGCTTTTAGTTTATAAAAGCCTTCTCTTTCCCTTTTGGGCTTTTGGGCCCAAAACACCAATCTGATTAAATCTCATTTAATCAGACCCGTTAATCTTTCTCTCTTAGTACGACAAATGCCTAGCACTTTTGTCGTACTTCTGCTAAGCCGTTCCTACTTTATTTCCTGCTAGCTTAAGCGTGTGACCCATATGGGATCATACAATAAAAGCAATAAGTCCGAGACTTATAGATCATGAGCGGACTCTAGCAAGCCATCATGACCCCCAGTATTGTATGACTTATGTCTGATCACTGACATACTCTTACTTTATAGAGACAGTACAGAGATTGCTGGACACAATTCCAACAATCTCCCACTTGAACTGGAATCTCTGTATTCATAATCCCTTTCGTCTCAATATCTCGATTAGTCATAAGGCAAGATTAGTGTCATCCTTATAAAGCCTAATCTTGTTCATCGGACTCTGATTTTATACTGACAATCCAAACGACTCGGGAAAGTCCGTTTGAGCATGGCCATGCGTTTTCCAGTATTCAAATCTCCGATTGGCCTAGAGATATTCACTCCATTTATATTGGAGGGACAAATCCCATCTTGTTCCATCACTGTAAACTACTCATTTCATGATGTACCCAAACAAGGTCCTTATAGCTATCACAGAACGATAGCGTTAGACAATGATCAAAGTACATCAGTCCATGTGCAGTCACATGCATGTGAACTCAGGTCTAAGGACTATACTCTATAGTCGTAGTAAGAATCTCTTATGACACAGATATAAATATCCTGAAGAGTTCTTATAAGCGGGTCTTGTCCGGTCGTATGTTCCCAACATACACCTATGTACTGACTTTGATGCCGCGCATCTATGACACACCGAGACTTTGTCATAAGTCACGTACCAATCCAGTCTCACACGGTTGTTGATGTTCCAATTTCAACAACCTTCGACTGGGGACGGGATGATATAATACATCCATCAAATATAGGGTCTCATGATCAAGCTAAATGACTTCGATGACTCACGATCAAGTCATTTACTTCGATGACCTATAAAATGGTTTATATCACTTTGGAACGATTATTTCATCACAGTTAAAATAATCTTGAAATAATAATTTCATTAAACATCTTAAATGTTATTTCAAGAACATATCCAATAACTAAATAAAGCCCTTTAATAACTCCCACTGAAATTAAGACTACATCTTAATTTTACTTATCCTACAGCAACAGTCCGCGACTCGTGCTTAGGCCTAAGGAGTGGCTTCGTTAATAGATTAGCAACGTTCTCATTCGTTGAAACTTGCTGATCTACTTAACATCTCTGTCATTTATCTTACGGAATAGGTTATACCTATCCTCAAGGTGTTTGGACCTCTGATGTGCAGCTAGTCTCATCTATGCTGTAAATCACATCAAGTTCAGTGACGAACTCTTCTTTCCAAACAACCTCTTTCGCCACTTCCCAAGTAGCGAAATGTTCAGCTTAAGTCATGGAGTCAGCAACAGTGCCTTGCACCGCCAGATAGACACAAGATATAACCGGACTGTGATCGGAAATCATCTTTGTCTATTGGAAACTTGCCTTTCAAACTCTTTCGACTTATAGCACCTCACTTTCTCCGTAAATCAAGAACTTATCCTTAGTATTCCTCAAATACTTTAGGACATACTTTAGGAAACTTGATTCTTTGCTGGATTTGACTGGTCTTTATTTGTCTTGCTTAACATTAAAGCAACATCAAACAAGTACGTTTCATGGCATACATGATAGATCCAATTGCCGACGCATATGGAATCTCATCCATGCATTTAAGCTCAGCAGTTATCGTTGGATACTGTATCTTGCTTAACTTAATGCCATGTGACATTGGCATAAAACCCTTCTTGGATTGCTCAAAACGTGTAGGATTTTGTCAATTTAAGAATCCTGACTTTATCCTACCAGCTCTTTTGGATCTCTATCTCTGGATCCAAAATCCAAGAACTACGTGGCTTTACCCATGTCATTCATTAAACCAACTCCCAAGCTAGTCCTTTACCGACTACAGCGTTGGGACGTTATATCCGAGAATCAGTATGTCATCGACATACACTATGAGAAATGCAATATCGCTCCCACTAATCTATTAGTAAACACACAGTTCCGCTTCGTTCCTGTTCAAGTCAAAACCTTGACTACTTCAACAGAACGAAGATTCCAACTCCGATATGTTTGCTTCCATCCATGAATGGATCGATGAAGCCAACTTACACAAAATGTAATTCTTCGGAGTCTGGGCTCACTTTCGCTTCCTAGGATTTCGCAGATTTGTCGCTTTCAATGATCATCAGATCATGCGAACATTCAATGATCATCAGGCTAAACTAGTGACGAGAATTCACTCTCGGATTAGTGACTGATTCTTTCATATCTGCGAACTTCAGGCTCCACAGGTGTAGATTCTACAGAAATCTGTAAATCCTTCCGCTGCTCTCCCTCAATAGGTTAAGCAGCCTCCTGTATTTCTCGAATTTCTTCGAGTTGTACTTTTACTCCCACTGTTCTTCTTGGAAAGTAACTTCCCTTCTTAGAAAACAGAATGGTCGTAAAATACCGAGCCTTGGTTTCCCTAAGAAAACTTCGAGTTATACTTTTACTCCCACTGTTCTTCTTGGAAAACAACTTCCCTTCTTAGAAAACAGATTGGACGTAAAAATAACAAGCCTTAGTTTCTCTAGGACAACCAGCGAAGTAGCAAAACTACAAATACTCAGTAAAGACAAATTTGGATCGATTCCAATCCACATTAACGTGGTGTCTTTCAACTGATATTTGTGGAACTATTTCAGTGTAAACTTAGATATTTTAGAGCGTTATTCTTAAATAATATCATGGAAGATTCGTGTGACTCATCTTTAATCATTTCTAATAAGATCTGATTCTTTCTCACAGAAACACCTTCAGGTTTTCAGGAGAAATGAGCTGTGAAACGATTTCACACTTCATTAAGATGATCACACATTCAATGACTTAAGTATTCTCACTCGTGATCTAATCCAGAGTCTTAATACTTCTGTCATTCAGATTCTATACTTCATTCTGGAACTCTTTCGACCATGTCAAAGAATTCCGACTTGTGTCTCATCAAATGAACACAGTTATACTCACTGAAGTAATCAGTAGAGACAATGAAGTACAGGAAATTTTTCTCTGGCATTACTTTTCATCGGACCACATACATGAGTATGTTCAATGTCCAATAAGCCTTTGGGCCTTTCTCTAGCTCGGCTAAGATGGGCCCTTTACTTTTGGTCCAGTAAGCAGAATTCAAGTCTCATAAGATATCCTTTCAAATGAGCCCAAAAGTCCATAACTATGGGGTTTCTGAATCCGACTTACTCAATTTGACCAAAACATTTATGCCAAGAAAAATCAGGTTTAATTCATTAGATTTAAACCAATTCGGTATTTATGTTACATTTAGGCACTCTTTGGTTTAAGATATAAAACCCATTCCATGAATAGGGTGCTACAATTAATATTTCATTAAGATCAAAAGAACAAAAACTTGTCTTTTATCAAAATGAAAAACATTCAAATTCTTACAAGAAAATGAAAGACAACTCTGCCTAAAGCAGATACATTGTAGCAATTACTTAATACAAAACCAAGCCTCGAAGGCATCTACAAGTGAAAAACCCTATGACTGAGGCAGCATCCATAGCTCCTTCCAGACATGCAGTTCCACTTGCCCTTCCTTCAACGTTCTACTGTTGCTTAGGCTCTGCATATTATAACAAATATCAGTGCCACAACCAGTATCCAATACCTGCAAGGTAGAACTTGAAGTAATAACATGAATACCTGAGGAAGTAGTCTCATACATTAACTTCAATTCCTCATCGTCTTCCATGAATTTTATGCAATCTCTCTTCCAATGCCCTGTCTCTTTACAGTAGCAGCACTTACCAACGTAAGAGGTATCTGACTTGGGCTCGGAAGACACACGCTTGCCATGATTCAAAATCTGGACAACTTTGTCTTCACCCTTGTCAATACTAGGTTTAATAAACCTACCCTTCACGTTTGGCTCAACCGTTTTGAGCATATCATGCAGTTCAGTCAACGTCTTCGTTAAGCCTTTCTTGATATAGTTCCTTACGAACTTATCATAGCTTGACGGCAGTGACTGCAGAATGATCTCAGTTGCCAATTCATGGCTAACTGAATAATCCAGTTTCCTCAAGTTATCAATATAACCTATCATTTTACTGACATGAGGACTTACTGGATGATCATTTGGTAGCTTGCAGCTAGTGAGAGACTTAACCAACTGGTATCTCTCCACTCTTATCTGCTCCTGAAATTTCAATTTCAGGCTGCTGATCATCTCTATTGGCGACTCCATGTTCTCATATTGCTTCTGCAAGTCTGAGTCCATGGTAGCCAATATCAGACCACGCACATCTACCGCATCATTATAATGCTTATTCCAAGCATTATATACTGCATGGGAGGCATTGGACCCGATCCTCACGGGGAGAGCTCTCTCAAGAACATAGTCCTTTCTCTCCTGCCTGAGGACTAGCCTCAGGTTCCGCGACCAAGTCAAGAAATTTGATCCGTTCAGTTTGTCCTTCTCAAGAACAGACCGGATCGAGAAAGTGTTTTGATTGTTTGTGCTAGTCATAACTGAAATATATATAAGATAAAAGGTTATTAGTTAATATGTTCAATATGATTAATCTCGTATTAAATTTAATATGATTAATCACGCATTATATTCAATAACATAAGTTACCCTCAATAGAATATAATGATTCCAAGATCCACATATAACTAAGATTAAAGTGGGCCACTGGCCTTCACCCAATCTTAGCTTATATCGGTAAGCCCTATGTCGGCTAATTATATCCGTGATATAACTCTTGGTTGTGAATCTGGGCCCGAGGCCCAATCCACTCTGATGTCTCAAGGCCCGGGACTCCCGATGGCCTAGTCAAGAAAACCGGACTATACAGTCATGTAATCATTAATGTCTGGGACTCCCAATGACATTTATGAATCACAAACCGTCTTACCCACGCAAAAGCAGACATCCTCACACTGTAAGGCCATGAATGCAATTGAATGGGCTTTGACAGCTGACATAGCCTGGACAAGACATCCAACGCTTGATATTAATTGAGGTTCGTAGGTTTATTAAAATCATTCCCAAAATAGAAGATTACTATTTCGGGAAACTTTCTATTTATGGAAACCTACTATTTTTGGAAACTTTCTAAAATTGGAAACTTTCTAAAACTGGAAACTTTCTAACTTTAGAAACTTCTTTTAAAATCCAAAACCCGCAAATTCAGAAACTTCTATTTTAAGAAACTTTCTAATTATAGAATTTCGGAAACTTTAATTTAAAAACGACTTTATAATTTTATAAAATAGATTTTAAATTAATCTGAAGAAAGACTCAAATAATTGGCCCAATTGTTTTAACTTCTTGGCCCGAGGCCCAAGAATTGATCCATGTCCAAGACATGATCCAATTGTCCAATTATTTGACATAACCGGTCTGGTTCATTAAAATTGGTCTAACCAAATTTTAATTACTACGATGACCACAATTGTCAACCGGTTATTTACTAAACCGGAATCTCTCAATTTATTTGGTCCAACCAAATCAAATTAGAAATTCCCGGTTTAGGCACTAAATCCAATATTTCTTTCGACATTGGATTTCTTATCCTGGTTTAACCAGATTTAATAAAATTATTAAATCTGTTTATTAAACCAGAACGAATCAATTTTAATTAAATCTTAAACCGAGCATTGAACCGAACCGAATTAGTCACGAACCAAACCGAGTTGGTCGTGACCTAATTTCCAGCCAAGAACATCTTGTCCAGCCGCTCAGCCGCGAACCGTTCGATCCGAGATCGAGGACGGTCGGGTCGAACCAGCCGGACGTTCGGGACGGGACAGGGACGGCGCACGCGACCGGATGGACGCTCGCCAGACGGACGGGACGCAGCGCACGGACGGACGCATCGGAATCGGTCGCGATCGCCGTGCGATCACTCGGCCGATCGACCGAACCGGTCATCCCGACCGTCCGATCCCGATCGTTCCGATCCCGACCGTTCGCCTTTCGGCCGTGATCACCAACCGGCCAAGCCGGGTCGATCACGCCTTGGCCAATCAACAAAACCCGAGTCATATAGCTCGGTTTTGTGATTCAAGTGTTTGTTCAGGATTTTAATTCAGTTTCTTATGTGTTTTTCTTATCAGTAATGGATTCAAAACACATCTAAACAGATTAAACAACCTAAACATGAATCTAAAACAAGAAACCTAAGAACCAATGGCTCTGATACCACTGTTGGATTGTTCGGTTGATCCTGATTCAATTCTCATATTGATATCAACCTAAACATGCATCAGATCTAGGTGTTTTTATTTAGAATCATAACATGATCTCACCTTTTACCTGTTTGTTGCAGCGGAATTGATGAACAGGTCAGAGATCAGGGAGATACACCAAGGGATGAATCCTCCAAAGGCTCACACACGCAATCACAGGAAACTGGCTGCTAGACCGAGCTGAGGGAGGCGCCAGAGAGAGAGAGCTTTCGCGGCTGGGATTAGGGTTGGGAGAAAGAGGCTTTGGCTTTTAGTTTATAAAAGCCTTCTCTTTCCCTTTTGGGCTTTTGGGCCCAAAACACCAATCTGATTAAATCTCATTTAATCAGACCCGTTAATCTTTCTCTCTTAGTACGACAAATGCCTAGCACTTTTGTCGTACTTCTGCTAAGCCGTTCCTACTTTATTTCCTGCTAGCTTAAGCGTGTGACCCATATGGGATCATACAATAAAAGCAATAAGTCCGAGACTTATAGATCATGAGCGGACTCTAGCAAGCCATCATGACCCCCAGTATTGTATGACTTATGTCTGATCACTGACATACTCTTACTTTATAGAGACAGTACAGAGATTGCTGGACACAATTCCAACAATATCTTCACTGAACCTGCAACAAAATAGTTATAAAACACAACCGGGACTCACACTAGGTTTTGACGTGGATACAACTTGGTTTGCGGGAAGACGGTTGCTCTATAAGGCTAGGCTTAGACTCTCCTATGGTCAGAATGTCCTTAGCTTGCTTCTTGCTACTTCCCAACTCTTGATCTCGCTTCACGCCCGTCCCGAGCTTCGGTTTCTACTCCCGGCCAGTTTCTCTCTCTAGACCGATTTTTCTCTCTTTCTTTCTTTCTCTATTTTTTTCTTCTTGCGGTTTTTGTTGTGAGTTCTGAGAAAAGGGGGTGAGCTCCTATTTATAATAAAACTCCAGCAGGTGGTGGCCTCCAAAAGCTGTCGTCCCATTCGCCGTGGCCGCGGCAGCCATGCGTCGCGACAACCGAAGAAGATGCGGTTCATATCTACCACTTCTATCCATCAGAAGCATAGATCTCAAGCCGATCTAAGCGAGAGAGAAAGATACGGTTCAGATCTACAACTTCTATCCATCAGAAGCATAGATCTGAAGCAGATCTGAGCGACAGAGAGAGACAAAAAGGGAGATATGGTTCAGATCTACAACTTCTACGGATCAGATCTGATCTAGAAGAATAGATCTGAAGCAGATTTGGGGTTTAGAAGAGGAAATCGGAGTAGATTTGAGATCCGGGAAACCTCACCTTAATAACGCGAAGAACGGAGGGCTTTGTACTCAAAAGAAACAAGAAGGCGACGACTCGGAGTGCGGGATTGGAAGCGAGCGATCTCCGGCGACTTTTCCGGCGGTTCGCGGCGGCTCTGGGCGGCGGCTGGCCAGCGGTCACGGAAGCGGTCGGTGCTCCGGCGGTTGTCGACGGTGGCTGGCCGGTGGTCGTCGGCGGCTGCTGGCTGGTCGTCAGTCGTCGGTCGGCTCGGGACACGGGCATAGCTTCGTTTTTTCGAACTTTGTGCCAAATGAGAGGGGCTGCTCCTCCTTTGCTAGGGTTTTCCTTCCCCTCGGGTTGGGCCTTGGGCCTTCGGCCCATATCCTCCTTTCCTTGGGGCTGAAGCAATTCTCCTTGGCACTTTTCCCTTATTTCTTTGGGCTCAAGTAACTCTTCTTGGGCTTTTCCTTTGGGCCCTAGTATGGGTATGTTACAATTCTCCCCCACCAAACAGGAATTCATCCCTGAATTCGCCCCATTACTAGACTCTGGGAACAACTCTGGATGGCTCAACTTAAACGGCTGCTCGAGTTCCCAAACATCATCATGAATTCCATCTCTCTCCCAACGAACCAAAACCATCTTGGTTTCCTTCCTATCGTCCTTGGTAATCCGGTAACGAAGTCCGTGGTTACCATATCCCATTTCCATTCTGGTATAGGCAACCCTTGCAGCATCCCGCTGGGCACCTTCCTTTCCTCCTTGACTTGTTGACAATTCTGGCACTGAGAGATCCATTTTTCCACATCTCTTTTCATACCTTCCCAGTGGTAGTAACTCTTCAGAGCATAATACATCTTCACGATCCTCGGGTGAATCGAGAACTAAGACTGGTGTGATTGCCTCAGGAGCTCCTTCCTTAATTCCTCAACTTGAGGTACGCAGATTCGGTTCTTGAACATGATCGTCCCATTGGTCGCGGCGTGATACCCGATTACTTGCTTCTCGACCATGACCAATAGGGTTCGGTCTTGAGGTTGGGCCTCTCGGATCCTCCCCAGCAAATCAGCTTGATCCCAAACTCCCAGCCCGATGACGCTTTCCTTGATGTTGGTAACGCACAACTGTAATTCTGAAAGAGCTGCCGAAAATTCATGTACTTCCTTATTCTCCGACACGATGATCTTCCTTCTGCTTAGAGCATCAGCCACCTGGTTGGCCTTCCCAGGGTGATACTCGATTTCAAGATCGTAATCTGCTAGCAGATCCATCCATCGGCGCTGCCTCAGATTCAGCTCTCCTTGAGTGAATACGTACTTCAAACTCTTATGGTTTGTGAATATCTGCACCTTCTCTCCGTACAGATATGCACGCCATATCTTCAAAGCGAAAACCACTGCTGCCAGCTCCAAGTCGTGGGTGGGGTAATTAATCTCGTGCTTCCTCAACTGCCTCAATGCATAGGCGATCACTCTTCCTTTTTGCATCAATACACACCCGAGTCCAACTCCGGACGCATCTGTGTAGACTACATACGGTATTCCTGGCCGTGGTAGTACTAACACTGGAGTTTGAGTCAACTGTTCCTTTAGTTTCTCAAAGCTCTGGGCGCACTTATCCGTCCATTCAAACTTGACATCCTTACCTGTAACACCCCCGACCCATTCTATAGATATAGACGACTCGTAAGTGTCACAATGCGATAGCCGGAGACAGCCAATGCCTAATATTCCTAAGGGATCCGAACACTAGACAAAATCTGGCCACGACTATCACACCTCTTGGCTTCGGCCTAAGGCTTTTACCACCCGTACCTAGACCTCGAGTTGTGTTAGCTCGGACTGAACAAATATCATGAGCCCAAGCGTGCCTTTTTAACAAAACTTATCTTATATATTAACTTTCGGAAAGTAAGAGATTACAAACAACTTTATTATACATCGGCCATGGCCTACTGCCCAAAAGATAATATACATTAGTTCACACACATTTTTACAACTGCCAACAAAAACTACTCATGTGTCCTAACGTTCCGTTCCAACCCCTAGCAAGCCCGTCTATTGGTTACCTGCAAAACAAATGAGTCATGAGTATTCTAGCAATACTCAGTGAATCTTGGGATCTACCCAAACGTTAGTCCTCATCCCGCCCCAAAGACAAAGAGCATTGAAACATCACATATAGCCGAAGCAAAACAATATGCAATATCCGTAGTATGCATTCATCTATATCTCATTCGTTTACAAGTTCAGAGGCCTCCTAGATGCATCCAACACTTCCCCCATTTGGTTACTGGTGGCTCCTTCCGACCCCTCACAGTCAGCACCACACTCAATGCCCGGCCAAGGGAGCGACCCGAGTACCGTCCGAGCTGCTCAGCCAAGGGTGCGACCCGAGTACCGTCTGAGCCGTCTCCTATCACACAAGGAGGTACCCAAATGGGAGTGCCAGAAGCATCCTCCTAAACCATAACATGCAACGATTTCCGGAATGGGTCTCAACCAATCCCGTACTTATGCATATCACGCAATACATAAGCATATCCACACATATGAATTAAACATTCATCATACTCAATAATCAACCATCATATATACCATAAACCTCCATCCGTGGGTTTATATAAACCGGAAAAGATAGCACCGCCGTGCATATCTTCACTGAACCTGCAACAAAATAGTTATAAAACACAACCGGGACTCACACTAGGTTTTGACGTGGATACAACTTGGTTTGCGGGAAGACGGTTGCTCTATAAGGCTAGGCTTAGACTCTCCTATGGTCAGAATGTCCTTAGCTTGCTTCTTGCTACTTCCCAACTCTTGATCTCGCTTCACGCCCGTCCCGAGCTTCGGTTTCTACTCCCGGCCAGTTTCTCTCTCTAGACCGATTTTTCTCTCTTTCTTTCTTTCTCTATTTTTTTCTTCTTGCGGTTTTTGTTGTGAGTTCTGAGAAAAGGGGGTGAGCTCCTATTTATAATAAAACTCCAGCAGGTGGTGGCCTCCAAAAGCTGTCGTCCCATTCGCCGTGGCCGCGGCAGCCATGCGTCGCGACAACCGAAGAAGATGCGGTTCATATCTACCACTTCTATCCATCAGAAGCATAGATCTCAAGCCGATCTAAGCGAGAGAGAAAGATACGGTTCAGATCTACAACTTCTATCCATCAGAAGCATAGATCTGAAGCAGATCTGAGCGACAGAGAGAGACAAAAAGGGAGATATGGTTCAGATCTACAACTTCTACGGATCAGATCTGATCTAGAAGAATAGATCTGAAGCAGATTTGGGGTTTAGAAGAGGAAATCGGAGTAGATTTGAGATCCGGGAAACCTCACCTTAATAACGCGAAGAACGGAGGGCTTTGTACTCAAAAGAAACAAGAAGGCGACGACTCGGAGTGCGGGATTGGAAGCGAGCGATCTCCGGCGACTTTTCCGGCGGTTCGCGGCGGCTCTGGGCGGCGGCTGGCCAGCGGTCACGGAAGCGGTCGGTGCTCCGGCGGTTGTCAACGGTGGCTGGCCGGTGGTCGTCGGCGGCTGCTGGCTGGTCGTCAGTCGTCGGTCGGCTTGGAACACAGGCAGAGCTTCGTTGTTTCGAACTTTGTGCCAAATGAGAGGGGCTGCTCCTGCTTTGCTAGGGTTTTCCTTCCCCTCGGGTTGGGCCTTGGGCCTTCGGCCAATATCCTCCTTTCCTTGGGGCTGAAGCAATTCTCCTTGGCACTTTTCCCTTATTTCTTTGGGCTCAAGTAACTCTTCTTGGGCTTTTCCTTTGGGCCCTAGTATGGGTATGTTACAATTCTCCCCCACCAAACAGGAATTCATCCCCGAATTCGCCCCATTACTAGACTCTGGGAACAACTCTGGATGGCTCAACTTAAACGGCTGCTCGAGTTCCCAAACATCATCATGAATTCCATCTCTCTCCCAACGAACCAAAACCATCTTGGTTTCCTTCCTATCGTCCTTGGTAATCCGGTAACGAAGTCCGTGGTTACCATATCCCATTTCCATTCTGGTATAGGCAACCCTTGCAGCATCCCGCTGGGCACCTTCCTTTCCTCCTTGACTTGTTGACAATTCTGGCACTGAGAGATCCATTTTTCCACATCTCTTTTCATACCTTCCCAGTGGTAGTAACTCTTCAGAGCATAATACATCTTCACGATCCTCGGGTGAATCGAGAACTAAGACTGGTGTGCTTGCCTCAGGAGCTCCTTCCTTAATTCCTCAACTTGAGGTACGCAGATTCGGTTCTTGAACATGATCGTCCCATTGGTCGCGGCGTGATACCCGATTACTTGCTTCTCGACCATGACCAATAGGGTTCGGTCTTGAGGTTGGGCCTCTCGGATCCTCCCCAGCAAATCAGCTTGATCCCAAACTCCCAGCCCGATGACGCTTTCCTTGATGTTGGTAACGCACAATTGTAATTCTGAAAGAGCTGCCGAAAATTCATGTACTTCCTTATTCTCCGACACGATGATCTTCCTTCTGCTTAGAGCATCAGCCACCTGGTTGGCCTTCCCAGGGTGATACTCGATTTCAAGATCGTAATCTGCTAGCAGATCCATCCATCGGCGCTGCCTCAGATTCAGCTCTCCTTGAGTGAATACGTACTTCAAACTCTTATGGTTTGTGAATATCTGCACCTTCTCTCCGTTCAGATATGCACGCCATATCTTCAAAGCGAAAACCACTGCTGCCAGCTCCAAGTCGTGGGTGGGGTAATTAATCTTGTGCTTCCTCAACTGCCTCAATGCATAGGCGATCACTCTTCCTTTTTGCATCAATACACACCCGAGTCCAACTCCGGACGCATCTGTGTAGACTACATACGGTATTCCTGGCCGTGGTAGTACTAACACTGGAGTTTGAGTCAACTGTTCCTTTAGTTTCTCAAAGCTCTGGGCGCACTTATCCGTCCATTCAAACTTGACATCCTTACCTGTAACACCCCCGACCCATTCTATAGATATAGACGACTCGCAAGTGTCACAATGCGATAGCCGGAGACAGCCAATGCCTAATATTCCTAAGGGATCCGAACACTAGACAAAATCTGGCCACGACTATCACACCTCTTGGCTTCGGCCTAAGGCTTTTACCACCCGTACCTAGACCTCGAGTTGTGTTAGCTCGGACTGAACAAATATCATGAGCCCAAGCGTGCCTTTTTAACAAAACTTATCTTATATATTAACTTTCGGAAAGTAAGAGATTACAAACAACTTTATTATACATCGGCCATGGCCTACTGCCCAAAAGATAATATACATTAGTTCACACACCTTTTTACAACTGCCAACAAAAACTACTCATGTGTCCTAACGTTCCGTTCCAACCCCTAGCAAGCCCGTCTATTGGTTACCTGCAAAACAAATGAGTCATGAGTATTCTAGCAATACTCAGTGAATCTTGGGATCTACCCAAACGTTAGTCCTCATCCCGCCCCAAAGACAAAGAGCATTGAAACATCACATATAGCCGAAGCAAAACAATATGCAATATCCGTAGTATGCATTCATCTATATCTCATTCGTTTACAAGTTCAGAGGCCTCCTAGATGCATCCAACACTTCCCCCATTTGGTTACTGGTGGCTCCTTCCGACCCCTCACAGTCAGCACCACACTCAATGCCCGGCCAAGGGAGCGACCCGAGTACCGTCCGAGCTGCTCAGCCAAGGGTGCGACCCGAGTACCGTCTGAGCCGTCTCCTATCACACAAGGAGGTACCCAAATGGGAGTGCCAGAAGCATCCTCCTAAACCATAACATGCAACGATTTCCGGAATGGGTCTCAACCAATCCCGTACTTATGCATATCACGCAATACATAAGCATATCCACACATATGAATTAACCATTCATCATACTCAATAATCAACCATCATATATACCATAAACCTCCATCCGTGGGTTTATATAAACCGGAAAAGATAGCACCGCCGTGCATATCTTCACTGAACCTGCAACAAAATAGTTATAAAACACAACCGGGACTCACACTAGGTTTTGACGTGGATACAACTTGGTTTGCGGGAAGACGGTTGCTCTATAAGGCTAGGCTTAGACTCTCCTATGGTCAGAATGTCCTTAGCTTGCTTCTTGCTACTTCCCAACTCTTGATCTCGCTTCACGCCCGTCCCGAGCTTCGGTTTCTACTCCCGTCCAGTTTCTCTCTCTAGACCGATTTTTCTCTCTTTCTTTCTCTCTCTATTTTTTTCTTCTTGCGGTTTTTGTTGTGAGTTCTGAGAAAAGGGGGTGAGCTCCTATTTATAATAAAACTCCAGCAGGTGGTGGCCTCCACAAGCTGTCGTCCCATTCGCCGTGGCCGCGGCAGCCATGCGTCGCGACAACCGAAGAAGATGCGGTTCATATCTACCACTTCTATCCATCAGAAGCATAGATCTCAAGCCGATCTAAGCGAGAGAGAAAGATACGGTTCAGATCTACAACTTCTATCCATCAGAAGCATAGATCTGAAGCAGATCTGAGCGACAGAGAGAGACAAAAAGGGAGATATGGTTCAGATCTACAACTTCTACGGATCAGATCTGATCTAGAAGAATAGATCTGAAGCAGATTTGGGGTTTAGAAGAGGAAATCGGAGTAGATTTGAGATCCGGGAAACCTCACCTTAATAACGCGAAGAACGGAGGGCTTTGCACTCAAAAGAAACAAGAAGGCGACGACTCGGAGTGCGGGATCGGAAGCGAGCGATCTCCGGCGACTTTTCCGGCGGTTCGCGGCGGCTCTGGGCGGCGGCTGGCCAGCGGTCACGGAAGCGGTCGGTGCTCCGGCGGTTGTCGACGGTGGCTGGCCGGTGGTCGTCGGCGGCTGCTGGCTGGTCGTCAGTCGGCTCGGGACACAGGCAGAGCTTCGTTGTTTCAAACTTTGTGCCAAATGAGAGGGGCTGCTCCTCCTTTGCTAGGGTTTTCCTTCCCCTCGGGTTGGGCCTTGGGCCTTCGGCCAATATCCTCCTTTCCTTGGGGCTTAAGCAATTCTCCTTGGCACTTTTCCCTTATTTCTTTGGGCTCAAGTAACTCTTCTTGGGCTTTTCCTTTGGGCCCTAGTATGGGTATGTTACAATTCTCCCCCACCAAACAAGAATCATCCCCGAATTCGCCCCATTACTAGACTCTGGGAACAACTCTGGATGGCTCAACTTAAACGGCTGCTCGAGTTCCCAAACATCATCATGAATTCCATCTCTCTCCCAACGAACCAAAACCATCTTGGTTTCCTTCCTATCGTCCTTGGTAATCCGGTAACGAAGTCCGTGGTTACCATATCCCATTTCCATTCTGGTATAGGCAACCCTTGCAGCATCCCGCTGGGCACCTTCCTTTCCTCCTTGACTTGTTGACAATTCTGGCACTGAGAGATCCATTTTTCCACATCTCTTTTCATACCTTCCCAGTGGTAGTAACTCTTCAGAGCATAATACATCTTCACGATCCTCGGGTGAATCGAGAACTAAGACTGGTGTGCTTGCCTCAGGAGCTCCTTCCTTAATTCCTCAACTTGAGGTACGCAGATTCGGTTCTTGAACATGATCGTCCCATTGGTCGCGGCGTGATACCCGATTACTTGCTTCTCGACCATGACCAATAGGGTTCGGTCTTGAGGTTGGGCCTCTCGGATCCTCCCCAGCAAATCAGCTTGATCCCAAACTCCCAGCCCGATGACGCTTTCCTTGACGTTGGTAACGCACAACTGTAATTCTGACAGAGCTGCCGAAAATTCATGTACTTCCTTATTCTCCGACACGATGATCTTCCTTCTGCTTAGAGCATCAGCCACCTGGTTGGCCTTCCCAGGGTGATACTCGATTTCAAGATCGTAATCTGCCAGCAGATCCATCCATCGGCTCTGCCTCAGATTCAGCTCTCCTTGAGTGAATACGTACTTCAAACTCTTATGGTTTGTGAATATCTGCACCTTCTCTCCGTACAGATACGCACGCCATATCTTCAAAGCGAAAACCACTGCTGCCAGCTCCAAGTCGTGGGTGGGGTAATTAATCTCGTGCTTCCTCAACTGCCTCAATGCATAGGCGATCACTCTTCCTTTTTGCATCAATACACACCCGAGTCCAACTCCGGACGCATCTGTGTAGACTACATACGGTATTCCTGGCCGTGGTAGTACTAACACTGGAGTTTGAGTCAACTGTTCCTTTAGTTTCTCAAAGCTCTGGGCGCACTTATCCGTCCATTCAAACTTGACATCCTTACCTGTAACACCCCCGACCCATTCTATAGATATAGACGACTCGTAAGTGTCACAATGCGATAGCCGGAGACAGCCAATGCCTAATATTCCTAAGGGATCCGAACACTAGACAAAATCTGGCCACGACTATCACACCTCTTGGCTTCGGCCTAAGGCTTTTACCACCCGTACCTAGACCTCGAGTTGTGTTAGCTCGGACTGAACAAATATCATGAGCCCAAACGTGCCTTTTTCACAAAACTTATCTTATATATTAACTTTCGGAAAATACGAGTTTACAAACAACTTTATTATACATCGGCCATGGCCTACTGCCCAAAAGATAATATACATTAGTTCACACACCTTTTTACAACTGCCAACAAAAACTACTCATGTGTCCTAACGTTCCGTTCCAACCCCTAGCAAGCCCGTCTATTGGTTACCTGCAAAACAAATGAGTCATGAGTATTCTAGCAATACTCAGTGAATCTCGGGATCTACCCAAACGTTAGTCCTCATCCCGCCCCAAAGACAAAGAGCATTGAAACATCACATATAGCCGAAGCAAAACAATATGCAATATCCGTAGTATGCATTCATCTATATCTCATTCGTTCACAAGTTCAGAGGCCTCCTAGATGCATCCGACACTTCCCCCATTTGGTTACTGGTGGCTCCTCCCGACCCCTCACAGTCGGCACCACACTCAATGCCCGGCCAAGGGAGCGACCCGAGTACCGTCCGAGCTGCTCAGCCAAGGGTGCGACCCGAGTACCGTCTGAGCCGTCTCCTATCACACAAGGAGGTACCCAAATGGGAGTGCCAGAAGCATCCTCCTAAACCATAACATGCAACGATTTCCGGAATGGGTCTCAACCAATCCCGTACTTATGCATATCACGCAATACATAAGCATATCCACACATATGAATTAACCATTCATCATACTCAATCAACCATCATATATACCATAAACCTCCATCCGTGGGTTTATATAAACCGGAAAAGATAGCACCGCCGTGCATATCTTCACTGAACCTGCAACAAAATAGTTATAAAACACAACCGGGACTCACACTTGGTTTTGACGTGGATACAACTTGGTTTGCGGGAAGACGGTTGCTCTATAAGGCTAGGCTTAGACTCTCCTATGGTCAGAACGTCCTTAGCTTGCTTCTTGCTACTTCCCAACTCTTGATCTCGCTTCACGCCCGTCCCGAGCTTCGGTTTCTACTCCCGGCAAGTTTCTCTCTCTAGACCGATTTTTCTCTCTTTCTTTCTCTCTCTATTTTTTTTCTTCTTGCGGTTTTTGTTGTGAGTTCTGAGAAAAGGGGGTGAGCTCCTATTTATAATAAAACTCCAGCAGGTGGTGGCCTCCACAAGCCGTCGTCCCATTCGCCGTGGCCGCGGCAGCCATGCGCCGCGACACCCAAGCGCTTGGTGGCGACACACAAGGCTCTCCCTGGACGTGACACCAGCCCCTCTTCATGCGTGATGACCCATGGTGGCCTCCGGCGATGACACACAGCGGCCAACATGCAAGGAGATTCATGGAAGCTTCTGATCGCGATACACCGGCGCCTTGTCATGCATGGTTACACCTCGTGCTTAGTGGCAACTCGTGCTTGTTGGATAAGCAGCACTCCTGAACGTGTAGGATCATTTCCGATGGCCCGATCGCGTCCGTACGGTCCGTTCCGGACCAATCTCGGCCACTCTTGACGCAACGACAAATGCTCCGACCGTTTCCAAAATTATCTCGACCATTATTCCTCAAAATCTCCAAAAATATGAAATGTACCAATTCTTGATGATTTATCCACCATGGAGAGGTCTTTATCCCGATCTTTAGTCGTACCGGCCATTTTACCTCAGTAGTCGGGTTATTACATTACCGGTCAGGATCGTCAGAGGTTTAACGATGCTGGCAAATCCTTCCACAAACTTCCTGTAGTACCCTGCCAATCCCAAGAAACTGCGAACGTCGGTTGCATTCTCCGGCCTTGCCCAGTTGGTGATCTTTTTCGGATCCACTGCTGCACCGGACTCCGAGATCATGTGGCCAAGGAATCCAATCTCGCTTTGCCAAAAGCTACACTTACTGAGCTTGGCAAACAACTGTTGCTTCCTGAGTGTATCCAAGACAATCCTGAGGTGCCTCTCGTGCCCCTCTTTACTCCTCGAGTAGACCAGGATGTCATCGATGAAGACGATCACGCACCATTCCAAGTACTCACGGAAGACATCATTCATCATCTTCATGAAGGCTTCTGGTGTGTTGGTTAACCCAAACAGCATTACCACAAACTCCTAGTGTCCATAGCGGGTTCGGAATGTCGTCTTCTTGATGTCCTCTTCCGCTATCCGGATCTGGTGGTACCCTGAGGCAAGATTGATCTTCGAGAACCAAGCGGCTCCCTGCAGCTGGTCCAACAGCTCATCGATCCTTGGCAGCGGGTACTTATTCTTGATAGTCACCTTGTTCAGGCCTCGGTAGTCGATGCAGAGTCGGAAACTCCCGTCCTTCTTCTTGACAAACAACATTGGTGCTCCCCACGTGAACTGCTCGGTCGGACAAATCCTTTCTCCACAAGATCCTCTAGTTGCTTCTTCAACTCAGCCATTTCTGCGGGCGCTAAATGATAAGGAGCCCTCGACATGGGTGCCGTTCCGGGCTCTAACTCTATCGTGAAGGCGTCATTCCGTTCCGGTGGTGGTCCCTTCAACGGCGTGAATACGTCCTCGTATTCCGCGGCCACCGGAATTGTTTCCAAGCTCGGAGCTCCTCCTTCCTTGGTCATTGAGATGGTTGCCAAGTACGCTTCGTTCCCTTTGCTGATCAACGCCTCTGCTTGAATCATGGATATGACGGATACCCCGTCTGCGTTTTTATTCCCTTGAAAACGATCTTCCGCTCTTCACGAGGAAAAGTGATTATTGCCCTGGCGCAGTCCATTACGGCCTGGTGTTGCACCAACCAGTCCATGCCCGGGATAAACCCATAACGGCCTAGATCTATCCGTGCTAAGTCTGCAGGTAAGTCGACTCCATCCACTGTCATTGGCACTGCTTCAAAGATTCCTGTGCCTGATACTTTCTCCGATCCGGCGGTCTCGACCTTCATGATTCCATCAATAAACTTTCCTTTAAAGGTCCAATATTCTATGAACCCTGGGTTCACGAAGCTGTGCGAGGCTCACGAAGCTGTGCGTGGCTCACGAAGCTGTGCGTAGCTCCCGTGTCAAACAAGGTGTGGGCGGCTACTCCCCCAACCACAACAGATCCTACACGTTTACTAGGCTAAGCAACTAGACCTTTATTTATCACGACTACAATAATTCACACAAGCAGGTAGGATTTACGTACCCACGATCGGCTCCACTCCTCTGGGGGCTCCTGAAACATACGCCCTAGGTCCCCCAGCCTGAACTCCTGGTGGTGGTGGTGGTGGTAGCGGTAGTATCCCAGCTCCTCCCTGCCCTCCTTGCTGTGGTGGTGGCGGTGGCGCTTGCATTCCTGCTCTTGCCCGGTTAGCCTGATTGGTGCAGTACCTCACTGCGTGTCCCACTTGAACACAGTTGTAACATTGAAACTGCGGGCATTCCCTCTTGAAGTGGCCCACCTGCCCGCACTGGAAACATCCCCCGGGTGCCACTTGCTGTAATGGTTGCGCTGTCTGTGGCTGCGCTCGCTGTGCCGGTATTGCTGGTGACGTAGCATAGGCAGTATCCCAACTCCTCTTGGCACCTCTGTTGTGCCCATTCTTGTGCTGCTTCTGCTCTTCCTCCCAGTGCGTCTCAGTATCAGTTGCCTTCTCGATCAGGTCGTTGATGTCGTAGTAGTCCCTTTGCTTGCAATGGCACTTGAGCTCGATCTTCAATCCAGTGAGGAACTCACGGATCAGCTCTCGCTCGGTCAGGTACCTCCCTGCAAACCTCCTCAACTGGTTGAACTCTTCCCCGTACTCCCGCACACTCCGGTTTCCCTGACGGAGGTTCCGGAATTCCCCTTCCAACCTGTCCATGGTCACTTCCGGGAAGTACTTCCGGTTGAATGCCTCGCGGAAATCTACCCATGTCAGCTGACGTCCCTGAGCACTATCATGCACTCCTTCCCACCAACTCAATGCATCATCCTTGAGATAGGAGGTTGCTATCTCCACACGGAACTCCATCGGGCACCTAGCAGTATCCAAACTCCGCTCTAATATCCTTCTCCAGTTGTCCACTGCAATAGCGCTGACACCTCCGGTGAAGTGATCCATCTGTATTTCCGTCAGATGCTTCAGCATAGTCCAGTAAGTCACCCATGGCACCGCTCCTAGCGCCTGCGGTGGCGGTGGTGGGTATTGGTTCACCACTGGTGGTTGAACGAATCCAAATCCTAAAGGAGCGGCTCCTGCTCCTCCCGCAGCAAAGCCAGCTCCTCCTGGGGCGTTCACAGATCCTCCTTGAGCATTCACAACTCCTCCTGGGTCTCCAGGCGCCACATTAACTTTCAACGGTATCACTCCGGGGACTCCTGCTTCTGCAACCCCTCCCGGAGCTCCTCCTACCTCCATGGCATTGGCGGCTTGCGCCTGTTGGAGGGCCAGCAGCTCTTGTAGAAGAGCGGCATCAACGGCTACTTCACCGTCCGTCTACCTCTGTAACCCTCCAGGGTTACCTGCAAAATAATCAACGAAGGAGGCCTGAGTAATTGGTTCAACATCAATACCTAGTGAGGGCAGATTCTACAAAAACCGCTATCTCTACTTTAAACTAGCACAACATCAAGAAAAGAGTCCAAGGTTAATAACACCTTGCACCCACGCCCGAAGGCACAAACAATACTATGCCCACTCGTGCATACACACTCATGAACCCCTCCCAACCCGAAGGCCCACACAACCGGCTCACCCAGCATTTCCTCGTTGGCCCGTCGGCCAGTACTCTTGGGGGGGCTCGCCAAAACCCCCCTTCCGACGATACAAGGGTCCCGTACCAAAACTCGATATACGCGAGCCGCCAAGAAACACCCTTTCGGGGGACCTACACAGTTCTATCACGCATAGCCTTCACACACAATCAACATTTTCGATTCAAATGATAACCTAAGATCTAGGTTCCGTTTTCGGTTTAAGTGACAACCTAAGTTCTATGTGCTTTTCAATCACATCAACGCAAATCATCCGCTAGAACTACGCTATCTAGGAAAGACGCTATTAAACTAGGATTCGATTCTCAACACTGTAGTAGAATAAAGAAGGAGATCACATTCGGTCCTCACCTAAGTCTAGATCTGACGAACGGGAAGTAGATCTGGGATTCCTGCACATACATCTAGAGTTTTAGACGGCATATCTAAAGAAAGAGAACGGATCTAGGGTTTTAGCCAATAGATCTGGATAAACGAAGAAGATACGGTTCATATCTACCACTTCTATCCATCAGAAGCATAGATCTGAAGCAGATCTGAGCGAGAGAGAAAGATACGGTTCAGATCTACAACTTCTATCCATCAGAAGCATAGATCTGAAGCAGATCTGAGTGAGAGAGAGACGAAAAAGGAGATACGGTTCAGACCTACAACTTCTACGGATCAGATCTGATCTAGAAGCATAGATCTGAAGCAGATCTTGGGTTTAGAAGAGGAAATCGGAGTAGATCTGAGATGATATGCTCAGAGTTTACTTCCCTAAGTTTAACTGCAAGTGCACAGGCAAATGTAGTATATAGGGGTCGAATCCACAGAGACTCAAGAAATCTTACGGTGGATTATAGAATGTCAAGTTAAGCTAGGTGAGACTAATCAGAAAATAAATATCTAAACAGAAAGTAAATCAGTAGCAAGAGTGGTTTTGTAAGCAAGTACTAAAAGCGTCAAGTCTAGGGAGTTCTCAGGAAATCAGACAAGCAGATTAACTATCAGTCAGGATCAAATTAAGTTCGGTTCTAGAACTCAAACACAAGATAGAACTAACCAACTTTCGTTGCGAGAGTTCTCTAAGTCTAATTAGCAGAAACCCAAATTTCTTTGCAATTCCTAACAGATTAAACTAGCCTTAAGTGCAAGTTTGATTTGTTCACAATTCAATTAAACCAAATTTCTTTGCAGATAATTAAATTGCTCAACCTAAATAGATCAGATTCTAAACCACACTTTCGTGTCAATTTATAAACCTAGAGTCTAGATTCTAAGTGATCAGGTTAGAAACTAGTATTAAGCACAATTCAGGTTGAAGAACAAATAAGATATAAATTCCTTAACTGATAAATTAATCTAACAAGTCATGAAAACCTTTAAGAGAGTCCTTAAACCTAACTATGAATCTACTCAGACATGATTAATGAAACACAAATCAATGAATAAATATATATCATAAAATCAAAGAGTAAAGAGTAAAAGAGGTTCGAAATCTTCTCTCAGGAGTTCAATAACGATCAGCTTCTCGGTCTCTCTCTCTAAAAAGCTAATAGTATGAATGCGTATCTAAAACAAAACACCAAAAACCTAATTATAAAGCCTTAATCACGCTTGGGGTCTTTTCGCAAGTACTGGAACTTTCTGGGGCAAAACTGTAAATCTCCAAAGTCTTCATTAATGTGCTGGCGCAGAGGTGTGTCGATCGATGCCAGTGATGCATCGATCGATGCACTGGTCGTCCAGACTTGGTGAAATTAACTATGTCGGCTTAAGCTCCAAAACTTGCCCAAAATGCTCCATTATCTCCAATAATCCTCCAAACGTGCATGTACCTAATAAACACCTGAAATGACTCTAAAGACACGACAAAAGACTCTAAAACACACTTATATCATGGCCTAAAACAGGTAAAAACCATGATATATCAACTCCCCCACACTTAGCCTTTGCTTTCCCTCAAGCAAAACAGAAAGCTAGAATGTGGTGAAGAGGTTTGAAAATTTCAGAAACTCTTTTCATCTTAGAAGCACAACACTCAGATTCCCCTTAGTAAGCCACATGAAAGATTCTCCTGCAAGACATCAAGACCAACATATACTTCCCCCACACTTAGCAACTGTCCTGAGTAAACTCCACAATCAATCCAAAGCATTCAAATTCACCCTACTGACTTCTATTAGCTATTAAGTGCGGTCTCACCTAAGGATTATCAATCAAAGGGCATATGGATTCTTACTATGTTAGCTCTAGAACACCATACTATCTTTTTCTGGTTCCTTTCTTCTCTTTTCCCTTCCTTAGCAACTTATTTTTCCCCATTGGGTATCATTTTATTTTTTTATCAGTGCTCTTCCCGTTATGGGGTGTACTTTGGACACATTCCATGGATGCACATGAGATTATAGGGGTCTCTACCACTCCCGCGACCACTTCGGAGCTACTAGCTCATTCTCAGTTTATTACTCTCTCTTTTTTTTTTACTTTAAGGAAGGGGAGAAGGGAACCTAACTCGGAAAGGTTTACAAGCTGTGTCAGAACTAACAGAGGAATCCGACTCAAGGTATACCAAGCCCTTAGGTGAGAAAATTAAGTCAAAATTAGGGGTGAAGTCAATAAAGGATCCTCGTATACCTGAATTGATATGGGTGTCCTCAGTAGACTGATCTGCATTGGGTTTTCTAATAGTCATAGATTGATCATGCAAGCTCATCTCAATGGTTACTTAAGTTCCTACAAGTGTTGTTGGCTTCTCAAAAATTCATTGTTTCCTACTTAAACTGTTTTGACTCGATAAAACTGACACAAAAAAAACAACTGACTCTAAGAAAAGAAAAAGATTAATGTCAGTACTACCTCCCCCACACTTGAAACACACTGTCCCCAGTAGTGTCAAGCTTAGGGTCGGTAAAAGGAGAAAATGTTAAGGGATGCGTTGGGTTCTGTCGGTTTTCCCTTATCGCACCTGCATCGATCGTTGCGCATGAATGCGACGATCGTTGCTGGGCGATTGCGATTATGTGTCGATCGTTGCACAGAACCGCAACGATCGCTGCAATGCGATTTTCTTGTTGAATCGATCGACACACAGGACCGTGTCGATCGTTGCATTGCGATTTTCGTCAGTTTCAGTTAGCAGTCAGCAGTTAGTCCGTGAGAAAAGTCTCAAAACTCAAACCTGAAAGCTGAAAACATCGCAAACAAGCAAAATCAAAGAAACAAATGGTCTAAAAACAAGCACATCATCCCAAACATAAGTACCAACAGGAGAAGTCAAGAGAAAAGTGAAAAAGAAGAGAGAACCGATAGTCTGAAAATGGGACTCTGATCTCACTCGCTCTCATCATCAATTCCATCCATGGGATCAGTATCGCTCGAGAGAACAGGAGTCGGAGAACGCTGTCGACGACGACGAACAAGAACGGGCTGATGAACATGTGGTTGCCTCCTGCAAGTGCAGCCACGCATGAACTCCCAAATTCTCCGTAGTATACCATCCTGACGCTCTCTCCACTCACCCTCAGTCATCTCACTCACTGGTACCGAAGGAGCTGGATAAGGACCAATGTCAAATGCAGCAGCAGCAGCCTCGGGTGCAGGAGTAGAAGCAAAACTCTGATAAGATGGTCCCAGTGCAGAAGAAGAAGAAGAAGCACCCAGAGGGTTAACCATCGTAGGAACGCCGTGTCTCAAGTTCCTAGGAGGCTCAAAGCGCAAGGCCTCCAAGGAATCAACTCTAGTAAGCTCAGCAACAGGAAGCTTCACACACCACTCATCTGACTTTGCGTCATGATAAACCCAAAGCATCTCTTCTTTCATCCAAGTAGTGTTCTTCAAATGACCATAGTCCATCCACATCCTCTTGGTGTTCCACTCTCTCCCAGCAGTAGGATCCTGAAATGCTGGAAAATGAGAGTAAGTAAACTCCCTACAGACTCATTCTTCTTTCCATAGAATGGCTTAGTCTTCAGCTCGCACAAATGGTCTACAAAGACTGCTCCCAAATTCAGCTGGGGAGTTGGGTCTTGCAATGGTGTCTCCTCGAACAAGTGACTCACTCCGTGTATAGCAACTGCAACTCCAGCTTCCTTTGCTTGTTCACCTCAGACTTGCAGAGGAGAGTGTATCCTAAAATGCGCCCAACATATCGTAGGACTGGATGGCGCAACTGTATCTGCTTCGTAGTGCGTGAGTTATACACCTCACTTCCAATGTGGTCCCAGAAAAACTGACAACTCTCGGTGTCCCACTCCTTAACCAGAGAGCAATGAGTGGCCTGATCATCAAAGCCATAAATCCTGCAGAGATCACGAATGCTTATCCGATACCTGGATCTGTCGCACATGAATGTGAATGTGCCCTCTCGAGCTTTCCTGAGAATAGGATCAGTGTAGTAGAACTACAAGTGGACAACAGCTGTCGCACCAAGTCAGGATAGAGATCATAGCTCCTCATCGGCATAGTCCCTAGCCATATTTGTCTCGTAACCTCTAGCACCTCATTAGCAATCCCAAGCATCCGACAGGTCTGGTAGTCTGCAAATCGCGTAGGCTTGAGAGTCATGTCATGCCACGCGTTGTAGAACAGCGTGTCATAATCGTCCCAAGTCTCAGAAACTGGCCTCTCTAAACACGCATCACTCTCAGTCACTGTAACGCCACTTTTCCCGTCGTCCGCAGACCGTCGAGCTGCCCGGTCAACAATCAAACAAGAACATGACCGATCAAACCCAAGCAAGTCAAACAGGAAAGGTTCGCCACAGGACGAAGCCAGAGATAGATCGGTTTGAGACAAAGGCTCGCACTAACCCGTCCTTGACTCCGCTATCCTCACTTCCATAGTACAAGTCGTATTCCTTGCACCACTTCAGTGAGTTGTGTTGGTTCGGACTAAACACAATATCAGGAAAGCATATTCATTTCTGAGTAATCAAACGTTCAGCACAACGTTTAATAGTCATTTTTACAAATCATTTCGTCAATCAGCAAAATAACACTCAAAGCTCAAAACAAAATTGGCGTCAAGCCGAACCGAGAGAAAACCCTGAAATCATCGAATCAAAACCCCGCCACAAGCAATCCCGAAACTACACCGAGGACCTCCCGCGTCTGTCGCTGCTAACCTGAAAACACACAAAAGAGTCTAATGAGTGATCTAAGATCACCCAGCGAGTCGGCTCCCCACTAAAGGCTGCTAATCTATCTATCAACTATAGATTCCCGCCCGAAAACCCCAAAATAACAAACAATCATAACAAATAGTCGATCACGCACTACCACGTCATGTCGAGCCCACACACAATCAATTGCCAAAAGAAAGAGAAGGCGATTAGAGGAAATCGAGAGCATAGCGGCACATGCTCTCGATTGAGACTCGATCTATCTATCGCGCACTACCAACCACACCAACACACCACTGGGCCCCTACGATCTCGGTAACTTCCACGGGTTTCCACTGTTACCGACATGGTAACTAACCCTGACTCCTAGACGTAGACAAGAAGTCTAACGACTAGAAAACCGTTCTCCATCCATCGATACGCGGTGACTCAGGCTACCCCTAGATAACCCAAGCTTCCATGCAGTCTGGCCCTAGGACGCGACCCCGTATCTCCGGACTACACACCTACCGGCGTCACTCAGTATGTTAACACCATAACCGGAATCACCATGATCCGATTAGGCAAATACCCGAGGATACAATCGGATTGGAAGTACCGGAACGTATCCAAACACCTAGACTTGCGGGATCTAACGCACCCTAGAGTCCTAGTGCAGAAATGTAAACACGCAGACTCGCTTGGACTCTAACAATCAATCTCAATCAATAATCAACAACTATATCAACACCGCATCCCGCAAGTCTACTCACACACACTAACACCACCGATCTGACTCGGCACCGTACCGAGTCAGTAACCACGACTTAACCGGTCCCGTGACCGAGTTAAGTATCCACACGGATCGCTCGGCCCAACACCGAGACGATCTAACAGGCCTGCACAGAAATCTCAATAACAACCACACAACAACACAATCAACACACAATCAAGCTTATTAGGGTTTCTAACATCTTTTAACCAATTCACGTCCGCTACCTTGGATTAGCGGATTGCTAATCCGTAGACGGCTCACCAATCACAACACTTCTATTTTCTTAACCTTTCTTAAGTATCTTTTATCAAATCCCCGATCCATCGGTTTAGAGCTAGTAGCTTACTAGACTCTCCGACGTCTCATCTTTCATTAACTTAATTCATTTCTTCTCGGTAATCCCGATATCGTTCCATATGCTATACGTTCATTAGGTTTAATTCCATATTTAACTCGTCTTAATTCCCGTATTTAGATTCATTCAATAACGTTCTTTACATACGTATATATGCATATACGGCCCTAACATGCAATGACTATATGAATGCATCACACAATTTTACTATCAACCCAGCGGCACACAACAGGTTTAATCCGTTTAATTCTCATAATCCTAACATGCGTCTTAAACCTAACCGGGTTATAGTCAATTCAACCATTCCGTTCTCAAACACAATCAATTATATTCGGGTATGCAATCCTAATTCTACGGTTTCCCATTTCTCGATCTACATGCATCTAACTACGGTGTTTGAGCCGACTCACAGTGATTTAGGTCGGAATGAACGGCACGGATGCAGATACGACTCCCCGAGACCCCCACCCCAAACTAAACCTGAACCTCCCGAACACACGAACACAAACTCCGAGGATTCCCGAACACCCGTACACAAACCGCAACACAAAACTGGCCGGAGTCAACGCATTGACCGGCGTTGACCGGCGTTGACTTTGACCTCCGGTTGACCGTTGACTTTGACCGTTTACCGTTGACTTTGACTTTTACCAAGCTTGAACCGGTTGACCCAATCTGAACCAGCTGAACCACTTCAATCAAACCAACCCGACTGAACCGTCTTCAATTGAACCGGTTAGGTTAAACCGGTTTAGGTCAAATCGTTGACCGGTTTAACCTAACGTTGACCAAGGCTTAACCAAGCCTAAACAATCCAATTCTGGACCAAACCATGCTGAACCAACCCACTGAAGAACTGGCTTGAAGATACGGCAGCGGTGGAGATTCTCCGGCGACTTCTCAAGCGTTGGCAGACGGTGGTCCGGCATTGACCGGCCGGTTTACCCCTTTTTCCGGCAACTCAGACAACGATCTACCCATCAAACTGACCGAAAAGAGGAGATCTATCCATCCATGGCTTCAAAACGTTCATATCTGATGAAGGAAGAGAGAGATCCACCAAACCCTAATCTGCAGATGCTTTATGGCCCGATTCCGGCGACGGAGACGACGGTGGCTGGCTGGAGATTGTAGAGGAGGGAGAGAGGAAGCTATTGGGCTTTGCAGAAGTGGATTTGGGTTCATATTGAAAGAGTTATGGGATTTTTAGTGTGAGAAGGTATTATGAACACTCAAGAACACTTTGAATGTTCTTGAGTTTCTTTGAAGATTAATATGAATTTTATGGATTTTCCAGATGAATCTAGAGAGAATAGAGATCTTTTGGTCGTGGGTAAGGCTATAGAGAGAGTAAGAGTGAATGAAATGAATTTGGCTTGGTATTTTTGTGCATGCAACAAGGTTCATGCATCAAGCATGGACTTGACACCTCACATGGGAAAGCTGGCGACCTGAGGGTGAGACACCTGTCTCTGGAGCTTCTCCTGATCCACAAAATCCAGCCCAAAATCGGCCCAATTCAGTTGTACACCCTTCTTGCCATTTGTTCTCGGTTTGCTCGATTGCGCGAATATTATTTTAGAAAATACCAAATTAATCCCATAAATCCCAAAACCTCCATAAACTGATTCTCCCTGATTTTTTATGAATTTAGCAACTTGAATCACCTCATTTGGAGTTTCCTAGCTCCGGTTATGAATTTCCGAAGTTTTTTCGGTTTAATCGGTTTCCATTCCTGCCAAGCCGAAAAACCCGTTTCTGCTCCGTTCCTTCCAACTCTGGTCTTGTAAATGTTCGTTATGCTTTAAAAAGAGAACATTTGGCCCGTCTCGACTTCCGTCTCGATTTTTGGCAAAATTACCATTTTGCCCTGAATTTGGCAAAATTACAATTTTGCCCCTGTTGACTTTTCTTCTGCCCGTTGACCATATTTTTGAATACTGGGTATTACAGTCACTGTATTAGCATCCTCCGTCCATGCTCTAGTCACAGGAATCTTTTCCTGCTCTGCTTTAGGCCAAGGAGAACGCATGTGCCAATCTCGCCAGTGTAAGGGACAGGCATAGGAGATGTGCGTACGAACCAGTCGGCAGGTGGTTCAGTATCAGCAGGCACATTCCGTCTCTTCCTCGGTGCCATCTGAAATCAAAGACACAAGAAACAACTTGCATTTAAGCCAAAGCTCTAAGATCTTCAAATTCAAGCACATAAGCGCATATCATCTCATTCAACCATCAGTAGCAGACCAACATCTATTGTATCCAAATTCGTCATTCAATATGTCCTAAATCAGATATTCGAAAGGCTTGTCATTAAATCGAAAAATTCTCCAAAACCTTTCTAAATCTGTCAATGCATGCACTAAGGTAGTACCAAATCGTCACTAATAAGCCTAATCAAGCATCAATTCCATCCTAGGAGCAACAAATCATGATAAAGTTTGGATTTTTCTACCTTTGGCCGAAATGAAAAGGGAGAGAATCAGGACACATACCTCAAACCCGGTTGAAATGGATGATAGAAATGGATAGAGGGAAGAAAATCGAGTGGATTAGGCACTTAAATCGTCAAAAACGAGTGAGAAATGAGGGAGATTGAGCAAAAGGCGATTTAGGGTTCTAGGGAGGAATCGCGAAATGGGGAAGAAAAGAAAGATAAAAGGTTCTCAGGTACTTACCTCACGCGTGCGTGCGTCAATCGTTGCATATAATGTGACGATCGATGCAAATCGAGATTAGTCAAACCAGTCTGATTTTCGGTTTAGCTCACGTACCTTTGATTTCAATTTTAACCAGGTGTGTTGATCGCTGCACAGGACCGCGACGATCAACACACAGTGACTTCAGTCTCTCGTACCATTTCTCCATGAGACGATCGCTGTACAGGACCGCAACGACCCTAACAAGGCGATTTATTTCTTCGTCAAATCTCCTTGCATCGATCGTCGCAACAAGTGCAACGATCGACGCAGATCTCCAGACTCGTATTCTGCAGTGAAAACACACCAAAAACAAAAACAAAACGTAAAATCCTAACAAAAACACCAAAAAGACTATGTACAAACGAAACAGTGGGTTGCCTCCCACTCAGCACTTGTTTAAGGTCATTAGCTTGACCGGACGAACGAGATCAGGCTCTTGGAGGTTTCGACAGAGACTGTGAGTGCCTCTGCGAAAGTCTCCTCATCCAAGGTGGAGAGTAAGCATTGTCAGTGTGAGTTCGTCCAAGGAACGAAGGGATGCTATGTTCTTCTGCATCCACAGCAGTAAAGTCAGTAGAACTGAGCTTGGAAGACGCGTACCTTTGCTTTGGTGAGGTTCTGATATCAGGAGCTTTCTGCTTAGAAACAGTTGCAAGCTCTGAAGATGTTAGAGTGGAATCTGCAGAAACCACCAACTTCTCTTCTCCAGGATCAGAAACTAAAGTCTCCCTCTTCTGCGCTTCCTGTCCATCCTCAATGCTAAACGTTTGAACATCAATCTTTGGCCTGCGCAGCATATCCATCTCAAAGTGTAGAGGCTCATCTCCCAGATGGAGATCAATCAGACCATGCCTCACATCAATCTTCGCACCAGCTGCGGCCAAGAAAGGTCTTCCCAGTATTAGAGCATCATCTGGCTCACTATCGTACTTAAGCACCACAAACTCTATCGGAACTAGGTAGTTTCCAACTCTAACTGGAACATCCTCAAGAACTCCTTTCGGAATCCTTATTTACTGATCAGCTAGGACAAGAGAGGTCCTAGTGGGTGAAAAATCTGTCATTCCCAGCTTCTCTGCCACAGAGTATGGCATGAGATTTCCAGCTGCTCCTAAATCACACAAGGACCGCCTGAAGCTATCCTCAAAGATGGAACAACTCAGCACAAATATACCAGGATCAGGTAGCTTCTTGGGAATCTGAGTTAGCAACACATCACTGACTTGTTTAGGGATCACTATCACCCAATCTTTCAACACTTCGTCCATAGGCAACATCTTCTCCAAGTATCTCTGCACACAAGGGTGATATGGTGGATCATCAGGTTGTGTATCTTCTTCCAACCTCCCTCCCATTACTTCCAGCTGTCTGGCTTCATCAAGCTCTTGTTGACATATCTCAAACACCTCAGGGAAAGGTGTAGTAGGCTTGTGAGCATTCTCTTCATCAATGCCACGAGAAACAAGTGAGGCTGATTCTTCACGACATGCAACGATCAACGCACCTGGTGCATCGGTCGTTGCAATTAATTCATCAAATCTCTCGGGTTTTTCAGCTTCTTTAACGAGTTCAGCTGTATTAAACTCAAATTTCTCTCCTTGGTTTGATCCATCATCAATCTGAACTGACCAGGCTTTGATGTGGGTGTCCATAACATTCTTTCCCTTGACTGAGCTTGAAATTTGGTTCACTTGTGTATCCAACTGCTTCACATGTGTACTCAAGGATTCAAACTTTCCATTAAGATCTTCATACACAGCATCCAGCTTCTTGTTGAAGTCTACAGCAGTCTTAGTCTGACCCTCCAGCAACTGTTCCATCATAGCTTCCATCTTGCTCTCATGAGCACTAGCAGCAGGAGGTGTCTGATATGAGGATGATCCATAAGTCCTCTGATAATAATTACCTTGCTGAAAAGGTTTCCGATAACCAGCAGTCTGTCCATATCCAGAAGAGTTTTGGTTGCTTGTAAAGGCACTCTTCTGTCCACCATTAAAGAAATTGTTGCCTTGCTGATTTCCAAACTTGTTTCCTTGAAATCCAGAGCCACTAATGTAGTTCACATCCTCTTCCTGGTGATCTTCTTCAGCTCCAAATACCTCAACATCCTGACCAAAGTGGACAGCCTTCTTTGCAGTCAACAAATTATGAACAGTGTCTAGCTTGTTCCTGATATTAGCAATCTCCAGATTATCTATCTTTCCACCAGACTCTTTCCTTCTTCTATTAGCAGTCTTGGTGCTATTACTGCTCACCAAGTTATCAATCAGTGTTCTAGCCTGTTCATGAGACCTTGTGTTGAAATTGCCATTGCTGGTATTATCCAATGCAGACTGGTAATGGAGATCAATGCCTCTGAAGAATATGCCCAGCAGCGTCACTTCAGAGAATCCATGATGAGGACAGTCACGTTGGTACTTCTTAAACCTCATCCAAGTAGACTTAAGAGGCTCTGTAGGACCTTGGGTGAAGGTGAGAATATCATGTCTCGACTGATCAAAGCGATCATCATCATAAAAGTGCCTCAAAAACTCTCTCTTCACAGCATCCCAAGTAGTAAACTTCCCAGATGGAAGTTGTTTCAGCCAAGCTGCAGCCTCTCTAGCTAGAGAATAGGGGAAAAGCTTGAGATATAGATAGTCATAGTTTACCCCATTGTACTTCATTCCAGTGATGAAGTCCTCAAAATCATCAATATGATCCATGGGTTGCTCATGTGGGAGACCATGGAAAGGATTCTGCCTCAGAAGAGAGTGGAAGACAGTCTTGATCTCGAAATTATTCCTCTCAAAGCCAGGAGGTACAATTGCTGACCGGTTAGCATAGAACTCATCCGGTCGGTTGTAGTCAGCAAGAGTCCTATCATTAGCAGGAGGATTAACCATCTGCCCTTGACCTTAAGGAGGTTCAGGCTCAGGTTCAGGGATCACACGTCCCTCAGCATCAATCATTAGCTCGTCATCACTGTACCGGTTGTTCTGTCGGTCTCTCAAAACACCCTCAGCATCATGTCTCAGAATCAAGCGATTGTTATTCATCCTTGCTCGTTGACCTTCTCTGTTTGTTCTCTCTAGTCTAGCAAGTTCCTCAAGCCTGAGATTCACGAGATTCGCGTTCGGATCACTTTTGGTCTCACGCTTCTGCATAAAGCGTCGGTAATCACACTGCAAGGATCGATGCTAAGTATGCAACAATCGATTCAACTCGGGATTCGCCTTGTGTCGATCGATTCAAAAGATGCGTTGATCGATGCTAAGCGATATCAGACCTGAAACACACAGAGAAAAACAGAGAAATTAGTAACAAAAACAAAAAAAAAAATGAAAATCCTAGTCTAAACATTAAATTCAAATCTATCAAAGACTCAAAAGAGTCCCCGGTAACGGTGCCAAAAACTTGATATGCTCAGAGTTTACTTCCCTAAGTTTAACTGCAAGTGCACAGGCAAATGTAGTATATAGGGGTCGAATCCACATAGACTCAAGAAATCTTACGGTAGATTATAGAATGTCAAGTTAAGCTTGGTGAACTAATCATAAAATAAATATCTAAACAGAAAGTAAATCAGTAGCAAGAGTGGTTTTGTAAGCAAGTACTAAAAGCGTCAAGTCTAGGGAGTTCTCAGGAAATCAGACAACCAGATTAACTATCAGTCTGGATCAAATTAAGTTCGGTTCTAAAACTCAAACACAAGATAGAACTAACCAACTTTCGTTGCGAGAGTTCTCTAAGTCTAATTAGCAGAAACCCAAATTTCTTTGCAATTCCTAACAGATTAAACTAGCCTTAAGTGCAAGTTTGATTTATTCAAAATTCAATTAATCCAAATTTCTTTGCAGATAATTAAATTGCTCAACCTAAATAGATCAGATTCTAAACCACACTTTCGTGTCAATTTATAAACCTAGAGTCTAGATTCTAAGTGATCAGGTTAGAAACTAGTATTAAGCACAATTCAGGTTGAAGAACAAATAAGATATAAATTCCTTAACTGATAAATTAATCTAACAAGTCATGAAAACCTTTAAGAGAATCCTTAAACCTAACTATGAATCTACTCAGACATGATTAATGAAACACAAATCAATGAATAAATAGATATCATAAAATCAAAGAGTAAAGAGTAAAAGAGGTTCGAAATCTTCTCTCAGGAGTACAAGAACGATCAGCCTCTCGGTCTCTCTCTCTAAAAAGCTAATAGTATGAATGCGTATCTAAAACAAAACCCCAAAAACCTAATTATAAAGCCTTAATCACGCTTGGGGTCTTTTCGCAAATACTGGAACTTTCTGGGGCAAAACTGCAAATCTCCAAAGTCTTCATTAATGTGCTGGCGCAGAGGTGTGTCAATCGATGCCAGTGATGCATCGTTCGATGCACTGGTCGTCCAGACTTGGTGAAATTAACTCTCTCGGCTTAAGCTCCAAAACTTGCCCAAAATGCTACATTATCTCCAATAATCCTCCAAACGTGCATGTACCTAATAAACACCTGAAATGACTCTAAAGACACGACAAAAGACTCTAAAACACACTTATATCATGGCCTAAAACAGGTAAAAACCATGATATATCATGATATTCGGGAAATCTCACCTTAAGAGCGCGAAGAACGGAGGGCTCTGCACTCAAAAGAAACAAGAAGGCGACGACTTGGAGTGCGGGATTGGAAGCGGGCGATCTCAGGCGACTTTTCCGGGGTTCGCGACGGCTCCAGGCGGCGGCTGGCCGGCGGTCACGGCAACGGTCGGTGCTCCGGTGGTCGTCCGGTCGGCGGTTGTCGGCGGTGGCTGGCCGGCGGTCGTCGGCGGCTACTGGCTGGTCGTCGGTCGGCGATCGGCTCGGGACGTGGACAGAGCTTCGTTGTCTCGAACTTTGTGCCAAATGAGAGGGGCTGCTCCTCCTTTTATAGGAAGTGGAGCTAGGGTTTTCCTTCCCCTCAGGTTGGGCCTTGGACCTTCGGCCCATATCCTCTTTTTCTTTAGGCTTAAGCAATTCTCCTTGGCCCTTTTCCCTTGACCCTAATATAGATATGTTACATTAATGCATAGTAGAATTAATTATTCTTATAAGTTAATAAATTAAATTAATGTTTTTTGTAAAATTAATATTTTTTGATAATATGAATACATTATATCCTAATTATATAATTGATTTATAGAGCTTTACCGCATACATATATAATTACGTATAAAGAAATTTTGGTTTTGAGTATGTTTGCGGGTGGCAGCGGCTGAACCAATCAAGCTTTTACTGTCAGATTCGCGTTGAGTTTGTGTTTTTAATTATAAATCTAAATTTTATATTATACATTTATATATATTTTAATTTTTTTTAAAATATTATAGCGTAGATATTTGTTTTGAATTTTAATATTTTTTACTTTTAGATAAGTTGTTTTTTGTTTGTTTGGGTGGACGTTATATAAACGTGGTTTCATGATGACCTAATTAACACATTTGTTTTTAGTTAATACGGGTCAGGTTTAATCGTGATTTTTAAACGCAATTTCATTGATTTAATGGAATTTGTGGAAAATGAGAAATCAAAAGTTTAGGTGGTTTCATGATAACCTATTTAACATGGGGAAATTGCTTAAAATGCCGTCAAACTTGAATTTAAATAAAAGTGTATCCCCAAACTTGAATCAAATATAAATGTGACTTCATTATTCAGACCCAAAACCTATTATCTCCAGCTGGGCCATAAAGCCCAAGAAGCATTCTCATCTTTTGTGGATAGCAGCTAACGGATCAGCAACTCTAAGAACTGGGCCAGGAAAGTTGAAGCCCAACACCAGCTGCTCTCACGTGATCTGCAAACAAAGAGAAGCGGCTGAGATTAGTTGTTAACCTAACAATACACAGCTATATAAAGAGCTCATTAGGTATTGTTTAGGTAACACAAGAAAGAGACAAGAGAACCAGAGAAGTACAACCAAGGACTCACAAAGAATACACATCGTATTACGTGAGCAAAGAGAGGCAAATAGAAGAGAGCTAGAGATACATATTGTGTCTAGAGCTAGAGTTCTATATTGCTTAGGTGCAAGTTTGGATACATAGATAAGTTGGTAGCTAGAAGGAACTTATCTTTTGCTCTTGTATTCAAAACCATATAGTGCATCTTGTGAGATTGTGATCTCACCCCTGTGACGTAGCTATTCCGGTGAACACAGGGTAACCAAAATTCTTGTGTCGTTTATATTTCCTGCATACAAACACAAACGCATCAAAGATCAAGATAACCTAAAGAGCAACAAGTTTAGTTAAAATCTCAACAAGTGGTATCAGAGCTTCCAGGAAAGGAGCAGGGGTTATTGTGATCTATTTGAGGCAGAAACTTACCTACTGAGTAATCCGCAACTCACGGCAACAATGGAGCCAACTAGGGGTAAGTTTGAGATGGATAAATTTGATGGAAAAGGTGATTTTGGTATGTGGAAGTACAAGCTGTTAGGACAGCTAGAAATTCAGGGACTTGCGTCAGTCTTAGAAGAGGGTGCTACCCTATTTGATGAATCTGCAAAATCAGAAGATGGAGAGAAGCCTAAAGCAGATCCTCTAAAAGTTGCTAAAGACACTCGGATTAAAAATCTGCTTGGAACCTGTCTTAGTGACATGATACTCAGGAAGGTGATGCATGAGCCTACAGCTTTACTGATGTGGAAGGCTCTAGAAAGGGATTATCAGACCAAGTCACTTCCTAACAGGATTTATCTTAAGCAACAGTTTGCTAGCTACAAGATGGATGAAGACAGAAGTATAGAAGAGAACTTGGACAGTTTTCTTAAGCTTATTGCAGATCTAGCTAGCCTAAACATCAATGTAAGTGATGAGGATCAGGCTATACAGCTTCTTACCAGCTTACCTCCACCGTATGAGCCTCTAGTACATACTCTCAAGTATGGTACAGGAAAAGAGACCCTAACAGTTCATGAAGTGGTCACTTCTGCATATTCTAAGGAGATTGAGCTGAAGCAGAAGGGACTCTTGAACAAATCTGGATCTAAATCTGAAGGATTATATGTTGAATCAAGGGGAAGAACTAAAGACAGATCTCAGAAGAGTAATGGCAAAGGGAGATCAAAGTCGAGAGACAACAGTTCTAAGTCACAGCCAAGGTTCAACAAGAAAAATCAGAGCGAGTGTTTCATATGTGGAGATGAAGGGCATTGGAAAAAAGAATGTCCTGAGAGAAATAAAAACAAAGAATCAGCAAATATTGCAGCAGCACCTATACAGCCTATAGTGTTGAGTGTGAGCAGCCAAGACACAATGAAGAACTGGGTAATGGATTCAGGTTCTTCATTCCACAGTACATCAGACAAGGAAGTCTTGTTCAACTTCAAGGAGTACAATGGAGGAAGGGTTCTTATGGCAAACAACACTTATGGAAACATCAAAGGAATGGGAAAGATTCGGATTCAGAATCCAGACGGTTCTGAAGTGATACTACAGGATGTTAAATACATGCCTGAAGTACACAGGAATCTGATTTCATACGGGATGTTAGAAAGGTCAGGTTGCAGATATGAAGGAAGTAACCTTATGGTTCGATTCTACAAAGGTAAGAAGAAGGTGATATCTGGAAAATATCATGGAGGGCTTTATTATCTACAAGGCAGAGTTGCTAAGAGTGCAGAAATCAAGTCTAAAGATGAAAAAGAAGCAAGTGAAAAGAAGTCTAAGAAAGTGAGCTTCAGCAAGAATCTAATTCAAGGACCTACTCCATATGGTTTTGAATTAAGGGATTCATCAGCTCAAGGTAAAGACTCTTCTTCAACAGAAAAATCAGAAACTCCAAAAGAGTTTAAGTGTGAAGAAGAAGGAGATTTTGATCCTGAGGCCTATGCTATGGCTACTGCAGAAGAGATGAGCAGAAAAGAGCCAAAAGAAGAGGTTGTGGAAAAGACTTTGAACAGCGAGCATGAGATGGAATTTCTGGGAAAAGTTTCAGAGATATTAAAGCTGGGAATCTTTGGAGATGGAGTTAAAGAAGCAGTAACACTATCTAAGATTCAGACAGGCCTAAAATCCACTGATGCAGTAACTAAGGCGGTTCTAACTAAGGCAGTACCTGAACAAGATCTTCAGGTATACTGCAACACCGCCTGAGAATGAAAGCAGCTCCAGGTAACTCCATTATTGAAATCTCAAGCTCGCAGAGACAGAAAAAGAAACATGTTAGTTTCTGGTTATTATTATTAAGCAATAATGGAAGAACTCAAAGATGTAAGGAGTTACGGAGAGTTACCTGTGAGTATTAAAGGCGAGACGCAGATATCAGTTTCATGGAGTACCTGCAAGGATTCAAGAAGATGTTAGTTCATAACTCAGTGCACATGAGTGAATTAACATGTCGACAAAGTTGAATCAAGGTTTGAGGAAGTTACTCACGTTTTTCAGCAACAGTGAAACCAAGGCAGTAAAGCTGCAAGTATTTGTGGTTCTGAAGAAGAAGCTTCAATTCCAGGTGGAGCATTGCTTGACACAGGTCACTGTCAAACAATGAAGAAACACGAAAGTTGAATAAGAGCTTGACAGCTCCAGTACAGCTTAGAAATTACAAGTCAAAGGTGATTTAGAAGAGTATAGGGGCTTACAGTTGTCTTGGTGAAAGTCAGGAAGATTTTGTCAAGACCTGAAGATCCATGGAAAGCATATTGCGGATCTACAAAGAAAAGGAGTAATCTGCTAAGGATCAGAAGCATAAGATCAAGAGCAGAAGGCATTGGAAAGCTAAGGACAAACTAAGACAGTGTTCTAACTACTAAAGGAACCAGGGTTCAAAGAGTAGATGAAACACAACCCATACAAGGGAGAAACAGTACTTCAGGGCTTAAGAGATTTTGAAGGAATCTAGGAGCTTACCAGGAAGAAGAATATGTTCTAGGTGGAGTGTCGCTTGTTGATACCTGAAACAATGCGAGAGGAAGGAGTATAAGATCAATGAGCTCATAAACTAAAAGGGTTCAACAAAAGTAGAGAACTTCAGAGTTATGAGCTAGTATCTTTATCATCAGACAAGTATGACTAAAACAAATTGTTTAAAGTCAAAGGAACAGTGAGTGTATTTACCTTAGACAAAGGAAGATGAGGAGCATACGGTATTGTTCTCAAGTGATGCGCTTAGTCTTGGATTCAGAAAGGTAACTTGTGTAAACCGGAGCCCAATTACGAGGGGGAGGTTTAAGACACAAAAATATCTTCTCTGACTTCTGCAAAGACAAACAAAGCATCAGAGATCAAAGCCAATGTTTTAACAAGTAACAAAAGGAGTGTTATTTGATGAGTAAAATTAAACTCACCTTCAGGATAACTCGGAAGAGGCAGAATCCATGAGCCGGCTTCGAAATGTCAAGTCTACAAAGACAAAAACAGATTGATTAACTTAAAAGGGTAAGAAGCTTAATGGAAAGAAGCGTGAAGCTTACCTAAGAGATTTTGGCTCGCCAACAAGGAAGGAGAAGCTAAAATCAGAGCAATGAAGCTCGATCGTCATTTCTGTCGTGTCTGGAGAGAGAGAGAGAAGACTGAGGATCATAAGTATCTGAGAGATTCAACAAAGAACAAAGGTAAAGAAGATGAAAATCGATCTATAACAGACTTAGAAACTCAGGAAGGAGAAGTTTAGAAGTCTACCTGAATTTGTTGAGCTCAAGCAGAGAATAAAAGCTCACGGTCGAAGGAGAAGAGCTCATGATAATCGAGGTCTTGATAATCAAAGAAGAAAAAAAAAACTCACGGTCGGAGCTGGTGACCTTGATAATCGAAGAAGAGCTCACGATAAATCGAAGAAGAGCTCACGATCGGAGCTGGTGACCTTGATAATCGAAGAAGAGCTCACGATAATCGAAGAAGAGCTCAGGTTTGGAGCTGGTGAGCTTGGAGATCGAAGAAGAAGCTGGATCGCCAAGAAGTCGCCATGAAATTTGCTTTCGGCGAGAGAGTGAAGCAGGAAGGTCCGAGGGTTTGTGTCGGAATAAAGGTGGAGATTGTGACTTCATTATTCAGACCCAAAACCTATTATCTCCAGCTGGGCCATAAAGCCCAAGAAGCATTCTCATCTTTTGTGGATAGCAGCTAACGGATCAGCAACTCTAAGAACTGGGCCAGGAAAGTTGAAGCCCAACACCAGCTGCTCTCACGTGATCTGCAAACAAAGAGAAGCGGCTGAGATTAGTTGTTAACCTAACAATACACAGCTATATAAAGAGCTCATTAGGTATTGTTTAGGTAACACAAGAAAGAGACAAGAGAACCAGAGAAGTACAACCAAGGACTCACAAAGAATACACATCGTATTACGTGAGCAAAGAGAGGCAAATAGAAGAGAGCTAGAGATACATATTGTGTCTAGAGCTAGAGTTCTATATTGCTTAGGTGCAAGTTTGGATACATAGATAAGTTGGTAGCTAGAAGGAACTTATCTTTTGCTCTTGTATTCAAAACCATATAGTGCATCTTGTGAGATTGTGATCTCACCCCTGTGACGTAGCCATTCCGGTGAACACAGGGTAACCAAAATTCTTGTGTCGTTTATATTTCCTGCATACAAACACAAACGCATCAAAGATCAAGATAACCTAAAGAGCAACAAGTTTAGTTAAAATCTCAACAATAAAACTGGTTTTGCGGCCTTATGAAATTACCGCGCTGTCCTTACGACCAATCAAAAAAACGTCAAACGCAATTACCATTATAACCTTCGACTATTTCAGACTTCTATGGATGTCTGAGATGTCAGACTCCAATAGAAGTCTGACACAGAATTAATTACTAAATTTAAATTTTAAAATTATTAAAAAATATTTTGTCAAAACTTTTATATACATAAATTATATATAAACAATTAAGTAGTATATAAATTAAAATTTTATAAAATTGAGTCATATTAAACTATGTTAGTTAAGTATGCCTTAGAACCCTACTTTGTAATGGAACATAATGGAACATTTACATATAACTTACAAATAACCTTAGGGTTAGTTAGACTCATGGTTTAAGAAATTCACATTTGAAAAAATATATTTGCACATGTATGTTATAATGGTGATATAATTAACGAATTTGATGTGTCCTAGGTGTTTTGTTTAAATATTTTTCGATGTTAAGTGATAAATACTAAATTTAGGGTTTATCAGACTTCTATAGAAGTCTGAATTTTGGGGTTTCGTAAATACATGGTGTTTTTAACCAAATATACCTTAAATGGTTAAAATTGACTAAATATTATGTAATTTTAATTTACATATGTCCAAAAGTCCCATATTTAATTTATGTATCTGAAATTTTCCTCAAAATATTTTTTAATAATTTTATAATTTAAATTTTCAACTTAATTATCTCGTTAAATTATAAAATTATTAAAAAATATTTTGAGAAAAATTTCGGATACATAAATTAAATATGGGACTTTTGGACATATGTAAATTAAAATTACATAATATTTAGTCAATTTTAACCATTTAAGGTATATTTTGTTAAAAACACCATGTAGCTTGATCTATGCTTGACATATGGAGTTGGATATCATATTTTCATCTGTAGGGTTAGGCTGAGGGTTTGTGAATTTTCATCCATGTTGTTACATTTGCATATACTGGTTAGGTTGTGACTATATTAAACGAGTTTGATGTTTTTGCTAAGTTTTCTATATAATATGATGGTATTTAAGTAGTAATTAGTAGATTTAGGGTATATCAGACTTCCATGTTAATCTGATTAACGTACATGATTTCTCAGACTACCGAAGAAGTCTGACTAATCTCGACCAAAAACTAAACCCTACTTGGGAATTTACCCCATATATAAACGGAAGTTACCGACATTAGATCGTAAAAGTCATTATCAAACTTCTCTCTCTAAAACGGAAACACACTCCCTCTCTAGATACTCTCTAAATACCCTCTAATAACTCTCCGCCAACCCTCAGCCGCCACCGCCACCGCTACCGCCGTCGTCATCTTCTTCATTCTTGTAATTATCTCTTCTTTTCGTCTCTCCTGACCAGTCCATACACCGCCGCCATCATATTCTAAGCTCTTCGTTCTTTAAATGTTTGAGATCTATACGAAAGAAGTCATTTTTTCTTTGATATTTGTCTAGATCTAAACAAAAATTTGGTTTTTATATATTTCTCGTATTAGATCCGTACGGTTTTGAGTTCGAGTCATCCCCTTTTTCATATGTACTTTGTACTTCGTCTAGATCTGAATAAAACTAAAAATAGATAGATTTTTATATATTTCTCGTTTTAGATCCATGGGATCCATACGGTTTTGAGACCGAATCATCCCCGGTTTCACATGTCTTTTGTCTAGATCTTAACAAAAAAATTGGCAAAAAAATTGTTTTTTTAATATATTTCTCGTTTTAGATCCATACGGTTTTGAGTCCCAATCATCCTCTTTTTCACATGTCTTTTGTCTAGATCTGAACATCCCCAACAAAAAATAGACAGGTTCTAGGGCCCCTAGGTTCTATGCTTGAGTTAGACTCTATTAGAAGTCTGAATTTGGAATTGTTTTTGTTCAGACTGTTTTAGAAGTCTGACTTACAATCGTTTTATTGTACACAGGATGGGGCGATTCAGTCAGGTTCCAACCTCGAGTAGTAGTAGTTCATTCTCAACTTCCACATTCCGACAAAGATCCGGTTCATGCAATGGATTCCCCAAAAAATGTTTCTGCGGTCTGGACCCTGTCATGCGAACATCCACTACAGCCGATAATCCGGGAAGAAGATTCTTTGGATGTCGTAACTGGGATGTAATTGCCTTTCTCTTCTGTTTTGTTTCGTTTTGACTTATTCGAGCTTATTTTCGGAATTTGAAGATGATATTGCATATTTAAAATGTGGCTGTATAGGATGGTGGCTACCATATAATGAAGTGGTGGGATGAGGCTATGATGGAGGAGTTTCACGAGTTAAAGCTGAGTGTGGACTAACATGGCGAACAAGTTGATTACATCTTCCTTTGTTATGCTGAAATTGACTGTGTAACCAACTTGCACGATGAGATCAAGAAAGCGCAGGCAGAGATAGCTCAACTAAAGGAGCTCTTGACTGAGAAACCATCTAGCCAGACCGTGCGTGGCGCCAAGTATGAGTATCTGATGGTTGCTGGTGCTGTTATCATCGTCCCGATTATCTTCAGGGCTTTTGGTTTCTTGTAATATAAGTCCTATGTATCCAAGTACAATTTTATGTATTATAAGACGAAGTTTAGGGTTTTATCCAATTTATGTTCATTCATCATCGTCCAATATCATTCATCATCCAAATCTGCGAATTGTCAGACTTCAAAAGAAGTCTGACTAATAAATTATTTTCCTCAAACTTCGTATGGATTCTGAATCTACAATAATTAGTTTTAAGACTTAAATGATTTTCCTCAGACTTCGTATGGAGTCTGAATCTACAATAATTAGTTTTAAGACTTAAATGATTTTCCTCAGACTTCGTATGGAGTCTGAATCTACAATAATTAGTTTTAAGACTTAAATGATTTTCCTCAGACTTCGTATGGAGTCTGAATCTACAATAACTAATTTTCACCAGACTTCGTGTGCGTAACGACACGTGGCCTCTTGCATGCCCGGGAATTTAAATATTTTGTAAATTAAACGGGCGGGAGTTATGTAAAAAGGAGACGAAAAAAGCGCGGCAGTTACGTCTGCAGTAAAACCGTCCGCCAGTGGTAAAACCGTCTCGTTTTAACTGCCCCCTATGAGACATATATAAATATGATTTTTTAACCTTTTTTTTACAGTTTCGCAGGAAAGATAAAAAAAAAAACTATTCTCTCTCAAATCCACTCAATCGACACCGTGCACTTTTTCTGGGTATCGTTTCCAGATCTGGTTTCTCTCTGCTCCGCCGCTTACATTCGACGGTAAGATTAATCTAAAACTTCTTCGGGGGAATTCTAAGTTAAACTATTAGTAATCAGACGGCTGTTGGTGTCTGATTGTAGATCTCAGACCACATATGGAGTCTGATTACATCCTCAGACTCCAGGTGGAGTCTGAAGTCTGAAGTCTGAGCTTTTTTGTCTCATACTTGCGCTGAGCTTTTTTTGTCTTTTTTTCTAAATTCCAGATCTTGTTGGGCCCCGATCTTGTTTTACTGTAGCTCCTCCGTCGTCTTCCTTCGACAGTAAGATTCCTCGACTCTTCTCCTCTTCTATATATTTACATAACTATAGTTGGCAGACGGCATAAGATGTCTGACTGTGTAAGGCCCTCGTTGTTTCAGGTTTCCGTTATGGAAGATGTTGAATTCCCACAAAGGATGTTCACTGCCGGTTATGAACCATCTCCGGATAAAAGCATACACTACTTTAGTGGAAGGAGAGATCTGATAACTGATGTTAAACTAGCGCTGTTACCGGCTGAATGGCAGGAACTCCTCGATTCAGAACTTGGCGTTTTTTTTGAAATTCCATGAACTGAATTTCAAATGGTGTTCAAGGATGGTGCACTATATGCTCTGTCTGCAGTTAGACTGCAAGAAGAAGTATGAGTTATGGTCTCTTTTCGGCGTTAATCCAGTTAGGTTTTCCCTGAATGAGTTTCATGCTATAACCGGACTCAAATGCGACTATATTGAGAACCTCGAGTACCCTGAAATTCAGTATACCGATGAGATGAGAGAAATGTGGAAGCTTCTTAGGGTGGATTTCAATTTAGGCCCAAGTTATACGCAACTAATGGATGCTTGTACAAGATGTTCTGAATGGGAACCGGAACAAAGGATATGGCTGGGCTATCTAGCGATCTATGCAACCTTCATTGAGGCTCATCAATGGACAACCTCCGCAAGGGGTGACATGTCCAAGCTTCTGCTGTTTCCAGGATCGATACAATCCTATCCATGGGGACGATTCGCCTTCAAGGTTCTGATAGATTCTGTTAAAGAGGCAAACAGAAAACTCGTGGATGGAAAAAATTATCAGATCAGAGGTTTTGCTGAGGTCCTGAACATCTGGATATACTGGGCATGTCCCGCTATGGCGACAACTTATGGAGAGCCCTTTCCGGATGCCCCAGACCTACCATTGCTGGCGTACCAGGGATCACGGAGTCGAAAGAAAGCCGACGAAGCCTTACGCAAACAGGTATTTCTTGTACTTATGAACTCTGACTTTTATGTCAGACTTCATATGAAGTCTGACATTATATGTCAGACTTCATTATATGTCAGACTTCATTAGAAGTCTGACACATAATGTCAGACTTTGTATGAAGTCTGACATAAAAGTCAGACTTCGTATGAAGTCTGACACACATAATGTCATACTTCATATGACCCAGTCTCGTATGATGTCTGACTGGTTGATATTACAAATGCTTATATTTGTTTTTCTATGTGACTTGTAATTTGCAGACCCGCGTCAACAGCTTCGTAATCAAGAAATACAATGACATGTTTCCCGTATGGGACAACCCTGATGAGGAGGACGACAAAGTTGAGAACATTGTGAAGGCAATGTTCGGACAGCTAGGGACTGTGCATTGGAGGTGGGGTTCAAAACACTGGAAGAGCGAAGGTGTGTTCAAGACCAGAGCTGGAGGTCCTGTTAAGCTTGAGATTAAGTCTGAGAAAGATGCTGATCAGACTGGTGAGAAAAAGCGTAAGGTTGTGGGAGTCAAGAGGAAGTTGTTGCAGGTTGTTTCTGATGATGAAGATGAGGAAGAAGAGGCTGAGGTAGTTAGCAAGAAACTTAGAGTAGGGAAGGCTGGTCCTACAAATGGGGATGTTGTTCAAATGATTGAGGGTTTTCAAAAATCACTTGAAACTCGGATTGATGTATTGGTAGATGTTTTCAACGATGGTTTGCGTCTGATGGGTATCAGAATTGATGATCTTGCCAAGATCGTCCAGAGTTTGAAGAAAGAGAGTGTTGGAGTTGAGCAGAAGGAGAAAGACCAGAAGAAAGATTCTTCTGAAGTGAAGGAAAAGGAGAAGAAGAAAGCTGGTACTGGAGGGAAAGGAAGAGTGAAGAACGCAGAAGCAAAAACTGCTGCTGCTGCTGCTGCTACCGCCGATGAGATGAAGAAGGCTGGAGTTGGTGAGGATGAAGAAGATCCAGCTGAAGATCTTCAGGTTCAAGAAGGGATAAAAGCTGATGCGGTTGATGAAGAGGGAGGAAGAAAGAAAAATGAAAGGCCTAAGAGGAACTTGAAGAAATTGAACAAACTTGATGGAGTTTCCAAAGTATCTTTGTGATAAGAACATCAAGTCAATCAGGGACAGGCTAGCTTTTGACATATTGTTTGAACTCAAGCGAACAGGTGAAGAGCAACGTTCCGAGTATGCTTTGCTTGACACCTACGGTGATAAATAGACCGCCTCTATCTTTTGCATTCCTAAACAATACATATCTATGGTGGTTGTAAAAAACACATCAATCTTTTGGCCTACTTTTGTGCTTGTTTTTTAGTTATGTAACAAACTTAAGCACTAATTCTAGTTATGTTTATTACTACGCTTGTTGAAACAGAACCCAAACAATTGAGACAAGTTTAAATATTAGAGTTCTGGAATACATCACTACGTCAGACTTCAGTGAACCCTAAAAAAATATCAGACTTCTGTAAACCCTAAAACTTATCAGACTTCACTGAACACGAACACAAATCAGACTTCAGAAATCCCTAAAACATATAAGATTTCAACCATTTCTAATCAGCCTGAGGTTGTGGAGAATTAGGTTGTTTGTGGCCTGGTTGTTTGCAGTTCGAACAACAATATTGCTTGTGTAGTTTCCGCGGTTTAGTGCTCTTCTTCTTGGCGATTTCTGATAGGTTGTATAGTTTTCCCTATTCTACTGCAAGTGCACAGTTAATGCAATCGTAGTATATAAGGTATCGAATCCCACGAGGACTCTCAGTCACACAATAGATTAATAGCAGTTCAGATTAAATTAAGCGAAGCAGATTTGAAAACAGTAAACTAAATAGCAAAGTAAATCGAGTGAGTTTGTAAGCAAGAAGGCGAGGCGTTAGGTTTCAGGAGTTCTCAGGAAATCAGGAACGCAAGCAATCAATCTATCTAGATCCAATCAATAACTATTCTAGAACTCAAACACTGATATAGAATTAACCAAATTCCTTTGCGATAATTCTCTAAGTCTAAGTGCAGCAAACCAAACTTCCGTTTGCGAGAACTAACAGATTAAACTAGCATTAATTCCAAGTTTGATATGTTCACAATTAACCTGAACCAAACTTCCGTTTGCGAACAGTTTAATTGCTTATCTAAATTCTTTCTAGTTAAATTAACCAACTTCCGCTGCATTAATCAACCTAACATCATAATACTGATTAGCTACTTCAGATTAGGCATTAAGAACAACTTAGATAAAGAACTAGCAGATATAAATCTCTACAGATTGATTTAAACTATAATTCTCTGAAATCCCTAATGAGAATCCTTCAACCTAACAGGTAAACTACTCAGACATATTCATCGAGACAGAAAACATCTTAAGTAGAAAACCAAATATCATAAAACAGAATAATCAACAGGGGTTCGAAATCCTCTCTCTTTCGAGAGCAAGATCAGCCCCTAAGGCTCTCTTGAAATAATATAAAACTAAAGTAAAGCGTATCAAGCCTCGCCTAAACATTGGCTTAAAAACTCTATTTATAACCTAAAACACGTTTTGGGGCTTCTTTGTAAATATCAGGAACTTCTGGGCAGAATTGCAATGTCATCATTCTTCATCAAACCGTCGTTTGGCCCATCTCGTTGGTGCATCGATCGATGCTAGGAATGCAACGATCGACACCTTTCTCTGTTTCGGACAGTGAACTCTATCTCTCGGCCAAATACTCCAATTAGCTCCAGAAAGTGTCTAAATCACCAAATATGCTCCAAATGTGCTTGTACCTAATAAACACCTGAAAAGACTCTAAAACATAGTAAAAGACTCGATAAATAACACATATACCATGGTTAAAAGCCATAAAATCCATGGTATATCAACTCCCCCACACTTAGCTCTTGCTTGTCCTCAAGCAAGACAAAGAACTAAATGTAGATAAGAGGTTTGAAAACTCTTCAGAAACTCATTTCATCCTAGAAGCTACAATACTCAGATTCCCCTTAGTAAACCACTGCAAGAATCAATCATAGGATATCAAGACCACAATGTACTTCCCCCACACTTAGCAACTGTCCTAGGTAAACTCCACAATTACATTCAAGCATTCAAATTCTCCCTACTGACTTCTGCAAGTATTTAAGTGCGGTCTCACCTAAGGAGTATCGATCAAAGGGCACATGGATTCTTACCTTATCAGCTCTAGACCACCATACTATCTTTCTCTAGTCCCTTTCTTCTCTTTCCCTTCTTTAACAACTGATTTTTCCCCACTGGGTATCATTTTATTTTTTTTATCAGTGTTCTTCCCGTTATGGGGTGTACTTTGGACACATTCCATGGTACACAGGATATGAGAGTTTCAGCTACCATTCCCATGACCACTTCGGAGTTACTAACTCATCCTCAGTTTATTATTATTTTTTTTTTTACTTTACAGAAGGGGAGAAGGGAACTAAATGGGACAGGTTTACAGGCTGTGTCAGAACTAACAAGGGAATCCCACACAAAGTATACCAAGCCCTTAGGTGAGAAATCTAAGTCAGTATTAGGGGTGAAGTCAGTAAAAGGATCCTCTGATACCTGAAGTGATGTGGGTGTTCCCAGTAGGGTGATCTGTGATGGGGTTTTCTAATAGTCATAGATAGATCCTGCAACTTCATCCCAATGGTTACTTAAGTTCATGCAAGTCTTGTAAATCTTCTCAGAAAATCATAGTTTCTTACTTAAACAATGTTGACTCAATAAAACAAAAATTTTTGAAAAACGGACTGACTCTTAAGAAAACAGAAAACAAAAGTCAGTAACACCTCCCCCACACTTAAGACACACTGTCCCCAGTAGTGTCCAGCGAAGGATCGGTAAAAATAAAGAAAGATTGTTAATGGATGTTTTAGTTCTGTCGGGTTTTACCTCTGTCGCACAAGCATCGATCGTTGCACTAAGTGCACCGACCGTTGCTGTGCGATTCTTTCGTATATAGTCGATCGTTGCTCAGGACCGCAACGATCGCTGCAATGCGATTCCTTTCGTGTTGTGACGATCGACACAATGGTGTATCGATCGACGCACTGCGCTTTCACGAACAGTTAGCAAGTTAGCAGGTTAGTCCGTCTGTTTTTGTCAATTTTGATCCCTGCAAGCTGAGAACACTAGAAACAGAGTAAAACCGAAGCAAAAGATGTACCAAATAAAGTGCAAATCATCCAAACATAGTAGAATCCTAAAAATCAAAGAAGAAAAGTGCAAAAGAAAAGAAAAAGTCAGAATACAGAACCGAAAGTATGGAGACTACTCTCACTCGCTCACATCGTCTATCCCACCATACAATGCATCGTCATCGGCTGCCTCGGGTGCGGGATCAGTATCAGTCGGAGATCGCTGTCGACGACGGTCAGGTACGGGCTGATGGATCTGTGGTTGCCTCCTGCAGCTGCAAGTACGCATGAAGTTCCAAAGAACTCGAAACATACCATCGGATCTCTCTCTCCACTCTGCCTCAGAATATGCACCGTAAGGCATCGCAGGCTCTGGAAAGGGACCCACAATGTCGACAGGGGCTGGCGCGGGCGCAGGAGCAGGGGCAGAAGATGTCGAAGCTCGTGAGGAAGGCTCTCCCAGCGGATGAGCCATGGTCGGAATCCCACGCTGCGCAGACTCAGGAGGCTGAAATCTCAGTGCCTCTAATGTGTCAATCTGTGTCCATCTGGCAGCGGGAAGCTCGATACCAGTCCTCCCAGTGGTCGGATCAGTGTAAACCCAAATGCGCCCCTCTTTGAGCCAGGTAGCGCTCTGCAGATGACTGAGATCTAGGAACTCGCGAGCCGTATCACGCTCTGTGCCATGCAGAGGAATCCCACAATACTCAAAAATGGGAGTAAGTAAACTCCCTACCGTCTCTGTACCAGCTCCATCAAACGGCTTCAGCTGCAAATCAACCAAATGCTGTGCGAAAATAGCTCCCAAGTTGAGACCCGCAGTCGGATCTCTCACTCCACTCTGCCTAAACTGATCTCTCAGCCCCATAAACAGCAACTCCATCTCAAGTTTGCGCATCTTGTTGGCCTCAAACTTGCAAAGCAAGCTCCAGCACAAGATACGCGAGACATATCGCAGCACCAGATGTCTCATCTGCACTACTGGTGTGGTCCTGGAGTTGTATCGACCGCTGCCAATACTCTCCCAGAATGTGCGAGCCTCCAGCGGATCCCACTCGAGTGGCATGGCTATGCGCCTCGGCGCAGTACTGAACCCGTAGATCCTGCAGAGATCAAGTAGAGGAATCCGATACCTGACTCCCCAACTCATGAAGGTGAAAGCACCCCCTGTAGCGCTCCTGTGGTCGGGATCCGAGTAAACCACTCTGCAAGTGGCCAATAGCTGCCTGACCAGCTCATGATAGAGGTCATAGTGTCGCATCGGCATTGTCCCTAGACCAATGCCTCTGCACACAGCCATCACCTGCTCATCGATCCCCAGAATCCTGCAGGTGGAGTAGTCCGCGAACTTGGTCGGCTTGATGATCATCCCACACCAACCACTGTAGAGAAGCGAGTCATACTCGTCCCAAGAAGAGAGCAATGGCCGCTCTGTGAACTCAGCGGACCTTAAGAAACGTGTGAGGTCCTCCGGCCACTGTCTGGTCGTCTGAAATGGTGTGGCGTCCTCTCTGGGCCAAGGTAAAGCGATTGGTGGCCCGTATCTGTTGTATGGTGCGGGTGACTCTGATTCCCTGTTAAACCACTGAGGCGGTGGGGTGTAGTGTCTTGTTGCTGTGGACGATGTGGCTCGCTTCTTGCGGGGTTGCCTTTGAGACGCCATCTGCAAAAACAAAGTTCAAACATTTATAAGTCTCGGCAAAATTTCACTGTGAAATCGCGAAGCATCGACCGTTGCATCTAAGGCATCGATCGTTGCAAGGCGATTTCGCGTTATCGAACATTTCCCAAAATCGCAGTGCAACGACCGCTGCTCGAGAGCAACGACCGTTGCAGGGTGATTTTGCCTCAAACAAATCATCAAAATCAGTTCAAAATTGTGTTATCAACCACAAAATCAACAACAATCCATCACTAAACAACCTAAAGCATAATCATGTCAACATGCATTCATCAATTCCATCTAAAATCTCCAATTTCTAAAACTCTAAAAGTGAAATCCGAAAAATCAAAAATAGAAGTACATTACCTTGATTTCGTGAGAATTGGGTATGAGAAACAGATTGGGGATGTAAAAATAAGTGAAATAGTGCTTAGAATCAAAGAAATCGATGAAGAAATGGTGCTTTTCGGTTTGGGTTCTCGGTGTGTCGACCGAAAGAAATGGGGAAGAAGAAGAGAAAATAGGGTTTAAGGTAACTTACCTTGGTCGTGGGTGCAACGATCGTTGCTTTAGGGGCAACGATCGATGCTGGTTGAACCAGATTGATTCCGGTTTAGCTCTACGTACCTTAATTTCGATTTAAACCAAATGCAACGATCGTTGCACATGTGAGTAGCGATCGACACACATCTCCAGACTTGTGTTCTGTATCTAATAACTAACAAAAACAACTAAAAACGTGAAATCCTAAGAAAAACACCAAAAATGAGAAAGAAAAATAATCAAACCTAACAGTGGGTTGCCTCCCACTCAGCGCTTGTTTTAAGTCATTAGCTTGACTTTTGGAAAGAGGTCAAACTCATGGAGGTTTCAACAGAGACTTTGAGTGTCTCTGTGAATGCCTTATCATCCATGGTGGTGTGTAAGCAGTAGCAGCATGATGTCGTCCAAGAAACGTCGGGATGAATGTAGGGTGAAATTGACACTTGGGTGTTTTAACCCTCTTTCCTGCATTCAAAACAGTGGAGTCAGGAGGTTTAAACTTAGAGGATTTATGCTTCACCTTTGGCAAAGTTTTGATGTTCGGGGCCTTTTGTTTATGAGTAGCTTTAGGCCTTGAAGATGCTAGAATAGGCTCTTGTGGAACCACCATCTTCTTGTCAACCACTACGGTGCACTGAACTATCTCTTTAGGCGTAACGGGAGCTTTCGGGAATGGTAATGGAGGTTTATAGGTTCTTTCTTTAGCAGGTCCTTGAGATGTGAGTGAAACTGGTTCCTTTCGGGGTGCAACGATCGGTGCGTGTGGAGCATCGATCGATGCTGTCATCTCAGCTCGTGTTTCAACTATGGTCTCGGGTTTATCCGCCTCATGGTCCATTCCAGCCATCTCAGACTCAAATTTCTCTTCTTGGCTTGGTCCCACTTCGATCTGAACTATCCAAGTCAAGAGATCCATGTCAATCTCTGTTGAGTCGGGTGCATTGAAGCTTTCAAACTCAGGCAATTCAACATCAAATTCCCCACCGTCTTCCATAAATTCCACAGCCTTAACTGCTAGATATGATCCATGATCCATCTGTATGTCATCCTGAATGGGAATGTTGCTGGCATGAGCTTCTTGAGAATCCTTCCTTGGAGTAGAACTTGAACCTTGATCCATCTGTGTGTCCAGCTGCTTCATGCGAATGCTCAAGGATTCAAATTTCTCATTCAGATTAGTGTACAGGTTCTCCAGCTTCGAGCTGAAAGAAGCTGTGTTCTGCTGTTGCTTTTCAATTGATTGCTCTATCATCATCTCTAGTCTTCTCCTTTGTGTAGGAGGTGCTAGATAGGAAGTGTAGTTATGGTCTCTTGATCCTTGAGCATGCCTAGAACCTTGTCTGTGTTGATGTTCCAATGTACGTCCATAAGAGTCGGTTCCAGCCATATAATGTACCTCTGCAAATTTATCAGTTTTTGCCTCTGCTCGGAACTGTCTCTCCCTAAGTAAGATGTCATGGATGTCATCTATCTTACTCTGCATCTCAGCTACTTGCCCAACCAATACATGGTAATCTGGTAAGATGGGATTTCCTTTCCCATCTATTTTCTGACCTTTTGCGTTGCATATGTGACCCTCTTGGTCTCGTAGAACGCCGTTTTCACCGCGAATTAAAATAACAGGTTCCATGGTGCGGAACCTATTGAACGTCTCAGATCTCAGCATCGCTGTTCTCGCCTTGCGTCGATCGATGCAAGGTGAGCAACGATCGATGCAATGCGACTCCCTGCGAATCCAAAAATCAAAAAACGTGAGTAAACAAGAAAATTAAAAAGAATGCTTAGTCTAAATCCTAGTACTAAATCTATAGGTGAACTCAAAGAGTTCCCCGGAAACGGCGCCAAAAACTTGATAGGTTGTATAGTTTTCCCTATTCTACTGCAAGTGCACAGTTAATGCAATTGTAGTATATAAGGTATCGAATCCCACGAGGACTCTCAGTCACACAATAGATTAATAGCAGTTCAGATTAAATTAAGCGAAGCAGATTTGAAAACAGTAAACTAAATAGCAAAGTAAATCGAGTGAGTTTGTAAGCAAGAAGGCAAGGCGTTAGGTTTCAGGAGTTCTCAGGAAATCAGGAACGCAAGCAATCAATCTATCTAGATCCAATCAATAACTATTCTAGAACTCAAACACTGATATAGAATTAACCAAATTCCTTTGCGATAATTCTCTAAGTCTAAGTGCAGCAAACCAAACTTCCGTTTGCGAGAACTAACAGATTAAACTAGCATTAATTCCAAGTTTGATATGTTCACAATTAACCTGAACCAAACTTCCGTTTGCGAACAGTTTAATTGCTTATCTAAATTCTTTCTAGTTAAATTAACCAACTTCCGCTGCATTAATCAACCTAACATCATAATTCTGATTAGTTACTTCAGATTAGGCATTAAGAACAACTTAGATAAAGAACTAGCAGATATAAATCTCTACAGATTGATTTAAACTATAATTCTCTGAAATCCCTAATGAGAATCCTTCAACCTAACAGGTAAACTACTCAGACATATTCATCGAGACAGAAAACATCTTAAGTAGAAAACCAAATATCATAAAACAGAATAATCAACAGGGGTTCGAAATCCTCTCTCTTTCGAGAGCAAGATCAGCCCCTAAGGCTCTCTTGAAATAATATAAAACTAAAGTAAAGCGTATCAAGCCTCGCCTAAACATTGGCTTAAAAACTCTATTTATAACCTAAAACACGTTTTGGGGCTTCTTTGTAAATATCAGGAACTTCTGGGCAGAATTGCAATGTCATCATTCTTCATCAAACCGTCGTTTGGCCCATCTCGCTGGTGCATCGATCGATGCTAGGAATGCAACGATCGACACCTTTCTCTGTTTCGGACAGTGAACTCTATCTCTCGGCCAAATACTCCAATTAGCTCCAGAAAGTGTCTAAATCACCAAATATGCTCCAAATGTGCTTGTACCTAATAAACACCTGAAAAGACTCTAAAACATAGTAAAAGACTCGATAAATAACACATATACCATGGTTAAAAGCCATAAAATCCATGGTATATCAATTTCTAGCATAGATTGCCACCTCGACTTCTTTTGTCTTCCAGGCTTCCGCCTCTCTTCCGGCGGATAGACACGCATGGTGTCATGATTTGCCTTTCCGGTAACATTATTTGGTAAGATGTTGCGCGAGTATGCAGCGTACAAGTAGTCCGTTCTGTAAGATGGACATACAAGGGTAGAAATGTGTAGCTCAAGTTCCGGTGCAGCGCATATGGCATGTGAGCAAGGTATCTTTTCGTAATCCCAAACACCACATTCACACTTCTGATGTTCCAAATCAACAACACAATCCCTATGTCCTCCCTTAACAACGAACTTATACGTATCTACGCGTTCTGCCGTCATCATATCTGCATAATATTCACGAATAGCCAGCAAATATTCAACTCCTCGGCTAAATGTTGTTGAGAGACTCATTGCATCTAGCCGCCTTTTACAAAACCACGTCCCTAGTTTCTCTTGTATAAACTCTAAAAGTAAAGATATGGGATATCCTTTTGCCTTCTTAACTGCGGAGTTTATAGACTCAGCAATGTTGCTCGTCTTTATGTTGTACCTGTATCCACCAATTTGAAAGAGGTTAGCCCAAGTAAGAATTAGAAAGTATCATAAAAACATTATGCTTTCAGCCTTCTCCAGTCGTCTGGAAAAATAATCAGACAGCAAGAGAGGTCTCATAATTGTATCAGACATCATTAGAAGTCTGATAACTATTGTCAGACCGCTAAGTACCTGTCTCCGTTGAAATGCACGCGTGACCATAGACTCACATCCGCCTCTTCCAAGTAATCAGCAAGTTCAGGATTTGCCGCTCGTAAGGAAGCCATGTTTCGGTCGAAATCGTAAATTGTATAAGCGTAAGCTCATCCTAATCAACAAGTTCAGGATTTGCCGCTTGTAGCTCATCCTAATCCCAAACTGCTTCTTCATTGATACTTTGACATGCTTTGGTGTTATCCCCTCAATCATACCAAAAGTTTCAGTAAACAACCAACCAATATAAACTGGAGTAAAACGTTTGCGCGTAGACATCCGGTCCGCCATCGAGCATGAATGTGTTTCTTAATAGATCATCACCCAGTACTTGTTTGGTTCGCTCTTCACACATGCTCGAAGCATCCACTTGCATCCTTCCACACGACATTTAGCCACAAAACGTGTCTTGTCAGACTTCTCTGTCCTAAATGCAAATTTCTTCATTATCGCCGTCAAACGTAGCTCTGATATTAGGTCTTTCTTGCTATCAAAACACTTATTGAGAATGATACCCTCAGATAAGTCCCTTTTGCGAACACTCTGATTATTCATACTCTCCAACTCATATTTCTTATAATCTTCATCTTCTTCCACATCTACATCTTCATGTTTAACTTTCCCATATAGGGTATAATCAGCATCGTCTTGGTAAGCCTCAGCGTGTTCCATGAAAACATTCTCAGGCACATCCAAGTTACCAACACCATCATTACCACCACCACCACAAATAGAATCCTCCGAGACTGAGTCCACATATTCCGCATTCCAGTCTTCTTCTTTGTCATCTTCGTCTACATCTTCAGATTCATATTTGTCATCATGATTCACAGCATCTTCATCATCCATACGGGATCGGTTCGAGACACATAGACGGATTAAATGCGTATTAGCTAACTCAACCATGCTCCTTACTTGCCTATCATTTGTGACATAAACCGGAGGGCTATCCGGATCCATTTGTTTCAAGAGTGCTTCCGGCAATGGATATGATAACTCCACCAGGTCGGTTTTCTTGTCCAGCATATAATCATCTTGTACCATCTCAACTAGTTCTTGATGTGTAGAGTCATCACGCAGAGTGATAAACCGCCCTCCTTTGAGCTTATCAACCACAAAATGCCAAATCTGGTCTCTCACAACCCATTCACCAAAATTAACAGGTAACTGAACCATTATCTGTATAAACAAACACGTATAAACAACATTAGAGATCTTTTGGGAAAAGCCAAACTTCTTTGTGAAGTCTAATGGGGATGCTATTAGCTACATTGCCAATATTATTCAAAAATTTATTTAAAAATAATTACCATATATAAGAATGTAAAACTCACGCAGAAGGAACATATAACACTAACACACATTTAAAAAAATTAATGTCAACGAAATTAATCACAATTATACAATAAAAATGCATTTTAAAAGTTTGACATATTTCAGATGTCTATAGAAGTCTGCTTTCTATATAACCAGACGTCTATGGTAGTCTGAAAAAGAGGGTATTTTTGCAATTGATTTTGAAATGTCAGACAGCGGATGCAGTCTGAAACAATTCAGACAGCGCAGGCTGTCTGCTTTGAAAGTTTTTAAATTTTTTGTCAGACAGCTCAAGAAGTCTGGAAAAAAAGGGTAGTTTTGCAATTGATTTTGAAATGTCAGACTTCTCGCAGAAGTCTGAAAGTAATCAGACTTCTTCCGAAGTCTGAAGAAAAAGTAGAGGGTAGTTTTGCAATTGATTTTGAAATGTCAGACTTCTTCGGAAGTCTGATATCTCATCAAACTTCTTATGCTGTCTGACAATTTTTTCAGACAGCGAATGAAGTCTGATGAAAAACATCGCATTTTCGAGCGTTGACCAAAATTCAATTGTTCAGATGTCTTTTGCCGTCTGGCAAAGTTTTGGAAATTCAGATGTCTATAGCCGTCTAAGATTATTTTTCTTATTTTCAGACAGATTTACATGTCTGACAATTTTTTCGCTTATTTTGGTCAACGTTTGAAAATTTGGGTCAATTGCAGTTTCTACCCCCCCCCCCCCATTATTTTCAGACAACGGATTCCGTCTGACAAAAAGTCAAGAATCGGTCAATTTCTTGCCAGACTACATCAGAAGTCTGACAAAAAAAAAAAATTTGAATCAATTGCAAAACTACCCTCTTCTTATTTGGACTTTTTAACGATGTATTTTTTTGTTTTCAAAGGAATTTAACAGACTTCTATGGAGGTCTGGCAATTGAAAGTCAATTGCAAAACTACCCTCTTGTTGACCATATTGAGGCTTATGAAAAGATGCAGACTACAAAACCGGATCTGAAAATCGACGATATGAAAATGTTCTTACCAATCTCCGATTTCCGTTTGTTTTTAGCCGCGTCGATTTCCCAGAACGTCTAAAATCACCGAAAGCCCCAAATCCGAGACGTGTTTTGCTGTTTTTATTAGATGATAAACGATTTCGCTACTTTTGAATCGAAAAATATCGAAAAATCCCACAAAATCAAAGGGGAAAAGAGAAATCGGTGAGGAGAACGTCCGAGCTTAGATTCTTGAGCTTTAATTGAGCTTTAATGGTGAAAAAACGAGCTGGATTACACATTAACTCGTCGGCGATGGTGGGTGTCGTGGTTGTTGAGCATTCATGGCGATGGCATTTTCGTGAATATCCAAAACAAATTTGGGTCCTTTTGTCTTTTGATTTCAAATATCAGACTTCAAATGAAGTCTGACGATGGCATTCCTGTGAATATCCAGATTAATAAGGGGATATATTAGCGATGGAGATAAAGGAAAAGGCCGAGGGTATAAACAGGGTTGACTTCAATTTCGAGGGCATTTTTGCAAACGTCCCATTTAACATTGGTAGGGTTTCGTAAAGAACTTGAAAGGGTGGTTTGAGTGTGAGTTAGATACTATAGAGGGTTATATGAAGTCCACCCAAAAAAATTCTCTCTGAGGAAATCGCGCAACAACATATACCAAGAAACGTATCAAGGATTTTGTTGGACATCTAAAAAGAAAGAGAAATAGAAGTCTACGTTTGTTGACGATATTTTAGGGGAGTCATGGGTTTTTTGTCTTTGTACGGAATTGCCGGCTGGTAAAAAGATATTTTAGGGGAGTGGTGTGTTGTCTTTGTAGGGAATTGCCGGCTGGTAAAAAGATATTTTGTTTGTTGAAATACTTTTTTATTATTATTTTCGGTCACATCACAAGGACCACACTTCACCTAAAAGACATACTTCTTTAGGCTTCTTCACATATAGAAAAAGATGGTCACCACACACTACTTTCTTGAACAAGAAAACGACTCAATTATTTGATATCACTCAGATCTCAAAAAGGTGTAAATTCAAAAGAAAATGAAAGCTTTCTCTCTGCTTTGTATTTCTCTGGTGATGGTTTTGTCCACAAGCCACATTGATGCTTTCACGAGAGACGATTTTCCTGAGGGTTTCCTCTTCGGAGCTGCCACTTCTGCTTATCAGGTCAGACTCTTCTTCTGTGTTCTTTCGTTTAATTTTCTTAGTCTTAAAATTCGATTCTGGGGTAAATAGTGGGAAGGAGCTGTTGCTGAAGATGGAAGGACTCCTAGCGTCTGGGACACTTTTTCCCACTCTCGTAAGCTTTTTTCTCTTTCTTTTTTGCTTTTTTAATGGTTTTAAGTTTCCATTTTGTGTAGCTTATCATGTTCATAGGTTCTTGTGTGTTTCCATTTCATTAGAATTGGTTTTATTAGGTTCTTAGATATTGACTTTAAAAAAAATTGCAGATAACAGAGGAAATGGAGATATAGCATGTGATGGGTATCACAAATACAAGGTTTCCTTTCTCTCTTTATTTAACTTTTGCCTTGCTCTCATTTTTAACTTGTCGAACAAGTTACCCTAAGTCTCTTGCTCTGTTATTCTGACTTGTACAGGAAGATGTTAAGCTTATGGCTGAAATGGGCTTAGAAACATTCAGGTTCTCTATCTCATGGACAAGGCTTATACCTGGTAAGGCCTCTTTTGGTTTTTTGACTTGCAGGTAAACGATTTTGCTTCTAAACTCTTAGACCTCTTTTTCGTCTCTGTGATATCTCAGATGGAAGAGGACCTATTAACCCAAAAGGTTTATGGTTTTACAAGAGCCTCATCAAAGAACTACGAACCTATGGTGAGATTCCTTTTCCGCAAACTTAAACCGAAAATATTGAAGCCAATTCATAGCTTCTGATAAAAGTTTTGGCAAAAACTATGAACAGGAATCGAGCCACACGTTACTCTTTACCACTATGATCTTCCGCAGACTCTTGAAGATGAGTACGGAGGATGGATCAACCGAAAAATCATGTAAAGGATGAATAAAGGAAGTCTTATTATGATTTTTATGATATATTGATGATGAAGCAAAAGATTGTTGTTGCAGAGAGGACTTCACTGCTTTCGCAGATGTTTGCTTCAGAGAGTTTGGGGATGATGTGAGGCTATGGACTACAATCAATGAAGCTACAATATTTGCTATTGGTTCATACAGTGAAGGATTTGCGCCGCCGGGACATTGTTCTTCTACCTCATTCATCAATTGCTCTACTGGAAATTCTTCTACTGAACCATACATTGCTGGCCATAACATGTTGTTAGCTCATGCCTCTGCGTCAAAACTGTATAAACTAAAGTACAAGGTATATAAAAAATCTATTTTTCATTCTTAAAACCCTAAAACCGTAACTCTTTCATGAGTGAGTATGATGATGCAGAGTAAGCAGAGAGGATCTATAGGCTTTAGCATATATGCATTCGGGTTAATTCCTTATTCAAACTCCAAGGACGATGAAATTGCAACTCAGAGAGCTAAAGACTTCCTCTTTGGCTGGTGGGGAAAACAGCTTCTTTTTGTTTTTTCAATAACTTTTGAGGACAAAATTTGATGAATTTAAATTTGACAATCAAGGATGTTGAAGCCTTTGGTATTTGGAGACTATCCAGATGAAATGAAGAGAATCTTGCGATTGAGGTTACCTGTTTTCTCAGAGGAAGAATCAGAGCAAGTTAAAGGTTCATCTGACTTTGTAGGAATTATCCATTACAATACAGTCTATGTGAAAAATAGTATACCCACACCTTCTCGTCGACAAGACTTCTATACAGACATGGGCGCCGAGACCATCTGTAAGATCACTTTACTTAATCTATAAGTCTTCTCAAATCATTTATCTGATAATTCTTCTTCTTTTGGACAGTCATGGGGAATTCTTCACTCTTCGAGGTAATAAAACCTGCAACAACAACAAAAACTATTGATACATTTCCTTAATTTGATTTGTCTTTTTTTTTGAAGTGGGATGCTACTCCATGGGGTCTTGAAAGTGTCTTGGAGTATCTGAAAGAGAGCTATAACAATCCTCCAATCTACATTCTTGAAAATGGTCCACTTCATTTTCTTCTCTTTTTTTTTCCTTTTTTGCTTCTTGAAAGCAGGACCGTTCGTTCTTAAGATTCTTCAAATTGCGTCACAAAAAAAAAAAAAAAAAAACAGGCCACTCGATGAAAAGTGGTTCGACGCTACAAGACACACCAAGAATTGAATACATTCAAGCTTATATTGGTGCTGTGCTCAACGCCATCAAGTAAGATTCTCCTTCACTTTTTAATCTTAATATATTATAACTGGTTGGTTTTAAATGGGTATGACGTTAAGTGCATTTGGTCTATCCCGGTTCAGTTCCGGTTTTACGGTTGGTTTTAGTGTACTCTCTGATTTTGATTCGATTGATTAGGAATGGATCGGACACGAGAGGATACTTTGTATGGTCGATGATTGATTTGTACGAGTTGTTGAGTGGTTACAAGTATAGCTACGGGATGTACTACGTGAATTTCAGCGATCCTGATCTCAAGAGGTCACCAAAGCTCTCTGCTTCTTGGTATTCTGGTTTTCTCAATGGCACCGTTGATGTTGATCCTCAAGCTATTACTCGGTTACAGAGAAACTTCTCTGGTTCCTCGTCATTTTAATCTCCTTGTATATATAACTAAGGATTCTGGTTCTGTTCTGATCCTATAGACCATGTAAAGAATAAATTGGGTGGAAATATACTATTAGTCCCATTACTGGAATGGTGCCATGCATAAGAACTTTAAATTTGATATGTTACAACAAAATGTTACTCGTGTTAACTATGTTTGACGGTATATCAAAATATATTTACTGTGTTAAGCATATACTAATTATCCATTCAATACTTGCACCCACTCTTCAGTGAACCTTTGATCCAACTTTTGACTTTATCTTTTTTTTCCTTTAAAACACTATAAACTTTACTGTTTCACAGAACATATACAATGATCGAATACAAAAACAACAACAAAATCTGGCTATCAAACATCGATTTCGGAGCCAAAGCCCAAATAAAGAAAATTAAGGAAAAATAAACAAAAACCATAAACAAAAAAAAAATTTAGCTAGTACCTCAAAACAACTAATCAGAAGCCAAAGCAAAATTCCATAAGCACCACACAGAAGAAGTAGTGATCACCCAGAGAGAGAGAAAGAAACGAAACATCCAAAGTTGGTGATTTAATAAGGGTGATCCACCGGACACTCATTATATTGTCCCACCACGTTATGAACCACGAGTAGGATCGTATGCAATGCATGCCATCCTAGGAAGACGAAGGGAAAAAAAACATTTTACCATTTGACAACTGACGACGATATGCAAGAGAACCGAGGCCCCAATTTCTTGGGAACTGACCCGCATGAACTATGCAGATACAACTAAAATCAAGAAAAAGCACTCACTCAACACACATAGAAAACCACTATCTGAAGCAGAGGAGAAGAACTCCACAATAACCCACATGAAGGAAGACAAACTGCCAGACTAACAAGAACTGCTAGAGACGAAGCCATCAAACCGTATCTAAAACTCGAGATAAAGATCTAACAAAAACTGCCTTATAGCCGAAGCTCACTGTAACTAGCTAACTAAACCAAACACCCATGTTCTTTTGGCACGTGGGCCCACCCTCGTTCGACAGCAGGTGCATTAGTCTGGGAGGCTTGAAAGACTTGTTTACTGACCCTGCAATCACCATATGATATTTCACATGTTTTGTCCTCACTCGCACGATACCGCAAATCATTTCTCGGTAGGTTAAACATCCTTCAACTGCTCCAGCTCAATCACGTTTAACTCTGAAGTTCTCTCTGAACAAGTGACCAAGAAAATAAGTGCACTTTAGTGACATAGGTATCCAAATCAGTTTTATTAAGCATCTCTGCATATACCACAAACCGGGATGTTAAAATCACCTCTCTCTCACAGAGTGCAACACCTTCAGTGCACACCAGGATCGTTATCTTTGATGGGGTACTCCAAAAAGGTTTCGGATTCGGCTCAAATACCACTTAAACGTCCCGACCAACCACCGTCTAATGGCCCCACGCACGCTCGCTCGTCACATTGGCCCACCCTTGTTCGACAATCGGTTTGTTAGTCACGGAGGCTCGATAGAATTGTTAATGTCCCTCAATTACCACATGATCTTTCTATGTGCTTTAGCCTCACTCGCATGATACCGCGAATCATTTTCCGGTAGGTCACCCATCATTCAACTACTCCAACTTAAGCACGCTTAACAATAAAGGTCTCTCTGAAAAAGTAACCGAAAATATAAGTGAACTTTTGTGACATAGGTATCCAAATCAATTCTTTTAAGTCTCTCTGCATATACCACAAACTATGATGTTACAATAACTAACCTAAATCGAAAAGCTAAACCAAGAAGATACAAACCAACCGACATCAAAGGAGAAGCGAAAGAGGCTAGCTCAACAATTAGCATGAACAATAACAAATGACACCTCCACACCGGCAACATCACCCCGCTGCAACGGCGACAAGGCTACATAACCTCACATAGTCGAAACTTGCTCCGCCACTCCAAGAACCAGCCGAGGACCAGCGGCCAAATGCGACCAAAGCAGATTCTGACACACCAACAACACATGCCACCAAATCCACAACCGGAGGCAAACAAATCACCACAAACAGCAGACGACGACAAGAGAAAGATAAGCAAATCTCATAAATGCCACAACTCCGGTGAAAAAAATAAATGACACAAGAGAAACAACGGGCCTCATCTGGCGACGACGAAAAGGGACGCATGTCGTCAAGAAAAAACTGGGACGAGAGCAAACCCATTAGTTTATCTTCTAAATTCAATAATATAATTTAATTAACATTAAAATCACAATTACAAGGAAAATATAAAAATTGAGTACATTTATACCAAGGAAACATAAAAGCTAATTTTACTGAATAGTTTATTAGTAAAATTATTTGTTTATCCGAAGGAGTAATTGAAATTTGATTTTTGTCATAGATATTTTTTACTGTATTTGTTGGGAACGGAACACGGGTGGCTTGCACGTATTGTATCTTTTATTTTTTTTTCTTGCAATCTTGTCTCTTTTGAAAAGTTTGTGCAAAGTTATATCTTTTTGTGTTGATTTTATATGTAAAAGACAATTTTATCCTTCATAGATAGAGGGAAAATGGAAAAAAGGTCGCAGTGGATACGTCTCTCATTCACCGAAAACTATCCATTCTTTTTTTATTATTATTTTTTCTTCTCTTTTCCTCTTTATTCTCTTTCTTACTTTTAACATTTTTCACCCCTTGTTTTTTGAACGGTTGATATGATGCAATATGTGAGGATTCTAGCCACATAGACCGCCGGAATGGAGATAAAATCGGTCGATGTACCGGAATTCGAAAAAAAAATTCGGACTTGATACGGAAATTGCGAATGGACAGTTGAGACTGTTTTCCACAATATTCATCCATGTGGATACTACAACGATCATATCATATGCAAGATGCCTACCATGAGTAAGAAGTAGCTAATAAAAAATGTTGTGTTTGGATGGATAGTGGTATACACCTACTCTGTGTCCACAAATTCACAATCATGTTAACTCTTAACTAACTTCTATCCATCAGATATGTACTTTGTACCCATAGGAAGTATCTTGTATGTGATATGGTCGTGGTAGTATCCACGTGGATGGATATTGTGGATATCTAGTCTAAGTTGTCCATTCGTACTTTCCGTATTAAGTCCATTTTTTTTTTTGAATTCCGGTAAATCAGACTATTTTATCTCCATTCCGGTGGTCTATATTGTCAAAATCATCAACTCCGTTATCCTATCCACCGTCAAAAAAATAAGGGGTGAAAAATAAGTCATAAAGTAAGAAAGAGAATGTAAGAGAAAAGAAAAAAAGAAAAATATAATAATAAAATCGGATGGATAGAAGGACTTACATAGATAACTTGTGTGATTAACTATCCATCACAAGAAGACAAAATCAAAGGTTAAAATGGACATTTTGACGTCTTGAAAACTGTGAAAGATACAAAAAATGCAAAAACTTTCTCAAAGATACAACTTTGCTATTAATGTTTCAAAAAGATACAATGGGTGCAATTAACTCAACGGAACACTCTTTGTTGTATAGTATTATTACCTAATTCAACAGGCAACCATAACAAACAATAAAAAAAATCTAGAAAACAAAACTTTCCCCATGTAACATTTATGTTATTAGCATATTTTCATTACAATGAAATTAGCACACACTAAAAAGAAATAACAAATTATTTGCTCTCGGGCACAAAAACCTAAGTGCACTGTCGTCGGTTGTTTCGTTTTGTCTTTGTCTCCCTAGTTGCGGGTGCTTCTCGTTGGGGCTGGGAATGGTTATTTCGTTCTAGTTTTCTTGTATCGGCGGTCATCTCTTCTACAAATACTATTTTTTGTTGATGGTGCATTTTGTTGTCGGTGTGTTTTGGTGCGGTGATGCTCTTCTCCAGCGTGGGGTTATATGCTGGTTTGGCGTTCAGAGCCTTATCTTCCATGGCGGTTTCTCTTGTTGCAGATCTGGTGTGTGGCCTTTTGTTTGTTAATGAGATACTTCGGTGTTGCTTCTCCGACCAGTGTTTGCAGTTGTGGTCGGTTTCGTCAACGGTTTAAGCTTCGGCCTTTCTCCATTCAGTTTGGATGTTGTCTCTTGTTCTTTTTCATGTCGGTTGGTGTAAGGTTTCGGTTTAGAGATTTGTCCTTTGGTTTAGTTTGGTTTGTTGTTGTCCTAGCATGGTTTCTTGTGTTGGGATAGTGTCCTGAAATCACACTTGTACTCACTCCTGATGACAGTTGTGTGTCGAGATCAGACATTCGTATAATATTGAGCGGTTGCAATGTTTTGCTAGAAGCCTCTTGCAATCTGTAAGTTGTAGACTTACTGCCATTATTATATGATCCTATAGGGTCACACACCTAAGCAAACTGGAAGCTACGACATGGGAATGATCATTATGGTAATGATCATATTAATGTGTATTGGATACACATTATAATCGATATAATGGTGTTGTGTCGATCGACACAGCTTGTGTGTCGGTCGACACAGTTCGGGTTTTCGGAAAGGCTTTCCGAATTAAGAATTAATCTGGTCTGGCCCGTTAAGCATGTTTTAGGTCGAATAAAACATGAGTTTTTCGACCTAAACACAGAGCCGTCCACTTTTCTTGACAAAAAGAGCAGAAACACCATAAACAGTTGATTCCCATTGATCCGGCACTAGCATCCCGTTTCCAGCTTGTGTGCGTGTGTATTTGGTAGAGGCAAGGCACCTGCGTTGCTCAACTGATCTCGTTCACCATTCTCATTCCGCTGCCAGTTCAAAGGTAAGAACGAGGTTGGTTTAATTCAATATATCAAACCCTAGATCCTAGGAGATCCAACAGTGGTATCAGAGCATGTTAGGGTTTAGACTATTGAATCTGATGCAATTAATTTGAAACTTGTTGTTGTTGAATTGAAGAATTGCCTGCTAAAATCGTTTTTCTTATGTTAATCTCGGATTATGAGCATGTTGAAAATCGATGAACTGCTGAAATCGCACTGTGTCGATCGACACAAAGCGTGTGTCGGTCGACACGCCGCGAAATAACGCGTAAAATTTTAGGGTTTATCGCAGAGTGTCGATCGACACAAAGCGTGAGTCGGTCGACACAGAGCGAAGACTCGCGTAAAATTTTAGGGTTTGTTGCAAAGTGTCGATCGACACAAAGCGTGTGTCGGTCGACACAAAGCGAAAATCCGTAAATAATTTTAGGGTTTCGATCTGAGATCGAGTACCCGTATTCCTGCTGTGTCGATCGATACACTGGGTGTGTCGGTCGACACAGGCAATGCGATTAGATAGATCGGTTCAATTGGATTGAACCTGTTATCTCGCTCGGTTAATTTTAATTAACCAATTGGTTTTGGTTTGGTAATGTCGATCGACACAGAGATGTGTGACGATCGACATGGACCAATGGTTGGCGTCGATCGACACGACATTCGCAGATATGCTGGTTGGACCACAAATTTGCATATACCAGAACAATTTAATCCTAAAAGTTCTAGATGAACCTAAAACTAATAAAACTGAATGTTTTAAATAAATTTATAACTTCTTGGATGTATATTGGATATACATCAAGATAAAATAGTTCTTTTCCTCACTAAATATCAAGTGATCTTGATGTCTTGCCCGATCTTGTCTACTGTCAAAACTCGTGTCGTTTGTTGGATAGTCTTGGAGTCCTTGGTATCCACTGCAACATGAGTAAGGCAGGTGGTCATTGACAGACTTGCAGTGCAACAGTCAGTGATCGCAAGACAGAAAAGGATTGGTTTTACTTGACTGGGCTGTCAGAAGTTCTGGGCCCAGAGACATCAGAGTGGATTAGGCATAGTTTGTCTCATCCACGACCAAGAGTTGTACTGGGTACAATTAGCAATGATTTGCTTACCTAGATAACTGAAGTTTGAGTAACGGCGAGTCGCCCACTCGAATTTTAGTGATCTGAGGATCTTGGCTCATTGTATTCATCCGAGGAAACATAGTTTTGAATACAATGCGAGTTTTTCTTATTAGATAAGAATTCTCATTTCTTGAGCATTATAACTAAAACTCTACCTCTTTTTTAATTACAGCTATGTCTGTCTCAAATCACATCAACACTTTCTCACTAAGATCCGTCCTTGAGAAGGACAAGTTAAATGGATCTAATTTCTTGGAATGGTATCGGAACCTGAGAATAGTTCTCAGGCAGGAGAACAAGGAATATGTCCTTGAAAGAGTTCTCCCCGAGAGGCCACGTTCCAATGCCCCGCAGACAGAAAAGAATGCTTGGGATAAGCATTCAGCGGATGTCAAAGATGTTAATTGTCTAATGCTGGTGACTATGAACTCTGAGCTGCAGAAGCAATATGAGAACGTGATGTCGCCCATTGAGATGATTAACAGCCTGAAAGCTTTGTTTCAGGAGAAAGCTCGCACAGAGAGATACCAGACGGTTAAGTCTCTCATGGATTGCAAGCTGGCTAAGGATAGTCCAGTAAGTCCTCATGTCCTTAAAATGATGGGTTACATTGATAACCTGGGGAAACTGGACTGTGCCATTAGCCAGGAGCTGGCCACTGACATGATTCTGCAGTCTTTGCCGTCGTGTTTTGATCAGTTCATCATGAACTACAACATGCAAAACATGACTAAGACATTGACTGAGTTGCACGGCATGCTGAAAACAGCAGAGCCAAATCTCAAGAAGGCTACTCCCAGTGTACTGATGGTACAAGGGGGTAAAAGGTTTGAGAAACCTAAGAAGGGTAAGGGAAAGGCCAAGGTTGCCCAGACTGAAAGTCAGGACAAGCCCAAGCCGAAGCCCAAATCCGGGCCTTCTCTTGAGGATAAGTGCAACTACTGCAAGCAGTTGGGGCATTGGAAGAGAGACTGCAAGAAGTTCATGGAAGATTACAAGAAGCTGAAGAAGACGTATGATGTGTCTGACTCAGGTATTTATGTTATCGAACTTAATGTTATGTCTTCTAGTTCTACTTCGTGGGTATTGGATACCGGCTGCGGTGCTCATATTTGTACTGATGTGCAGGCACTAAGAAACAGTAGAACGCTGAAGAAAGGACAAGTGGAGCTACGGGTCGGGAATGGAGCTAAGGTTGCTGCACTGGCCGTAGGCACCTACGAGTTGTCCTTACCTTCGGGCATGGTTTTAATTTTAAATAATTGCTACTTTGTACCTGCGATAAGCAGAAACATAATTTCAGTTTCCGTTTTGGATTTGGAAGGTTTTGATTTTGCTGTTAAGAATAAAGTTCGTTCTTTTAATCGTGATGGTACATATTATGGTAGCGCCCCATTAGACAATGGGTTATATGTTTTAAACCAAGAAATGCATGTCTATAACATAAATAAAAAGCGGTTTAAGTCCAATGACGAAAACCCGACTTTCTTATGGCATTGTCGTTTGGGCCATATCAATGAGAAACGCATCCAAAGGCTCCATCGAAATGGGCTTCTGGGCTCATTTGATTTTGAATCATGTGAGAAATGCGAATCTTGTTTGATGGGCAAGATGGCTAGAGCCCCTTTCAACAAACCAAATGAAAGGGCCAGTGATTTATTGGGCCTCGTTCATACTGATGTATGTGGGCCGATGAGTACTGTTGCCAGAGGAAATTACAAGTACTTCATTACCTTCACTAATGATTTCAGTAGGTATGGCTATGTCTATTTGATGAGACACAAGTCAGAATCCTTTGATAGATTCAAGGAATTCAAGAATGAAGTACAGAACCAACTTTGCAAAAGTATCAAAGTTCTGCGATCGGATCGCGGAGGAGAATACTTGAGTCAAGAGTTCAGCGACTATCTGAGCGAGTGTGGAATTATTTCACAACTCACTGGAGTGTCAGAGAGGAGGAATCGAACCTTATTGGATATGGTTCAGTCTATGATGAGTCATTCAAATCTTCCATTATCCTTTTGGGGATACGCTCTAGAAACGTCTGCGTTTACACTAAATAGGGTACCATCTAAATCAGTGGAAAAGACACCACATGAACTGTGGACTGGGAATGTTCCCAGTCTGTCTTTCCTGAGAATTTGGGGTTGTGAGGCTTATGTCAAACGTCTAATCTCTGACAAGCTTGCACCCAAATCAGATAAATACTACTTCGTTGGTTATCCTAGGGAAACCAAGGCATACTACTTTTACAACCAATCTGAGAACAAAGTATTTGTTGCTCGGGACTGTTCCTTTCTTGAGAGGGAGTTTCTCTCTAAGAAAAACAGTGGGAGTAAAGTACATCTTGAAGAAATTCGAGATGCACAGGAGACTGCTCAACCTGCTGAGGAAGAGCAGCAGTTGGATCCACAAAGTTCTGTGGAACCGGCGCTTGTGGAGCCTGAAGTTCGCAGATCCAGAAGGATCCGTCACGAACCCGAGAGATACTATGGATTTCTCGTGACCGATTCAAATGATCTGATGATCATTGATAGTGACGAACCAGCGACCTTTGCGGAAGCAATGATGGGCCCGGACTCCGAAAAGTGGCTTGGAGCCTCTAAATCCGAAATGGGATCCATGTCAGAAAATCAAGTATGGTCCTTGGTCGATTTACCTAATGGTGCAAAAGCCATTGAGTGTAAATGGATCTTCAAGAAGAAGATTGACGTGGATGGCAATGTACAGATTTACAAAGCGAGGTTGGTGGCTAAAGGTTTCAAGCAAATTCATGGTATTGACTATGATGAAACTGTTGGAATTATGTCCAGTAATCTCTGTACTGTCTCTAGAAAGTAAGAGTATGTCAATGATCAGACATAAGTCATATAATACTGGGGGTCATGATGGCTTGCTAGAGTCCGCTCGTGATCTATAAGTCTTGGACTTATTGCCTTTATTATATGATCCCATATGGGTCACACGCCTAAGCTAACAGGAAACAATGAAGGAACGGTTCAGCAGAAGTACGGTAAAAGTGCTAGGCATTTACTGTACTTAGAGAGATTAAAGGGCCTGATTAAATCCAAGGGATTTAATCAAACTGGGAATTGGGCCCAAAAGGCCCAATAGAACTAGACAAGGGTTTCATAAATAAAACTTGCCCTAGCTCTTTTTCCCCAAGCCTCCTGCGCCTCTCTCTCTCGATTTCTGCGCCTCCCTCCTCTCGGTCTAGCAGCCAACTTCCTGCAGTGTGCGTGTGTGAGCCTTTGGAGGAGCTATCTCTTGGTGGTTCTGCTGATCTCTGACCCGTACCTCCTCTTTCCGCTGCAAAAAAGGTAACAGGTGAGATCCTTTATGATTCTAGCAAGAGAACCTAGATCTGGCATGTTTAGTAGGATCAATTAATCTGATGAATTGAACCAGGAAATACTAAACGAATCCTTCAGTGGTATCAGAGACATTGGTTCTATTAGGATTTCTTGTTTAGAATCATGTTTAGGTTGTTTAGAAGTGTTTGAATCAATCTATTGATAAGAAAAACACTTAAGGAACAAAGAATTAAAACCTAAATAAACTAGAAATCGCATGATCCGATCTATATGAATTGGTGTGCATCGGAATGATGATCGCCATAGGATCACCATGTCCGGATCGTGAGACGCACGGACCGATCGATGGATCGAGTCGCGTGGTCGAGTCGATCGCGAGAGTTGGACCGTACGACCGAGCGGATCGCATGGATCGATCGCTGCGATCGTCCCGCTCTCGTCCCGACCGTCCCGTCCCGTCCAGCCAACGTCCCGATCGCGTGAGGCTCTCGGCCGTCCCGATCGTGTGTTGCTCGCGGCCGTCCCGAACGTGATCGTTTCACGTGACCTAATGGTCGGTTCGGTTTGGCTCGTGCTGGTTCGGTTTGGCTTGTGATGGTTCGGTTTAAAATTTATTAAAACTTAATCGTCACGGTTTAATAAACAGACTTAATAAAATTTATTAAAGTTCTGGTTAAACCGGGATAAGAAATCCAAAGTCGAAAAATTGGATTTAGTGCCTAAACCAGTGGTTTTCTAATTTGATTTGGTTGGACCAAATAAATTGAGAAAATCCGGTTTAGTAAATAACCGGTTGACAATTGTGGTCATCGTAGTAATTAATTTTGGTTAGACCAATTTTAATGAACCAGACCGGTTATGTCATTTAATTGGACAATTGGGTTATGTCTTGGACATAGACCAATTCTTGGGCCATGGGCCAAGAAGTTAAAACAATTGGGCCAGTTATTTGAGTCTATTCTTCAGATTTAATTTAAAAATTTATTTTATAGTTAAAATTTAATTTTAAATTAATCAGTTTCCAAAATCATAAATTAGAAAGTTTCTTAGAATAGAAGTTTCTAGATTTGCATGTTTTGGATATTTAGGAAACTTCTATAGTTAGAAAGTTTCCAATTTTAGGAAGTTTCCAATTTTGGAAAGTTTCCAAAATAGTAATCTTCTATTTTGGGAATGAGATTTTAAAATAAACCTACAAACCTCAAATAATATCAAGCGTTGGATGTCTTGTCCAGATTATGTCAGCTGTTGAAGCCCATTCAATCGTACACACGGCCTTACAGTGTGAGGGTGTTTATTTTTTGCGTGGGTAAAACAGTTTGTGATTCATTAATGTCATTGGGAGTCCCAGACATTAGTGATTACATGACTGAATAGTCTGGTTTTCTTGACTAGGCCATCGGGAGTCCCGGGCCTTGAGACATCAGAGTGGATTGGGCCTCGGGCCCAGATTCACAACCAAGAGTTATATCACGGATATAATTAGCCGAGATAGGGCTTACCGATATAAGCTAAGGTTGGGTGACGGCCAGTGGCCCACTTTGATCTTAGTTATATGTGGATCTTGGAATCATTATATTCTATTGAGGGTAACTGATGTTATTGAATATAATGCGAGATTAATCATATTAAATATAATACGAGATTAATCATATTGAACATATTAACTAAAATCCTTTTATTTTATATTTCAGCTATGACTACTACAAGCACACAAAACACATTCTCAATCCGGTCTGTTCTCGACAAGGAGAAGCTGACTGGAACGAACTTCCTGACGTGGTCAAGGAACTTGAGGCTGGTCCTCAAGCAGGAGAAGAAGGAATATGTCCTTCGTGATCCCCTCCCCGAGAGGCCTCCTAACAATGCCGCCAGGAATCTGCATAATGCTTGGGAAAAACATTCGTCAGATGAAAATGATGTCTATTGCCTGATGTTGGCGACCATGACTGCTGAGCTGCAAATGCAGTTC